>CM035124.1:77430997-78094517 GCA_020205555.1 Panax stipuleanatus | reverse complement strand
CTGGAAACAAACTAGCCAACTTTAAAGACTTCAAGGCAGTAGGACCGCCGGAGTTTAGAGGAGCAGCAGACCCGATAGAGGCCAAGATATGGATAAAGGAGATTGAGAAGGCCTTCATTATTGCTAGAGTAGCAGAAGAGCAAAAAATAATTTCTGCTACTTACTTAATGAAGGGTGAGGCTAACTACTGGTGGGAGTCGAACCAAGCTAGAGCCGGAACGAAAATAGTAGCCTGGACAAGGTTGAAGGAGTTGTTCTTTGAGAGCTATTTCTCGGAGTGCATGCAAGCCAGAATGGAAGTGCAGTTTCTTGAATTATAGCAAAAAAACATGACAGTTGCCGAATATGCAGCAAAATTCAATGAGCTAGCCAGATTCGCACCTCATCAAGTGGATACAGAAGTATGAAAGGCGCGTAGGTTTGAGAATGGGCTGAAATCGTGGATACACAGTAAAGTTGTAATGATACAAATTGCTACATTTTTAGCACTTTTAGAAAAAGCTATCATTGCAGAAGGTATTAGTGAGGCAGTATCTAAGTATAACCGGGAGAAAAATAAGAAGAAGATTGAAGGTGGACATCAGGGTGCCAGCAGTGGTGGCAGTAACAGTAAGAAGCGCAAGTGGAACAGTGGTAATGACTCGAGAACTCAATAAGGGAGTGCACCATAGAAGAAGTCAGCATGCAGTAGGTGTGGAAAGAATCACTCGGGAGAGTGCCTGAAGGAAAAAACGGTATGTTATACCTACGGACAAGAAGGGTATATCTCACCTAATTGTCCTAAGGCGAAGAAGGGAGGTTGTTTTAACTGTGGTGAATAGGGACATCGGATTAAGGAATGTCCAAGGAAAAAAAGCACGGATGGCGGAAGCGCCAATAGGGGCAACAACACTAGGACAACCAGTAGAGGACCAGCCCAGCCAAATAAGCCAACATCAAGGACCTTCAATATGACGGTGCAAGATGTCATGGCATCCAGAGAGGTGGTGTCAGGTATAATTTCGATCAACGATATAAATGCCTGTGTGTTATTAGATTTGGGAGCTACATTTTCTTTTGTATCTGATGAATTTGCGCAAAGATTAAATTTACCTCGCGAACTATTAGAACAACCAATGAATGCAGAAGTAGCAAACAAAGAAATTATCCCTGTAGACCACATTCATAGGAATTATTGTGCTGATTTAAGAGAGTTTAAGCTTAACGTGGATTTGATACCGATTCTTCTTGGAGAGTTTGATGTAATCCTTGGGATGGATTGGTTATCGAGTCACGGAGCGGTCATTGACTGTAAGAAAAAGTGTGTACATCTGAAGACTCCGAATAAGTCAAAGGTGGTATTTTATGGTAGTAAATTGCCGAGATAATCTTATTGTATGACGATGATGCAAGCGCAGAAGTTGCTTAGGAAGGGTTACATAGGTTATTTGGCTCATGTTGTGGATACTCGCATAGTCGAGGGTGAACTGGGTCAGATACCTATTGTAAGGTAATTCGTTGATGTCTTCCCAGATGAGATTCCGGGATTGCCACCAGATAGAGAGGTAGAGTTTGTTATTGATTTGGCACCAGGGACAGCACCGGTATACAAAGTGCCGTATCGTATGGCTCCGGTAGAAATAAATGAACTGATGGTTCAACTACAAGAGTTGTTAGATAAGGGATACATTCGACCGAGCGTATCACCGTGGGGAGAACCAGTCTTATTCGTAAAGAAAAAAGATGGGTCATTAAGGCTTTATATCAACTACCGAGAGTTGAACAAGGTCACTATTAAGAACAAGTACCCGTTGGCCAGGATCGACGATTTGTTTGATCAGTTGAAGGGGGCAAAATACTTCTCAAAAATTGACTTGAGGACCGGTATTCACCAACTGAAGGTGAGTTAGGATGACATTCCGAAGACGACATTCAGAACTCGGTATGGACACTTTGACTTTCTGGAAATGTCATTCGGGTTGAGGAATGCGCCGGCAGCATTCATGGACTTGATGAACAGATTGTTCAAGCAGTATTTGGATAAGTTCATTGTCGTGTTCATCAATGACATTCTGGTGTATTCAGAGACGGAGGAAGAGCACGCTGAGTATCTAAGGCTAGTGTTGGAGACGTTGAGGAACGAGAAGTTGTATGCAAAGTTCTCCAAGTGTGAGTTTTTGTTGCAGAGAGTGCAGTTTTTGGGGCACGTTATCGACAAGGATGGTGTTTCAGTAGATCTGACAAAAGTAGAAGCGGTTATCAACTGGGAGCAGCCGAAGACGCTGACAGAAATCAGGAGTTTCTTGGGATTAGCAGGATACTATCGGAGATTCATCCAGGATTTTTCAAAGATAGCATCGCCGTTGACCAATCTTACTAGGAAGATAGTGAAATTTGTTTGGACGGAGAAATATGAGAAGAGTTACCTAGAATTGAAGAAGAGGCTTAGTTAAGCACCTATGTTGGCTTTACTAGACAGCACAGGAGGATTTGTAGTGTATAGTGATGCGTCACACAAGGGTCTTAGTTGTGTACTGATGCAACACGGCAAGGTCATTACGTATGCTTCACGTCAGCTGAAGGACTATGAGAAGGGCTATCTGACTCATGACCGGAGTTAGCAGCGGTAGTTTTTGCCTTGAAGATTTGGAGGCATTATTTGTATGGCGAGAAGTGTGAGATATATACGGATCACAAGAGTCTGAAGTATATCTTCACGTAGAAGGAGCTAAACATAAGGCATCGCCGATGGTTATAATTGATCAAAGATTATGATTGTGAGATTCTGTACCATCCAGGCAAAGTAAATGTAGTGGCAGATGCCCTGAGCAGAAAAGGCAATGAGAAATTATTGAAGTTGACCATTCAAGAGGAATTGGTGAAAGATTTCGAACGACTGGACTTGGAGGTTAAGTATCCAATGGAGACCAATAAAAAATTATTTACAGTTACAGCGAGCCCGACTTTATTAGATAAAGTTAAAGAGGCACAAGAGAAGAGTGAAGATTGCGACAACATCAAGAAGCGGTTAGTTGAAGGTGATGAATTAAAATACAAGATTGATGGTACTAGACTGCTGAGATTCAAAGGACGAATTTGGGTACCGTTAGTACCAGAACTAAGAGAGCAGATTTTGCAAGAAGCGCACAGTACGAGGTACTCGATACACCCAGGAAGCACAAAGATGTACCAAGATTTGCATCAACACTTTTGGTGGCCAAACATGAAGAGAAAGGTTGCGGAATGCGTCAGCAGATGTCTAACTTGTTAGAGAGTCAAGGAAGAGCACCAACGACCAAGCAGGTTATTACAGCCATTAGAGATTCCAGAATGGAAGTAGGAGCACATCACGATGGATTTTATGGTGGGACTTCGAGCAACGCAGAAAGGGCACGACGCCATATGGGTGATTGTAGATCGTCTTACGAAGTCAGCTCAATTTTTGCCGATCAAGATCAGGTATAGTTTGGACCAGCTAGCCAAATTATATATCAAAGAAATTATCTCTAGACATGGAGTACCGGTATCTATTTTATCGGATAGAGATTCGCAATTTACGTCAAACTTCTGGAAGAGTCTTCAAGAAAGAATGGGGACACAGCTACGGATGAGCACCGCGTATCATCCGCAGACCGATGGGCAAAGCGAGAGAACGATTCAAACACTCAAAGACATGCTCAGAGCTTATGTGATGGACTTCAAGGGTAGCTGGGATGATCATCTTTCATTAGTAAAGTTTGCAAACAACAATAGTTATCACGCCAGCATTGGAATGCCGCCGTACGAAGCATTGTATGGGAGGAAATGCAGAACGCCCTTATGCTGGGATGAAGTTAGTGAACGTCGACTATTGGGACCAGAACTGGTGCAGCAGACTGTAAAGATCATCAAAGTGATAAGGGCCCGACTGGTAGCAGCTCAAGATCGCCAGAAGAAGTATGCGGACTTACATCGTAAGAAGAGAGATTTTGAAGTATGAAGCTATGCATTTTTGAAAGTATCTCCCTGGAAAGGGAAGATAAGGTTTGGAAAGAAAGGTAAGTTGAGTCCGAGATTTGTTGGACCATTTGAGATCTTGAGGAAGATAGGCAAAGTGGGATACAAGGTAGCTCTACCTCCTGAATTGGAACATATTCATAATGTGTTTCATGTGTCAATGTTACGACCATATAAGCCTGACTACAAGCACGTGATATCGTACGAACCAATTCAGGTCGAAAAGGATTTTTCGTACGAGGAAATTTCGGTAAAAATTTTAAATAGAAAAGAGCAAAAATTGCGAAATAAGGTTATACATTATGTAAAAGTTCTTTGGAGGAACCACAATGCTGAAACAGCTACGTGGAAACTCGAGGAAAAGTTGAGGGAAAATAGTTCACATCTTTTTGAGTAACCTTATGTGTAATTCCGGGGACAGAATTCTTATAAAGAGAGGAGGATGTAATAACCATGAATTTTAAGTCACCTTATATGTATGTACATTGTTGATATTTAAAATTTTGTGCTATGTAGTGATATAATATGTGATAAAATATGTGAAGTAGTGCATGGCTCAATAAACATATATACTATAGTTATGGATATATACAATTATAGATTTTATTAAAAATAAAAGATTCATATCCTAATTATACATCAGGTGAGACAATTAAATAACCTAAGGGTTATAGTAATAAGGAATGGTTAGTATTTAGTATGTATACTAACTTAAGTGGGTAATTTTGTTATTTCAAGTGACTAATAATTTTAAATCTATTTCTAGTAAACCTAATTAGGTTATGAGCTAAAGTCACATGTATAAGTAATTAAATTCCATAAGATTGGGAATGGAAATCCTAAATAAATAATTAGAGTAGCACATAATAAAATTGTTAGACTATGTTTATTACATAGCCCAAAACAATTAAAGGAGAAGCCCAAAATAAATAAAAAAATGCAAGCTTATAATTAGCCACTTGATTAAGGGTTTTATAGAACTTTTATTAATCAAATTGTGCATTAAAAAAATGGAGGATAAGGGGAGAGCAAGTGGACGGTTTTGGGAGGCCTTTTATGGCCATGAAACTTACTAATCAATTTTCTTTTTATTCCTAATCTAATCTCTTTGTTATAATAGTACAATGTTGTCACTTTCTCATTGGTTGGAAATCTAGATTAAGGTTAATTGTGATCCTAAGAGATAAGGTGAAGCCTTTTAACCAAGGAGTAATAAAAGTATGGGGGATATTATGAGGAATGAGTAATCTATACTTTTTGCAAGTATCCTGTTATTTCATTATTCCATTTCATTTCTTCTCTTCCTTCCTTCTAAGCTTGCAAAAGAAAACCAAGAGATCAAAGAGAGAGAGAGAAAGGGCCAAAATTTAGAGAGGAAATAGCGTAGATAGTTCATGCATCCCAAGTTCCTAACCTACTTTGAAATGAAAAGAAGAACATCCCACAAGACTAGGTAAGATCTCCAAAATTTTGCAGTTTAGTTCACTTTATTTTGTTAGACCTTGGGGACATAAGAAGCTTTTATGTTGGATCTTTAAAAACTCTTGATTTACATGAGTATTAGTGTTTCATATGTGAATCCAACCATTTTGAAAGTTAAAAATTAGATCCAAAGAGAGAAAAAAGAATTTTGTACAAAATGGGTTAAGAAAAATCTTTCTCTTGTATGCTATATGTATTTTTGTGTTAGATTCTTGGGGTTCAAGTTGTTAATGGTTAGAATCATGTTAGAATATTAGACCTTGAGTTTAATAAGTAAAACTTGTGATTTTGTATAAGTTTATATGAAAAAGTTTGGAAAGAGGAAGTTATATGGATTTTTAGAAAAACTTTCCTTAACTAGTGTGCTATAACATGTTCATTTTGAAATCTACAAGTGATAATTGTGATTTTCTTTCTTGACATGCTAGATACATGAGTTAAGGACAAAACCCCTTTTGAATCACTCAAATATGTTTAAAAATGAGGCTGTTATGAATTTAATTCCAAACTACCTCAACTGTTGAATTATGCTACTGACCAGCCGCTCCTGGCCAGTTTTCCGGGGTCAAAACAGGTCCAAAATTAATGTTTGATATATGAAAATTGTAGGTTGGGAAAATACGAATCCATCGATACCAATTGGACTTAAATTAGAGTTGTAACTTTCATTTTGTGAAGGTTTTAGTGAAGGACCCCAAAACTGTCAACAAAGGCAAAAATTTAGGAAAAATAAAGAAAATGGACCGGTTCAGCATTTTCCCGTGAACCGAAAATTTTTTTGACGACCGGTTCACGGACTTTTCGGCCGGTTCTGATGGTGGGACTAGAACCCAATTTTTTCTAAAAATGTGAAGAAAATTATAATATTTAATTTATAATTTTTCTGGACAGATTTGCATTTATTGAGTAATTAATGGTTTAAACTCCTTTAAACCATTTATTTTATTACTAATAAATAACTTTTAAAGCCACTAATTGATTATTAAGCTAATTACATATAACTTTAAATGTAATTAACTATTTAATTATTATTGAAATGATATTAAGTGATAATTAAGTTGAGTTAGTGTTAATAAAATAACTATTTATTATTTAATTAAAATTAGAGTTAAATAATTGATTAATTATAATTTAATTAATATTAAAGAATGATTAAAGAATGCTTAAGTAAGATTATGCAATAATGTAATTACTTACTTACATTGACATAAAATTTATAAAGTAATTATTTATTATTTAGTTAATATTAAGTAATAAATGATAATTAATTATTCTTAAGTTAATAAGAAAGAGTAATTAAAGATTTATGAAGTAAATTAATTATTTATTATTCAAGGATAAATAAATAATTAATTAATTAATAAGAATAAATGATAATTAATTATTCTTAAGATAATAAGAAAGAATAATTAAAGACTTATGAAGTAAATTAATTATTTATTATTCAATGATAAATAATTAATTAATATTAAAAAAGGACAAAGGTTAATTAATTGTTCATTTATTATAGTAATGAATAATTAAAGACTAATAAATTAATTATTTATTATTCAAGGATAAATGATTAATTAATTATTACTTTATTAATATTAAATAATAATTAAAGACGAATAATGTTAATTATTCAATATTTAATTAACATTAAATAATAAGTAGATATAACTAGTTATTATTTATTTAATAATAACTAAATGTAGTTAATTAATTACTATTTAACTAATATTAAATGGTAATTAAAGGAAGATAGAGATAATACATGGAGATAATTTAAATAACTCATTAATTAAACAATTATAATAACTTGTTTAAGGATCTAATAAGTGTTTATTACTTGAGAAAAATCTTATAAATTTGTTTAATCATTAACGTAAGGTTTATTAAATAACCTATAAGACTAATTATGGTACATTATACTACGTGTATATTGTGATTGAATTATTTGTTAGATAATGGCATGAGTAAGCGTATAGACGTACGATTATACGAAGTACTAATTGATAGATCTACATTATCAATGTTAGGTCATTCAAAGAGTTTTAATTAAAACTAGTTTCGTAGCTCATCAAACAGACAAGTTCCCTAACTCAAACTCGAGTTATTAGTTTCGAAGCAAGTTAGTGAATAATTATTGTTGATTATTGACATCTATACTAATTATTGAGATTCGCACTTTATGCAATTGAATTCATGTTCTATTATTATTGAACTGCGAATTATATTAAAGTTCTTCATTCATGAACTATTTATGAGATAGATCTATGCTAATTGTATTAGCTAGATCAAGCATGTTTAAATTTGTTAAATCATGTGTTTTAAAAAGCTGTTCTTATTAAATTGATATGATAAGAACTCTTGACTGAGAAAAGGACGAATTTGATTAAAGTATGATATCAATGCTGGATTATTAAGTGTTTATGCAAAAATCACGGGGTATGAAAGGCTGATCCCCTTGAATACCAAAACTTATTAAGAGGTCCAGTTTAAATGACTGAGAACCTTGGCAAATGTTCATGGTAATTTCAAACCACTCAGTACATGTTATTCAATTATTCAAATATTTAACTGTTGATTATTAATTCATGTTCCTTCACAATCTTATACTATTGTTGAACATTGAAAGCGAAACTTCTTTCTAATCATGATATATCTCCCTTGTATATAAACTTGCTAAGCAAATCAGTTGCTTACTCTTGCTATATCATGACATATATTTCAGTTAAGCCTGAAGGATCGAATACGAAAGACAAAGGCAAGGGCAAGACCCACGAGTAGTTTAGAATGAATGTTAATTATTATTATCTGATGGAACTACTATGTAAACCTTTTGTAATATGAATGGTGTGTTTAAGTTAAGGTTAAGAAGACCTTGGGATTATGTTATGAAATTTTATTATAATGAACAATATATGTTTATTATTCCGCAATAGTTTATAAAATGTTTATGATGATGATAGATAGTGAGCACTGAATCTGAGGTTAGAGAACCTGGATTTGGGGGCGTCACAACAACTCGGCTTTTTAATCAAGAATAAATAACAAGAATCAAAATCACTTCTGAGTAAAGACAACTCGGCTTTTGAATCAAGAATGAATAACAATAATCAAAATAACTTCTGAGGGTCATAAGACCTTTAACAGTGATAAAACTATATGGACTCTACTTCTCGTACTTAGTGGGATCAGCCCTTAGTACCATACTATGCATAATATCTCAACGCTAAAGCGTAAATAATCCCCTATACGAAATTGTTCATCTCAGTTTGACATCAGAGTCCGCACCAAAGGAAGTTTGGTTTGGATAAGCTCACTAACAGTTCTAGAATTGAGAACGTTCATCAACTATGGACTAGTCGAATCAATAAGGGTTCGCTAGTCTTACAAGGTTCAACAATAAACGATATTCAAATTGAATAATAATAACTTCGCAAGAGTATACAATCGAATAAATATTGTATAACTTGAATCGTGCTTTAAGGTATTATAATATCTCATATGGAATCTCAACTTGAATAATCAAGGATAAGAACTTGCATCATGATAGTATTTCAAAAATAGAAAACTTGCTCAATAAAAGTAATGTTTGAGTTTAGAACTTGCTTGACATAAGAATTAGGAATAGAACACTTATTCAACTTAAAGAGTATAGATAAGAAAACTTGCTTAATTAAAAGTAAGAATTAGGAAACTTGCCTTATGCACAAGCTACAAATTACAACTACAATTCACTTCCTCAACGTCCTACACATTACATTATGTATGTGACATCGATTATTTTCATAACTACTATGTTTAACCGTGGAACTTTCTACTTAAGTTCAACTTACAACTTGGTTTATAACATTAACTCGTTAACTAACCACATAACATGAGTATAAACTCATAACATGCATACTGTATAAGCGTAAGCTCTTAGACAATCATAATCAAGTCGTACTACCACAATATCCGAGTTCACACTTATTTTGTTAACTTGAAACTTCACATTATATTATTTATGTCAACAACTTAGTTTGTTAACATGAAACTTCAAATTATATTATATATATCAATCAACATGTTATATCATTGTTTCATACATCTAACATGTCATCAGGTTCATTACATTCAGTTGGTACATTCTGTTAGGGCTTAAAACACAACTAAGGGTTTTAAAATTTTATTTTTTTCTGCACCACACTTGCTGGGGCGGGTGTTATGCCCGTTGGAGTGGGCCTACCTGCTGTATGGTACTCGTTGGGCGGGTATGGAGCCCGCTGGGGTGGGTGGCTTCGGCTAGTTCAGCCCCAGTTCACGATTTTTGACAGTTAAAGCCAAATAAATCCAAATTAAACCAAACACAGTGATTCTCATGAAGTATAAACTTCACAAAAACATCATATAATGATTCTAACATGCTTTTAACACTTTATATCATATAATTACTCAAATCAAATTACATAAATTCACTATTCTTAGTATTTTATAAAGTTTTGAAATAAAACATGAAATCCAACGTCATATATTCGTTATAACTCCAAATCCATCCGTTCAAAGTTTGTTTTGTTCGTTTAAACATGTATAATCATAATCTACTATCAATTTTAAGTTAAACAATCAATTCAAAGCATACAATTTGTACGTAAAGGCCATATGTACAACTTTCATACTCTGTAGTTCATGAAACTCCAATTAACGTATAATTATATGAAATTGATTACTCTAACACATGAATGTATTATATAAAATATGTTTTCAACATATAATAACACATATATAATCATATCTTAAGTTAATCATAAAAACTGTTCTTCACAGAGAACTTTAAAACATGTTAATGGAAAACTTTGAAAACTAAATTTGAAAACTAAAGAGGAGAGATTACCCTTGCTAGTTTATTTAGATGATGATATAGAACTCTTCTTCTTTGATTCTTCAACCTTCCTCCTTTAAACTCTCAATTTTCTCTCTAGTTCTCTTAGAGTTTTTTTACAAAAATTCGTATATGATATACAAGATATATAAGCCTGATATAAATAATATACATATACGTATATATAAACTGACGTTGTCGTGGTCGGTTAATCTCTTTATGGGTTAACTGCCCAACTCCTCCTAGGGCCATGCTTGGCTAGCATCTTATATACTCCTTTCCCATTAATTTAATTAGCTTCTTATTATATAGTTTAATGTCACACCTTTATTAATCAAATAATCTTATTTAAATTCAATTAAATAAAATATGACAATTCACATTAAATTATATTATCACATAATTAAAATTATCCTTTATTAATTATATCAACTCATTAAATCTCTAATTAATTATTAAATTAATTAGAATAACATTATGATTGTTAAATAATTTATTTAATCAAATAAGCTTAATTAAATACTTTCTTTGAACTCAAAAATTACTACACATTAATTTAATCAATGTAACACATATAATTAAATTAATCTACCACAATTCCATCAATTAATTATTTAACTCAATAATTAAATCATCGAAAAATATTTATTTAATTAAATAATTATTTAAATTAAATTACAAAATTCTCGTTCGTCATAGCTGGCTTCTGATTTTAGTATAAACGTTGCGTACACGGTCTTCTAGTCCTCGCTGACTCTGGCGACGTCAAAAACCTTCTATATCTCCATAACCCAAGTCTGTGCTTCTATTGGGTTCTTAGATCCCTTAAGTTCTGGAGGTCCCACCACCTTGAAGTCTTTGAACGAGGTGTTCGGTGAAGTTTGCGGTTGGTTGTTCATTGCTCGAGTTAACAAATTCACCAACTGCTGAACGGGGTTCGCGTTGGCATTGGCGTCGTCGTTATTCGTTGATCCTTCTTGGGCTGGTCGATGGTTTGGTCTTCTTCTTGGCGGCATATTTCTGTTAAGATATACGCTCATTAGATCTTTATCCAATTCTTTAAATATTCAAGGCTTAACTTAAATACTTTAACATAATCACTTAACACATATCATCTCAAATAAACTCTGATATTTTATTTAAGCAAAATTTTTAAGCATAATAAGATAGCATCACTGCTATTTACATCAATTATCCCGAGATAAAGAATCTTCAGGATTTAAATCATCAATATATTCCTTTTGTTTATAGCCACATCGGAATTTACATTATTAACTACTCAAATAAGTACTCACATAATCATACTGTTCCTATCACGGCTTACTAAGGCGTCGAACAACTTTACTGCGCTCTTCCTCCATAATACGGAACATCGTTCTGCAATCCAACATATACCAAAGTAGATCCTCGAACTGTACTGGATAGCTCATAACCCGATCCTAGGCTTTATCAATCGCAGTCTAAAATATATAGTCTGTCTCCTCGATCTTAGCCTTCTTTGCCCGATCGTTATATTCAGCAATCTCTACACGTCGTAAAGCCGTCATCTAAGCATCCTCTGCTAAGGCAAGATTCGCTGATTCCTCACGCAAATCATTCTTCAGCTTCTCTATCTCAGCTAATTTTTTTTCCCCTTGGCCCTTCTCATGGACCAACTTCCACTCCACGTCTCCAAGACGTGTATATAGAGTCTCAACCTCACCATCCTTCTGCTCGATGGTAGTTTGCTATGTAACTGTCTGCTCCTTCAGCTCTTGAATAGTATCCCATAACTCTATGTTACGGTCATACAGCTCATCGCATATCTCAGCACTGATAGAGTTTGGTAGGAACTTTTCAGGGTCTTCATTTTCCTCCTCGGCTGCCTCAGCCTGAATCTCAATCTCCTCAGAGTCCTCCTCTAAATCGAACACTAGCTCATGCTCCTGACGAACAACAGTGATCAAAGGAGATGGCTCTTTATGAATCAACTGGTCCCAGAATGTATGAATGCCTCAAGGCTCCTCCTTAATAGCCACTCAGGGTACAACCTCCCTAGGCTGACTGGATCCTCTAACATCTAACATCCTGACAATCAAAATTAAGTCTTAATTATTATGTGATGTTAATCGATACTCGTGCAAGTACATATATATAAACACATAGCACATAAGGTAATTTATTGTCTTTCTTAGAACTCGATAAGAGTTTATCATTACTATGTTATCGAAGGCTACTACCCTAAGATTTTTCCACACCTAAGGTTCATAACCTATGGCTCTGATACCAACTTTGACACCCCAAATTCGTGTACTTCAATTTTTACAGGATTTGGTGTTCACTGTATAAGTATTATATATCTATGTACCCATAATAAATGCATCTCATGAAATTGATAGAAATAAATTCGCCATCTCCCCTTATAGGGTTACAACATCTGAATAATAAATACATAATTAAATCCCAGGTTGAACTAACCTTAAATCTCAAATGCGGAAACATAATCAAATACATAAGTCTTAAGAAACATCATAGTCTTAAACACAATATCAAATAAATACAAGTCTTCATCACTTGTTAACTTTGCCCTTGCCTTTGCTAGTGGAAGGCTCGTCGGACTTTTCGTTCTTAACTGCAATATTATTATGCAAGAGTGAGCACGATTGCCTACAAGTATAACAATATAATTATAATAATAACATGCGAGTGAATCAAGAATTCTGGCTAAAGAAAACTCGGCTTTTTAATCAAGAATGAATAGTAAGAATCAAAAAAATCTCTGAGGGTCATAAGACCTTAAACTATGTCCCAGGTTGTTAAGTATTTCTACTTTAAACCTTTAACAGTCATAAGACTATATGGACTCTACTTATTTGTACTTAGGGAGATCAACCCTTAGTACCATACTATGCACAATATCTCAACGCTAAAGCGTAAATAATCCCCTATAACAAGGTTGTTCATCTCAGTTTGACATCAGAGTCCGCACTAAAGAAAGTTTGGTTTGGATAAGCTCAATAATAGTTCTAGAATTTAGAACGTTCATCAACTATGGACTAGTTGAATCAATAAGAGTTCGCTAGTCTTACAAGGTTCAGCAATAATTGATATTTAAATCGAATAATAAATCTTAAGAGTATACAATCGAATAAGTATTGTATAACTAAAGTAATACTTTAAAGAACTTATAATATCTTATATAAAACTTAACTTGAATGGACAAGAATAAGAACTTGCATCATGATAATAGTTCTATAATAGAAAGCTTGTTCAATAACTGATTGAGTTTAGAATACTTGCGTAATCGAAATCGAGTTAGAGTAAGAAAACTTTCCTCGTGCGTAGTTTAAATAAATACTATTCACGTTCCCCAAATAGTCCTACATATCCCATTGGGATCACAACATTCATTAGTTTTACTAATGTTAGTCTTATGGGTTTAAGTAACACTTCCATTTTGACTTATTAACATAGTGTTTTTTATTTCTGATCATTCACATTACTCACGTAACATAAATATATTTACGTGTTTGACTAACCACACAAAAATTGTCAATTTTCATAAACCAATTCAAGGTTTAAGTTCTATACAATTATTCTTATACGAATTTGAAATCATCACATACATGTTTAACAATATGTTATAACCACTTGTTATATTCTTAACATGCTATTATGTTAGTTAGACTAAGTTAAACTAACATGCTATGATTGAAAACCTGAAACAAAAAGTAGTTTCCTTTCTTCAATTCTCGCCGTGGCACGGGCGCGATTTTGTATAAGGAAACTACGCCGAGAAGCAGGTTCCCAGATTCGAGTTCTTATTATCTGATTTTTAGAACTTATAAATGATAATTTAATAAATAAAATTCTTATTATCTGATGTTTTGAGTTTGAGTATATGAATACGTGTCATATATTGTGAAATATGTGAATTGATGTGAAGAGAATTTAAATGTTAATTTTAATATATATTAATTAAATAAATATTTTAATTAAATTATTTATTGAGTTAAATAAATAATTACATGATTATTATAGAGTAAGGTAGTTAAGTATAGTATATTAATTAAATGGGTATTTAGTATTTGATTTAATTGATATAATGATTTTATGTTATAGTTCTAATTTAATTGAGATAATTAAATTAGATGAGTAAGGTGATGAGTGTTATATGCAATTATAATTAGCAAGTAATTATAATTATGTGTTAATTTTATGTGCTTAATTGATGTTATACTTTTAATTAATTAAATTAGAATGTTAAGATTTAATTAATTAAAGGATAACATTAAGAATATGTGTTAAAGAATTTATGAAAAGAATAAAAAGAGTTTTTTTTAAATCGTTTTCCCAAACAAGGACCTTGCACCATTTTTAAATCCGTTTTGCCAAACGGGGCCTTAACTATTTAAAAACCTATTTTTAAAAAAAAATAACTTGTTTTGCCAAACAAGCCTTATGGCTTTTTAAATTCTAATTGTAACTTATATATTAATGGTACTTATTATATTTAATATATGCCATTATGTAGTGGAAGTTATATGTATTATAATTATGTAATATATATATATATATATATTATATGTATATTACGTTAGATTAAAACAAGAGTTAGAAAAACAAAGTTACTTTGCTAGAGAGAAAAAGAAAGAGCAGAGAAGAATTAGAGAAGAAGAGAAGGAAAGAAAGAAAGGAAGAACGTAAGAGAATAATCATCTTCTTTTTCAAACATCTAAGCAGAAATGGTATGTCTTAATTCTTTTATATTTTTATATGTTTTCCTTATGATTGTTCATGAGTATGGGTTCTCTGTGTATATGATTTAGCATGAAAGTTATACATATATGATGTACATATATAAATTGTGCTTATAATGGTTTATATATAAATTGTATGCCATAAACAAGGATTTTCAGAAAAAAAAAGTTTTGTCAGAACATGTTTTAAATGGAGAGTATGTGTTCACGTGGAGTTTTCATGTTTTGGTTAATTTTAGAGTAAAATTGATGAAATTAGTATATGTTAATATGCTTGTTAGAATTGTTTTTGATGATATCTTGAATCATAGAAAGAAAATGCATGAATTTCTTAAAACATTATTTTACAGTGAATGGTTTTGGAAAATATATGGGTTTATATGAAAATGTCAAAATTGAGTTGTTAAAACCTTTGATTTCATTGCTTGGACAATTTTTGTGATTGGTAGCATCTATATAACATGTGTAGTATTGTGTATGCATGTCTTACAATGTTTGAGTGATTGGTAATTGTCGTTGATGAATTGTTTGGGTTAGCAGTGAAGTAGAGTGCCATTGTTGTACTGTTTCTGTCTGCGTTCCTGCGCAGCTGCGCCGGCAACAAGGGCAGAAGCAGCACAGCTGCGCCACTGGATTTTTTGGGTTTTGACACCTGCGCAGCTGCGCCGGTGCCAAGGCTTGTGGCTGCGCAGCTGCACCGCTGGCTGAGCAGAGGCAGAGAACTCTAGTTATTTGTTCAAGTTTTAAAACTTAAATTATTTTATTTCTATGATAATGATCATGTACCAAGTTGCAATAACATATTGTTATCATGAATTTGACAATTTCATAACAAGGAAAGAAAAAAGGTTTTGGAAAACCTTAAAGTATTATTTGAATTGTTTAGAATAGATATTAAATTATAATTGTTTAAATATAACTTAGCTAATATGGTATATATAATTATAATTTGAATAATTATAATTATAGTAAAGGTTTAATGTAAATTATGATTGTTAAATTATAATGAATTGAGTTGATTGTTTTAATCAAAGTAAATGTCTAACTTGAAGTATAATTTGTTTAATTATAACTTAATATGTGATTATAATTTGGAATAATTATAATCAAGGTCAAAGTGTAATTTAAATTATAATTTATATAATTATAATTTAATGAGGGCATGAATAGAAATTGAGTATTTATAATCTAAGTAATGGTTTAATTTAAATATGTTTAAATTATGATTTAATGCATGATGTAGTTGATTCATTATAAATTATGATTGTTTATTTATAGTTTGATTAAAGTGGATGTTTAAATTATAATTTTTTTAATTATAATTTAAAATGAGTATGTAGTTATTAATTGATTAATCATGTGAAATATAATATGATTATGTGATGTGATTAATTATGTGATAATTAATTATTAACTTATTAGTTAAAGAGGAATGAGTTAACCTAAACTGGATAACAAACGATGAGGATTAGCTATGTGATAATTAACTGATATTATTAATTAAACATATGATTTGACAGCGAGTGTCAAACGAGTAAATAGAAGAGAATTAGAAAGTATAAAGTAGTATTTACTTAGACGTTTGATAAGCGTTGCTAGGTGACTAATAATTAATGCGTATGGTAATACGTTATGTAGGATCATGAAGCAGATTATATTAAGCTGTTTTTCGGTATTTGGTAATCTACTAGCCAAGCAAGTCTTTCGATTCTTATTTTCTATATGAACTTGATGATATTATGAACTATTTTAAATTATTTTGAAAAGAGCATGATATATTATATATGTTATAAATATGAATGTTAAAGTCAATTTGTGACTACATTGATTGATTAAAGAATGTTGATTCAGTAAGGAACTCAATATTTATATTTGCTATGTGAATTGAAGCATGTATGCCATGTTACTTTAATTATTATGAGATGTATGTTGAGCATGTTATTATGTGCTATGTGATGCATGAAAACTGTTAGAACTTGCTGAGCTGTCGAGCTCACTCTTGCAAATAACCATTTTTGCAGGTCAAGAATGCAAAGTAATGATATGTGCTAGTTAAACTTTAATTGAGATCAATAGCGATGCAAGAAATTATTTATTCTAGATGAGTAATGTAATTGTTTTAAATGTAACATGATTGATAAATTGTAAGTTGAGCTATCCGTTGTATATGGATATTGCTTCATGATGTAAGACTTGTATAGTCATTTTGTTGTAACGATTCATGATATAGATTTGAATCGAAGAGATGTTATGTAAAGGTTGAGATTCAAGGCAATAAAGAAGGGATTATATAAAAGTTTTAATTTTTTTGCATTTTTAGTGATTTTAATATCGAATCATGATATAAAGTTAGAATAAAGTTGTATTGTTAACAATCGAGAACGAGAATTATATTGTACAAATTTTGGGGTCGTTACAGTTAGTATCAAAGCTGATAGGTTATACACCTTAGGTAAGAGTACCTTTGGCTATGACCTTAGAGAATGAGAAGTTAAGTTACGTATAACGAAAATGTGATTCCTTTCACATACATAGAAGTATATGATGAGTTAAGTCCTAAAAATGTTATAAGAAGAAGGTGAGAATAACGAGGAATAAAACTCAAATAAAATGTTGAACTTTATGAACGAAGTTAGAAATTCTTAAAAGAAGAGTTAATAAATAAACAAGAAGATTTAAAAAAGAATCTTGAAGAGATATGAAGATGAGAATCAGAAGTTACCTAACTCCAATAATAAAGATGACGAATAACTATGAATAGACGGAGTCTATAAGATTAAATCATAATGAGGTCATGATATAACATGATGAAAGGAAAAGATAAGAAGTTTTAAAACAAAACTATAATGAGATAAGGAAGAATCATAAGGGAGATGATTATAGAATAAGATCACGACGTGATCTTTTAAAGTTGTAAAAGATAGATGGTCTGTAATGATTGCATAGTTATAGTTTGAGACTATAACTAGAATGTACTATGATATGGTACGAGATTAACTCACGAGGAGTTATAAATGATGAGATACAGGAAATCTGTATCTAGTATAGAGCGAGAAGTTAAGAAGAAGAAAGAGTTAAGTGGGATTTCAACTGAGGACTCATGTGATGACTGAGTTGTACAAATCTTTATATGGGCAGGGTTTTGTGCTTACACTTGGCTTATCATATTGATAATCATTGGAAGGTTGGTGTCACGCTATAGATATATATATGACGAAGAGGTGATTCTTTTCTCATATTATATTTGATAGTTAGAGTCAATAGAGATTAGATTAGATGATATTAAGATTTGATTAGATGATCTTAAGGTTAGGCGAGTTCTTAAAACTCATACTTATGGTAAGTTCGTGACTCATAATCGTATGTATGTTTCGAACCCCTAAGCATATGGACAGTCTCTGATCAGTTCTTTGACTACGTATTGCTAGAATAAGTTCTTAAACTCATATTATTGTGGCAAGTTCCTGAACTTCCAAAGTGTGGTAAGTTTGATGAACTATACTGGGTATAGAAAAGTTATGGTGTAGGAAGCATTGATGTTGTTTAAGGTTGATAGAATGATTAAGTAATGATGGAGTAAAGATTTAATTGATGGAGAAAGTTTTTATATTCTAAATCTCCTAGCTTTGCTAGATTTTCAAAATTTATTGACTTCGTGCTGATGTTGCACTTCTGTTTTCTTGAAAAACATTGGATCAAATGATGGAACCAATGAATTTTTAAAATAGTGCTATTATTCACATGTCTATGCTAATTGCTTCAGCTAAACAAAAATGATTTGAAATTTTCAAAATGTATTTTACATATTCTATACATCATTTGATATGGTGTAGGAAAAAAATCGAGGAAATTATCAATGCAGTTAAACCTAGTGTTGGATGTGATCGTATGATCGTCAGCCCACTATGGTATGATTCAGTATGACGGCGTCGTGTAATGATGAAATCCTCAACGTACCATTACTACGGTACGGTATCAGAATATTATGAAAAAATTTATTATTTTTAGTTCCTTAATCTAAAAAAAAAATATTATTTACTTATAGCTTCCTTAAACGAAAAAAAAATATAGAATTTTATTGAGTTGGTTAAAAATATATATATATATATATATATATATTTCGATTGATGTCCGAATTTTTGCTAGAAGTCTATGCTACTTGATTCAGCTAGACAGATGTTGAAAGATGTTTATGAAATTTAAGCGTTCTTGGTCAAACTATGCCAAACCAAATTGTTTTGGTGCGGATTTAGATGTTAAGAAGCTGAGGTGAACAGCCCTATAAAAGGGGACATGTTATCGGAGACTATAGTTCCGAGTGTAACGCATATAGTCGTTACGATGTACTACGTTTGGGCCTGACATAGGGGTACGATAGGCTGGCCACCTAGAGTACCGATGTGGTTTATAGTGTGAAGTACCGGGAGTGAAGCACTATTAAACCTAAAAAACTGTGATAACCCGAATACTTATAAGATAGTGAATTATGAAGTGTATGTCTTCAACGAGTAAAGTCTATGGTAATGATCCTTAGAAAGGGAATAAATGAGTTAGAGAATATATAGTATTTGAAACATAATTATGTTTAATTGAGGTTATGAAATAAAACCTAAAATTTGTTGAAGAACTGCATGTAGTAGAATATATATGTATAACCTATATTAAGGTAATGTGTTGAAGTTATGCAACGATAAATGTTTTTAAAGAGATTTGATGGAAACCTGAGTAAGGTAGGGTTTCTGTGATTCCGAGGACGAAATCCTTATAAGGAGGGAAGGATGTGACAACTTGGATGTTCAAAAATTGTTAAAATAAGAATTTAATGAATGAAATTCTTATTATGACGTGTTTTGCGTGTAAGTAAATATATATATTCATATATTGGGATGATGAGGTTTAATAGTTAATTTAACAATTGAAGAAATTAAATGAAGCTATTTCGAAAAGGAAATTAACTGAATATTATTGGTTAATTTAATTAAGTTAAATATTATATTATGAAATAATATAATTTGATTGTTATGCCTTGTTGGCACTATAATTATTATGAATTAAATCTCATAAATAAGGTGAGTATTCACTTAATTAAAATAGTGAATTAATATAAATGTAATGGTTTTAATAAAATATGAAGGTAATATGTTACATGTAAGAGTAATACGTTTATGTAATGGCTTAATATATTATATTTAGCCAAGTGTATGTAAATGAGTATGAGAATGAGAAGAACCAATATAATTATAAATAAATATTGGTGTTAGATGAATTAAATAAATATTTTAGTTGGAATACTTATGGAATAAGATAAATATTTAATAGAAATTATTATGGAATAATTTATTCATGTATGATGATATTAAGTAAGTTGATGATAAACAATTTATAATAGGTGCGTATTTTATTACGCTAATGGAATGACAATGCTCTAATTTAATTATTTACTCTAATTTAATTAAATAATTAAATTAGAGGATGAATGATTTATTAGATAAATTTATTATGTTGATAAGGAGTGATTTAATAAATTAAGTTATTAATAAACCCAATGTAATTTAATATGAAATTATAAGATTGGTTTGGTTATGTGTGACAAATGTACCATATAATAGAGGAATATTAAAATAAATTAAAAAGAGATTTTGGGTTCTAGCCAAACATGGCCTAGAGACCCTTTGTATCTTCTAACTGCTGAGACTCTTGGTTTGTGTACTAAGGGCTAAGTAAATATACGTAACTTATTTTTCTAAGGTTAAGAACATAGAAGAGAGGAATAGAGTAATTGAGAGAATTCTCTGTAAATTGAGAAGAAAATTCTGAGAATCAAAGAAGAGGAAGAAGATTAATCAAGCTTCTCTAATCATCTAGCTAATTAAAGGTAAACAATCTAGTTTAAGTTTCGAGTTCTTAGTTTTATTTTTTAAGTTATCTGTAATTGAAGTTCTATGGTTAATTTGTTGAGAAATTAGTTTTATGTGTATTGGGATTACATAATCTGTTATATGTTGTCTATAGATGATTTTTGAAATATCGAATTCATGAAAGCATGTTTGAAAGTGAAGAATTTGAGTTGTGGTTTTTATATATATTACATGGTCTGTTTTGGATTCAAAATTGGTTTTGAATTCATACTCTAAACTGTAAATTGATGATGTATTATGATAGTACTCGAAAAAACGAAAACAACCCAAGTTGAACGAGTCAAAACGGATGTAAAACGAATTCGTAGTGAATGAATTCGCTAAATATGTGTAAAACATGAAAAAGTAGCATGAACACTAAATTGGAACTGTTATAATGAATTGTTAATATTTTTGAAATGTTATAATTATCATGTAGATGTGTAGTTCTATCAATTACGAATTCATAGAGTCGAAAACGGACTCAATCAGATGTGCGTAGCTTGATTTATGAAGATTAGAAGGAGGAAAGGGTCAGAAATTCGCAAAGAACAAAGTCTAGAACCTCCCTCCGCCCCTTGTGGCACAGCTGCGCAGCCCCCAAGGCCATTTGGGGCAGCTGCGCCGGTCATGGTCATAAAAAAACAAACAAACAAACACTATTTTGACTTGTTGTGGTAGAATAGTCATAACTTTTTCATACAAACTCCGATTGAGAAGATTCAGATGATTCGGAACGAGCACGAGTAGACCTACAACTTTCGTTCTTTAAATTTTTCAATTTGAGGTCAGTAGAAAGGGTCAAAATGGTCATTTTTAGGACTGATGTGTATTCGGAGGCAATCGGAGGGCGTCGGGCATATACGTATGCAAGTGTGGTTCTTCGGACGCTAAAAGATGTTGTCCTATGTTATAAAACATGAATGTTAGTAAAAATAATGATGGTTGAAATTAATAAATGATGTATTAGATTAGTTGTGTAAGCACACTAAGCATGCACAAGAGAGACAATTCGGGCGGGTGACGAATGAACGTCAAAACGCCGTGACAAGTGTTAATGAATGTAAAAAGTGTTTCAAGTCAAATAAAATGAACGTTATAAGATATCAAATGGGGTTAGTATAAAACCAATAAGTAGTCCTAGCAAGACTTAAATACTTGAATGAATTTTGAATATTACGAAAAAGAAATATAGTGAAATATAAGTCGATAGTTAACACAATCAAATTGAACATTGTGTATTGATAATAGGAAGGGTTATGAGATGTAGAGAAAAGTTTATATTACGACTAATATGCTTTGCTATGTGACTAATAGTTGATGTGCATGATTATATAATTGTGTAGGGCACATGAAGTGCAGATATCTGTAAGCTGTTAAACTATTATTGGTAAATAACGATCAAGGCAAGTCTTTCAGTTCCTATTTTCTACGCGAACTTGATGATGAACTGTTTTAAATTGTTTTGCAAATGGCATGATATGTTGTATATGTGTCGTAAGCATGAAATGTTAAAGTCAATTTATGACTACATTGATTGATTAAAGAATGTTGATTGAATAAAGAACTCAATCTTTATATTTGTTATGTGAAGTAAAGCATGTATGCCATGTTACTTTAATTATTATGAGATGTATGTTGAGCATGTATTTATGTGCCATGTGATGCATGAAAGCTGTTAGATCTTGCTGAGCTGTCGAGCTCATTCTTGCAAATAATCATTTTTGCAGGTTAAGGATTCAAGGTAACGCTATGTGCTACATGAAAGAAATGAATTAGATGTAATGCATAAAGATTTATATACTTTGGCTGAATTATTGTTATTTTGGACCCTGTTTAAGGTTTCAGATAATGTATTTGATAATGTATGATGGTTAACAGATGTTGAGTTGTAAAGTTTAAATTTTACCCGATGTATAAGGGTTATTAAACGTGGTTGTAAGTTTTAGTTTATAATAACTCTGACGAAGCGATTCATAAAATAAAGTTGAATCAAAGTTATGTAATGATAAAGGTTGAGATTCAGGGATAATAAAGAAGGAATAATATAAAAGTTTTAAATATTTTGTATTTTTAGTGACTGTATCATTGATTAATTATGTAAAGTCTGAATAAGGATGTATTGTTAACGACCGATGTCGAGAGTTGTATTGTATGAATTTTGGGGTTGTTACAAAAACAAAGTTCAAGGTCTTGAGACCACTCAGCATGATTTGGAATCTTTTAAATTCCTGAGTTATTTATATCGCTTTCCAATTATTGAGCAATAGTGGAAGATTCTTATTATTCTGAAAGAAGTAGTTGTTGAACGCCTTAATCCAGTGAGTAGAGATTAACATAAAATCTATTTTGATAGAATAATATATATAGATTGATAGACTTAAATTTCGAGGACGAAATTCTTAGAAGAATGAGCGAATGTGATAACCCGAATAATTATAGATGGTGAAGTACGAAATATATTAATTCGACGAGTAAAGTATGTAGTAATGATCCTTAGAAAGGAAATGAACGAGTTAGAGAATATATAATATTTGAAATATAATTGTGTTTAATTTAGGGTTATGAAATAAAACCTAAAATTTGTTGAAGAACTGAATGTAGTAGAATATATATGTATAACTTATATTAAGGTAATGTGTTGAAGTTATTCAACGATAAATATTTTTAAAGAGATTTGATGGAAACCTGAGTAAGGTAGGGTTTCAGTGATTCCGAGGACGGAATCCTTATAAGGAGGGAAGGATGTGACATCCCAAATTTTTAGAATTTATAAATGAGAATTTAATAAATAAAATTCTTATTATCTGATATTTTGAGTTTGAGTGTGTGAATACGTGTCATATATTGTGAAATATGTGAATTGATGTGAAGAGAATTTAAATGTTAATTTTAATATATATTAATTAAATAAATATTTTAATTGAATTATTTATTGAGTTAAATAAATAATTACATGATTATTATGGAGTAAGGTAGTTAAGTGGAGTATATTAATTAAATGGGTATTTAGTATTTGATTTAATTGATATAATGATTTTATGTTATAGTTCTAATTAAATTGAGATAATTAAATTAGATGAGTAAGGTGATGAGTGTTACATGCAATTATAATTAGCAAGTAATTATAATTATGTGTTAATTTTATGTGCTTAATTGATGTTAAACTTTTAATTAATTAAATTAGAATGTTAAGATTTAATTAATTAAAGGATAACATTAAGAATATGTGTTAAAGGATTTATGAAAAGAATAAAAAGATTTTTTTTAAATAGTTTTCCCAAACAAGGCCCTTGCACCATTTTTAAATCCGTTTTGCCAAATAGGGCCTTAACTATTTAAAAACCTTTTTTTAAAAAAAAAAATTACTTGTTTTGCCAAACAAGCCTTATGGCTTTTTAAATTCTAATTGTAACTTATATATTAATGGTACTTATTATATTTAATATATGCCATTATGTAGTGGAAATTATATGTATTATAATTATGTAATATATGTATATGTATATTATATGTATATTACGTTAGATTAAAACAAGAGTTAGGAAAACAAAGTTAGTTTGCTAGAAAAACAAAGTTAGTTTGCTAGAGAGAAAAAGAAAGTGCAGAGAAGAATTAGAGAAGAAGAGAAAGAAAGAAAGGAAGAACGTAAGAGAATAATCATCTTCTTCTTCAAACATCTAAGCAGAAAGGGTATGTCTTAATTTTCTTATGTTTTTATATGTTTTCCTTATGATTGTTCATGAGTATGGGTTCTCTGTGTATATGATTTAGCATGAAAGTTATACTTATATGATGTACATATATAAATTGTGTTTATAATAGTTTATATATGAATTGTATACCATAAACAAGAATTTTCAGAAATTAAAGTTTTGTCAGAACATGTTTTAAATGGAGAATATGTGTTCACGTGGAGTTTTCATGTTTTGGTTAATTATAGAGTAAAATTGATGAAATTAGTATATGTTAATATGCTTGTTAGAATTGTTTTTGATGATATCTTGAATCATGGAAAGAAAATGCATGAATTTCTTAAGAAATTGTTTATAGTGAATGGTTTTGGAAAATATATGAGTTTCTATGAAAATATAAAAATTGAGTTGTTAAAATCTTTGATTTCGTTGCTTGGACAATTTTTGTGATTGGTAGCATCTATATAACATGTGTAGTATTGTGCATGCATGTCTTACATTGTTTGAGTGACTGATAATTGTCGTTGTTGAATTGTTTGGGTTAGCAGTGAAGTAGAGTGTCGTTGCTGTACTGTTTCTGTCTGCGTTCCTGCACAGCTGCGTCGACAACAAGAGCAGAAGCAACGCAGCTGCGCCACTGGATTTTCTGGGTTTTGACACCTGTGCAGCTGCGCCGGTGCCAAGGCTTGTGGCTGCGCTGTAACGACCCCAAAATCGGGTCTATTTCTCTTCCCGATCTTGTGCGTTAATATTATCTTGTTCTAGCTTTTAAAACATTATTTAATGTTAAAATAGCTAAAAATGCAGAATAATTTTTTTTTCTTTTATTCCATTCATTCGTTCCCTGAATCTCAACCTTTATAATTCTCTTTTATAATGAAATCATATTTATTTAATGATTTCTCTTATCAAAGTTATATTAATATATATAACTCAATATTAATTCTTTTTTATATAGTAATGTCACTATATTCCTTTATTTAAATAAAATATTCATTGCAATACATCTAACACGAATATTCTTTATTGAATATTTCAAACTATACATAGTTGTTGATTACATATATCAAAACTATCAAACATAGGTTTCTACCATTTCTAAGGTAAGGAAATGTATCTATTTCGCACATCCATCAATCTTCTTCATCCGAATAGCAAGTAATATTGCATAACATCATTAACCTGCAAATTATTTATGTTTGCAAGATTGAGCTCGACGGCCCAGCAAATTTAGCAGTCTATCATGTTTCACATAACACACAACTCTATATGCAACATACTTTCTTTACTATGCATATTCTACATGTATCAATAAATCTTCTACTAGACATATCACAGTTCTATAATTTCATGCAATACATTTATACATGCCTTTTTACGTCTTACATTCTCATACAACACATGCTATCACAGATCACATATAGCAATTGAGTTCCATAACCCAATTGACTTAGTCATATTTTAACTTTAACAATTTAATAAACATGGTATACAACTCACCATATAATCGCATACAATCCACAAACATAACAGAACTGGAAAAACTTGCCTTGATTGGAGATTACCGCTAAAAGTTAACTTAGAGTTTCTCCACAATTCATACAGAATTATTATTACATGCACACACATATTAGATAACTAAATATGTCGCTAAATATGCATGTATATTCATCAATAATAATTATTAGTTTTATACAAACTACCATTAATCATTCTTATTCAAAACGAATATTAACTTAATTCGTTTTAATCTTTTTAAGTCAAATAAAGGCCCCTCACATTTTAACATGTAAATATTTTACATATCGAAGCTTAAATCATTTATATTCCACGTTAGGAATATCTTTTACCTTTATTTGTGAATTCAGGTTTTAAACAGATATTATATATCTTTTATAGTAAAAATTCAATTTACTATATTTTTTCTTGATTTAAATAATTTTTATAACTTTTTGTCCACTCATGAGTTAACTCAGATCATTTACTCATTTAAAAACATTTTATCATGTCCGCACATTTGCATCATTTCTCGTTTTACGAATATTTGCATTTTCACTATATATATTTATATTAAATATATATATTCGTTAGGAAATTCTTTATTCAAAATCTTCGTTTCGAATTTCGAAAACATTCGTTTCATTACTCTTAGGACCATTATATTACTTTTAACGGTTCCACGCTTTTTGTTTCACATTTTCACTATATGTATATATAAATCTTAGCTCAAAAATCTCATTTTGAACTCCGAAAATCTCAAAATAATATTTTTATGATTAATACAAATTTTTACAGGTCTCTCACTCTTCGTTGCACCACAAAATAATTTTATAGGCAACCTTGGTTTTTATTTCGCTTAAATATGTAAATTTATATTTATTACATATTTTTATTGCATTATTTATGCTCGAAAGAAAGTTTCTCGGCATAAAATATCATTTATAGTCAAATCTTGTCCCGTAGGACTATATTAGATTTATTATGACTTATTATTTCGCCGGAACGCGATTCGAAACGTCGAACGTCAAAATCGCTCGGCGCATCGACGCTCGGCGTCGCCCAAATTTTAAGTTCTGACATGCATGTTCGCTCATTTTTAATTTTCAAATCATAAGTCGTATAACAGAAATTTTTCGGGCATGTTATAGACCACATATCATAGTATTTTAGAAAAATTTTAAACTTTGAAAACGGATCATGAAAACACATCAAAATCACGCTTAAAAATGATGTCAGAACACATTTTCAGCCCAACGCCGCGCTGCCGCCGACGGGCGCGCGCGGGCGCGCGCGAGCGGGCGCTGCCGCGCACGGCGGCGTGCTGAAATCTGCTCGACTTCTTATCAACGCAGCCACTTCGCGATTTTCGTACGCGCTGCTCGTTTATCGGATTAATCTGATTTTTGGATATGTTATACTTGGCATATCAAAGTATTTTTAAAAAATATCACCACTGATATTTGGGTATTTTAAGCTGTTCAAATAATGCGTCCAAAAAGGCTGTTCGCACTAGTTTTTCAACTTTGCGATTAACGTTCAAAACTCGCCTCGCTCCGTTCTAACCTGACTTTCTTTACAAATAAATCTCTATTAACATAATAAGACTTGTTCCAAGTGTCGGCTTCGTTAAATTCCAACTTTTTATCCGTGTTGGTTCTTTAAGGCCATTTATCGAACATATAACGTGCGTTATTCGTTCGACTCGATTTCTTATCGATTTGTTAGCGATTTTTGCCACAAATCCATCCTTATACATCCCACAACCCATACCTAGCCACCAAGTCTCTAAAACTCATCATTCCATTAATAATTCAAGCATAAAAGCAACTAAAAATGATTTTTTTAGTAAACTTATGCTTACTAACCAAGTTCAACTTTTATTTACATATATCATTAATATAATATTCTCTCTTTATTAAAATAATTCAATGATAGAATTTATTTTAATATCTTTTAATTAAAGTATACCATAATA
This sequence comes from Panax stipuleanatus, assembly GCA_020205555.1. Lineage (NCBI taxonomy): Eukaryota > Viridiplantae > Streptophyta > Magnoliopsida > Apiales > Araliaceae > Panax > Panax stipuleanatus. The sequence goes on along the minus strand of CM035124.1, from coordinate 78,066,405 downwards.
TTTGTATACTTAAACTAATTATTTCCTTTTCCTTTCTATAAATTGTTTTCAACAATTTAACTGCAGTAAATATTATAATATATTCACTACATTAAAACATGCATACATTACACTCAATAATCTAATATATGATTTCTTTAATAAAATTATGGTTATACATTAAGTATATCTAATGCCACCAATTACCACATTAAAATAAATTATTTTAATTTTTAGCCATCTCATTACCTTTATTAAATTGCTCCTACAATTTATTTACAAGTAATAAATATATACTTCTAATATATTTATTAACATAAACATCACATATTGCATAGTACTTACTCACATATGCAATAATATCACTCAACATATCATTTAGTAAGAATTTTATTTATTTAATTCTTATTTTAATAATACTCAAAAATCTGGGTTCTTACATTCTTCCCCCCTTATAAGGATTCCGTCCCCGGAATCACAATACCGAATCCTTCTCAATTGGTTCAGATCTCATTCTTTCTCATTACCTTATCGTTGAATTATTTCAACGTACATTTTTTTTTAGGTTTTATATCACCTATCTTCTTCCTTTCCTTAGAAATTCTTATAGTTTCTATAATCCTACTCGATTATATTACGAGTATTATTTATTTCTCAATGTCCCCCTTTTTTTTTTAAGGGTATTTCTGAACCCTTACATTCTTCATATTCTTATAAAAGCCCTATAATTCTCAGACTTATTTTTTTTTTTTCATTCTTTCACGTTCCAATTTGTCACGTGACTTTCTTATCAATTTTCATTATTTGAATTTTTTTTTAATTTTTTTTTTCATAACTCTGTCTTTTCCTTCTTCATGGATTCATAAACCATTTTCGTATTCAGCGACTTACTTCCTCTTAAGAAATTTCATTCTTTCTATACCCAACCTCCGAAAAATAGAATTTCTCCACAATTGATCGATAATTGTGAAGCAATATGAATAATTCATTAATCCAAAAGATTCGCTAAAAAAACTTTCTGTATCATAATAAAGTCATAAAGACCATAAACTTATTTCTGAAAAGGTTTCAACAGACATTTTATCTGTAAACCGACATATCTTACGGACATATAGGTGGTTAGCCTGTTATATCCTGTGTTGATCCATATTAGAACGTCATTTGCATTCCTCGTCACTGCCATTCGGCACAATTTGAACAACATTTGTGTTCATCGTCACCGTCCCCAGGACGCAATATAAATTTGAACGACATTTACGTTCATCGTCACCGCTATAAAGCGCAAACAGAATTTTCCATTTTGATGTTCTGTGTCGATCAACACTATCTATGCGGAACAATTATTTCAGTTCCTCTTTGCCGTCCCCAGGACGCAATATAAAATAATTCCATTATAAGGAAGTTCTTATTCAATCTGGAGTCCATACTCAATCAATTTAGCTGGACAGTTCAAAATCTTAATATAAAAGAAATATATGATTCTGTGTGTAGCCGATTCAAATGGCTTTTGACACTTCTTTATTTACTAAAGTATTGAAAATTATTTTATGACGCATAGTACCGCACTGTTTTTAACAGCCCGTTGAGAATGTCATCATTTGTCATATATACATCATATTAATGATGGATTAATAAAATTCTTTGGATATTTTTCAAATCATTTGTCTAGCCGAAACAATTAGCGTAGACATAAGAAATCATCGAACTTTTTTTTTTAAAAAAAAAACTTATTGGTTCAACAATTTGACCCAATATATTTTTCAAAAATACAATAGTGCGATTGTTAGCACGATTCCAATAAATTTCGAAATCTAGCATAGCTAGTAGATTTGAGAATATTCCTTTTCTTCTTCATCCACTTTAACTATTTCCAAAAACTTCACCATATCATTCTGTTCATCTCTAACACCATTAACTCCCACTATATTAAACTAACCCTATACCCTGAGATAGTTCATCAAACATACCACACGTTATAAGTTCAGAAACTTACCACAATCATATGGGTTTAGGAACTTATCCTAGTCAGACCAAAGTCGTCCATTCGCTGAGGGGTTCCACCATACGATTATGAGTCATGAACTTACCATAAGTGTGAGTTTTAAGAACTCATACCTAATATTATATTCTCTAACTATCAAATATAATTATGAGAAAAGAATCACCTTCTCGTCATAGGTATATCAATAGCGCGATACCAACATTTCAATGATTATCAATGTGATAAACTAAGTGCAAGCACAAAACCCCCGCCCATACAAAGGATTGTACAACTCAGCTACCACATGAGTCCTCAATTGAAATCTCACCTAATCTCATTAAATCTTATCTTGTTCTTAGCTCAATACAAATTTCATTTAATTTGTATTTCATCATTCATAACTCGTTTCGAGTTTTATTCCTGTACTATTTCATAGTATCATTTCCATATAGCCATTCTGCTATAAATTTTCAATCATTTAATTGGTTATCTATCCTTCTTTGACTTAATCAGATCACGTTGTGATCTTATCTTATAATCGTGTTATATTACGATTCTTTCTCATTTTATGATCGTTTAATTTTACGATCTTCTTTTCCTTTAATCATATTATATTATGATTTTACACTTTTCATCTTTATTATTGGAGTCAGGTAACTCCGAATTCTTATCTTATAATTCTTCAAGATTCTTTTTTTTTTTGAATCTTATTTATCATTTTCTTATCACTTAAACTCTATTTGAATTTATTCATCATACTCATCTCTGCAGTTATAGCCTAAGGTAATCCTACCTAAGGTTTATAACCTACAGCTTTGATACCAACTGTAACGACCCCAAAATCGGGTCTATTTCTCTTCCCGATCTTGTGCGTTAATATTATCTTGTTCTAGCTTTTAAAACATTATTTAATGTTAAAATAGCTAAAAATGCAGAATAATTTTTTTTTCTTTTATTCCGTTCATTCGTTCCCTGAATCTCAACCTTTACAATTCTCTTTTATAATGAAATCATATTTATTTAATGATTTCTCTTATCAAAGTTATATTAATATATATAACTCAATATTAATTCTTTTTTTATATAGTAATGTCACTATATTCCTTTATTTAAATAAAATATTCATTGCAATACATCTAACACGAATATTCTTTATTGAATATTTTAAACTATACATAGTTGTTGATTACATATATCAAAACTATCAAACATAGGTTTCTACCATTTCTAAGGTAAGGAAATGTATCTATTTCGCACATCCATCAATCTTCTTCATCCGAATAGCAAGTAATATTGCATAACATCATTAACCTGCAAAATATTTATGTTTGCAAGATTGAGCTCGACGGCCCAGCAAATTTAACAGTCTATCATGTTTCACATAACACACAACTCTATATGCAACATACTTTCTTTACTATGCATATTCTACATGTATCAATAAATCTTCTACTAGACATATCACAGTTCTATAATTTCATGCAATACATTTATACATGTCTTTTTACGTCTTACATTCTCATACAACACATGCTATCACAGATCACATATAGCAATTGAGTTCCATAACCCAATTGACTTAGTCATATTTTGACTTTAACAATTTAATAAACATGGTATACAACTCACCATATAATCGCATACAATCCACAAACATAACAGAACTGGAAAAACTTGCCTTGATTGGAGATTACCGCTAAAAGTTAACTTAGAGTTTCTCCACAATTCATACAGAATTATTATTACATGCACACACATATTAGATAACTAAATATGTCGCTAAATATGCATGTATATTCATCAATAATAATTATTAGTTTTATACAAACTACCATTAATCATTATTATTCAAAACGAATATTAACTTAATTCGTTTTAATCTTTTTAAGTCAAATAAAGGCCCCTCACATTTTAACATGTAAATATTTTACATATCGAAGCTTAAATCATTTATATTCCACGTTAGGAATATCTTTTACCTTTATTTGTGAATTCAGGTTTTAAACAGATATTATATATCTTTTATAGTAAAAATTCAATTTACTATATTTTTTCTTGATTTAAATAATTTTTATAACTTTTTGTCCACTCATGAGTTAACTCAGATCATTAACTCATTTAAAAACATTTTATCATGTCCGCACATTTGCATCATTTCTCGTTTTACGAATATTTGCATTTTCACTATATATATTTATATTAAATATATATATTCGTTAGGAAATTCTTTATTCAAAATCTTCGTTTCGAATTTCGAAAACATTCGTTTCATTACTCTTAGGACCATTATATTACTTTTAACGGTTCCACGCTTTTTGTTTCACATTTTCACTATATGTATATATAAATCTTAGCTCAAAAATCTCATTTTGAACTCCGAAAATCTCAAAATAATATTTTTATGATTAATACAAATTTTTACAGGTCTCTCACTCTTCGTTGCACCACAAAATAATTTTATAGGCAACCTTGGTTTTTATTTCGCTTAAATATGTAAATTTATATTTATTACATATTTTTATTGCATTATTTATGCTCGAAAGAAAGTTTCTCGGCATAAAATATCATTTATAGTCAAATCTTGTCCCGTAGGACTATATTAGATTTATTATGACTTATTATTTCGCCGGAACGCGATTCGAAACGTCGAACGTCAAAATCGCTCGGCAAGTCGACGCTCGGCGTCGCCCAAATTTTAAGTTCTGACATGCATGTTCGCTCATTTTTAATTTTCAAATCATAAGTCTTATAACAGAAATTTTTCGGGCATGTTATAGACCACATGTCATAGTATTTTAGAAAAATTTTAAACTTTGAAAACAGATCATGAAAACTCATCAAAATCACGCTTAAAAATGATGTCAGAACACATTTTCAGCCCAACGCCGCGCTGCCGCCGACGGGCGCGCACGGGCGCGCGCGAGCGGGCGCTGCCGCGCACGGCGGCGTGCTGAAATCTGCTCGACTTCTTATCAACGCAGCCACTTCGCGATTTTCGTACGCGCTGCTCGTTTATCGGATTAATCTGATTTTTGGATATGTTATACTTGGCATATCAAAGTATTTTTAAAAAATATCACCACTGATATTTGGGTATTTTAAGCTGTTCAAATAATGCGTCCAAAAAGGCTGTTCGCACTAGTTTTTCAACTTTGCGATTAACGTTCAAAACTCGCCTCGCTCCGTTCTAAGCCGACTTTCTTTACAAATAAATCTCTATTAACATAATAAGACTTGTTCCAAGTGTCGGCTTCGTTAAATTCCAACTTTTTATCCGTGTTGGTTCTTTAAGGCCATTTATCGAACATATAACGTGCGTTATTCGTTCGACTCGATTTCTTATCGATTTGTTAGCGATTTTTGCCACAAATCCATCCTTATACATCCCACAACCCATACCTAGCCACCAAGTCTCTAAAACTCATCATTCCATTAATAATTCAAGCATAAAAGCAACTAAAAATGATTTTTTTTAGTAAACTTATGCTTACTAACCAAGTTCAACTTTTATTTACATATATCATTAATATAATATTCTCTCTTTATTAAAATAATTCAATGATAGAATTTATTTTAATATCTTTTAATTAAAGTATACCATAATATTTGTATACTTAAACTAATTATTTCCTTTTCCTTTCTATAAATTGTTTTCAACAATTTAACTGCAGTAAATATTATAATATATTCACTACATTAAAACATGCATACATTACACTCAATAATCTAATATATGATTTCTTTAATAAAATTATGGTTATACATTAAGTATATCTAATGCCACCAATTACCACATTAAAATAAATTATTTTAATTTTTAGCCATCTCATTACCTTTAATAAATTGCTCCTACAATTTATTTACAAGTAATAAATATATACTTCTAATATATTTATTAACATAAACATCACATATTGCATAGTACTTACTCACATATGCAATAATATCACTCAACATATCATTTAGTAAGAATTTTATTTATTTAATTCTTATTTTAATAATACTCAAAAATCTGGGTTCTTACATTCTTCCCCCCTTATAAGGATTCCGTCCCCGGAATCACAATACCGAATCCTTCTCAATTGGTTCAGATCTCATTCTTTCTCATTACCTTATCGTTGAATTATTTCAACGTACATTTTTTTTTAGGTTTTATATCACCTATCTTCTTCCTTTCCTTAGAAATTCTTATAGTTTCTATAATCCTACTCGATTATATTACGAGTATTATTTATTTCTCAATGTCCCCCTTTTTTTTTTAAGGGTATTTCTGAACCCTTACATTCTTCATATTCTTATAAAAGCCCTATAATTCTCAGACTTATTTTTTTTTTCATTCTTTCACGTTCCAATTTGTCACGTGACTTTCTTATCAATTTTCATTATTTGAATTTTTTTTTAATTTTTTTTTTCATAACTCTGTCTTTTCCTTCTTCATGGATTCATAAACCATTTTCGTATTCAGCGACTTACTTCCTCTTAAGAAATTTCATTCTTTCTATACCCAACCTCCGAAAATTAGAATTTCTCCACAATTGATCGATAATTGTGAAGCAATATGAATAATTCATTAATCCAAAAGATTCGCTAAAAAAACTTTCTGTATCATAATAAAGTCATAAAGACCATAAACTTATTTCTGAAAAGGTTTCAACAGACATTTTATCTGTAAACCGACATATCTTACGGACATATAGGTGGTTAGCCTGTTATATCCTGTGTTGATCCATATTAGAACGTCATTTGCATTCCTCGTCACTGCCATTCGGCACAATTTGAACAACATTTGTGTTCATCGTCACCGTCCCCAGGACGCAATATAAATTTGAACGACATTTACGTTCATCGTCACCGCTATAAAGCGCAAACAGAATTTTCCATTTTGATGTTCTGTGTCGATCAACACTATCTATGCGGAACAATTATTTCAGTTCCTCTTTGCCGTCCCCAGGACGCAATATAAAATAATTCCATTATAAGGAAGTTCTTATTCAATCTGGAGTCCATACTCAATCAATTTAGCTGGACAGTTCAAAATCTTAATATAAAAGAAATATATGATTCTGTGTGTAGCCGATTCAAATGGCTTTTGACACTTCTTTATTTACTAAAGTATTGAAAATTATTTTATGACGCATAGTACCGCACTGTTTTTAACAGCCCGTTGAGAATGTCATCATTTGTCATATATACATCATATTAATGATGGATTAATAAAATTCTTTGGATATTTTTCAAATCATTTGTCTAGCCGAAACAATTAGCGTAGACATAAGAAATCATCGAACTTTTTTTTTTAAAAAAAAAACTTATTGGTTCAACAATTTGACCCAATATATTTTTCAAAAATACAATAGTGCGATTGTTAGCACGATTCCAATAAATTTCGAAATCTAGCATAGCTAGTAGATTTGAGAATATTCCTTTTCTTCTTCATCCACTTTAACTATTTCCAAAAACTTCACCATATCATTCTGTTCATCTCTAACACCATTAACTCCCACTATATTAAACTAACCCTATACCCTGAGATAGTTCATCAAACATACCACACGTTATAAGTTCAGAAACTTACCACAATCATATGGGTTTAGGAACTTATCCTAGTCAGACCAAAGTCGTCCATTCGCTGAGGGGTTCCACCATACGATTATGAGTCATGAACTTACCATAAGTGTGAGTTTTAAGAACTCATACCTAATATTATATTCTCTAACTATCAAATATAATTATGAGAAAAGAATCACCTTCTCGTCATAGGTATATCAATAGCGCGATACCAACATTTCAATGATTATCAATGTGATAAACTAAGTGCAAGCACAAAACCCCCGCCCATACAAAGGATTGTACAACTCAGCTACCACATGAGTCCTCAATTGAAATCTCACCTAATCTCATTAAATCTTATCTTGTTCTTAGCTCAATACAAATTTCATTTAATTTGTATTTCATCATTCATAACTCGTTTCGAGTTTTATTCCTGTACTATTTCATAGTATCATTTCCATATAGCCATTCTGCTATAAATTTTCAATCATTTAATTGGTTATCTATCCTTCTTTGACTTAATCAGATCACGTTGTGATCTTATCTTATAATCGTGTTATATTACGATTCTTTCTCATTTTATGATCGTTTAATTTTACGATCTTCTTTTCCTTTAATCATATTATATTATGATTTTACACTTTTCATCTTTATTATTGGAGTCAGGTAACTCCGAATTCTTATCTTATAATTCTTCAAGATTCTTTTTTTTTTGAATCTTATTTATCATTTTCTTATCACTTAAACTCTATTTGAATTTATTCATCATACTCATCTCTGCAGTTATAGCCTAAGGTAATCCTACCTAAGGTTTATAACCTACAGCTTTGATACCAACTGTAACGACCCCAAAATCGGGTCTATTTCTCTTCCCGATCTTGTGCGTTAATATTATCTTGTTCTAGCTTTTAAAACATTATTTAATGTTAAAATAGCTAAAAATGCAGAATAATTTTTTTTTCTTTTATTCCGTTCATTCGTTCCCTGAATCTCAACCTTTACAATTCTCTTTTATAATGAAATCATATTTATTTAATGATTTCTCTTATCAAAGTTATATTAATATATATAACTCAATATTAATTCTTTTTTTATATAGTAATGTCACTATATTCCTTTATTTAAATAAAATATTCATTGCAATACATCTAACACGAATATTCTTTATTGAATATTTTAAACTATACATAGTTGTTGATTACATATATCAAAACTATCAAACATAGGTTTCTACCATTTCTAAGGTAAGGAAATGTATCTATTTCGCACATCCATCAATCTTCTTCATCCGAATAGCAAGTAATATTGCATAACATCATTAACCTGCAAAATATTTATGTTTGCAAGATTGAGCTCGACGGCCCAGCAAATTTAACAGTCTATCATGTTTCACATAACACACAACTCTATATGCAACATACTTTCTTTACTATGCATATTCTACATGTATCAATAAATCTTCTACTAGACATATCACAGTTCTATAATTTCATGCAATACATTTATACATGTCTTTTTACGTCTTACATTCTCATACAACACATGCTATCACAGATCACATATAGCAATTGAGTTCCATAACCCAATTGACTTAGTCATATTTTGACTTTAACAATTTAATAAACATGGTATACAACTCACCATATAATCGCATACAATCCACAAACATAACAGAACTGGAAAAACTTGCCTTGATTGGAGATTACCGCTAAAAGTTAACTTAGAGTTTCTCCACAATTCATACAGAATTATTATTACATGCACACACATATTAGATAACTAAATATGTCGCTAAATATGCATGTATATTCATCAATAATAATTATTAGTTTTATACAAACTACCATTAATCATTATTATTCAAAACGAATATTAACTTAATTCGTTTTAATCTTTTTAAGTCAAATAAAGGCCCCTCACATTTTAACATGTAAATATTTTACATATCGAAGCTTAAATCATTTATATTCCACGTTAGGAATATCTTTTACCTTTATTTGTGAATTCAGGTTTTAAACAGATATTATATATCTTTTATAGTAAAAATTCAATTTACTATATTTTTTCTTGATTTAAATAATTTTTATAACTTTTTGTCCACTCATGAGTTAACTCAGATCATTAACTCATTTAAAAACATTTTATCATGTCCGCACATTTGCATCATTTCTCGTTTTACGAATATTCGCATTTTCACTATATATATTTATATTAAATATATATATTCGTTAGGAAATTCTTTATTCAAAATCTTCGTTTCGAATTTCGAAAACATTCGTTTCATTACTCTTAGGACCATTATATTACTTTTAACGGTTCCACGCTTTTTGTTTCACATTTTCATTATATGTATATATAAATCTTAGCTCAAAAATCTCATTTTGAACTCCGAAAATCTCAAAATAATATTTTTATGATTAATACAAATTTTTACAGGTCTCTCACTCTTCGTTGCACCACAAAATAATTTTATAGGCAACCTTGGTTTTTATTTCGCTTAAATATGTAAATTTATATTTATTACATATTTTTATTGCATTATTTATGCTCGAAAGAAAGTTTCTCGGCATAAAATATCATTTATAGTCAAATCTTGTCCCGTAGGACTATATTAGATTTATTATGACTTATTATTTCGCCGGAACGCGATTCGAAACGTCGAACGTCAAAATCGCTCGGCGCATCGACGCTCGGCGTCGCCCAAATTTTAAGTTCTGACATGCATGTTCGCTCATTTTTAATTTTCAAATCATAAGTCGTATAACAGAAATTTTTCGAGCATGTTATAGACCACATGTCATAGTATTTTAGAAAAATTTTAAACTTTGAAAACAGATCATGAAAACTCATCAAAATCACGCTTAAAAATGATGTCAGAACACATTTTCAGCCCAACGCCGCGCTGCCGCCGACGGGCGCGCGCGGGCGCGCGCGAGCGGGCGCTGCCGCGCACGGCGGCGTGCTGAAATCTGCTCGACTTCTTATCAACGCAGCCACTTCGCGATTTTCGTACGCGCTGCTCGTTTATCGGATTAATCTGATTTTTGGATATGTTATACTTGGCATATCAAAGTATTTTTAAAAAATATCACCACTGATATTTGGGTATTTTAAGCTGTTCAAATAATGCGTCCAAAAAGGCTGTTCGCACTAGTTTTTCAACTTTGCGATTAACGTTCAAAACTCGCCTCGCTCCGTTCTAACCCGACTTTCTTTACAAATAAATCTCTATTAACATAATAAGACTTGTTCCAAGTGTCGGCTTCGTTAAATTCCAACTTTTTATCCGTGTTGGTTCTTTAAGGCCATTTATCGAACATATAACGTGCGTTATTCGTTCGACTCGATTTCTTATCGATTTGTTAGCGATTTTTGCCACAAATCCATCCTTATACATCCCACAACCCATACCTAGCCACCAAGTCTCTAAAACTCATCATTCCATTAATAATTCAAGCATAAAAGCAACTAAAAATGATTTTTTTAGTAAACTTATGCTTACTAACCAAGTTCAACTTTTATTTACATATATCATTAATATAATATTCTCTCTTTATTAAAATAATTCAATGATAGAATTTATTTTAATATCTTTTAATTAAAGTATACCATAATATTTGTATACTTAAACTAATTATTTCCTTTTCCTTTCTATAAATTGTTTTCAACAATTTAACTGCAGTAAATATTATAATATATTCACTACATTAAAACATGCATACATTACACTCAATAATCTAATATATGATTTCTTTAATAAAATTATGGTTATACATTAAGTATATCTAATGCCACCAATTACCACATTAAAATAAATTATTTTAATTTTTAGCCATCTCATTACCTTTAATAAATTGCTCCTACAATTTATTTACAAGTAATAAATATATACTTCTAATATATTTATTAACATAAACATCACATATTGCATAGTACTTACTCACATATGCAATAATATCACTCAACATATCATTTAGTAAGAATTTTATTTATTTAATTCTTATTTTAATAATACTCAAAAATCTGGGTTCTTACATTCTTCCCCCCTTATAAGGATTCCGTCCCCGGAATCACAATACCGAATCCTTCTCAATTGGTTCAGATCTCATTCTTTCTCATTACCTTATCGTTGAATTATTTCAACGTACATTTTTTTTTAGGTTTTATATCACCTATCTTCTTCCTTTCCTTAGAAATTCTTATAGTTTCTATAATCCTACTCGATTATATTACGAGTATTATTTATTTCTCAATGTCCCCCTTTTTTTTTTAAGGGTATTTCTGAACCCTTACATTCTTCATATTCTTATAAAAGCCCTATAATTCTCAGACTTATTTTTTTTTTTCATTCTTTCACGTTCCAATTTGTCACGTGACTTTCTTATCAATTTTCATTATTTGAATTTTTTTTTAATTTTTTTTTTCATAACTCTGTCTTTTCCTTCTTCATGGATTCATAAACCATTTTCGTATTCAGCGACTTACTTCCTCTTAAGAAATTTCATTCTTTCTATACCCAACCTCCGAAAATTAGAATTTCTCCACAATTGATCGATAATTGTGAAGCAATATGAATAATTCATTAATCCAAAAGATTCGCTAAAAAAACTTTCTGTATCATAATAAAGTCATAAAGACCATAAACTTATTTCTGAAAAGGTTTCAACAGACATTTTATCTGTAAACCGACATATCTTACGGACATATAGGTGGTTAGCCTGTTATATCCTGTGTTGATCCATATTAGAACGTCATTTGCATTCCTCGTCACTGCCATTCGGCACAATTTGAACAACATTTGTGTTCATCGTCACCGTCCCCAGGACGCAATATAAATTTGAACGACATTTACGTTCATCGTCACCGCTATAAAGCGCAAACAGAATTTTCCATTTTGATGTTCTGTGTCGATCAACACTATCTATGCGGAACAATTATTTCAGTTCCTCTTTGCCGTCCCCAGGACGCAATATAAAATAATTCCATTATAAGGAAGTTCTTATTCAATCTGGAGTCCATACTCAATCAATTTAGCTGGACAGTTCAAAATCTTAATATAAAAGAAATATATGATTCTGTGTGTAGCCGATTCAAATGGCTTTTGACACTTCTTTATTTACTAAAGTATTGAAAATTATTTTATGACGCATAGTACCGCACTGTTTTTAACAGCCCGTTGAGAATGTCATCATTTGTCATATATACATCATATTAATGATGGATTAATAAAATTCTTTGGATATTTTTCAAATCATTTGTCTAGCCGAAACAATTAGCGTAGACATAAGAAATCATCGAACTTTTTTTTTTTAAAAAAAAACTTATTGGTTCAACAATTTGACCCAATATATTTTTCAAAAATACAATAGTGCGATTGTTAGCACGATTCCAATAAATTTCGAAATCTAGCATAGCTAGTAGATTTGAGAATATTCCTTTTCTTCTTCATCCACTTTAACTATTTCCAAAAACTTCACCATATCATTCTGTTCATCTCTAACACCATTAACTCCCACTATATTAAACTAACCCTATACCCTGAGATAGTTCATCAAACATACCACACGTTATAAGTTCAGAAACTTACCACAATCATATGGGTTTAGGAACTTATCCTAGTCAGACCAAAGTCGTCCATTCGCTGAGGGGTTCCACCATACGATTATGAGTCATGAACTTACCATAAGTGTGAGTTTTAAGAACTCATACCTAATATTATATTCTCTAACTATCAAATATAATTATGAGAAAAGAATCACCTTCTCGTCATAGGTATATCAATAGCGCGATACCAACATTTCAATGATTATCAATGTGATAAACTAAGTGCAAGCACAAAACCCCCGCCCATACAAAGGATTGTACAACTCAGCTACCACATGAGTCCTCAATTGAAATCTCACCTAATCTCATTAAATCTTATCTTGTTCTTAGCTCAATACAAATTTCATTTAATTTGTATTTCATCATTCATAACTCGTTTCGAGTTTTATTCCTGTACTATTTCATAGTATCATTTCCATATAGCCATTCTGCTATAAATTTTCAATCATTTAATTGGTTATCTATCCTTCTTTGACTTAATCAGATCACGTTGTGATCTTATCTTATAATCGTGTTATATTACGATTCTTTCTCATTTTATGATCGTTTAATTTTACGATCTTCTTTTCCTTTAATCATATTATATTATGATTTTACACTTTTCATCTTTATTATTGGAGTCAGGTAACTCCGAATTCTTATCTTATAATTCTTCAAGATTCTTTTTTTTTTGAATCTTATTTATCATTTTCTTATCACTTAAACTCTATTTGAATTTATTCATCATACTCATCTCTGCAGTTATAGCCTAAGGTAATCCTACCTAAGGTTTATAACCTACAGCTTTGATACCAACTGTAACGACCCCAAAATCGGGTCTATTTCTCTTCCCGATCTTGTGCGTTAATATTATCTTGTTCTAGCTTTTAAAACATTATTTAATGTTAAAATAGCTAAAAATGCAGAATAATTTTTTTTTCTTTTATTCCGTTCATTCGTTCCCTGAATCTCAACCTTTACAATTCTCTTTTATAATGAAATCATATTTATTTAATGATTTCTCTTATCAAAGTTATATTAATATATATAACTCAATATTAATTCTTTTTTTATATAGTAATGTCACTATATTCCTTTATTTAAATAAAATATTCATTGCAATACATCTAACACGAATATTCTTTATTGAATATTTTAAACTATACATAGTTGTTGATTACATATATCAAAACTATCAAACATAGGTTTCTACCATTTCTAAGGTAAGGAAATGTATCTATTTCGCACATCCATCAATCTTCTTCATCCGAATAGCAAGTAATATTGCATAACATCATTAACCTGCAAAATATTTATGTTTGCAAGATTGAGCTCGACGGCCCAGCAAATTTAACAGTCTATCATGTTTCACATAACACACAACTCTATATGCAACATACTTTCTTTACTATGCATATTCTACATGTATCAATAAATCTTCTACTAGACATATCACAGTTCTATAATTTCATGCAATACATTTATACATGTCTTTTTACGTCTTACATTCTCATACAACACATGCTATCACAGATCACATATAGCAATTGAGTTTCATAACCCAATTGACTTAGTCATATTTTGACTTTAACAATTTAATAAACATGGTATACAACTCACCATATAATCGCATACAATCCACAAACATAACAGAACTGGAAAAACTTGCCTTGATTGGAGATTACCGCTAAAAGTTAACTTAGAGTTTCTCCACAATTCATACAGAATTATTATTACATGCACACACATATTAGATAACTAAATATGTCGCTAAATATGCATGTATATTCATCAATAATAATTATTAGTTTTATACAAACTACCATTAATCATTATTATTCAAAACGAATATTAACTTAATTCGTTTTAATCTTTTTAAGTCAAATAAAGGCCCCTCACATTTTAACATGTAAATATTTTACATATCGAAGCTTAAATCATTTATATTCCACGTTAGGAATATCTTTTACCTTTATTTGTGAATTCAGGTTTTAAACAGATATTATATATCTTTTATAGTAAAAATTCAATTTACTATATTTTTTCTTGATTTAAATAATTTTTATAACTTTTTGTCCACTCATGAGTTAACTCAGATCATTAACTCATTTAAAAACATTTTATCATGTCCGCACATTTGCATCATTTCTCGTTTTACGAATATTCGCATTTTCACTATATATATTTATATTAAATATATATATTCGTTAGGAAATTCTTTATTCAAAATCTTCGTTTCGAATTTCGAAAACATTCGTTTCATTACTCTTAGGACCATTATATTACTTTTAACGGTTCCACGCTTTTTGTTTCACATTTTCACTATATGTATATATAAATCTTAGCTCAAAAATCTCATTTTGAACTCCGAAAATCTCAAAATAATATTTTTATGATTAATACAAATTTTTACAGGTCTCTCACTCTTCGTTGCACCACAAAATAATTTTATAGGCAACCTTGGTTTTTATTTCGCTTAAATATGTAAATTTATATTTATTACATATTTTTATTGCATTATTTATGCTCGAAAGAAAGTTTCTCGGCATAAAATATCATTTATAGTCAAATCTTGTCCCGTAGGACTATATTAGATTTATTATGACTTATTATTTCGCCGGAACGCGATTCGAAACGTCGAACGTCAAAATCGCTCGGCAAGTCGACGCTCGGCGTCGCCCAAATTTTAAGTTCTGACATGCATGTTCGCTCATTTTTAATTTTCAAATCATAAGTCGTATAACAGAAATTTTTCGGGCATGTTATAGACCACATGTCATAGTATTTTAGAAAAATTTTAAACTTTGAAAACAGATCATGAAAACTCATCAAAATCACGCTTAAAAATGATGTCAGAACACATTTTCAGCCCAACGCCGCGCTGCCGCCGACGGGCGCGCGCGGGCGCGCGCGAGCGGGCGCTGCCGCGCACGGCGGCGTGCTGAAATCTGCTCGACTTCTTATCAACGCAGCCACTTCGCGATTTTCGTACGCGCTGCTCGTTTATCGGATTAATCTGATTTTTGGATATGTTATACTTGGCATATCAAAGTATTTTTAAAAAATATCATCACTGATATTTGGGTATTTTAAGCTGTTCAAATAATCCGTCCAAAAAGGCTGTTCGCACTAGTTTTTCAACTTTGCGATTAACGTTCAAAACTCGCCTCGCTCCGTTCTAACCCGACTTTCTTTACAAATAAATCTCTATTAACATAATAAGACTTGTTCCAAGTGTCGGCTTCGTTAAATTCCAACTTTTTATCCGTGTTGGTTCTTTAAGGCCATTTATCGAACATATAACGTGCGTTATTCGTTCGACTCGATTTCTTATCGATTTGTTAGCGATTTTTGCCACAAATCCATCCTTATACATCCCACAACCCATACCTAGCCACCAAGTCTCTAAAACTCATCATTCCATTAATAATTCAAGCATAAAAGCAACTAAAAATGATTTTTTTAGTAAACTTATGTTTACTAACCAAGTTCAACTTTTATTTACATATATCATTAATATAATATTCTCTCTTTATTAAAATAATTCAATGATAGAATTTATTTTAATATCTTTTAATTAAAGTATACCATAATATTTGTATACTTAAACTAATTATTTCCTTTTCCTTTCTATAAATTGTTTTCAACAATTTAACTGCAGTAAATATTATAATATATTCACTACATTAAAACATGCATACATTACACTCAATAATCTAATATATGATTTCTTTAATAAAATTATGGTTATACATTAAGTATATCTAATGCCACCAATTACCACATTAAAATAAATTATTTTAATTTTTAGCCATCTCATTACCTTTAATAAATTGCTCCTACAATTTATTTACAAGTAATAAATATATACTTCTAATATATTTATTAACATAAACATCACATATTGCATAGTACTTACTCACATATGCAATAATATCACTCAACATATCATTTAGTAAGAATTTTATTTATTTAATTCTTATTTTAATAATACTCAAAAATCTGGGTTCTTACATGCGCAGTTGCGCCGCTAGCTGAGCAGAGGCAGATAACTCTAGTTATTTGTTCAAGTTTTAAAACTTAAATTGTTTTGTTTCTCTGATAATGATCATGTACCAAGTTGCAATAACATATTGTTATCATGAATTTGACAATTTCATATCTGGGAAAGACAAGAGGTTTTGGAAAACCTTAAAGTATTATTTGAATTATTTATAATAGATATTAAATTATAATTGTTTAAATATAACTTACTTAATATGATATATATAATTATAATTTGATTAATTATAATTATAGTAAATGTTTAATGTAAATTATGATTGTTAAATTATAATGAATTGAGTTGATTATTTTAATCAAAGTAAATGTTTAACTTAAAGTATAATTTGTTTAATTATAACTTAATATGTGACTACAATTTGGAATAATTATAATCAAGGTAAAAGTGTAATTAAATTATAATTTATATAATTATAATTTAATGAGAGCATGAATAGAAATTGAGTATTTATAATCTAAGTAATGGTTTAATTTAAATATGTTTAAATTATGATTTAATGCATGATGTAGTTGATTCATTATAAATTATGATTGTTTAATTATAGTTTGATTAAAGTGGATGTTTAAATTATAATTTGTTTAATTATAATTTAAAATGAGTATGTAATTATTAATTGATTAATTATGTGAAATATAATATGATTATGTGATGTGATTAATTATGTGGTAATTAATTATTAACTTATTAGTTAAAGAGGAATGAGTTAACCTAAAGTGGATAACTAACGATGAGGATTAGCTATGTGATAATTAACTGATATTGTTAATTATACATATGATTTGACATCTAGTGTCAAACGAGTAAATAGAAGAGAATTAGAAAGTATAAAGTAGTATTTACTTAGACGTTTGATAAGCGTTGCTAGGTGACTAATAATTGATGCGTATGGTAATACGTTACGTAGGATCATGAAGCAGATTATATTAAGCTATTTTTCGGTATTTGGTAATCTACGAGCCATGCAAGTCTTTCGGTTCCTATTTTGAATGTGAACTTGATGATATTATGAACTATTTTAAATTGTTTTGCAAAGAGCATGATATGTTATATATGTTGTAAACATGAATGTTAAAGTCAATTTATGACTACATTGATTGATTAAAGAATGTTGATTCAGTAAGGAACTCAATCTTGATATTTGCTATGTGAATTGAAGCATGTATGCCATGTTACTTTAATTATTATGAGATGTATGTTGAGCATGTTATTATGGGCTATGTGATGCATGAAAACTATTAGAACTTGCTGAGCTGTCGAGCTCACTCTTGCAAATAACCATTTTTGCAGGTCAAGAATGCAAAGTAATGATATGTGCTAGTTAAACTTTAATTGAGATCAATAGTGATGCGAGAAATTATTTATTCTAGATGAGTAATGTAATTGTTTTAAATGTAACATGATTGATAAATTGTAAGTTGAGCTATCCGATGTATATGGATATTGTTTCATGATGTAAGACTTGTATAGTCATTTTGTTGTTACGATTAATAATATAGATTTGAATCGAAGAGATGTTATGTAAAGGTTGAGATTTAGGGAAATAAAGAAAGGATTATATAAACGTTTTAATTATTCCGTATTTTTAGTGATTTTAATATCGAATCATGATGTAAAGTTAGAATAAAGTTGTATTGTTAACGATCGAGAAGGTGAATTATATTGTACGAATTTTGGGGTCGTTACATAAGTTACCGTTTCTGATATTTTGTAATGTTTTGAGGAAAAACATGATATTCAACGTTACAGATTCGTTATAACTCTGAATCTGTCCGTTTAAATTTTGTTTTGTTCATTTAAACATGTATAATCCTAATCTACTATCAATTTTAAGTTAAACAAACAATTCAAAGCATACAATTTGTATATAAGGGCCAAATACGTGTTCTTCATACTCTATAACTTATGAAAATCCAATTTAAACATAAGTACATGAATTTAGTTACTTTAAATCATGCATACATGGTATAAAACATGTTATGAACAAATATTAATATATATATATATATATATATCATATATACAACAATCATCCATAACTTTAGTTACAGAGACTTTGAAATAATTTTCATGGAGAAATATATGAACGTGAAATTAAAAGCTTTGTTTGAAGAATTTACCGTTGCTATTTGTTAAGATGATTCAAAGATGATAATTCCTCACTAATTCTTCTTCAATTCACTATTTCTCTCACAATTTCTCTCTCAAACTCTCTCTAGCCTTTCTTTGATGAAATATACGTTATATGAATATGAATATAACTTACCTGATATAATATATAAGTTATATAATATATAATACGTATATAACATAACTGATGAGTTAATGGTCAGTTAATCCAATAATGGATTAACTGCCCCAACTCCCCTTAGGGCTTTGTTTGGTTGGCTCTTATTCCTTCCCCTTTCCCTTTAGTTTAACTAAATGTTTATTACATAATTTTAATTGTCACACTTAATTAATTAAATAATCTTATTTAAATTCAATTAAATAAAATATCATAATCCACATTAAATCACATTATCACATAATTAAAATTCTCATTTATTAATTGTGTAAAATCTTTAAATATCTAATCAATTATTAAATTATTTAGAATAACATTATGCTTATTAAATAATTCATTTAATCGAATAAACTCAATTAAATACATACTTTGAACTATAAAAATTCTTCACATTAATTTAATCAATGTAACACATATAATTAAATTAATCTACCACAATTTCATTAAATAAATATTTAACTCAATAAATAAATCATCAAAAATATTTATTTAATTCAATAAATATTAAGATTAAATTACAAAATTCTCGTTCGTCACATTTGACTTATATTTCCGAGCTCTAAAACATTGGATATTCGGGATATAGTTTGGGGAAGTGTAAACCAAGGAATGGTAGAGGATTTGGACGTGTCAATCGTACGCAATAGCGTGTCGGTTAGGCGTTTGGTTTAGACAAGTTGGGCGTACATCGTACGAACGTCGAAACACCGAGTCGAATGTTAATAAACTTAAATAGTGTTCGACTTATTATGAAACAGACATTATAAAATATGGAATAGATTTAAAATAAACCATAAGTGACGTATATACATAACTAATTGGTATAATTGACCTTAATGATATATATATAGGTCGTTTGAGGAGTGATTGGATAGCATTCCGATAAATCTCATAAAAGGCAACTTTCTTAAACTTACTCTAATTTTATTTAGCAAGTTTTCTGACTTCATTCACTTTGTTGAATTGAATGCAAGTTTCATGTTTTGTGCAGATTAATTTTGTTTGTACAAACTGTTTAGTTATGAATTGAGTTGGTTGCCAATATCCGCACGTATGTGTTTTTTGTGAAAGAAATGTTATGTTATTGAACGATTTAAGTTGTTACAGTTCTGTTGATGCATGAATTACGTTATGATTAAGTCCATGTTAACTGTTTTAGATGGACACATGTTAAGATGTTTATGAAAACAAACACAGGATGTGTTATGATTAGGATATAGACATTGTTGGTGTCGAAAAGCGTAGTATTTAAGAAAAGAAAAAGGTCAAATTCGATAAGACTAACTAAATGTTATGATTTTAACTAAGTTTAAGTTGTGAGTGCAGTCACATGCTTTTTAACCGTTGACGTGTAGTAACTGAGTAGAACAACTCCTTTGTATGGGCATAGGTTTAAGATGTGTTAGGGAACCGTTCTAACTCACTAAATATCAATTATTCCGGTGTAGAAGTATTGCCAAAGCATACACAATGGGATATATTTGTGACAGTGTTGATGAGACAGGGAACTAATTCATTAGTTCTTAGGTGTGGAGCCACTCAGTTCATTTCATTGAACACTGTTGAACACTTGTGTTGTGTTGTTCTTATATATATATATATATATATATATATATATATATATCAAAAAGGTGATTTTTTTCACATATGTATTTGTGAGACCCCAGAATTTCACATAATTCAAATTTTTCGAATAATTTTTTTTATATATATTCATATTGATTATCAATATTGTGCTGAGTATCTGTGATACGAAATTATCAAAGTGGTCAAACTGTGTATTGACTAAGAAATATGAGTACAATTTTGTTTGACAGAGAATAGAAACCCTAACCCTAGTTACGGATAGGGATTCGGTAGAAAATACAGTTATAATAATTGTATTGATGAATATGTGAGTGTTTATAACTTATTAAGTTAATTAGGGCTATTAAGTTAATACACTAGGGAAATATGTTATGACATATGTGAATTATGTATGTGATTGAATACATGTGATTTATGTAAGGTGTATACAAATTATTTTGTATATATACAGAGAATTAAAAATAAAGTTATGTGACCTAATATATAAATTAGGTATAGTAATTAAATAACCTAAGGGTTATGGCATGTGAGAATATTAATATTGAAAATATTAACTAACTCTAAGGGATTTATTTTATTATCTCAATTTATTAATTTTGTAACCTAATTAAGGCAATCCTAATTGAGTTATGCAAGTTAATTAATATTATTGATATATGTGAATGTGTATATATTAATAATAATGAATAATAGTCCAAGAGATAATTTATTCAATGGACTAATGTGGGTAAGTGAGATAAACAAGCTCAATAGTTTATTTAAGTATTGGACTTGTAGCTAATTGATTTAATATCAATTAAGTTGTTAAGCTAGCCCAATACTAGATTTAATTATCTAGTATACTAGTAGCCCATAGCTAATTATGTATGGGAGCCCAAGTTATTTTAATTAGTAGCCCAAAGGAATGAAAGGAATGGCCCAAATATTTTAATTTGGAGCCCAAGACTTTATCCCAATAGAAGAGGGGCATGTTGGACATTTGTTAAACTAATTAGTGGGCCAAGACAAGGCCATATGGCTGGCCCAAGCTAGAAAGAAAGGGAGCATGTGAATTAAAGATATTTGATAAGATTTAGAAAGATATTTGATAAGATTTGAAAAGATATTTGATAAGATATGGAAGGATATGATAAGATATGGAGAGATTTGGGAGATATGCTTAGATATGGCAAGATATTGGGAGAAAAAAATGGCACATGGCCGGTCATAAGGAAGGAAGGAGGGGGAGAGAATGCAATCATTAAATTTTACTAACTCTACCAACTCCAACAAGTGTCACACTTAGAAGCAAGCCACCACTATATACTTTCTTGCAAGCAAAATCTAGTAAGAGAGAGGGAGAGAGAAATTTAGTGGGGAAGAAAAGAAAGAAGAGTAAGAATCCTACACACTTTAACAAACAATACATTTACTTCTTTTCATCTCTCTCACTTCCTTGTTCTTCTAGCAAAACAAAAGAAGGAAAGAGGGAGAAAGGGAGTGAGTTCAGCAGCCATAAGGGAGGTAGAGGGAGATTATTTTGTGTACTCTAAGTTCATAAACAAACTTAGGTAGAAGAAGAGAGAAGCATACAAGCAAAGGTATAAAAGGTTTCTATTTAATATAGTTTAATTTCATTTGTGATTTGATTTGAGTTTAATTTTTGTAAGGTTTTGATTTGGTGGTTCAAAAACCTTGGATCTATATTTTTTAAAGTGTCATATGTTTGGATCTATCACTTTTAAGTATTAAAAATTGGATCAAAAGCAAGAAGAATGAAACTATGTTTCAAAAGGTTGAAAACCTTGATTTTCTTAGCATAAATTATGTTTTGTTTGTGTTTGGTGGGTTTTGATGTAATAGATTATGGATCATGGTAGATCCATGAGTTTATGATATATGTGTATGTATTATGATGGTTTATAGTGGCTAAAGTTTGATTTATCAAGAGATCATGAAAGTTTTCTTTCGAAACACAAAGTAAAAAAAAATTAGACTTTTGAGAAAACGCAATGGAAACTTTAAACGACCATATCTCTCAATATATTTTAAATTTTTGAGTGTGGTCAATTTCTGGAGTTAAATATATAAGTCTTCTAACTTTTCCAAGTGGAATCACTGAAAAAAGAGTTGTAAATTTTTGTGTGGATTGATTTTAGCAAAGTAGGAAAAATCTAAAAATTGAAAAAAGTCGGCTGTCCCGGATTTTGTAGGGCACTTTCATCCACTTAAATTATGTAATAAATTCCGGCCTTTTGGGACATGAAAATATATGGAATGAAGTAGCTTGTGTCCAAAAATGAGCTCATTCCGACTTAAATTGAGCAAGTTATGACCATTTTAATTTTTGGGATTTTTTGACGAAAAATATAACCGGAGTTGTATAACTCCGATGGCCAAGAAATTTAAACTAAAGACTCACGTTAACATTTGTAAGATCCCGCCATGAGTTGGGAATTTCTGGAGTTAAGCATGAGGTAGTTATTTTCTTAAGGAATTAACTAGAAATGGATTTTTGGAAAATACTTAAGGAAATTAAAAAATTCCTGAAAAATTATTTTTGTGTATGAAATACATGTATGTATGTGTGGACAAAAGATAAAAAAATAATAAGATGATTAGAAAAAAAAGGGAATCCAGCTTGCTGGATTGGCCATCAGGTTGCTGAATTATAATCTGGTTTGCTGGATTGGCCATCAGGTTGCTGGATTGCAATCTGGTTTGCTGAATTGACTATGAAGTTGCTGAAATAGAAATTGAAATGATTTATAACTTATCTAAAATAATATTGAAGCTTTGAGATCGAGTTAATTAACAATAAATGTATTAATTGTCGGATAGGGTGACCAGGACATCGAATTGAGACCGAAGTCCAACTAGATCGAAATAGTTAGACTTGATAAGTGTTTATACAGGTTATAAACACAGATGTGACTACGTGATGATGTGTCTAGGAGATATATTAGCTGTAAATTACAGTGCTATGTGTTGTGATTTGTTGTGCTAATTGTGAGACCGATATTGTTAATTATAGGTCTTTCAAACGCAGATAAAGTATATTGTGTAGCAGTAATCAACGAAGAAGGCATGTTTCCTTAACTCAATCTCGAGTTATTACTTTTGAAATATAGTGGTGGTTAATTATTGCTGATTATACCACGGTTGAGCATTATTGTTGATTATTCGCAGTTAGTGCATGTTTATTAATTCAAATTGAATTATTGATTTTGAGAATATGCTTGGGGAATAACTGTTGTTTGTTATTCACATCCATTGAAGTTATTATTAATTGCAAATAGTACAGTTAATTTCTATCTATTATTGAATCGTGTTGAGATATGTCATAGCTAATTGTTTTGGCTGGACGAACATTTGTTGAAAGTTGATAGGTCCGAGAAGAGAACTCAATTATTATTGACAGATCAATGCCAATTATTCTGGCTAGATCAAGAAAGCAATTAGATATTGAAATCATTGTATTTCGTTGTTGTGATTCGAATTCTAGTTATAAGATTGAGAAGAACAACTTTTTTATATAAAAAGGGGCTTTGTGGTCTTATATTCGGCCGTTGTGCGCGTGTAAGTATTATGCATAATATGGGGTATAATGAAGTTGATGACTTTATATACTTGCGGAGGAGTATGATTTAATCTTAACGGTTATCTGATACACCTGGGTACTTCAAAGTAAAACCTTTGATAGTTACTCGAGAAGTTCAAGATCCTATGGGGTCGCTCAGCTTAAAAAAATCTGGATAATATTCCACTTTGTTATTGCGTAGAATTGATTCTTGTTATTCAATTGAGAAATTTCGAAAGCGTTTTACTCTTTCACTATTGAATTATTATTTTGCATAAAATGCGAGAAAGTCTTGTTATTGATTAACAGTTTATTCAGCTAATTCAAAGTCCTTTGAACTTTGGTGATATTCTATCGAATTGATAGTCTTATATTCTTGATTCTTATACTTTATGGTATGATTTAACTTGCGGAGCAAATTTGTTGCTCACCCTTGCTTAAATACAATATTTCAACTAGGAACGAGGTAGCCGGAGGGGCAGAGAAAGACAAAGGCAAAGGTGTATTGCTGGAGTAGTTATAATGAACATATTTATTATGTTATTTTGTATAACCCTTTTTGTATATCTAAGGGTATATTTGTTATGTTAAGGTTAGAAAATCTGGGACAATGTATTATAAAAATCAGTTAATGATATGTATATTTATATTCATAAATAAATAGGTAGTTAGATGATATTCAAATGTTGGATCGTGAGCACTAAACTCGAGGGTCAGGTAACCCGAATTTGGGGGCGTCACAAGTTGGTATCAGAGCTATAGGTTATATACCTTAAGTTGGGGGGGGGGGAAACCCTAGGATTATAACCATAAGCGAGATAGAGAAAACTCATTTAGAGTACTAAGTGAGGGATTGCTGAAGTACATCAATAGAAAGATGTGTGGATATAAAGTGAGTATAAAATTTGTACTGGTAAAGTATTAATCAAGTTGTTTAAATTGATTGTAGAATGTCAGGAGAAGATGAAATGAGTACAGAAGTGTTGGCAGCTGTTGCACCGATGCCAGTAGCTGAGGTGCCAGCGCAAAGCGAGTCAGTTGAGGAAGTTGGAAAAGATGAACCCATGGTGAATCTGGGGAGTGCTCATGATGAGTATCCCGAAATGTATCTGAATAATGATGAGGAGGTAGAGTCCGAAGAAGTTAAGGTGGAGACAGAGATTAAGACCAAAGTGGGAGAAAAAGATCAAGTATATGCTGAAGTTCAAGAACTCCGGAGTAAAGTATTTCTCTTGGAGGAGTTGTGGAAGACTGGAGCGAGCATTACGCGAGATGACCGAAGAACGAAACGAACTGAAGACACAAATAGAAAGAATGAAGGCTGAAGGTGGTGGATCATCTGAGGGAGTAGTCAATCAAAAGAAGAGAAGCAATAAGTGGAAAATGGACAACGACAGTGATAATAACTCAAGGAACTCAAAATCCGAAAAAGAAGAAAGTCTGTGGAAAGTGTGGAAAGACTCACTTGGGAGAATGTATGATGTGGAAGAACGTGTGTTTCAATTGTAAACATGAAGGACATATTTCTCCAAATTGTCTTAAGCCGAATATAAGAAAATGTTTTTCATGTGGAGGAATGGGTCACGGATTTAACAAGTGTCCCAAGTAAGAGGGTAGGAAATGGGAGTAGACTGTAGACAGCTTAAGTATAAGCAGTAGTACCTTTTGGTAACAAGGTGTAATATAAAGATTATAATATCGAGAACAATAAGTGAGCATATGTAATATATCTGTTTGTATGAATGTAATCTTTATTTTCAATATGAATATTGAAGATGATTTTGGAGAATTGCAACTTTTTGTGTAAAGTTGTGGTAATTGCAACTTTTTGTGTAAAGTTATGGTAATTGCAACTTTTTGTGTAAGGTTGTGTTGTTAATCCCGATATTTATCAAAAAGGGATAGTGACTAATTATAAAAGTAGGTGTTAAGTACTAAAAGTATTATGTGCTATTTGAATAAATATGTAATTATATGAGAAATTTATGTTAAATTCTTATGTTACTAATAAGAATTTGTGTAGAGAAAAAGGATTAATGTAAGATTTTCATTTAAATAAGATAATGCCGCATAGACGACAGAATCGAAATTAAAGAGAAAAGCAATCAGTGAATAATGAAGGAGGTCAAGCAGACCCGATACAGAATTTTGTGGATATGTCAGCCCAAGCTATGTAACATAGAGTGCCAGCAGCAAGAGCAAGAGCAAGAGAAGAGCCAGCTAATAGATTGGCAAACTTTAAAGATTTTAAAGCGGTAGGACCGCCAGAATTCAAGTGAACTACGGATCCTATTGAAGCCCAAACTTGGGTAAAGGAGATAGAGAAAGCATTTATTATTGCAAGAGTGGTAGAAAGAGCAAAAGACAGCTTTTGCCACCTATTTGATGAAGGGAGAAGCCAATTACTGGTGGGAAACCAATCAAGCTAGAGCTAGAACAGATGTAGTGACTTGGACAAGGTTGAAAGAGTTGTTCTTTGAGAACTATTTTTTGCCGAGTATGCAAGCCAAGGATGGAAGTCAAGTTTCTAGAACTAAAACAAGAGAATATGTCGGTATCAGAATATGCTGCTAAGTTTAATGAGTTAGTGAGATTTGCACCTCATCAGGTGGACACGAAGGCAAGAAAGGCGAGAAGATTTGAGAATGGATTGAAGCCAGGGATATTCAACAAGGTAGCTGTATTGCAGATTAATACGTTTGCGGCTTTGTTGGAGAAAGAGATAATTACTGAAGCGGGAAGAGAAGCTGCATCCCGATATCATCAGGAGAAGAAGAAGAAAACAAATGAAGGAGGTAGTAGTGGTGGTAGTAATCCGAACAAGCGAAAATGGAGTGAGAATACCCAATCGGGTAATAAGTCAAAAGAGATTAGGAAGGGAGGTGAGCCTTGTGCGACTTGTGGGAAGAATCATCCAGAAATTTATCTGAAGAGGAAAGGAGTCTGTTATAACTGTGGTCAAGAGGGACACATGTCGCCCAATTGTCCTAGTCTGAAGAAAATACAAGGTTATTATGTGTGTGGATCGACAGATCATCTGGTTACGGAATTGTTCGAAGAAGAATGTGAGAAGGGAAGTACTAACAAGGGACCCGGTGGCAAAACCCTGATGATTAGAGGGCCTGCACAATCAGGAAGACCAACGGCCCGTACATTCAACATGACAGTGCAAGATGCAGTAGCTGCCCAGGAGGTGGTAACAGGTAACGATTTAGTTGAGTAAATAAATTACGCGGGAAATATGGGATAGATATCACTGTGAATTGTTTTCTTTTATAGATTCAAGTCACAGGTTAGTATATGAGACACAAATGAATAGTATGTTCATAAGAATAAATTGATGATATAATTTTAAAAGATTGTAGAGAATAAGAAAGCGGTGATTCCGAGGACGGAATCCTTATGAGGGGAGAATGTGAGAACCCAGAATTTCACATAATTCAATTTTTTTGAATAATTTTTTTTTATTTTTCTATATATTGATATTGATTATCAATATTGTGCTGAGTATCTGTGATATGAGTTTATCAAAGTGGTCAAACTATGTATTGACTGAGAAACATGAGTATAATTTTTTTTTAACAGAGAATAGAAACCCTAACCCTAGTTACGGATAGGGATTCGGTAGAAAATACAGTTATAATAATTGTATTGATGAATATGTGAGTGTTTATAGCTTATTAAGTCAATTAGGGCTATTAAGTTAATACACTAGGGAAATATGTTATGACATATGTGAATTATGTATGTGATTGAATACATGTGTATTATGTAAGG
This sequence comes from Panax stipuleanatus, assembly GCA_020205555.1. Classification (NCBI taxonomy): domain Eukaryota; kingdom Viridiplantae; phylum Streptophyta; class Magnoliopsida; order Apiales; family Araliaceae; genus Panax; species Panax stipuleanatus. The sequence continues at coordinate 78,038,042 of CM035124.1, read as the reverse complement.
TGTATACAAATTATTTTGTATATACAGAGAATTAAAAATAAAGTTATGTGACCTAATATATAAATTAGGTATAGTAATTAAATAACCTAAGGGTTATGGCATGGGAGAATATTAATATTGATAATATTAACTAACTTCAAGGGATTTATTTTATTATCTCAATTTATTAATTTTGTAACCTAATTAAGGCAAGCCTAATTCGGTTATGCCAGTTAATTAATATTATTGATATATGTAAATGTGTATATATTAATAATAATGAATAATAGTCCAAGAGATAATTTATTCAATGGACTAATGTGGGTAAGTTAGATAAACAAGCTCAATAGTTTATTTAAGCATTGGACTTGTAGCTAATTGATTAATATCAATTAAGTTGTTAAGCTAGCCCAATACTAGATTTAATTATCTAGTATACTAGTAGCCCATAACTAATTATGTATGGGAGCCCAAGTTATTTTAATTAGTAGCCCAAAGGAATGAATGGAATGACCCAAATATTTTAATTTGGAGCCCAAGACTTTAGCCCAATAGAAGAGGGGCATGTTGGACATTAGTTAAACTAATTAGTGGGCCAAGACAAGGCCATATAGCCGGCCCAAGCTAGAAAGAAAGGAAGCATGTGAATTAAAGATATTTGATAAGATTTGAAAAGATATTTGATAGGATTTGGAAAGATATTTGATAAGATTTGGAAATATATTTGATAAGATATGGAAATATATTTGATAAGATATGGAAGGATATGATAAGATATTGAGAGATTTGGGAGATATGCTTAGATATGGCAAGAAATTGGGAGAAAAAAATGGCACATAGCCGGTCACAAGGAAGGAAGGAGGGGGAGAGAATGCAATCATTAAATTTTACGAACTCTACCAACTCCAACAAGTGTCACACTTAGAAGCAAGCCACCACTATGTACATTCTTGCAAATAAAAGCTAGTAAGAGAGAGAGAGAGAGAGTTTCGGTCGGGAAGAAAAGAAAGAAGAGTAAGAATCCTACACACTTTAACAAACAATACATTTGCTTCTTTTCATCTCTCTCATTTCCATGTTCTTCTAGCAAAACAAAAGAAGGAAAGACGGAAAAAGGGAGTGAGTTCGACAGCCATAAGGGAGGTAGAGGGAGATTATTTTGTGTACTCTAAGTTCATAAACAAACTTAGGTAGAAGAAGAGAGAAGCATACAAGCAAAGGTATAAAAGGTTTCTATTTAATATAGTTTAATTTCCTTTGTGATTTGATTTGAGTTTGATTTTTGTAAGGTTTTGATTTGGTGGTTCAAAAACTTTGGATCTATATTTTTTTAAAGTATTATATGTTTGGATCTATCACTTTTAAGTGTTAAAAATTGGATCAAAAGCAAGAAGAATGAAACTATGTTTCAAAAGGTTGAAAACCTTGATTTTCTTAGCATAAATTATGTTTTATTTGCGTTTGGTGGGTTTTGATGTAATAGATTATGGATCATGGTAGATCCATGAGTTTATGATATATGGGTATGTAGTATGATGGTTTATAGTGGCTAAAGTTTGATTTATCAAGAGATCATGAAAGTTTTCTTTCAAAACACAAAGTAAAAAAAAATCAGATTTTTGAGAAAACGCAACGGAAATTTAAACGACCATATCTCTCAATATATTTCGAATTTTTGAGTGTGGTTAATTTCTGGAGTTAAATATACAAGTCTTCTAACTTTTCCAAGTGGAATCACTGAAAAAAGAGTTGTAGATTTTTGTGTGGATTGATTTTAGCAAAGTAGAAAAAATCTAAAAAATGACAAAAGTAGGCTATCCGGGATTTTGTAGGGCACTTTCGTCCACTTAAATTATTTAATAAATTCCGGCCTTTTGGAACATGAAAATATATGGAATGAAGTAGCTTGTGTCCAAAAATGAGCTCATTCCGACTTAAATTGAGCAAGTTATGGCCATTTTAATTTTTGGGATTTTTCGACGAAAAATGCTATAACCGGAGTTGTATAACTTCGATGGCCAAGAAATTTAAACTGAAGACTCACGTTAACATTTGTAAGATCCCGCCACGAGTTGGGAATTTCTGGAGTTAAGCGTGAGGTAGTTATTTTCTTAAAGAAATAACTAGATATAGATTTTTGGAAAATACTTAAGGAAATTAAAAAATTCCTGAAAAATTATTTTTGTGTATGAATTATATGTATGTATGTGTGGACAAAAGATAAAAAAATAATAAGATGATTGGAAAAAAAAGGGAATCCAGCTTGCTGGATTGGCCATCAGATTGCTGAATTATAATCTGGTTTGCTGGATTGGCCATCAGGTTGCTGGATTGCAATTTGGTTTGCGGAATTGACCATCAAGTTGCTGAAATAGAAATTGAAATGATATATGACTTATCTAAAATAATATTGAAGCTTTGAGATCGAGTTAATTAACAATAAATGTATTAATTGTCGGATAGCGTGACCAGGACATCGAATTGAGACCGAAGTCCAACCAGATCGAAATAGTTAGACTTGATAAGTGTTTATACAGGTTATAAACACTGATGTGACTACGTGATGATGTGTCTAGGAGATATATTAGCTATAAATTATAGTGCTATGTGTTGTGATTTGTTGTGCTAATTGTGAGACCGATATTGTTAATTATAGGTCTTTCAAACGCAGATAAAGTATATTGTGTAGCAGTAATCAACGAAGAAGGCATGTTTCCTTAACTCAATCTCGAGTTATTACTTTTCAAATATAGTGGTGGTTAATTATTGCTGATTATACCACGTCTGAGCATTATTGTTGATTATTCGCAGTTAGTGCATGCTTATTATTTCAAATTGAATTATTGCTTTTGAGAATATGCTTGGGGAATGACTGTTGTTTGTTATTCACATCCATTGAAGTTATTATTGATTGCAAATAGTACAGTTAATTTCTGTCTATTATTGAATCGTGTTGAGATATGTCATAGCTAATTGTTTTGGATGGACGAACATTTGTTGAAACTTGATAGGTCCGAGAAGAGAACTCAATTATTATTGACAGATCAATGCCAATTATTCTGGCTAGATCGAGAAAGAGATTAGATATTGAAATCATTGTATTTCATTGTTGTGATTCGAATTCTGGTTATAAGACTGAGAAGAACAACCTTTTTATATAAATAGGGGCTTTGTGTTTGTATATTCGGCCATTGCGCGCGTGTAAGTATTATGCATAATATAGGGCATAATGAAGCTGATCACTTTATATACTTGCGGAGGGGTATGATTTAATCTTTACGGTTATCTGATACACCTGGGTACTTCAAAGTAAAACCTTTGATAGTTACTCGAGAAGTTCAAGATCCTATGGGGTCGCTAAGCTTAAAAAAATCTGGATAATATTCTATTTTGTTATTGCGTAGAATTGATTCTTGTTATTCAATTGAAAAATTTCAAAAGCGTTTTACTCTTTCACTATCGAATTATTATTTTGTATAAAATGCGAGAAAGTCTTGTTATTGATTAACGTTTTATTCAGCTAATTCAAAGTCCTTTGAACTTTGGTGATATTCTATCGAATTGATAGTCTTATATTCTTGATTCTTATACTTTATTGTATGATTTAACTTGCGGAGCAAATTTGTTCCTCACCCTTGCTTAAATAAAATATTTCAACTAGGAACGAGGTAGCCGGAGGGGCAGAGAAAGACAAAGGCAAAGGTATATTGCTTGAGTAGTTATAATGAACATATTTATTATGTTGTTTTGTATAACCCTTTTTGTATATCTAAAGGTATATTTGTTATGTTAAGGTTAGAAAATCTGGGACAATGTATTATAAATATCAGTTAATGATATGTATATTTATATTCATAAATAAATGGGTAGTTAGATGATATTCAAATGTTGGACCGTGAGCACCAAACTCGGGGTTCAGGTAACCCAGATTTGGGGGCGTCATAGTATTTGTTTAGGATAAGTTGAGTCCTAGAGGCGTTCTATAAGAATGGTGTTCTTAATAAGTATGAGAAGATAGATGGTCTTAGATGATTGTGACTGGATGTAGATGATGATCCTTTTTTGTGGATGAAGTAAAGAGTGTTTTCTCTTAGAATGGTAATGGAGATGTTATATGATAGGAATATGATTTAGTTCCAATTTATTTAAGCGGCTTCATAACTATTGTTTAGTTATTGAAGTTTTTAACGAATGTTGAATTGATTCTTTATTTTGTTGTTTATTCAACTGTTATAACTTGTTGGGCAATTAAATACTCACTCTTGCAAATTCTAATACCATTGGAGCTAAGTCAGAGCAGACCAAAGAATCTGGTATTGTTCAAGAGCAGAAGAGGTTAAAGATAGAAAATAGGTATAATATTAGTATGATTGTAAATTGTATATTAATATTCAATGATTTAACAAGTTATGGTCTTCGTACCTGGGTGTAGAAGGTAAGATTTCGCATATGTTTTGTAAGAATATTATAATTATTCTTTTAATGTACTAAGATGTTTGATTGATAACACCAGAATTCGATTTGGAGGATAGACCTGGGATTCGGGGTTATCACAGTTGGTATCAGAGCTTTAGGTTATAGCTCTAGGTCAAGAGTACCTTAGAATATGACCTAACAGGAATTAGTGAAGATAGTAAGGAGGTAAAACTCAGATGGAGTTTTAAGAGATGAATTGAGGAATTCATCGTGAGCAAATAATAATGGAAATATTGTTATTTTGAGATGTTAATTAAGTTATTAAGCTTGATTTAAAATGCCAGAAAAGGCAGAAATAGAAAAACCTAGTATAACATGATTGAAGGATAAGATCACGACGTGATATGATTAAGAAAGGCAGATAATCAATCGAAGGATTGAAGAACATTAGCTAATGCTATATGGAAATGGTATTGTGAAATAGTACGAGGTAAACTCAAAAAAAGAGAGTTGTTAATGATAAGATATAGATTAAGAATATATGTATTGAGCAAGAGAAAGTTAGAATTTTTGTGGGATTTCAATTGAGGACTCATGTGGTGACTAAGTTGGGCAAACCTTTGTATAAGTAGGGGTTTTGTGCTTGGTTTAACGACCACTTAATTTACCACATTCATAATCATTGAAATATTGGTGTCGCGCTATCGATATACTTATGATGAAAAGATGACTTTTTTCTCAAGAGTATATTTGATAGTTAGAGGATATTAAGATTAGTTGCGAGTTCATGAAACTCATGCTTATGGTAAGTTTGTGACCCACGGCCGTATGGTATGTTTTGACCCCTTAAGCGTATGGATAGTCCCTGATATGTTCTTGGACTACGTATTGCTAGGACAAGTTCCTAATACATATTATTATGGCAAGTTTCTAAACACCTATGTGTGGTAAGTTTGATGAACTATACTGAAGTATAGAAATATTGTAAATTAAGAACTAATTGTTTTTAGTGTACATAGCATTTATGGAGCGATAAGAAAATTAAAGTTGGTTGATGCATCATTGAAAATGGTGCGAATATAACAAATGATGGAGTCATCAATGTAGTTTAACCTAGTGTTGGTTATGATCATAAAATCGTCAACCAACTATGGTATGTTGTAGAATGACAAAGTCAAGAAATTAGGAATCCTCAACGTACTGTTAAAACGGTGGGGTATCATGATGTCATAAAATGATTTTCAATGTTTTGAATTATTTAAAGAAAGATTTGACTGTTAAGCTGGTTAAAAATATTTTGATTAATGTTCGAACTGTTAACGAAAGTCTAAGCTATTTGATTCGGCTAAACAAAATCACAATCTGTTGATGAAATTCAATCATTCTTTGAGAACTTATGTTCAACCAAGTTGTTTTGGTGTGGACTCATATGATAAAATTGAGATAAGCACCTGATATTAGGGGAAATATTTTATATTGTCGACATATAATGTCGAGTGACGAATGTCGACATGTAATGTTGAGTGACAAAAGAAAGCAAATTAAGTCGTCCACCATGTAGTATTGATCAATGTAGGGTGCAAATGGATGATCACCCGAACGTGCCCGTAATTATGTCGGTTTACAACAGAATTGCTGTTCAAACTCTTTCGAAAATGAAAATGAAAGTTTGAGGTCTTATGATCGCTCACCTTCAGTCAGTATATTGTTTCAAAAATATTAAACAAAATGAATCTTTTATTTCCTGTTTGCTCAAGTTACTTCACAATTATCGAACAATTTTGAAGATTCATGAAAGATATTCCAGTATTTTGGAATTTTGAATGTGATGATGGAGCAAGAAATCCTTAGAGAATGAAGGAGTTGAGTAGGCATGTAAAGGTTGATTTGAAGACCAAGCTTTGATGAGTATAATGATTTTAGTAAATCATGATGTTAAATCATTACGATGATAGTGGCATTCAATGGTCCTTAAAAAGGAAATGGATGGAATAATACTCAGAATATAAATGAGCTGTTAAAGGTTTTGAAATAAAACCTACAAGAATTGGTTGAGATATGGATTGATTAGGTAATATAATACCTAAACGAAATAGTACACTAAAACTATTCAGTGATAGAATCTTAAAAGAAGATGGATGTAAACCAGGTAACGATGGTTCGGTGGTTGTGATTCCGGGGACGAAATCCTTATAAGGGGGGAAGAATGTAACGACCTAGAAATTTTACTTAATTTGTTAATTAAGTATTTTGGAATATTATTGAATAAAATAAGATTTTATGAATATTATTCCGTTTTATGTGTTTAAAGTTGATTTTTTGTGTGGATTATAATTCTCTGATGGAATTTACGAGTTTTACGATGCTATGAGAAAATAAAATTTTTTCGAGAAAAGTCAAAAAAGTCACTATTCATGAAACACATAAAACACAGAAAAACGCTAAAAAACGAATTTTTTCGAGAATTTAAAATTACGTCATAGCTTTTATTTGAGAATGCGAGATGAACTATGTTAAAAAAAATTCGGGAAAAAGATATAAGAACAATATTCACGCAAAAAACGTAAACTCATTTTTTTGAATTTTCGAATTACGACATAGTGTTTCTTTGGAAAAGGGGAATAGTGGCAAAATCGGATTTTCTAAAATCGAAAGTCGAATTTTCGGCTAACCGAGCAGATTATGAAAATATAACCGAGAAAGTTAAAGAATCTAACTAGAAAGAAATTGCGTAACCAACTTAGTTTAGGAATTAAACCCTAATCAATTGTGTGAACGGGTAAAATGGATATTTTGCTAACTTAATGAAGTATGAAGGTGAATTACGAAAGTTAAGGAAGAATAATACGAATTTGGAAAATCTTAGGGGTAAAAACCTAAGAGTTGAAAATAATAAAATATCTAAAGAGAATATTTTAAGGAATAAAGTATATTCCTAGAATATGCCAAGAATATGCTAAGAATATGCCAAGGGGTGTTTTGCAAGCGTTGAAAGTTAAGCGGATTGACTATAAGAGACTTAAGTTGGATGACCAACTTATAAGAAATGGAAACTAGGTTTTATATAATCAAAAACCTAAGTATCGTTCATTTCATTTTCACCCAGTTCAATTTCTAGAGAGAGAAAGAAAGCAAAAACAAGAGAGAGAAGGAGAGAGAAAGAGAAAATAAAAGTTAGAGAGAAAGAGAGAGAGAGAGAGATGGCCGGACCTTGGAAGGAGATGAAGAAGAAAGAGCTAGCTTTGATCAAGCTTTTAGCAACTAAGAAGAAGTAGAAGGTCAAGAATCTCAAGAGGTAAGATTTTGAATAATCAAATCTTTCATTTTTAAAGTTATTTTTTATGAATCATTAAGTTTGTGGTGGTTTATAGTGGATCATGATAGATCTAGAGAAAAAGGTGGTTTAGATGTTAAATCACTTGTTTATATGCATGAAAAATGAAAATGAATGATTACATCATAAGCTTATGCTTGAGGATGGAAAAATCATTTAGAGTACTTTAATCGGGCTAAGGAAATCGTTAGTTCGTGAATTATATACTAAAATCTAAGAAGAAGGAAATATACATGTATGTGTTATGAAAATGTTCCAATTAGAACAGAGTAAAAAGATGTTAAAACGAAGTCATGGCAAAAATTTTCGTAAAGAATGTTAAACGATGAAAACTTAGTCTCGAGGGACTTTTGAGCCAATTTCTCTACGAGTTAGGAAGCCAAAAAAACAATTCTATTTGGGGGATTTTAAGAGTTCATGACAAGGAAGAAAATGGCTCAAGAACGGACTCATTTCGATATCGGATGACAAAGTTATGGAGCGGTGAAGTAGTAGTGTCAAAGGTTGCAAGAAATGCAAATTTGGGTCAAGTGTTAAGGGCTGAGCACCTAGTCACTGGACATAGCACTAGGACACTTCATTTGGGCTCCTAGGCGCTGCCCCAAGTCCATTTTTGGGCGCCTAGGCACTAGCTAAGAGTTAGGCCAAAAGTCATCTCGTACATGCTTCACTAAATTGGGCATAACGTTTTCATATGAACTCCGATTGCGAAGATTCAAGATGATCTGGAAATATAAGGAGTAGATCTACAACTTTAATTCTTTAGATTTCTAGAGTTGAGGTTGGGACCAAGGCCTAAAATGGGCATCGTTAGGACTGTTGTGTAATAAGAGGCAAGCCGTGGTGGTTTCTTTTGAGAATTGTGGTGTCGAGCTATGTTTGACTTTTATTTCCGAGTTCTAAAACATTGGACATTGGGGATATAGTCTGGGGAAATGTAAACCAAGGAATGGTAGAGGATTTGGACGTGTTAATCGTATGCAATAGCGTGTCGGTTAGGCGTTCAATTTAGACATGTCCGGCGTACGACATACAAAAGTCAAAACGCCGAGTCGAATGTTATTGAACTTAAATAGTGTTTCGATTATTATGAAATGAACATTATAAAATATGGAATAGATTTAAAATAAACCATAACTGACGTATATACGTATCTAATTGGTATTATTGACCTTAATGATATATATAGGTCGTTTGAGGAGCGATTGGATAACGTTCCGATAAATCGCATAAAAGGCAAGTTTCTAAAACTTACTCTAATTTTATTGAGCAAGTTTTCTGACTTCATTCACTTTGTTGAATTTAATGCAAGTTTCATGTTTTGTGCAAATAGATTTTGTTTGTACAAACGGTTTAGTTATGAATTGAGTTGGTTGCCAATATATGCACGTATGTGTTTTTGTGAAAGAAATGTTGTGTTATTGAGCTGTTTAAGCTATTACAGTTCTGTTGATGCATGAATTACGTTATGATTAAGTCCAAGTTAAGTGTTTTAGATGGACACATGTTAAGATGTTTATGGAAACAAACATATTTTTGCGTTATTATTAGGATATAGACATTGTTGGTGTTGGAAAGCGTAGGATTTAAGAAAAGAGAAAGGTAAAATTCGATAGGACTAACTGAATGATATGATGTTAACTAAGTTTAAGTTGTGAGTGCAGTCACATTCTTTTTAACCGTTGACATGTAGTAATTGAGTAGAACAACTCCTTTGTATGGGCAAAGGTTTAAGATGTGTTAGGGAACCGGTCTAACTCACTGAATATCAGTTATTCCGGTGTAGAAGTATTGCCAAAGCATACACACTGGGATATATTTGTGACAGTGTTGATGAGACGGGGAACTAATGTGACACTCCCAAATTCGGGTACTTCGTTTCCACATGATTTGGTGTTCACTTTCTAATATAACATACATCTACCCAAATAATAATGCAAACTAAACTATAACTTAAATTAAAATAAATAAATCTCCCTTACAACAAGGGTTACAACCTTTTCAAAATAATCTCGAGTTACTCTAACCCTGACATGAATATAATAAAGTGCCGAAATAAAAACATAACATTCAAGTCTTATTACAATCATTCTTAGTCAAATAAAAACAAGTCTTCACTTGCTTTGCTTTCCCTTGCCCTTACTCGTAGACGGAGCATCAGCGTTATCAACCTTAACTGAAATTGTTATTTAATGCAAGAGTGAGCAAACCACAGCTCACTGGAGTTTAACAATAATATAGACATGAAAGGATATCTTTAAAAGAATCTGAACACTTGTGTTGTGCTGTTTATATATATATATATGTCTAAAAGGTGATTTTTTTCACATATGTATTTGTTTAGCATAAGTTGAGTCCCAGAGGCGTTATATAAGAAGGTTGTTCTGAATAAGTATGAGAAGATAGATAGTTTTAGATGACTGTGACTGGATGTGTGACACCCTTAAATTCGGTTTATCTTTACACCAAGATTCCGTAGATCACGAGAACATCTCATTCCAAACATACATCATTATATATCTAAATATAATAACATACATCCTTAAATCCCAGATTCTATTACCTTAAAACTTCGCTCATTACAAATAATGATGATTACATTATTCTTTAGATCTTACAAGAGTGACTTTCATACGCCATCAAAGATACATAACAGTTTATTAAACTACTCTATAGTTTAACTAACTACTCTACATTACAAGTCTTGGCTTGATCTTCACGCTAGTTCATATAATGAACAGTACTTCAACAGGACACCTGTCAGCTTAATCTTTACGGGATCCTTAAGTTCATACTAACGTCGTTCGCTGAAAGTGTTTTTATTTAAAGCAAGAGTGAGCATTCAATTGCTCAGAAAATTAAACCAGTTGTATAACAACACATCAAGAATTATGCATTATTTTAGAACTTCAATAACCGAACAATGGTTATGAAGCAGCTCGAATAATAGGAAAAACTCTGATTCCTATCATTTTAAAACATTAATCACATTTACTTTCCCATACCCCACATTCAGTCTAGCTAGAATCATTTGCACAGACTTAATCCTAACAGTTCACTAATAAAACTATAGCCCATTAAACTGTTCAATCGCATAATAGTTTATTTCACAGAAACACATAAGTGTTGAAAGTTTGGCACAAGGCCTCATACATATACACTTTGCACAAATATCACCCATTTGCATATACGAAATACTTTCTCATGTTCGACATTTGAGAAAATTAAGAAACTAACCTTCATTTAGAAATATGAATGAAGTTAGGAAACGTACCTTAAGCACAGCTACAACTTATAGTTTACGTTGAACTATTTACCGCAATCCCTATATATCACATAAGGGAATAGCACACACACCAATTAGTCATATATTTAACTTACACATTGGTTTAAACTCAATCTTACTTCCTATGGCTCTTGTTCTTGTAATCTAAGTTTACGCGACCAACTTTATTTTCATTCCCTCGGCATTATGACATACGGAGATGTCACAAACCTTAAAATCCTCTTTTAAGATAGATTTACATTCTCATCTTCTTCTTATAATATTCTTAGGACTTAACTAATTATATACATCTATATATGTGAAAAGAATCACCTTATCACCATATGTATTCACAACTCCAGACCTAGCACACATCAAGTCTCTAATAGTGTTCAATACAGTACGCTGAGTGGTTTCCCACAAATAACCAACAAATTAGTTTTCCGTCTCGTCTACACTGTCTTTCACAACAAGTTAGATCGGTTGCTAATCCGTATTAACCTCCACTCTCTGAAGGAATCGTTTAGCCCATATACCATACATCAACCATTAAAAAGTACGATTGCACTACAACTTAACTTCTTATTCTTATCTTCTTATCGTAACTTATCCGAACTATTAAAACTATAATATTCGTTAAGTTCATATCCCATTCCTTATGGCTTTCTGGCAACTAAATGTCACACCTTAGGATTTATTCACTAACGTTTAGGTCATACAGTCATTTGTATACCGAGAACGAATTCTCAAAGTTAAGACTATGTGTTCATAGCCTTTAAGAATTTTACATTACCTTATCTTCATATCTTACAACGTTCTGTCCATTTGACTCGAAACGTTACTCAAGCTATTATTACTAACTCGGCTTGTTTAACGTTCTACGTTGTTCTTCATTATCTCACGTTCAAACCATACACAGTGTGTAGGTTATGCACGTTTAATTCACGCGTACACACAATACCTTACGTCGGCTCAAGTGTTTAACGTTTACACTTCATTCCACGTTCATTATCCTATTCACACTCGAACTTTTATTACTCTTATTACCGTTCCTTACGGCTTTCTTGATAATCACATATCTTATTTACTACCTTCATCAACGTCTAAGTCATACAACCAATATATATCTAGAACGTTCGCCCGATGTGAATACGATTCACGAGGATCGTTTACGTATTCCGCGTTCACGTGGTTCATTTTTTAAACCTCCAATCAGCATTTACTTAAGGTTTTAATCTGTAAGAAAAGTGAATTTCATGAATAAATATTAATATTGATATAATAAGAAAATGAATATTTATTTGAATATAAATGTTTGTGTGTTATGAGATGAGTAATTCAATTAATTCAAATTGAATTTATAATACTTGAGAAAATGTGGAAATTATGATGAACTCGTAGAATGCCTTGTGTGGCACGAGAATGGAAATGATGATGATTTAATTAATTAAAGGATGAAGAAATTAATAAGTGAATAATTAATTAATATTATATTGTTAATTAATTGATATTGTGAGTAAAATAATATTAATGAGTAAATGATTAATTAATAATAAGATTTATATTTATTCAATTAATTGTTGTGTGCAATATTATGTGATAATTAATCGTATAATATATAGTACATATATTCAATAAAAAAAGGGAAGTGTGGTGTGACACTTTAATGTGACTATATAATATATAAGAACTATATTCAATGAATTGTATGAGTTAAGTAAATAATGCTTATGTGACAATATGTGTGTGTGTACCTCATGAATATTATAATAAACTAAATAAACAATTGTTACTTAATGATTACTAGTATTTGCCTGTGCCTGAAGGCACGGTGTAACGAAAAATACTACATTACCTAAAGACTTTTTGCAACCTAAAATAACTTACAATCAGACATAACAATTATCATAATTCATCATATCATCACAATAATTAATACATACTCAATCATCAACACATATCAAACCACCAAAATATAAAGCTAGTTGTTACTAATTTCAAAAAAATTCGGCAGAGTTTCCTTTAAAAAACCTGTTTACAAAATTTAACATCATCAATATATATCCAAACTACCAAAACAACCATCATTCCATACCCAAAACCATCATAACCATGTATAATTTAATTACTAACTTTACAAAAGACGAAACATGCATCCTTATATGGTAAGCCAAAATTTTGAAATAACTATTTAAAAGAACTTGATCCTCAACTATCCAAAATATTTTCTAAAGAATATTGGCAGCTCAGAACATAATTTCTTACCATAGAAAACAGAAAAGAAAATAACTTTGCCCAACATTTTAGGTTGCAAAGAGTCTTTATATAATTTTTCGTTCTTCGTCTCTAGCAATTAAAGTCATCAAAAGATATGTAATAGAAACAAAATGTAAATGTTCTCTTAGTTTCAATACCACTAAAGCCATGAATCTAAACAACAATTGAAATAGCATAACAGAAAATAATGATAATTTTATAGCCATTTGTATGCCTTTGTATGACTATTGCCTCAGAATTCGTTATACGCACTACAAGTAACATATACACTCTATGTTTTGCGTTTTCATCTGTATTCTATCGTACTTTCTTCATTAAACGCGATGTAGTGAACATGTATACATAGATAGCTTGATAAACATGTTATAACGTAATGCATGCTTATATATCATTATATGGACGTACAGATGCTATAGATGTGACGCCCCCAAAATAGGTTCAATACTCAACCCATTTTGAGTCACCAAATACACTCAACAAAATTTAAATACAATCTTTCATATCACACGGTCGTGCAAAATACGACCACACAACTGTGAGTGTCAATACAGATATATAGAAAATATTAATATTCAAACTAAGTCCTCATTACATTTATTATCACACTATTTTAAATAAATAAAATAGTGAGGACTTCTATAGCTCTAACTCGGACCATCACTCCATTCCCCGACTAGTACCCGCGATATTCTCATTTCCTGAAGAGAACAATGGAAGAAAAGGGTGAGTTCAACTAGCCCAATCAAGAATATTATAACTAAGATAATGAAAAACAAATTATCGTTAGCTTTTAATAAATCAGATAAAATATTATGGACAACAAGTTTTAGATCAATATTCGCAGCGAAAATAACAATTCATTAGAAGAGTTAAGTAGAGAATGATGTCTACTATCTGTTTTGATTTAAAAATTCATCATCAATATTTTACCCCAGTAACATCAATCAATATACATCTCGAATCAAATATCCATCTTTGCACTACGGGCCAAAGATATTCATTTGTATCATCAGTTGGTCATGTTCATCTCAACGCCTGTCCATCTTTGCACTACGGGCCAAAGATATTCATCAGGTAATCATTTATCTTTGCCCTACAGGCCAAAGATATTCATCATGTAATTATTCATCTTTGCACTACAGGCCAAAGATATTCAGTTATATCACCATTTAGAACTGAGGATGATGAAAAATAATACGAATAACGAATCCAGTGAGATAAAGGATAAATATTAGGGATTCGTAATTTAGTTTATCCAAGTTCAATAATACTCCATAATAATCAATTGTGGAGCAAAATTCAAGATTGAAGATCAAAACTTGGATCCCATCAAAGATGATTTGGAAAGAAAAAAAAATATTTTTTTTAACCGTGAATAGTACCCCATAAATAGTAACTCGTGAATAGTAACTCGACATGAAAAGGTAAAAATTTCACACGCAAGTTCAGACCAATATTTCAGTGAAATAATAATAGATGAAGCGCAAAACTCAAGTAATATCTGATCATTTCAGGAATTATAGAAGCAATACTTACCGTAGTAAGTTTAGAGTTAAGAATCTGAAATGAAACAATATACGAAACTGCAATTGAATTTTCACCCGTCTGGCGGTAGTCCGCTCAAACAGATTATTTCCACAATTTAATAACAACTGAATACGAAGGGTTATTCACCCGTCTGGCGGTAGTCCGCTCAAACAGATTATTTCCATAATTTAATAACAACTGAATACGAAGATTCACCCGTCTGGCTGTAGTCCGCTCAGACAGATTATTTCAACAGAATAATAAGAAATGGAATAACAACCCTTATGAGTATTGAAAGAAAATAACTCTATTCATGAATACGAAAGAAATAATACCCCTTACCTTAAAATTTGGAGACTGCACTAGCGTAATAGCAGAATACTCTTCTTCTTTCTCTCTTATTCTCTCTATACTTTCTCTCTCTATAGCTTTAGTGAATTGGTGAGAAATAATGAAGAAATGAGCTTCTATTTATAGGCTCGGCAGAGTAAGGGTAAAATAATCTTTTCGCCATAATTTATGACATCATCGCTTACATCATCGATCTATGACATCATTGCTTACCTCATCGCTCCGATGACATCATTGCTTACCTCATCGCTCCGATGACATCATTGCTTGCATCATAAGAGTTCAAATTCAATTTGCACTCTTCCACCTTGTTTAACTTTTATACCATGAATTTACTATAATAATGTTACCATTCAAATTATATAAAAAAATCATACTATTATATAATCACATCATATTACTATAATGTAATATTATAATAATATCTTTGAATGAATTATTTTATCTGACAAGATAACATATCAACTTTCAATAAATGTCACATGTTAAAAATTTCTCCGTTTAAATCCACATTAAATAAATATTTCCTTATCATATATATCAAAAATTAATTATTCACAAATAATATTACAAAACTACAATATTGACAACCAGGTCGTTCCCAAGAAAGAGGGGGCCTTCCGATAAGGATTTTTTCTTACTGGCGCGCAATTAATCAACCCCTTTCCTAGACAGAACTTCCTTAGACATTGCCAATAATGCTATCTAATAATATTATTCAAATAATATGAATTATTGATTTGATAATTTGAAATAATGTGCAATGACAATTATTGAATCAATAAAATATTATGCAATTATTGAATCAATAATATAAAATATTGAACAGTAATTACTGTAACAATAATTGAGTAAGTGCCTTCCTACGTAAGAATCAATAATTCGAAATACTGTGCAATACCGTGTGTTACCGTGCAACACCGCGTATTACTGTATTTTAACCACCGGGTATTTCAACAGTACTAACGGTAACAGTTTTGCCATTATTTTTATAAAAAGGTTATTTCTGTCGCTTTCTATATTCGACATTCATTCCATTGTGGGGTCCACCAATGACTGCGCCGTCCTACGAATATTCTCTGACAAAAAGAATATTCCTCGTCCAAACGAATATTCCCCGACACAACGAATATTTTATAACCACTTGCTTACTTTGTAAACTTTGCACATTACACCCATAACTTATAACATTTATCAAATCAACACCTTACTATTTCAAAATAATATATAAAGAAAATTAAATCTTATTCATAAAATTTAGGGTCTTACAACCTCCCCTCCTTATGAAATTTCGTCCTCGAAATTGACGTACGTACCTGGTATGTCGAAAAGGTGAGGATACCTCGTTTTTATTTTCGATTTTAACTCCCAGGTCATTTCCTCGATGTCATGGTTTCTCCACAAAACTTTAACTTGAGGTATAACCTTTGAGCGTAGGACATGTTCCTTCCTATCCAAGATCTTAACAGGTACCTCCTCGTATGTTAAATCTTCGGCTATCTCGTCTGGTTCTAACTCAATAATGTGGTTTGGATCTTTCACATATTTACGAAGCACAGATATGTGAAAAACATTATGAACACGAGACAAGCTTGGAGGTAAGGCGAGTCTATAGGCCACATTTCCTACTCGGTCAAGGATTTCAAATGGACCAATGAATCGTGGGTTGAGCTTTCCTCTCTTTTCGAATCTCGTAACTCCTTTCCATGGAGAAACACGTAATAATATATGATCTCCGACATTAAACTCCACGTCTCTTCGATGAAGATCAGCATAACTCTTTTGTCGATTTTGTGCAGTTTGTATACGTTGCCGGATCATTTGAATCTTTTCTGTAGTCATACGTACTAACTCCGGTCCCAACAATGTTTCTTCACCCACCTCGTCCCAGCATACTGGAGAACGACATTTTCATCCATACAACGCCTCGAATGGAGCCATGCCTATACTTGCCTGATAACTGTTGTTGTAGGAGAATTCCACCAATGGTAGGTACTTATCCCAACACCCTTTGAAGTCTAGAACATAGAGTCTCAATAGATCTTCAAGAGTTTGGATAGTCCTTTCCGATTTCCCGTCTGTTTATGGATGATATGCCGAACTGAATCGTAAATCCGTGCCCATAGCTTTCTGCAAGCTGACCCAAAATCGTGAAGTGAATCTTGGGTCACGATCCGAAACTATGGATACCGGCATGCCACGTAATCTCACAATCTCATTCACGTACATACGAGCAAGACGTTCAAGGGAATAAGTCTCTCGTATCGGCAAGAAATGAGCAGACTTGGTTAATCTATCAACAATAACTCAAATTGCATCTATGCCTTGAGAAGCCTTGGGAAGACCTGTAACGAAATCCATGGTAATGTGTTTCCACTTCCACTTTGGAATCTCAAGTGGTTGCAATGGACCCTTTGGCATTTGATGCTCCGCCTTGACACGTTGACACGTTAAACACCTCGAGATGAACTCCACGATCTCTCTCTTCATATTGCTCCACCAAAATGTACGTCGAAGATCACGATACATTTTGGTACTTCCAGGATGGATTGCAAACGTTGTGTTGTGTGCCTCCATCATGATTCTATACTTTAAATCAGAATCTTCAGGAACACAAAGTCTGGAGTTGACTCGAAGTATTCCTTCTTCGTCAATCCGTGCTTCTGGAATAGCACCTTCTTGCACCTTCTTCCTCATATTCATCAACTCCGGATCTGTAGCTTGAGCAGCTTTAACTTTATTAATCAAAGCTGGATCTACGCGTATACTTGATATCATCGCATGGGTCCCCGGAGTCTTGAACTCTATCTCCATCTTTTGTAAATCACACAAAATAGGCCTTGAAAGCATCGCATTCGTTCCCGCATATGATCTTTACTTAACGCGACCGCAATCACGTTCGCTTTTCCAGGATGGTATTGGATGGTATGATCGTAATCTTTCAACAGCTCAAGCCAACGTCGTTGTCGCATGTTAAGTTCCTTCTAGGTGAAGAAATACTTGAGGCTCTTATGATCCGTATAGATCTCCACTTTCTCCCCATACAGGTAGTGTCTCCAGATCTTCAACGCAAAAACGACTGCTACCAACTCTAGATCATGAGTAGGATAATTCCTCTCATATTCCTTGAGTTGTCGCGAGGCATAGGCTATGACATTCACATGTTGCATGAGAACACATCCTAACCCTTTGCCCGAAGCATCGCTGTAAATGACAAATCCATCCGAACCAGATGGTATCGTTAGAACAGGTGCCGAAATGAGTCTCCTCTTTAGCTCTTGAAAGCTCTTCTCGCATTCTTTATTCCATACGAATTTTGTACCTTTTCGAGTCAGCTGAGTTAATGGAGTAGCGATTCGAGAAAATCCTTCCACGAATCTCCGATAATAACCAGCTAAGCACAGAAAGCTACGTACTTCGGTTACCGACTTCGGTTGCTCCCAACTTTGTATTGCTTCAATCTTTGCCGGGTCCACAGATACTCCATGTTTTGATACTACGTGCCCAAGGAATGCTACCTCCTCAAGCCAGAACTCGCATTTCTTCAGCTTGGCATATAGCTTGTTTTCACGAAGCCTTTGAAGTACCAGCTTCAAGTGGTGCTCATGATCTTCACGGCTTTTGGAATAGATAAGGATGTCATCAATAAAGACAATCCACGAACTTGATCCAAATATTCCTTGAATACACGGTTCATCATATCCATGAAGGCAGAAGGAGCATTAGTCAATCCAAAAGACATGACTAAGAATTCATATTGCCCATATCGAGTTCTGAAAGCAGTCTTTGGAATATCCTCAATTTTAATCTTCAGCTGATGATATCCAGAACGAAGATCGATCTTTGAAAAGAATTGTACACCTTGCAAATGGTCGAACAGGTCATCAATACGAGGTAACGAATACCTATTCTTGATGGTGACATGGTTTAACTCCCGATAGTCAATACAAAGTCGCATACTCCCGTCTTTCTTCTTTACGAATAAAATAGGAGCACTCCAAGGAGATGTACTAGGGCGTATAAAATCGATGTCTAACAACTCCTGTAGTTGGACCTTTAACTCCTGAAGTTCTATAGGAGCCATTCGATATGGGGTATTAGAAATGGAATTTTGTACCGGGTTCAAGGTCAATAAAGAATTCAACTTCACGTTCCAGGGGTAGACCGGGAAGTTCTTCGGGAAATACATCAGAAAACTCATTAACAACAGAAATATCATTCAAACCTGACCTATTCTAGTTTAGATCAGTGACATGGGCTAAGAAAGCTTGACATCCGTTTTTCAATAAACGAATAACTTTATGACTTGAAATAACATTGATTGATTTTAGTGGTTTGGTTGTTTGAATTCGCACAATAGGTTGGTTAGGAATATAAAAATTAACAACCTGACGAAAACAATCAATTTTGGCATGATAAGTGGTCAACCAGTCAATTCCTAAAATCACGTCAAATGCAAGTATTTTCAAAGATATAAGATCAACAGGTAAGGTAAGGGTACCAATCTGAATCAAGCAAAATTTGTAAACTGTAGATGTAACGAAGTTTTCTCCTAACGGAGTTTCAACAGATAAGTCAAAGTCTAACTTCTCAGGTGTCAAATTTAATCGTTGAGTACAAGCAGGTGAAATAAATGAATGGGTAGCACCGGTATCTAACAAGGTGTAAACTTCACAAGAGTTTATGATTAGCTTACGCGTAATCACCTCGTGTGGGTTCCTCACGTTTTGGGCTGTCACGACAAACACTCTTCCTAGGAACCACCGACTTTGACTTGTCCGAAACCGCCTTTGGAATCATCACCTCCGCTGGACTTGGTTTCTCTACAGGACAATCTCGAGCTATATGTCCTTCTTTTCCACAGTTATAGCATGCTTTGAATTGTTGTGGGCAGTTTGGGCTGATGTGTCCCTCTTTTCTGCATTTATAGCATACGACCGGTGGTTGTTCTCCTCCCCTAGAAACAGTTGATGCTAGTGCTGATGTCGACGTCTTCACGTTCTCATTGTTATACCTTCTCTTCTTGAAATCTCCTCCCGATTCTCTTTTTCTACTATCATGGCCACGATTACCACCGGAGTGGTTACCATTTCTGTCATGATACTTTCCTCCCTGCTGGTTGTCATTTTTCAGATGACTGCTGCCACCGGTACGACCTTGGTTGTTGTCCCTTGGTTGAACATAATCATTATCTCGTTCTAATAATTGGGCCCTGTTCACTACATCCGAATATAGAGAAAATTTGTGAGAAATGAGGTATTGACGAATTTCTAGTTTCAAACCTCTCAGAAACATCCGCGTCATACGTTCCTCATTCTCCACCAAATGAGGTGCAAACCTGGACAACTCCGCGAACTTAGCCTCGTACTGGGACACCGTCATGTTATTTTGTTCCAGTCTGATAAACTCTACCTCTTTCATGTGATGAATACTTTCTGGAAAGTACTTGTCATTGAACAGTTTCTGGAATGCCCCCTAAGTCATCTTGAGTGCGGCAGGCTGGGTACGCTTCACAGATTCCCACCAGTAATCTGCTTCTCCACGGAACATAAAGGTGGCAAATGGAACCTTTTGTTCCTCCGTGCATCCCAAGACATCAAATATCTTGGTAATTTGTTTAATCCAATTTTCTGCCTTGATTAGATCTGGCTTTCCCTGAAACTCTGGTGGTCCCAACTCTTTAAACTGCTTGGCAGTGACAAGCCGCGAGTTGTTATTTCCACCAGTATTATGAACACGAGTCTTCCTCGTCTGGTTTTGCATGAACTGCAAAAAGCTTCTAAACATCCCGTCATTTGTCATTTCTTCGGTAGGATTGTTTACAGCAGAATATAGCCTTCCTGTTGCACGTTCTCCTCATTGGTGATTAAAGGTGTTTCAACGGTCTCATTCACTCCATTGTTTAAATTTTCAGCTGCCATTCTCAAATACTGCCACAAAACAAAGGTTAATCAAACAAATTAATATAATCACATATTAACCCTATGTTCCAACCAACTAATTAAATAATAATTAAGCTTAGGTAGGACACACTAGCGAAGGTTTACTCGTCTCTCCCCTCCTAGTTCTATTCCCAGATCTCCGCCAGAGATCATATCCCTAAGCTCTGATACCAACTGTGACTCATGTCCCAACCTTGGACAGCACCTCACAATGATACCTATCAGTTTGCCACCACAGAACGGCGTCCCCTACGGAGAGTCTGGCTTCGGTGCATCCCCATACACAGGAAGTCACCAGATAGAGGCTCGGGGCTCTTTACTTATGGCTCTGATACCAACTGTGACGCCCCCAAAATAGGTTCAATACTCAACCCATTTTGAGTCGCCAAATACACTCAATAAAATTCAAATACAATCTTTCATATCACACGGTCATGCAAAATACGACCACACAACTGTGAGTGTCAATACAGATATGTAGAAAATATTAATATTCAAACTAAGTCCTCATTACATTTATTATAACACTATTTTAAATAAATAAAATAGTGAGGACTTCTACAGCTCTAACTCGGACCATCACTCCATTCCCCGACTAGTACCCGCGATATTCTCATTTCCTGAAGAGAACAATGGAAGAAAAGGGTGAGCTCAACTAGCCCAGTAAAGAATATTATGACTAAGATAATGAAAAACAAATTATCGTTAGCCTTCAATAAATCAGATAAAATATTATGGACAACAAGTTTTAGATCAATATTCGCAGCGAAAATAACAATTCATTATAAGAGTTAAGTAGAGAATGATGTCTACTATCTTTTTTGATTTAAAAGTCCATCATCAATATTTTATCCCTGTAACATCAATCAATATACATCTCGAATCAAATATCCATCTTTGCATTACGGGCCAAAGATATTGATTTGTATCATCAGTTGGTCATGTTCATCTCAACACCTGTCCATCTTTGCACTACGGGCCAAAGATATTCATCAGGTAATCATTTATCTTTGCACTACAGGCCAAAGATATTCATCATGTAATTATTCATCTTTGCACTACAGGCCAAAGATATTCAGTTATATCACCATTTAGAACTGAGGATGATGAAAAATAATACGAATAACGAATCCAGTGAGATAAAGGATAAATATTAGAGATTCGTAATTTAGTTTATCCAAGTTCAATAATACTCCATAATAATCAATTGTGGAGCAAAATTCAAGAATGAATATCAAAACTTGGATCCCATCAAAGATGATTTGGAAAGAAAAAAAAATATTTTTTTACAGTGAATAGTACCCCATGAATAGTAACTCGTGAATAGTAACTCGACATGAAAAGGTAAAAATTTTACAAGTAAGTTCAGACCAATATTTCAGTGAAATAATATTAGATGAAGCGCAAAACTCAAGTAATATCTGATCATTTCAGGAATTATAGAAGCAATACTTACCGCAGTAAGTTTAGAGTTAAGAATCTGAAATGAAACAATATACGAAACTGCAATTGAATTTTCACCCGTCTGGCGGTAGTCCGCTCAAACAGATTATTTTCACAATTTAATAACAACTGAATACGAAGGGTTATTCACCCGTTTGGCGGTAGTCTGCTCAAACATATTATTTCCACAATTTAATAACAACTGAATATGAAGATTCACCCGTCTGGCGGTAGTCCGCTCAGACAGATTATTTCAACAGAATAATAAGAAATGGAATAACAACCCTTACGAGTATTGAAAGAAAATAACTCTCTTCATGAATACGAAAGAAATAATACCCCTTACCTTAAAATTTGGAGATTGCACTAGTGTAATAGCAGAATACTCTTCTTCTTTCTCTCTTATTCTCTTTATACTTTCTCTCTCTATAGCTTTAGTGAATTGGTGAGAAATAATGAAGAAATGAGCTTCTATTTATAGGCTCGGAAGAGTAAGGGTAAAATAGTCTTTTCACCATAATTTATGACATCATCGCTTACATCATCGATCTATGACATCATTGCTTACCTCATCGCTCCGATGACATAATTGCTTACCTCATCGCTCCGATGATATCATTGCTTGCATCATAAGAGTTCAAATTCAATTTGCACTCTTCCACCTTGTTTAACTTTTATACCATGAATTTACTATAATAATGTTACCATTCAAATTATAAAAAAAATCATACTATTATATAATCAAATCATATTACTATAATGTAATAGTATAATAATATCTTTGAATGAATTATTTTATCTGACAAGATAAAATACCAACTTTCAATAAATGTCACATGTTAAAAATTTCTCCGTTTAAATCCACATTAAATAAATATTTCCTTATCATATATATCAAAAATTAATTATTCATAAATAATATTACAGAACTACAATATTGACAACCAGGTCGTTCCCAGGAAAGAGGGGGCCTTCCGATAAGGATTTTTCCTTACTGGCGCGCAATTAATCAACCCCTTTCCTAGACAGAACTTCCTTAGACATTGCCAATAATGCTATCTAATAATATTATTCAAATAATATGAATTATTGATTTGATAATTTGAAATAATGTGCAATGGCAATTATTGAATCAATAAAATATTATGCAATTATTGAATCAATAATATAAAATATTGAACAGTAATTACTGTAACAATAATTGAGTAAGTGCCTTCCTACGTAAGAATCAATAATTCGAAATACTGTGCAATATCAGTGTGTTACCGTGCAACACCGCGTATTACTGTATTTTAACCACCGGGTATTTCAACAGTACTAACGGTAACAGTTTTGCCATTATTTTTATAAAAAGGTTATTTCTGTCGCTTTCTATATCCGACATTCATTCCATTGTGGGGTCCACCAATGACTGCGCCGTCGTACGAATATTCTCCAACAAAAAGAATATTCCTCGACCAAACGAATATTTCCCGACACAACGAATATTTTATAACCTACTTGCTTACTTTGTAAACTTTGCACATTACACCCATAACTTATCACATTTATCAAATCAACACCTTACTATTTCAAAATAATATATAAAGAAAAATTAAATCTTATTCATAAAATTTGGAGTCTTATAATAGATTTCATTTTAAAAGTTTGTATAGACATGTATTTTGACAATGCATTAGAAAAATTGTTTAAATCGCTATCTGATGGATGGGTTATGACTGTATAACCTCATAGAGTGGTTTAATGCATGCCTACATGCATTGTGGATATTCCACATTATAAAGGAAACTGTGGCAAAAATTTCCAAGAGTTAGATGACAGGATCTTATGTGCATGCTTAGCTACGTTGGGATATGAAATTGTGTGACATTTAATAATTTATGTGCATGACATACATAATGCTATGACTCAATTTGAATTCCTAGGAGTCTATTGTCTCTAGGTTATCGCAAATTGAGATTTAAATAGAATATAATAGAATTATACCTTATCTTATTCTGAATTTCATGGACTCGTCATCTAGGCATGGATTCAGATAGACCTAGCAACACTACTTCCTATAGGGCTTCATCCGGTGTTCGCCTTTAGAGGCCTGCTTTAGATACTCCAGCTCCGCGGATCTCTTGACAAGTGCGTCACCTTACAGAGTCAGTGATTCGCCCTATTGATTTAGATAGGAGCCACCTAGATGAGAAGGAGGGTGACATCCCTGCGCCTGAGGTTCCACCTCAGCCCACTGTGGTGCCTAGATTCCTTCCTGATGTAATCTTTGTACTAGTCGTTTTATGCTGACTATAGGGCATGAGTAGATTCTTGGGGTTTTCAAGACTTCTTCATCATTGCCCCCATCGCAGCCCTTGCGGCTATCTCTAAGCTCTATCCGAGAGATGGTTCCAGTCAAAGTTAGTCCCTTCATCTGCTAGATTGTGAGGTTATGATGACGCCTATGGATTGGCCGTATATCACAGATTTACAGTTTACAGGAGATAGAGTGCCTTCGGAGATTGGCATCACTCCTACTATTGTTCGCACCCTTCTTGGGTTTTCTCCTCATAAGCAGGCCTTCAAGGCCCGTATTATTCATTTAGGATCTTTGAGCGTGGATGCGGCCCAAGGCACTCTGCAGAAGCCATTACTCGAGGACTAGGTGGGGAGAGATCTCATCTTGCGATGTCTAGTTCCTGACCATAATGAGGGGTTGTTTCATTGCGAACAACTCCTCGATTGTCCCTTTTAGCTTGGTGGGGGCTATTCGGGACGTAGATCACATTGGAGACTATAAATGGGGATCCTTTACATTCGCGATCTTTCTTTATGGGATGTGACTACGCTCCGAGGGAGAGACCGATGCTTGGCTCGGATTCTACCTATTTTTTCTGGTGAGTCATCTTGACCAACTTTCGAATTCTCTTGATCTTGATTTGTCTTTCCTCATGACTAATGTCTTGTTGTTTGGTTTGACAATTATGGGCTTACGAGAGTCTCTATTGCCTTTTAACTCATACTATTCTGGGCTTGGACACCTAACCTTGGGGTCGTCGATGTCATCAATCTACCCTATTAGATGTCCCAGTTTTAGTGGATTTCAACCACGCTCGCCTTTAGCTAGAGCTAATATCAGCATCTGATGTAGTGTGGGTACCCTATACTGCAAAGCACTTGACTGAGGGTTTTGAGGATGGTCTCCCGATAGGGCCAGAGTATTATCAGTCTTCGCAGGATTCCTTTCTTGTTTGATGGAGGTTGGGAGCTCTACCTTGGAGAGCGCTATTTTTGGTGCATTACTGGGGAGATCCTCCTTCCCTTCCTTCCTCTGCCCCAGCGGTTTTGGCCTTCGGCACTTACCGGTTTCAGAGATTCCTATAGCGGGGTATGAGGGATTTCACCTGTCAAATGGCCCCATCACTTCGGATGACTTTTCTACTTGGTGGGGTCCTCACACTATAGGAGCTTAGACCAGGGCTACCCAGTTCCTGGGGGATATGGTTCCAGGGTCTCTCGTGATGATCGATTGGATAACATGCTTTCGAGAGTCTTCTCATCAGTCCTAAATTGCAGATCATATCAGTGGGAGAGGATGTCGATGTATGCTCGCCATTTAGGTGGGGATCCGTCATTGGCTGGTACTTCTGATTCACAGGGATATGAGGCTTGGACCGTCAGGCACTGGTGGTTTTGCTGAGGGAGAGAGTCCCTTCGACTATCACCTAGATGCGCATGATATGCCTTATCGCTCGAATACCCAAGATGTGCCTTATTGCCCAGATATGCAGGGTATGCCCACTCAAGATGATTTGGCTTAGGTTGATCAGTTTGATGACTCCAGCGTATTCCTGGATAGTACATGCCTCCAGTTGTAGGCATCTTTGTTAGTTATTGGGCGCTTGTGCCCTATTATTTTGTATTTTTTTTTTAATTTTCACATGTATCATAGGTATGACAGTGATGTATATATAAAACTGATGTATTTCATTTTGATATATACATAATGTTTGTCTTGTCATATTGTTTATTCTATATGTTGTATTATCGATCTCTACGATGCATGCTTTATAGAAATGATTTGATAGAGATTGACCCCTGTATAGTCCTTTTGATAGAATTTTGCAGATGGCTTCTTTATCCGTTGTTCGCTTGGATCACCTTTCACCTGATTGAATAGCCACCAGTTTGAGGGTTTGGCATGATTACCTGCCAGATTCTGATCGTATAATAGTTGGCCGCATGCTAGGTTATTCCATCTCTCTATTATCCTTCCAGGTGCCGGAGGGCTTCATCAATGGCATGCTTTCTCATTGGATTCCTGAGAGACATGTCTTCAGGCTCGGCTTGGATGAGCTGACTCCTACTTTGGAGTAATATGGTCGCATTTCAGGCTTATCGATGGAGGAACCTTGTCCTAGAGTGGCAGTAGGGTACATGCGTCATCAGTTTATGACCACCACTAGATTGAGGAGGGCAGTTATCTTGGCTATGGTAGGTGGAAGCCACATTATCTCTATGTATTTCTTGATAGATCATTTTGCTTCCGTTGAAAACTTTGCCATTTGTCGGGGGGATTTTTCCATTTCGGAGGAGAGATGGCACACAGCACGGGTGGATGCCATGATTATGTGTATCATATCTTATCTGTATATGTCGTTCTATGCCGATCATCTGGACGTAGGGATGTCGATGGCTCTCAGGGCTCTCACAGATGATTTCACCATTCTTCCCCTTATTTTGGCAGAGACTTTTATATCAGGCATCTTTCTGCCAGACTGTTGGGGATCAGGAGTTTCACGGTATCCCTGTTCTTCTGTATATTTGGTTAATGACTCACCCGAGACCGACTGGCTGACTCTGCCGACATGGGTTCTTCTTTGGCTATGGTATGTCATTGACCTATTATTTTCCGTCCATCTTCATGCGTGGATGTGACATCTTCGATTGCTTTTCTAAATGCCATGGAGGAGCCATTTGAGATTGTTATGTAATCTGGCTATTATTTCTTCCTGAGCTTCGTTACTTATATGGCTAACCAGGATTTTCTTCCCCTGGTAGGTTTGAGGGGTGTGACCACATATCATCCTCTGGCAGTGATGGGATAGTTTGATCAGCAAGCATGAGGTTCATGTATTTGAGGGGGTTGAAGATTATCAATTTCCCATTTGCTCAGCTACCAAGGAATATTCGGCTCGGGTCAACGGGTTTTGTTCCCATCGGTAGACTACAGAGTTCAGAGATGACCATCTGGGTTGCGTAGCAGAGTATTCAGCCTAGTCAGAGTTGGATTTAGCTTCGGATGTAGTGGATCAAGTCGAGGCAGGGGATTGGTCGACTGATGAGAAGGAGCCGATGGAGGACCCCATATCTCCCACTTAGGAGGAGATGTTTGCAGCTTTGACATTGGCTTTGGTAGGCACAGCTCCGAGTTCTATTTCATCCTCCGGGGATATGTTGGATCTTCAGGTGCATCTTTTGACATTTGAGCAGGATCAGGCTCGGGCCTTGATGTTAACCATCGTGACAGGTAGGGACGCTGCTATTATTGAGAGAGATGCAGCCATGTCCGCCCGAGATGAGGTTATAGCCGATAGGGACGCCGCCTGATCCTTTGTAGATGGGCTTACCGGTCACGCCCGAGATGTCATTCGGAGTCAGAAGGGTATCTTTAGGTCTGTAGTAGAGCTGCTGAGGCGTATTGATACACTGGAGTAGGAACTTAGGGTAGGTCCTCTGACTACAGATACAACTAGAGACTTGGAGATGTTGTCTCGCCTGACCGCAAATTTGAAGTCTTCTTTTGTCGCATATTAGAACAGATTTTGTATTCTACTTAGTTGTATATAAAAAAGTAACATATTTAGCCCACTTCCCTGTCTAGACATGTATGTTGATCGCTATTTTTGCTGCATAATTTATTATTTTGATGTAGAGTGGCTCTCGTCATCCTTGTGCAAGATCTGATAGATCGATGCAGAGATGTCGTCAGGTCCTCTCAGCATGGGTCGTGCATTTTAAGGGTTTTATATGGTTATTTCTGGGTTTTTTTGATAGGCTTAATGTTTAGGGTTAATATGAAGTAAAAGGGTTTATTTTTATTTTTTGAGGGTTAGACCGCACCATAAATGACTTCCTATGTACTCCTGTGGATGAGGGGAGATCAGGTCTTTCGTAGTTTAGGCTTGGCCTGAAAGTTGACTTGATTTGATTTTTTTTTATTTTGTTTTATCAAAACAAGGATTCAAGCTGGTAAAAGGGGTCTCAGGCATAATACCATTTCACAAAGTCGAAATTGATCAGTTGCGGGAATTCTTCACCATCTGTCTCTTCCAACTTTAGGGCTCCACCCGATAAGGTTGCTTTGACAACAAAGGGTCCTTCCCAGTTCAGGGCAAATTTTCCTCTAGCTACATATTGGCCTAGAATAATCTTCTTCAGTACCAAATTATGCTCTTCGAATTCCTGGGGTCGCACCTTTTTGTTATAGGACTGAGACATTCGCTGCTAGTATAGCTGACCATAAAAGATAGTTGCGGCTCTCTATTCATCAATAAGGGATAGCTGATCGTATGGATCTTGTATCCACTGGCCTTCATCTATCTGGGCATCCAGTATCAGTCTTACTGATTCCATCTCCACCTCTATGGGGAGTACGACTTCCATTCCATATACCAGTGAATAGGGTGTTTCCCCAGTAAAGGTTCGAGTCGATGTCTGGTAGGCGAGTAAGGTTGAAGGAAACAAAAAAGGACATTCCTGGTGGTTTGCCGACATCTTCATCATTATCTTCTTGATATTTTTAATAGCGGCTTCCACCGCGTCATTCATCTTCGGACGATAAATAACCGAGTCGAGGTGCTTGATATTGAACTTACTGCATAGTTCCCTCTTCATCTTGTTATTCAGATTCTTGGCATTGTCTGATACTATAACCTCGGGTTGTCCATATTGACGATGATATTGTTTTTGATGAAACCAACAATGACCTCCTTGGTGACCTTGGGGAAAGTTGTTGCTTCTACCCATTTGGTAAAGTAATCAATCATGGTGAAGATAAATATGTGACCGTTACTAGCTTTGGGCTCAATGTGTCCGATCACGTCCATTCCCCACATGGAAAATGGCTATAGAGATGTCATACAATGAAGCTGATTATGAGGTGCATGAATGATGTTGGCATGGATTTTGCATTGGTGGCAGCGCTTGACGTGATCATCATAGTCAGCTTTAAGGGATATCCAGTAATGTCCCGTCCTTAATATCTTTTTGGCAAGTAGAGGTCCACTCATGTGTGCTCCGCACACTCCATCATGTACTTCATTCATAAATTTTTAGGCCTAATCTTTGTCTAGACATCTCAAAAAACTTACGCTCGGGTCCCTTTTGTAGAGAGCATCCCCACTTAAATAGAAATTCATTGTTATCTTCTGTATTCGCTTCTTTGCTAGCTTGGCTCACTCCTCCGGGGGTGGATCTGTCTCGCAAATACTCGTTAATATTTTGATACCAAGGTTGATCAGCTGGAGCTATTTCATCTGAATATTTCTCCCACTGCTATTTCCATAAGAAGGTACATTTTGCGCCGTGAATGTGATCACCGACGTATCTTTCCTTGCTGATAGGTTCACCAACGAGGCTAGTGTAGCCAAAGCATCGACGAAGTTATTTCTATTTCGAGGGATGTGCATAAAGGCAATGTCTTCAAACTCTTCTGCCATTTTGATAACATGGCTATGGTACGATAATAGATGTAATTCTTTGGTGCTGTAGGCCCTAGTGGATTGTCTAATGACTAGCTTCGAATCTTCGAATACTTCCAATCATGTTACTCCTATGGATTGAGATAATGTTAACCCCACAAGGCATCCTTCATATTCTGTAGTATTATTGGAGTTGCAAAATTGCAACTTAGTTGCACTGGGGTATTGCTCCCCAGTGATGGATACAAGAACTGTCCCTTACCCCGACTCCTTCTACGTTTGCAGCGCCGTCAAAGTACAATTTCCAGAATTGACCCATATCTTTTCTATTGGCTTGCAAAATTGCCATCACCTCATCATCAGGGATGTATGTTTCAAGAGGCTCATAACCTCATGTCAGCGCTGTCGATAGATGGTCCGCGATTCCTTGCCACTTAATGGACTTTTGGGTCACACAGACAATGTCGAACAGTTGGAGGATTAGTTTACACATGGATAATTGGCAGTTTAACATCGGTTTGATGAAAATATATTATAAAGGATCCATCCAAATATGAGATAAGTTGTATGACTGTGCAGTTAGTGTTGTAGCCTCATGGCGGCCCAAGCCAATGCAGAACAGGTTTTTTCTATCAATGTTTACTTCTGCTCTCCGCTACTGAATCAGTTACTTAGGTAATAAATGGCCCTTTCTTTTCCCATATCATCCTTCTGCCCCAGCAAACATCCCATGGCGTTGGATTTGACTGATATGTATATGAACAGTGGGACTCCTTCCCTTGGGGGTACCAGTATGGGTGCTTCAATCAACCTCTTCTAGATGATGTGAAAAGCCTTTCGACAGTCTTCATTCCATTTCCCAGAGGAATTCTTTCTCAACAACTTGAAAATGTGTTCACATGTGGCTATCAACTGGGATATGAATCGGTTGATAAAATTTATCCGTCCTAGGAAACCTCGAATTTCCTTCTCAGTTTTTGGCTTGGGTATCTCAGTGATGGCTTTTATCTTAGTTAGGTCTAATTCGATACCTCGATTGCTTACAAGGAATCCCAGGAGTTTACCGGACTTCACACCAAAAGTAAACTTGCTTGGGTTCAACTTCAAACTATACTTGTGGAGCCACTCAAACAACTTCCTAAGATGGGTACAGTGGTCATTTGCCTCTTTGGACTTCATGATGATGTCATCCACATACACTTCAATTTCCTTATGCATCATATCGTGGAATAAGGTCATCATAACCCTTTGATATGTAGCACCGACATTGGTGAGGCGAAACGCCAATCTCCTAGAACAGAAAGTGCCCCAAGGGGTGATGAAGGAGGTCTTTTCCCTATCCTCTTAAGCAACCATAATCTGGTGGTATCCGAAAAAATAATCAGCAAAGGAGTACATCTCGTACTGTGTCGTGTTGTCAATTAACACATGGATGAATGGCACTGGGAAGTCATCTTTTAGGCTAGCCTTGTGGAGATCCCAATAATCTACACAAACTCGCACCTTACCCCCCAGACTTTGGCACTAGGACCACATTGGATAGCCACTCCGGGAAGGTTGATACCATAATGATTCCCGCTTTGAATTGTTTAATAATTTCTTCTTTGACCTTCAGGCTCCATTTTGATTTTAACCGTCTTAACTTCTGCTTCACTGGTATGAACCCTTCTTTAACTGGTAACCGATAGACGACTATATATGTGGATAAAACTATCATGTCTTCATGAGACTAGGTAAAAACATCCTCAAACTAGGTCAGGAGATTGATTAATTATTTTTCTTGGCTAGAGGGGAGGTTGGTTCCAATCTGTAGCTCTTTAGGATGGTCAGAGGTTCCAATGTTTATGGTGTTGGTTTACTCAAGGTTGGGTTTGGGTTTATCTTCGACCCATCCTTTAATTTCCTCGGGAACTTCTTCATCGTCTATTTCCTCTTTCTCGATTCCCATCAAGTCAAAGTCCAACTCTATATCAAAATCGTAGTCATTACTCGAGTTTGACAATTCATGGACAGGGCTAAAAATACTTAACTTTGGAAAGTTGGGAAAAAAACTTGATTGTTTAATATATATAAAATAGTTGTCAATTACAAAAGGGTTCAGCATTTAATATGATAAAAGGCAATAACAAGTTGTAGATGAAATAAAACTGACTGAATATGAAAAAGTTGAGCTCTTTGTTAACAGATCATGTCCCTATTTTTACCCTTTTCGGACAATCTGTGGAGTGATCATCCAATTAATGATAGTCAGATCTTCAGGGATGGCTGAGATAGAAGTGTCGTTGGAGTCATCGTTGTCTTTGAGGATGACTATGACCCAATATATTCCTTTGTGACACTTACACTCTTCAAGTTAATGACTGGGAGGATGGGTTGATCATCTAACGGATCTGCCCAATTAGTTTTCTCAGTAACGTTTTTGGAGAGGCAAAAGCTACTCAGAAATCGCGACTAAATCTCTTCTAAAAACTTTGTGTTTTTGTCCCTCCAAGCCGCATCTTCAAGAGGTTCTCCCTCAGGGGCTTTCTCATCTCCACTCTGATTGACCTTGGGTATCAGGAGATTCGAGACACTGGCGAGGACGTTTCCTTGAATCTTGGTTCAGTGAGGCTCGACCCTTAGGGGTTCATCAGATGTACAGGCATATGCTTATGGGGATTACGGTGTTTAAAATAACCAAGGTAGCCCAATCAAGCCTTGCCTACCTGGGTTGGTATATGAATCAGATTTTTGATCCCCTGGCCCTTCAAACATAGCCCTTGACCTAATTGATGCCCTTTGGAAAGCATCTCTTGGCCGACTGCCATAACTTCTGAAAGTATAAGGGATTTTAATGCTGGCGAACCCATAGAATGGTATTGAGGAGTACTTACATTCGAAGGCTTGATAACTTACGGGCTCAATACCTCCGTTTACGCTGATCACGGGCATATCTCCCAGAGTATAAGCTGGATATTCGGGCTCCGCACTGACGGTTACCAAACTGCCATTGATAATGTACGTCAATTGCTGGTGAAAAGCGGAAGGA
This sequence comes from Panax stipuleanatus, assembly GCA_020205555.1. Taxonomy (NCBI): domain Eukaryota; kingdom Viridiplantae; phylum Streptophyta; class Magnoliopsida; order Apiales; family Araliaceae; genus Panax; species Panax stipuleanatus. Next base: position 78,004,795 of record CM035124.1, on the reverse strand, counting down.
ACGGACTCCAGCCATATATATCCAAGGTCTCCCCAGCAACAAGTTATACGCAATGGTTATGTTCAGGATTTGGAATGGTATGTTGAAGGTGAATGGACTAAGCTCTATGGGCAGCTCAATTTCCCCCCACTGTATCCCTTCTTGTTCATGTCAAATGCTCAAACCACTATATGGCTATCCCGGATCCTGTTCGGGTTGTTATTCATCCTTTCCAAGGTATCCTGAGGGTAGATGTTCAATGCTGAGCCCCAATTAATAAGTACGCCTCCTATCACGTATCCTGATGAGATAATCGCGATATGCAATGTTTTACGATGCCTCGTTTCTTTAGTTGGTATATCATCGTCAGTGAATGATATTACATTACTAGCCAGTATATGGCTAATCAGATGTAGGAACCTCTCAATATCAATGGTCTTGGGCAAATGTGCCTCCTCCAAAACCTGAATTAGAATTTGGCGGTGGTGAAAGTAATATGCATACAAGCCAATCATGTTTGATGATAAAGTATTTACTTTGTAATAATTTTATTCATTTATTAATAAAAGTATTATTTAATTAAAGGCATTTAATTTATCTACATGGTGCTGTTTTTATAATATGTGATAAACCCATAGTTTTAAGAAATGCTTTTAGAATCATGATGATGATTATGCTAATGAGATCTAAATTCTTAAATAGCTTAAAAATAAAATAGTTTCCAATCGTTGGATTACTAAAAAGGGGATTAGTGAATCCGGATAGATTGGTACATAAGTTGCTTGCTCATTGGCTGAGGATGATCGATCTCATAATCATTTGTGTGGAGACACTAAAGCAAGTATGTAGGTGCTTATTTGTGACGCCCCCAAAATAGGTTCAATACTCAACTCATTATGAGTCGCCAAATACATGGTACAGAATCCAAATACAATCTTTTATAACATACGGTCGTGTAACATACGACCACACAAACTATGAGCTTCGATACAAATCGTATATAATACGAAATATAAACACTCAAATTCATTCCTTATTCATTACAATTATTGTCCCACTATTTTATAGAATAGTGAGAATATCTACAGATCTAACTCTGATCATCACACTGTTCCCCGACTAGTCCCCGCGATATTCTCATTTACTGAAGAGAACGATGGAAGAAAAGGATGAGCTCAACTAGCCCAGTAAATAATATTATGACTAAGATAATGAAAAATAAATTATCGTTAGTCTTCAACAAATCAGATAAAATATTATGGACAACAAGTTTTAGATCAACAACTGCAGCGGAAATAATAATTCATTAGAAGAGTTAAGTAGAGAATGAAGTCTACTATCTTCTATGATTTAAAAGTTCATCATTAATATTTTATCCATATAACATCAATTAATATACATCTCGAACCAAATATTCATCTTTGCACTACGGGCCAAAGATATTCATTTGTATCACTAGTTGGTCATGTTCATCTCAACACCTGTCCATCTTTGCACTACGGGCCAAATATATTCAACAGGTAATCATTCATCTTTGCATCCTTGCACTATATGCCAAAGATATTCAGTTATATCACCATTTAGGACTGAGGATGATGAAAAAAAATATAAGGAACGAATCTAGTGAGATAAAGAACAAAGATTAGAGATTCGTAATTTAGTTTATCCAAGTTCAATAATACTCCGTAATAATCAATTGTGGAGCAAAATTCAAGAATGAAATTCAAAACTTGGATACAATCAAAGAAAAAAAAATTTTTTTTACCGTGAATAGTAACTCGTGAATAGCAACTCATCATGAAAAGTTTAAAATTTCATAAAAAGTTCAGAAAATTATTCCGATGAAATGATACTAGATGAAGCGCAAAACTCAAGAAATTTCTGATCCTTTCAAAAATTATAGAAGCAATACTTAGCGTAGTAAGTTCAGATTTAGGAATATGAAATGAAATATTATTACTTCCATAATATGGTATATGAAAGAAAATAATATTATTTATGAATATTGAAAGATAATAACATCATTTACTCGAAAAATAATATATCTTATCTTATTAGAATACTAGATCTGACTGAAATATCGGATATAATGCTGACGAAAACTTGCACTATTCTCAACACTCAAAATATCTAAATACTCACAAGAAATAAGCTCGATATTATAGAGATGAAAATTTTCTGATTCTGGTATGATTTTCAATTCTAACTAAGCACACTATTTGTAGGAAAATGCCAGAACACCAGTATTGACTTAATTAACCAAAGGAAAAATTTCAAGCCCACACCTTTGAAAAATGTCATCCGCCTACCACACTTTTCAAAGCCTCCACCAAAATCAATTCTCACATGTTTTATATATTATAATATATATATATATATATACATATATATATATATATATATTAAAACATTTATTTCCGAAACTTCAATAATTCATAATAAATAACCCTTTTATCAGAAAAATACGAACCTTAAGTCCATTCCATATGAAATTTAATTCTCTATAACTTTGTAGAAGAAAGTTTTTTCAAATTTCGAACGAAAAATTACTCAAATTTATATACGGATGATTTTCCTAGCACCCTTGCTTTGACAAAAATGTGCAGCACACTCCTTTGGGAAAAAAAAAACAAGTCTTCAAAGCCATCATCCACATTCCCACCAACCACATAAAATTATTATATTATCACATTATAATTTTATAATATAATATTATAATAATATATTTAAATGAATTATTTTATCGGAGAATATAAAATGCCAACTTTCAACAAATGTCACATGCTAAAAATTCTTCCCTTTTATTGAAATAAATATTTTCTGATCATGTATACTACAAATTAATTATTCACAAATAATTTTACAGAACTACAATATTAACAACCAGGTCGTTCCCAGGAAATAGGGGGCCTTTCGATAAGGATTTCTACTTACTGGCGCGCAATTAATCAACCCCTTTCCTAGATAGAACTTCCTTAGACATTGCCAATAATGCTATGTAATAATATTATTCAAATAATATGAATTATTGATTTGATAATTTGAAATAATGTGCAATGACAATTATTGAATCACTAATATTACATAGTAAAGTAGCAATTATTGATATAAAATATCAACGTAGCGAATATTGAACCAATAAAATATTATGCAATTATTGAATCAATAATATAAAATATTGAACAGTAATTACTGTAACAATAATTGAGTACGTGCCTTCCTACGTAAGAATCAGTAATTTGAAATACTGTGCAATACAGTGTGCTACTGTGCAACACCGCGTATTACTGTATTTTAACCACCGGGTATTTCAATTGTACTAACGGTAACAACTACGCCATTATTTTATAAAAAGATTATTTCTGTCGCTTTCTATATCCGATAGTTATTCCGTTGTGGGGCCCACAAATGGCTGCACCGTCGTACGAATATTCCCCGACAACAAGAATATTCCACAACTAAACAAATATTCCCCGAGAACAATGAATATTTTAAAACCACTTGCTTATTTTGAAATATTTGCACATTTTACCCATAACTTATCACATCTATCAAATTAACACTTTACTATTTCAAAGTAATACATAAAGAAAATTAAATCTTTATTCATAAAATTTGGGGTCTTACAACTTCCTCTCCTTATGAAATTTCGTCCTCAAAATTAATGCGCGTACTTGGTACGTCGAAAAGGTGAGGATACCTCGCTTTCATTTTCGATTCCAACTCCCAGGTTATTTCCTCAATTTTGTGGTTTCTCCATAAAACTTTGACTTGAGCTATAACCTTTGAGAGTAGAACATGTTTCTTCTTATCCAAGATCTTGACAGGTGCCTCCTCATATGTTAAATCTTCGGCTATCTCGTCTAGTTGTAACTCAATAATGTGGTTTGGTTCTTTCACATATTTACGTAGCATTGATATGTGAAAAACGTTATGAACACGAGACATGCTAGGCGGTAAAGCGAGTCTATAGGCCACATTTCCTACTCGGTCAAGGATCTCAAATGGACCAATGAATCGTGGATTGAGCTTTCCTCTATTCCCGAATCTCGTAACTCCTTTCCAGTGGAGCAACACGTAACAATACATGGTCCCTAACATTAAATTTCACGTCCTTTCGATGAAGATCTACATAACTCTTTTGTCTATCTTGTGCCGTTTGTATATGTTGTCGGATCATTTGAATCTTTCCCGTAGTCATACGTACTAACTCCGGTCCTAACAATGTTGCTTCACCAACCTCGTCCCAGCATACTAGAGAACGACACTTTCATCCATACAACGCCTCGAATGGAGCCATGCCTATACTTGCCTGATAACTGTTATTGTAGGAGAATTCCAGCCAATGGTAGGAACTTATCCCAACTCCCTTTGAAGTCTAGAACACAGAGTCTCAATAGATCTTCAAGAGTTTAAATAGTCTTTTCCGATTGCCCGTCCGTTTGAGGATGATATGCCGAACTGAATCTTAAATCCGTGCCCATAGCTTTCTGCAAACTGATCCAAAATCATGAAGTAAATCTGAGGTCACGATCCGAAACTATGGATACTGGCATACCATGGAATCTCACAATCTCATTCACGTACATACGAGCAAGACGTTCAAGGGAATAAGTCTCTCGTATAGGCAAGAAATGAGCAGACTTGGTTAATCTATCGACAATAACCCAAATCGCATCTATGCCTTGAGAAACCTTAGGGAAGACCCATAACAAAATCCATAGTAATGTGTTCCCACTTCCATTTTGGAATCTCAGGTGGTTGCAAATGACCCTTTGGCGCTTGATGCTCCGCCTTGACACGTTGATACATTAAACACCTCGAGATAAACTCCGCGATCTTTCTCTTCATATTGCTCCACCAAAATGTATGTCGAAGATCGCGATACATTTTGGTACTCCTAGAATGGATTGCAAACGGTGTGTTGTGTGCCTCCATCATGATTCTATACTTCAAATCAGAATTGTTAGGGACACAAAGTCTGGGGTTGACTCGAAGTATTCCTTCTTCATCGATTCTTGCTTCTAGAATAGCACCTTCTTGCACCTTCTTCTTCATCTTCATCAGCTCCGGGTCTGTAGTTTGAGCAGCTTTAACTTTATCAATCAAAGCATGGTTCTACGCGTATACTTGGCATCATCGCATGGGTCCCTGGAGTCTTGAACTCTATCTGCATCCTTTGTAAATCACATAAAATAGGCCTTGAAAGCATCGCATTCATTCCTGCATATGATCTTCTACTCAACGCGTCAGCTACCACGTTCGCTTTTCCAAGATGGTATTGGATGGTATGGTCGTAATCTTTCAACAGCTCAAGTTAACGTCGTTACCGCATGTTGAGTTCCTTTTGGGTGAAGAAATATTTAAGGATCTTATGATCTGTATAGATCTCTACTTTCTCCCCATACAGGTAGTGTCTCTAGATCTTTAACTCGAAAACGACAGCTGCTAACTCTAGATCATGAGTACGATAATTCCTCTCATATTCCTTGAGTTATCGCGAGGCATAGGCTATGACTTTCCCATGTTGTATGAGAACACATCCTAACCCTTTGCCCGAAGCATCAGCTGTAAATGACAAATCTGGCCCGAACCAGATGGTATGGTTAGAACAGGTGCCAAAATGAGTCTCCTATTGAGCTCTTGAAAGCTCTTCTCGCATTCCTCGTTCTATACGGATTTTGTATCTTTTTGAGTTAGCTGAGTTAATGGAGTAGCGATTCGGGAAAATCCTTCCACGAATCTCCGATAATAACCAGCTAAACCCAGAAAGCTACGTACTTCGGTCATCGACTTAGGTTGCTCCCAACTTTGTATTGCTTCAATCTTCGCCTGGTCCACAGATACTCCACGTTTTGATACTACGTGCCCAAGGAATGCTACTTACTCAAGCCAGAACTCGCATTTCTTCAACTTGGCATATAGTTTGTTATCACGAGGCCTTTGAAGTATCAGCTTCAGGTGGTGCTCATGATCTTCACGGCTGTTGGAATAGATGAGGATGTCATCAATAAAGACAACCACGAACTGATCCAAATATTCTTTGAATACACGGTTCATCATATCCATGAAAGCAGCAGGAGCATTAGTCAATCCAAAAGACATGACTAAGAATTCATAATGCCCGTACCGAGTTCTGAAAGCAGTCTTTGGAATATCCTCAGTTTTAATCTTTAACTGATGATATCCAGAACGAAGATCTATCTTTGAAAAGAATTTTGCACCTTGCAACTGGTCGAATAGGTCATCAATATAAGGTAATGGATACCTATTCCTGATGGTGATATGGTTCAGCTCCCGATAGTCAATACAAAGTCGCATACTCCCGTCTTTCTTCTTTACTAATAAAACAGGAGCACCCCAAGGAGATGTACTAGGACGAATAAAATCGATGTCCAACAACTCCTGTAGTTGGACCTTTAACTCCTGAAGTTCAATAGGAGCCATTCGATATGGGGTTTTAGAGATGGATTTTGTACCGGGTTCAAGATCAATAAAGAATTCAACTTCACGTTCTGGGGGTAGACCGAGAAGTTCTTTGGGAAATACATCAGGAAACTCATTAACAATAGAAATATTATTCAAACCTAACGTATTTTGGTTTAGATCAGTGACATGCGTTAAGAAAGCTTGACATCCGTTTTTCAATAAACGAATAGCTTTATAACTTGAAATGACATTGATTGATTTTAGTGGTTTCGGTTGTTTGAATTCGCACAACAGGTTGGTTAGGAATATGAAAACTAACAACCTTACGAAAATAATTAATTTTGGCATGATAAGTGGTTAACCAGTCAATTCCTAAAATCACATCAAATGCAAGTATTTTCAAAAATATAAGATCAACAGATAGGGTGAGGGTGTCAATTTGAATCAAGCAAGATTTGTAAACTGTAGTTATAACGAAGGTTTCTCCTAACGGAGTTTTAACAGATAAGTCAAAGTCTAATTTCTCAGAAGTCAAGTTCAAACGTTGAGTACAAGCATGTGAAATAAAAGAATGGGTAGCACCGGTTTCTAATAAGGTATAGACTTCGCAAGAGTTTATGATTAGCTTACCCGTAATAACCTCATTCGGGTTCCTTGCTTGTTGGGCAGTTACGTCAAAAGCTCTTTCAGGAACCACTGACTTTGACTTATCAGGGACAGACTTTGGAGTCACCATCCCTGCTGGACTTGGTTTCGCTACAAGACACACTCGAGCTATGTGCCCTTCCTTTCCACAGTTATAACACACCTTGGGTAGTTGGGACTGATGTGTCCCTCTTGCCTGCATTTATAGCATACGACCGACTGTCGTTCTCCTCCCCTAGAAACAGTTGGTGTTGGTGCTGCTGTCGATGTTTTCACATTCTCATTGTTGTACCTTCTCTTCTTGAAATCTCCCCCCGACTCACTCCTTCTATTATCATGGCCACGATTACCATCGGAGTGGTTATCCACTTCTATTATGATACTTTCCTCCCTGCTAGTTGTCATTGTTCCGATGACTGCTGCCACCTGTACGACCATGGTTGTTATCCCTTGGTTGAACATAAACATTATCTCGTTCTAACAATTGGGCCCTATTCACCACATCTAAATATAAAGAAAGTTTGTGAGAAATGAGGTACTGACGAATCTCGGGTTTCAAACCTCTTAGAAACATCCGCGTCATACGTTCCTCATTATCAACCAAATGAGATGCGAACCGAGATAACTCAGCAAATTTAGCCTCGTACTGGGACACAGTCATGTTATTGTGTTCCAGTTTGATAAACTCTACCTCTTTCATATGACGAATACTTTAGGGAAAGTACTTGTCATTGAACAGTTTCTGGAACTCCTCCCAGGACATCTTGAGTGCGGCAGGCTGGGTACGCTTCACAGATTTCCACCAGTAATCTGCCTCTCCACTTAACATAAACGTGGCGAATGGAACCTTCTGTTCCTCCGTGCATCCCAAGACATCAAATATCTTGGTAATTTGCTTAATCCAATTTTCTGCCTTGATTGGATCTGGCTTTCCCTGAAACTCTAGTGGTCCCAACTCTTTGAACTGCTTGGCAGTGACAAGCCGCGAGTTGTTATTTCCACCTGTATTATGAACACGAGTCTCCCTCGTCTAGTTTTGCATGAACTACAAAAAGCTTCTAAACATCCCATCGTTCATCATTTGATTGGTGGTGTAGTTTCCAAAAGAAATATTGCCTTCTTGTTGCACGTTCTCCTGGTTGGTTATTAAAGGTGTCTCAACAGTCTCATTCACTCCATTGTTTAGATTTTCAGCTGCCATTCTCAAATACTGCCACAAAACAAGGGTTAATCAAATAAATTAACATATCACATACTAACCCTATATTCCAAACGACCAATTAAATACCAAATAAACTTATGTAGGGCACACACTAGCGAATGATTTACTCGTCTCTCCCCTCCTAGTTCTATTCCCAGATCTCCGCCAGAGATCATATCCCTAAGCTCTGATACAAACTGTGACGTCCCCCAAAATAGGTACAATACAAAACCCATTCTGAGTCGCAAAATACATGGTACAGAATCCAAATACAATCTTTTATAACATACGGTCGTGTAACATACGACCACACAAACTATGAGCTTCGATACAAATCGTATATAATACGAAATATAAACACTCAAATTCATTCCTTATTCATTATAATTATTGTCCCACTATTTTATAGAATGGTGAGAATATCTACAGATCTAACTCTGATCATCACACTGTTCCCCGACTAGTCCCCGCGATATTCTCATTTACTGAAGAGAACGATGGAAGAAAAGGGTGAGCTCAACTAGCCCAGTAAATAATATTATGACTAAGATAATGGAAAATAAATTATCGTTAGTCTTCAACAAATCAGATAAAATATTATGGACAACAAGTTTTAGATCAACAACTGCAGCGGAAATAACAATTCATTAGAAGAGTTAAGTAGAGAATGAAGTCTACTATCTTTTATGATTTAAAAGTTCATCATTAATATTTTATCTATGTAACATCAATTAATATACATCTCGAACCAAATATTCATCTTTGCACTACGGGCCAAAGATATTCATTTGTATCACTAGTTGGTCATGTTCATCTCAACACCTGTCCATCTTTGCACTATGGGTCAAAGATATTTACCAGGTAATCATTCATATTTGCACTACAGGCCAAAAATATTCAGTTATATCACCATTTAGGACTGAGAATGATGAAAAATAATATAAGGAACGAATCTAGTGAGATAAAGAATAAAGATTAGAAATTCGTAATTTAGTTTATCCAAGTTCAATAATACTCCGTAATAATCAATTGTGGAGCAAAATTCAAGAATAAATTCAAAACTTGGATACAATCAAAGATAAAAAAAATATTTTTTTTCTCGTGAATAGTAACTCATCATGAAAAGTAGAAAATTTCATAAAAAGTTCAGAAAATTATTCCGGTGAAATGATACTAGATGAAGCGCAAAACTCAAGAAATTTCTGATCATTTCAGGAATTATAGAAGCAATACTTACCGTAGTAAGTTCAGATTTAGGAATATGAAATGAAATATTATTACTTCCATAATATGGAATATGAAAGAAAAAAATATTCTTTATGAATATTGAAAGATAATAACATCATTTACTCGAAAAATAATATCCCTTACCTTAGTAGAATACTAGATCTGACTGGAATATCGGATATAATACTGACAAAAACTTGTACTGTTTTCAACACTCAAAATATCTAAATACTCACAAGAAATACGCTCGATATTATAGAGAGAAAATTTTCTGATTCTGGTGTGATTTTTAATTTTAACTAAACACCCTATTTATAGGAAAATGCCAGAACACCAGTATTGACTTAATTAACCAAAGGATAAATTTCAAGCCCACACCTTTGGAAAATGTCATCCGCACACCACACTTTTCAAAGCCTCCACCAAAATCAATTCTCACATGTTTATATAATATATATATATAAACATTTATTTTTGAAACTTCAATAATTCATAATAAATAGCCCTTTTATCAAAAAAATACGAACCTTATGTCTATTCCATATGAAATTTAATTCACTACAACTTTGTAGAAGAAAGTTTTTCTAAATTTCGAAAAAAAAATGACTCAAATTTATATACGGATGATTTTCCTAGCATCCTTGCTTTGACAAAAATGTGCAGCACACTCCTTTGAAAAAAAAAAATAAGTCTTCAAAGCCATCATCCACATTCCCACCAACCACATAAAATTATTATATTATCACATTATAATTTTATAATGTAATATTATAATAATATATTAAATGAATTATTTTATCGGAGAATATAAAATACCAACTTTCAACAAATGTCGCATGCTAAAAATTCTTCCCTTTTATTGAAATAAATATTTCCTTATCATGTATATTAAAAATTAAATATTCACAAATAATTTTACAGAACTACAATATTAACAACCAGGTCGTTCCCATGAAAGAGGGGGCCTTCCGATAAGGATTTCTACTTACTGGCGCGCAATTAATCAACCCCTTTCCTAGACAGACCTTCCTTAGACATTGCCAATAATGCTATCTAATAATATTATTCAAATAATATGAATTATTGATTTGATAATTTGAAATAATGTGCAATGACAATTATTGAATCACTAATATAACATAGTAAAGTAGCAATTATTGATATAAAATATCAACGTAACGAATATTGAACCAATAAAATATTATGCAATTATTGAATCAATAATATAAAATATTGAACAGTAATTACTGTAACAATAATTGAGTAAGTGCCTTCCTAGGTAAGAATCAATAATTCGAAATACTGTGCAATACCGTGTGCTACTATGCAACACCGCGTATTATTGTATTTTAACCACAGGGTATTTCAACAGTACTAACGGTAACAACTACGTTATTATTTTATTAAAAGGTTATTTCTGTCACTTTCTATATCCGACAGTTATTCCGTTGTGGGGCCCACAAATGGCTACGCCGCCGTACGAATATTCTCCGACAACAAGAATATTCCACGACCAAACGAAAATTCCCCGACAACAATGAATATTTTATAACCACTTGCTTATTTTGAAATATTTGCACATTTTACCCATAACTTATCACAACTATCAAATTAACACTTTACTATTTCAAAGTAATATATAACGAAAATTAAATCTTTATTCATAAAATTTGGGGTCTTACATTATTGGAGAATAAGTACACTGAACGTGGCTCGCTAAGGAATACCTAATGGAGTTTTACTTGCCTATCAATAGGAATTCCTTAAGTGATAGTAGTACAAATAATCCTTAGATTTGAGATAATCATAGTATCTTGTGTGTGATGAGTTATACTATGACATTTCCCTTAAGACCCTAAGGATATATCAAAGGGTATGATTGGGTATAATGATTTATATATGGAGATAATGAATGATCAATAAAAGATCTACCACTTCTAGTAAAAGAAGAGAATGTCCTATGTGATTCGATAAATGACAACCCAGTAGTCCTTGGCCAAGGCAGAATGAAATTAGAAAGTAGTTTCTAATTTTATTATTTGGTGTTGTGCATTTTAGAATCGAAATACATATATTTAAATAAAATAAGATTTGATAGTAAATCCATATCTTATATTTAATTGGGACATTGTATGATGGAAGGAATGAATTGTATGATAACTATTTACTCACATGTTCTTTTATGATTAATGTTAAAATCTATATTATCTAGAAAGTCGTTCATCGCTAAGGGGGCTTACCCTTATTGTAGAATAAATGTTATTTATTTAAATAAATTATTAGTTTAATTTATATATTTAAATAAGATTACTATTTTCTAATTGATTTATTCACAACCGGTTTAATATGGAGAACCTAAAGGGTCACACCATAAAAGGAAGAATATATATTAAAGAAGCTAATGACATAATCGTAATAATAAGTTAAGTATGTTTAATTTAATCTATGGTGATAGAATAAATTAAATAGCTTAATATTTATTATTTAATATTTTGGAAATATTAAATATAAATTAATAAGAGGAGTATTATTATTATTATTATTATTTAATTTCTAAAGGAGTTTGGGAATTAATTAATAAGAGACTCTCTCTCTCTCTCTCATATATTCCTAATAAGATTAGGAGCCTAATTAATTAAAGGAGGCTAATTATTCCCAATAGGATTGGGAAGCGTAATTAATTAAAAGGTTTAAATAATTAATATGAAACCATATGCCTAAATGGTTTAGGAGGATTGCCTACATCTATAAATAAGAAAGTCTTATTATGGAACAAGGTTACACACTACACACTATTCCAACAGTTGGGAGAGTATATACATTTTATAGAGATAGAATTAGGGTTTAGTCAAACACTCACCTTCTTAGTTCTTCTTCTTCCTTAGTGGATCACCTCTAGGGGCCAAACGCTTGGGTGACTTGCATTGATCAAAGAAAGGAATCGATCTCGTAAATTCAAGTTGGAGTAGAACTCGTACCTGTGGAAGCTTGATCTACAAGAGTATGAATCTCATCTTCTTCTCCTTATTGTATATATTGATAACTAAGCATATAGGATGATCATGGTGAAGGTTTGCATAAAATTTTAAAATTTACTTTTGTTGCGCTTCCGCTTTAATTACACAATTTAATTTTGTAATTGCTCTACTTGCAAACCTAACAGGTGGTCCTCAGAGGCTAACACCAGGTCTAGGATGAAGATTTTAGGAGGTGCTTCTTTCAGCTGTTATACCGTTCTTGTGTCGTTGTGCCCCATCATATAGAGGAAATATACGATCTTTCCCACTGGCACTTTTCCCATTATCTTGGTCGCTGGCTTCATTATCCGCCTTAGGATGTAAAGTGGATTATCATTTGACAAAACGGTCGTGCAATCGGTTTCCATTCTTATGCTTTCTCCGTAATTCCATGGCACCTTTTTCAGACTAACCATGGAGATCTGTGGCCAAGGAGCTAACATAAATGGTTTTGGAGCAACTGTCTCAGTAGGAATCCTTTCTTGCTCGCCCAGCACTCCTCTAATGGTTATAGGCACTTTAGAGGCTCCTTTTATGCCGAGGATAACAACCACTATTTGCTCCGAACTTCCAGTCCCTCGATGGTATATTATCTCTTCCTCGGGGAAGATCTCAGCTTCGTTCATTAGCTTTAGCTCTCCTGACTCATTCAGATTCTGCATTAAGTGTCGCAGGGCCCAACATTCCTCAGTGGCATGTCTAGGGGCGTTTAAATGATATAAGCATGGCTTATTGGGGTCGAAACACTTTGATAGAGGGGTCCGGGGGTGGTGAGAACTCTGTGATCTTTCCTTCATTGATCAATATTCACAGGATTTCTTCCCTAGACTGCCCCAGTGGGGTAAACTTTCACTTGGCCGCAAATTCCAATTCGAGGTGAAATCTAGATTCCCTTGCCATCGTTTCTGTCCATCTGCTCTGTTCTTGGAGACAAATCTGATCTCTACTTGGAATTGTGACAACCTTAGAAGATGTGGTGTTGATATGCCCTCGTAGGACTTGGTCGATCAATTGTCTGGTCACTTGATGTTGATATAAGATCAGGTCTGCTAATTGGTCTACATGTGCCTTAATTGAGGCCAAGTCTTGCTCCAGCGTATATCTTTCTTCCGTGTAACCCCATATTGCAGGATCCTCCATAGTAGGGGTTTCTCTCAATTTCCTCAAGTATTTGTAGTTTTCTCGCCCTTCCGCGCTGATCATATTGACTCTGTTGATGCCGGGAAAAATCCTCAATTCCTAGGTGTTTGGTTCTTTCCATTTATGTTTTCTATGTGGTTTAATTTATTTTTCTTTAAAGGGTGAGATTTTAGGAAAGATCGATATACAATGTCGACAATTTAAAAAGGTTGATTTTAAAGATTGGGCCGAATTAGACAGAGCCGCCAGTTGGTTTGGGTTTAAATGGTTGTACCAACTCAACCGAATTTTGAAAGTTTTCATAATATGGCCTAATATGTGACTCCGTTTAATTGATCTTGGAAACCAAGATTCATAGAATTCGAGGGCTTGCTTAAGCGAGGGAAGATGTTAGGCACCCCCCGAGTTTCGTGAAACATGGTTACCGCGCCTTGTCATTCCCTACGCATTGTGTGTGTTGTTAGGTTTGTAAGATCAAATTAGCATGCAACAATTACATACATAGCAGTGGAAGTGTAAAAATAGAGTTTTAAAATTTTACAAACCATGAACTCGGATCATCTTTTATGCGTAATTATTAATTTAATCTAAAGAGATGAAGAACGAATCATACCCTTAAAGATTCGTGGTTCCTCAAGTACGAGTTCAACTCCAATCCTTTCTTGTTCAACTTGAATCTACCGGGTGTGATTCCTTCCGTTGATCAACATCAGTCACCCAAGTGCTTGGCCTCTAGAGGTGATCCACCAAGGGTAAACAAATATTAAGAAGGTGGGTTATTGGCAAAACCCTAGTTTTCTCTCTCTCTAGAAAAATTGTGCTCTCCCAACAATTGGAATTGCATTAGTCGTTAATCAAAATAAGAATCCTCTTATTTATAGATGTAGACAACCCTACTAAACATTATAGGGTTAGGGTTTCTCATTAATTAATTAAACTCTTTTAATTAATTAGGCTTCCTAATCTTGTTAAGAACAATTAATTAAACTCTTTTAATTAATTTACCTCCTAATCTTATTAGGAATATGGGAGAGTACATTTATTAATTAATTCCCAAACTCCTTTAGGAATTCAAATTAATAATAATAGTAATAACAATAATAAGACTCCTCTTATTAATTTATATTTAATATTTCTAAAATATTAAATAATAAATATTAAGCTATTTAATTTAATCTATCATCATAGATTAAATTAAATACACTTAACTTATTATTAGGATTATGCCATTTACTTCTTAAATAAATATTTATCCTTTTATAGTGTGACCCTTTAGGTTCTTCATATTAAACCGGTTATGAATAAATTAATTAGAAAAATTCTAATTTTATTTAAATAAATAAATTAACTATTAATTCATTTAAATAAATATTTATTCTACAATAACGGTAAGCTCCTTTAGTGCTCAACGACTTTCAAATAATATAGATTTCAACATTAATCATAAAAGAACCTTTGAGTAAATAGTTACCGTACAATTCATTTCTTCTACCATACAGTGTCCCAATTAAATATAAGACATGAATTTACCATCAAATCTTATTTTATTTAATTATATGTATTCCGATCCTAAAAGCACAAACTCCAATAATGCAAATTAGAAACTACTTTCTAATTTCATTCTGCCTTGGTCAAGGACTACTGAGTTGTCATTTATCGAATCACATAGGACATTCACTTCTTTTACTAGAAGTGGTAGATCCTTTATTGATCATTCATTATCTTCATGTATAATTAATTATACCCAAACATACCCTTTGATATACCCTCAAGGTCTTAAGGGACATGTCAAAGTATAACTCACTATACATAAGATACTACGATGATCTCAAGTCTAAGGATTACTTGTACTACTATCATTAAAAGATTTCCTATTGATAGGCGAGTAAAACTCTATTAGGTATTCCTTAGCGAGCCACGTTCAGTGTACTTATTCTCCAATAAGCACCTACATACTTGCTTTAGTGTCTCCACACAAATGATCATGAGATTGATCATCCTCTTTCAAAGAGCAAGCAACGTATGTACCAATCTATCCGGATTCACTAATCCCTTATTTAGTAATCCATCGATTAGAAACTATTTTAGTTTTAAGTTTTCTAAGAATTTAAATCTCATTAGCATGATCATCATCATGGTTTTAAAAGCATTGCTTAAAACTATGGGTTTATCACATTTAAATATAACAGCATTATGTAGATAAAATATATGCCTTTAAATAAACAATTCTTTTATTAATAAATAAATAAGATTGTTACAAAGTATATGCTTTATCATCATACATGATTGGCTTGTGTGCATACTACTTTTAATCTCCCACTTGCACTAAAGCCAATCGCCATGGTATCTAATACCCATCTTCTCTAAGTGACGATCAAACTGTTGTTGTGTTAGAGCTTTAGTAAATGGATCTGCAATGTTGTTTTGAGTGTCCACATGCTCTAGGTTGACATCTCTTCTTTCAATGATCTCTCTAATCAAATGAAATCGCCGCAACACGTGTTTGAATTTCTGATGAGACCTGGGTTCCTTGGCTCAGTGCAACAGCTCCGGTGTTGTCACATAATAATGGTACTGCTCCTCTAATGCTAGGAACCACGCCAAGTTCAATTATGAACTTTTTCATCCAAACAGCTTCCTTTGCAGCTTCACTTACAGCTATGTACTCTGCCTCTGTCACTGAATCAGCAACTGTTTACTGCTAGGAGTTCTTCTAACTCACTGCACCACCGTTTAAGGTAAACACATACCCTAAAACAAATTTACTGTCATCTCAATCCGTTTGGAAACTTGAGTCTGTATAGCCCTTTAGTTTCAATTCAGGCCCATCATAGACAAGAAATACATCCTTAGTTCTTCTTAAGTACTTTAGGATATTTTTCACTGCCTTTCAGTGATTTTCTCCTGGATTCGACTGATATCTGCTCGTTACACTAAGTGCATGAGCGACATCTGGTCTAGTACATATTATACCATACATGATAGATCATATTGCTAAAGCATAATGTATCTTACTCATATGGTCTCTCTCCTCAGATGTCTTTGGGGCCTGTGTTCTTGGATAGGTGTATTCCATAGCTCATCGGCATGAGACCTCTCTTGGAATCTTCCATGCTAAACCTCTTTGGCATCGTGTCAATGTACGTTCCTTGGGACAAGCCAAGCATCCTTTTAGATCTATCTCTATAGATCTTTATCCATAAAATATAGGATGCTTCTCCCAGGTCCTTCATGGAGAAGTGTTTAGATAACCAAATTTTAATTGATTGTAGCTATCAGAATATCATTCCCTATCAGTAATATATCATCAAAATATAGTACGAGGAATGATACAATGCTCCCACTAACCTTCTTGTACACACATGGTTCATCCTCATTTTTGATAAAATCAAACTCTTTGATTGACTCATCAAAATGGATGTTCCACCTTCGAGAAGCTTGCTTCAATTCATAAATGGATCATTGCAACTTACAGACTTGGTTTGTTCCAACCGTTGAAACAAAAACCTCTGGCTGTGTCATATACACATCCTCCTTAAGTTTCCCATTGAGGAATATCGTTTTCACGTCCATTTGCCAGATCTTGTAGTTGTTATAAGTTGCAATCGCAAGTAAAATCCGAATGGACTTGAGCATAGCTACAGGTGAGAAGGTTTCATTATAGTCAATTCCTTGCCTTTGTTTGAAACCTTTTGCAACCAATCTGGCCTTATAGGTCTGTACCTTGCCATCCGCTCCAGTCTTTCTCTTAAAGATCCATTTGCACCCAATAGGCTTAATGCCCTCATGAGTTAAAATCAAAGTCCATACTTGGTTTTTATACATGGAGTCCATCTCGGATTTCATGGTTTCTTGCCATTGCTCTGAGTCTTTACTACTCATAGCTTGTTCGTAATTCAATGGATCATCATCATTCATGATGTGTACGTCATCGTCATCCTCTATGATGAATCCATACCTATCAGGTATCTTTGGTATCTTTCCAGATTTATGAATAGGGTGTTGTACAGTAGGTTCTTCTACTTGGATAGGTTCATCCACTTGATCTGTAGTGGTTTGTAGTTTTTGAATTTCTTCAAGATCTATTTTCCTCCAACTAGCCTTTTCAAGGATAAACTCCTTTTCCAAAAGGTAGCTTGTTTTGCAACAAACACCTTTTACTCAGTAGGATTGTAGAAATAGTATCCTAAACTTTCTTTAGGATATCCCATAAGCGTGCACTTATCAGACCTTGTCCCAAGCTTATCATTTTGAAACCTTTTAATATAAATTGGGCATCCCCAAATCATAACATGGTTAAGACTTGCTTTCCTCCCTGTCCACATTTTATATGAAGTCTTGGGGACGGATTTCGAGGGGACCTTATTTAGTAGGTATATAGATGCTTCTAGGGCATAGCCCTAAAATGATACTAGAAGAATGGTAAAACTCATCATGGAATGAACCATGTCCAACAATGTTCAATTTCTCCTTTCAGATACACCATTCAACTGTGGTGTTCCTGGTGGAGTCCATTGTGAGATTATACCATTTTCTTTAAGACAATTGAGAAACTCACCTACTTAAGTATTCACTACTGATAAGTAGGTTTTATACCTATAAATTGATGCCATCTAAACCTAAGATGTTGCTACTTTAAGTACTTTTTAGGTTCTATTTCATGCATTTGCATTGGTTTATGTGCAGGGACTGCTCGGGAAGAGAAGCGCAAGGAAGTAAGGGCTTCAAGGAAGAAATTGGCTTTAGTTCTGCAATCTGCGCTGGGGCGCACATTAAAGGCTGGCAAACCTCTTCGAGGCGCAGGTGCACCGGGGCGCGCTTCTAAGGAGTAAAATCTCGTCGGGGCGCAGGTGGTGGAAGGATTGATTTGGTTAACTTGTTTGAGTAGGTTTTTTCAGGAAAGATGGCTGCGGTTTTGGCTCGCGACTAGGAGAACATATAAGGCTATCAGAGAAGCTTATATGGGATATACTTAGACAAAAACAAGCCCTAGTTCGTGAGAGTTAACATGTGAGGAAGATTAAAGCAAAGTAAGGCATGACGAACGCAAGGCGAACGTGAAGATGAGTATTGATACAATTTCAGATTCTTCTTTCTCTCTTCATCTATACCTTGTATTCAGGATGTTATTTACTTTGTGGATTATAGTTTTTTTTGTTTATGATGAACTAATTCTATTTAAGTCTACAATGGACCTTATTGTGTAACTAAGGATTGACATGCTTTCAATTTAGTTTATGAAGATTATTTCCAGGTTATTTGCTATGGTTTGTGCGTAACTTATGTATTTGCTTGATCACCAAGTACCTGTTATCCCATATGAACTCGAGAGATGACATATGGGATGAGAACTAACCATAGTGACGTGTGTTTGTGATTTCTACAGTTAGTTAAAATTCATAATTCATGTGTAGGATAGAGATATCAATGCATCATGCGTAATTTGAAGAGAACTTGATATTAAACCTTTTTCAATTATAATTCACATAGAGATATAGTGAGTTAGTTAATTAAGGTATTTTGCTTAAGTCTATCGATTGTGGATTTGAGTGAGTATGGATGTAATGCATTGAGATATGGTTATATCTACTTTTATGTTCTCGGTTAATAATATGGAATAATTGATATAAGTTAAATGGAAGTATGACATTCGAAGTGAAATAATAGGTGAAGTTGTAGGCTTAATTCTCCGAAAACTTGTTAAATCACTAGATTAGTGTTAATTATAGTCTGAGTAGTAGATT
Source organism: Panax stipuleanatus (assembly GCA_020205555.1). Lineage (NCBI taxonomy): Eukaryota > Viridiplantae > Streptophyta > Magnoliopsida > Apiales > Araliaceae > Panax > Panax stipuleanatus. The sequence goes on along the minus strand of CM035124.1, from coordinate 77,985,413 downwards.
TTCATAAATATCATCATTTAATCATTAGTTTAATAAAGTTGAGATAATATAAAACTGGTAATTGTTAGGATAAATTATAACCATTGTCTCTGTGGAAACGATATTTTTCTTATCATTATATTACTTGTTGATCACGTACACTTGCGTGTTGCGCGTATAGATTTTACCCAATAATGTTTTTGGGGCCGTTGCTAGGGACAGTACTTGCGTTTATTACTTACAATATCAATTTGATTAGATCAGTTTTAGTTAAACATATATATATATATATATATATATATTTATTCTTATTTTTGTTTTACTTGTAATTTTAGGTAATCTTGAGTAGTGCATGCAAACTCGATCAAAGAAGCTAGATTTGTTGCCTTTGAGGACGACATCGACAAACGGTTTCAGAGGTTAAGTAAGTGGATTGAGAAAACTCGAGTTGAACTTAAAACACCAGAAACCATGGCTGAAGAGGAACAGAGAGCACAGCGGGATTATGCTACTCCACGGTTTTCAGAAATTCAGTTAAGTATTACCAAGACGACGATTAATTCTAATAACTTTGAGATCAAGCCTGGTATGATACAGATGGTGCAGAATAATTTTTGATTTGGGGGTCTCCCGAATGATGACCCGAATGAGCATTGTCAATTTCATAGAGATATGCGATACATTCAAGTGCAACGGGGTTTCAGATGATGCTATCAGATTACGGTTATTTCATTTCACTCTCAAAGATAAGGCAAAGGGTTTGCTCCATTCTATACCACCGAGGTCAATCACCACATGGAACTATTTAGGCGCAAAAATTTCTGGCTAAATTCTTTTCGCCATCAAAAACACATAGATTGAGGACGGATATTTCTTCATTTGTACAGCAGCAGGGAGAACCACTATATGAAGCATGGGAAAGGTATAAAGAGCTGTTGAGAAAATGCCCACATCATGGACTACTGCAGTGGATGCAGATGAATACATTCTACAATGGGTTAGGGAGTCATATACGGACTAGCATCGATGCAGCCTCAGGTGGAGCTTTCATGGCAAAGAAGTTTGAGGAGGCATGGGACTTGATAGAAACAATGGTTGCAAAAAACTATCAGTGGCCGACTGAGAGAATGACTATACCTAAGGCAGCAGGTATTCTGGAAGTGGACTCTATGACAGCTGTATCTGCATAAATAGCAGCATTATCAAAGAAGATGGATGTCATGTCAAGTTGAAATGTGAAACAGGTAGCAGTTATATGTGAGCTGTGTACAGGGGAGCATCCAACAAAATATTGTGCAATAAACCCAGCTTCAGTACAGTTTGTGGGTAGCTACAACAGGCCACCTAACATATATCAAAATACATATAATCAGGGGGCAAGGAACCATCCGAATTTCTCATGAAGCAACAATCAGAACGAGAATCAGAATCAGCAGTAGGCTTCATGACCATCATACCCCCTGGTTTTCAGAATCAACATCAACAGTCAGCTCGACATCACGAGAAAAAGACAGATTTGGAGGAGCTACTGGCGAAGTACATAACAGGGAATGAGGCGGCAATAAAATCGCAGGCAGCTGCGATCAAGAATTTAGAAACTCAGATGGGACAGATTGCAAGTGCGTTGAACAGTAGACCCCAAGGAACCTTGCCGAGTGATACTGAAAAGAATCCGAGGGGAGGTTGTGACGCCCACAAATCCGGGTTCCTCTCTTTCCTCGGATCCGGTGCAGTCACGATACTACTATCGTCAATTTATTACATCTTTTATTCATAACTTAAAGAATAACTTGCTTTATTACAATTTAGAATGTAAATTCTATTTATATCCAAGATCTCGTCTTTACATCATATTCGATGTTACTAAAATGCAGAATAACTTAGACTTTTTCAATCTTCCTTGAACAAAATCTTTTATTAATTCCATAACTTAAATCCATTACATTTTCCTGAATCAAACTATATCGTGATTCACTCTATTCAAATTTCTATATAATCGCATACATCTTAACTTAATATCCTCTATGTATTATCTAATACATCTTTACAGTACGACAAGCATTAAACCTCGTAAACAAATATCAAGTACAACTACTAGAACCTAAACATAGGTTCTAGTAATAATCTAAACAGTATTCTTCATTGCGATACTATCTATCTTTATCAATCAAGAAGCACGAAGTCTTTATCGTAAGTCCTTAACCTGCAAAAGTGGTTATTTGCAAGAGTGAGCTCGACAGCTCAGCAATTCTAACAGTTTTCATGCATCACATAGCATATAACATTATACTCAGTTCATGCATTTATAAATAATTTATATTTACTACGCATGTTACTTTTCACATAACAAGCATATCATCAAAGATCAACTTTCAATCTCATATATATCTCATATACAGTTTATATATATAAGTTCACATCGTCACAGCATAATATAATTTAACTAACAGTTATTGAATTCATATATCAAATAAAAACTGAAAGACTTGCCTGATTCGTAGTTTAACAACTACGACTTAACTGCTTAAGAATATCTGCACTTCGTGTAATCCTACACAGTTATATTAACCATAAAGATCACACACATTAGTTATGTGTATCCACACATTCTCAATGTAATAATAAAGGTTACATTGTTGTCTAACTTGGTTCTTAGAACCTTCGTTTCACTTTCTTATCGTATTCTTAGAATAACTATGTACGTATAAGTATACTTTAACCATACGTACTTACTACCATGCTTCACATACACATGCTCGTCTACCACTAATCTATTTACATATAGCCTAGTGTAATCCATCTTTCGAGTTAATCATTCCCATATATCATTACTAACACATAAGACTATAACAAAGCAAATATACTTTATTAACCGTCGAAATCGAATTCAAGTATTAACATATGATCTTACATAGCATGTATACCTATTAAAAGGCATTCCCATGATTGTCTAACCTTTCTAAGTTCAATCTTTCATGATATAGGTCCTAAGTCAACATTTCAACAATTTAAGGCCACTCGAGGTCATGAACATCTCAAAGTTCATCATGCTAGCTCTTTAAACACATAAAGTATTCATGTAACTCATATTGGGCATGTTCATGAATATTCATATTTCATACATGTAACTATTGTAGTTATTAGTTTGAAAACATGCTTCGTTTCTGCTAAACTTAGTTGCACGACATGTAGTCATGGTGTATATAAATGCATGATACATGAAAGAGTCCAAGTGTACTATCAAACATGTTCATAATTATCGGAAATCCAAACCTCAAGATAATATGTCAAGGTACACGTTCAAAACTTATACTTTCATTAGTAAAGTTTACTAACAAGGCTTAACATGTTCATGTTATATACATATGTTAACATGTTCGTTGTAACGATTGAGATTTTATATTTAATTTTAAATATTTATTGAATTAAATAAATATTTATGTGAATTATTTATTGAGTAAATAAATAGATTAAGTAATTTATGGTAATAATTTAATTGAGTGTTATATATTAATTTAATGAATGTTATTTAATTGATATGTATATATATTAATGTTATATTATAGTTCTAATTTAATTGAGATAATTGAATTAAATGAATTATGTGATGAAGTGTTACATGAATTATAATTAGCGAGTAATTATAATTATGTGGTAAATTTTATGTGATTAATGGATGTTAGATTTTAATTGATTAAATTAGATGATTAATATTTAATTGATTAAAATATGACATTAAAGTATGTGTCAAAATGATTTATTAAAATAAAAGGAAAAGAATTTTTAAATGATTTTTACCAAACAAGGCCCTTGTATTTGTTTTAAACCTATTTCTACCAAACAGGGCCCTAACTATCAAAAAGCTGTTTTTAAATAAACTGTTTACCAAACATGGCCTTAGCATTAATAATCAATTTTTGAAAATAACCTTGTTTGGCCAAACAAGGCATTGTGGTTTTTGAATTTTGTAACTTATATAATAAATGTATTTATTATATATATTAAGTAATTAGCAGTTACATATATATCATTAGTATACGTATATTATATCAGTTATAATATATCTATACTACGTTAGATTAGAAGTTAGTTTGTAAAGCTAAGAACAAAAAGAGAAAAGAAGAGCAGAGAAGTTAGAGAAGAGAAGGAAGAAGAAACTTGTGAAGGCTAGAATTAGTCATTGTATTCTTCTCCAATCATCAAAAAGGTAATTAATATCTTATAGTTTTAAAGAATTGTGATCAGTTGTTCTTCATTGTTTTGAGTTTCTGTAAATTTAGTTTTTTGTGAATTTCATGAAATTATGTAATCATGAATTTTATATATATGTATTGTATCCATGTGTTGATTGTGGTAATTGTATGACATAAGAGGATTTTCAAAAATCAAATTACTGTAGAAATATATTTTTAACAGAAAATTCATGTTTATATGAGTTCATATGGAATTTAATGAGTGTGGTTATTGTTAATTAAGAAATTCATGCAATTGGTATGTGTTAATATGCTTATTAAGTAATTTCTAGATGCTATCTTCAACTTCGTATGTAATGCATGTATATAAGTTCGAATTGATGGAGAAAAATAGTTACAGTGAATTATTTTATGAAAAATATGAGTTTTCATGAAAATGGCCAAATTAGATTTTAAAATTTGTGATTATCATTGTTTAGATGGTTTTGTGTTTTAGAAGCATGTTATATATATGTATTAATGCATAGGTATGATTTACAATGTTTAAGTTACTGTGAATTGCCGATTGTTGGCTTGTATGGATTAATCAGTGAAGCAGAGTGCCGTTGCTGTCTGCCTCTGTCCGTGTTCCTGCGCAGCTGCGCCGGTAACACAGCCAGAAGCAGCGCAGCTGCGCCGGCTGCCTTTCCCAGAATCCTTCCCTGCGCAGCTGCGCCGGGCACAGTGCTTAGGCAGTGAAGGTTAGCTAATTATGCAGTGTTGATTTTGAACTTAGTTTAATTATGCTATGACAGTGAGCATGTATCTAGTTGCTACAACATGTTGTTAACATAAATTTGACAAATTTATATTTAGAAAAGAAAAGAGGTTTGAAAATCTTAAAGTATGATTTGAATTATTATTTAAATGTGATATATGATTATAATTTAAATAATTATAATCAAAAGTAAATGTTTATTTTAAATTATAATTAAATTATAATGAATAAAGGTTGATTTATTAGATGTTAATTTAAATTATAATTTAATAAATGCATGTTTAATTGTGGATTTTAAATTGATAATTACATAATTAATTATAAATTGTGTAATTATAATGCATGGTATAGTTTAAGTAAATATTAATTAAATAAAAATTACATGATTAATTATAAATTATGTAATTATAAATGTATGAATGTAGTTTAATTAATTTTAAATCATAATTATTTATAATTTAAATGGTAATTATAATTTGATTAAGTGTTTGAATTATAATTGTTTAATTATAATTTAGTTAAATACATAATTAAGTTAATTATGTCAGTATATGTGTGATGCGATTAACTATGTGATAGTTTATTATTATTATTTATTTAATTAGAGTGAGTTAACCATGAGGGTTAACCACTTATGTGAATTAGTTATGTGTTAACTGATTTAGATTATTATAATTGAATGTGTATAGGAAGTATTAAAGTACGTGAATTGAATTAAGTAGCTTGCGCTTGAGGCAAGTCTTCTAAACCCTAAACTCGTTAATTTTATGCAAGTCTTCTAAACTCTAAACTCGTTAATTTTATGCAAGTTTTCTAAACCCTAATCTTGTATAATTTATTGAGTTCATATATTCTTGTTAAGAATGTCCTTTTCTATTTCTGTATTGGACAATTGTTTATTTAATTGAAATGATCTTAACTTATTGTTCAAGTAAGATCCAGTTATTATTTTAAATGCTTTAAGTTGATTCTAAAGCATATGTTAATTCATAATTATTTTATTTATGAATTATTGGAAGTTGATTCAACTAATCCTTAGTTGATGAACGTGAATTCTAAATTACCCATGTAAGCTTATCCAAACCAAACTTTCTTTGGTGCGGACTTGAATTCAAATTACTGAGTTGAACAACCCTATTTACTATGGGAAGTTACTACGCATAGCGTTAAGATGTTTGTGCACAATACATGGTACGAAAGACTGATCCCCTTAAGTACGAGTTAAGGTCCATAGTCTTATTGATTGTTAAAGGTTTAAATAGAAATATTTATAACCTAGGATAAGAGTTCAAAGGTCTTATGACCCTCAGATAAATTCTATATTCGAATTTTAATGTTGATAGAGAATTATTATTCAATTCTTTATTATTGAAGAAAGCGAAGTTGTTCAGATTCTTTTAAATATATACTTTCATGTCTATGTTATTGTTAAACTCCAGTGAGCTGTGGTTTGCTCACTCTTGCATTAAATAACAATTTCAGTTAAGGTTGATAACGCTGATGCTCCGTCTACGAGTAAGGGCAAGGGAAAGCAAAGCAAGTGAAGACTTGTTTTTTTATTATATTGAGAATGATTGTAATAAGACTTGAATGTTATGTTTTTGTTTTCACACTTTATTATATTCATGTCAGGGTTAGAGTAAACCGGGATTATCTTGAAAAGGTTGTAAACCTTGTTTTATGGGAGATTTATCTATTCTAATTTAAGTTATAGTTTATTTTACATTATTCATTGGGTAGATGTATGTTATATTAGAAAGTGAAGACCAAATCATGTGGAAACAAAGTACCCGAATTTGGGGGTGTCACATTCGTCATGTATTTAAAGGCCATGTAAATGTGTTTGCAAATTCAGAATATGGATATGGTACATACGTGTCAAAGTTTGTTTTCAAAACTTACACTTTCGTTAGAAATGTGCACTAGTGAAGTATGCATGCTCATGTTACATTGTGAAACATATGTACGCAAATCATCATGCCTTTCATGCATTCTTAAACCATACTAATGTGTCCCAAAAGTCAGAATATATATATTACATATGTCTCTAAGTTCACAACCGAAACCATAAGTTTCATTTCAAAATCATAAGTTTTTCGTCAATCGTGTACACTATCATGATTATTCATGCTTATGTCATATAATGTACTAATATCTATAGTTTAATCATGTTCACATGCTTGTTCCAAGTGAGGCCACATGTTAACACTTAACAGAATTGAAACAGAAACCAAAACTAGAATTTGGTACCGGCACAGCTGCGCAGCTCCCCAGTTCAAAACTGGCGCAGCTGCGCAGGGCCTTGGCCAACTCAAGTCTGGTACCGGCGCAGCTGCGCCGCTGGCCAGTACAAAACTAGCGTAGCTGCGCAGGTGGCTGGCCAGAAATAGAGCAGCTTTCTGCTCGGCAGACTGCAACCCAACTCACAAATTTCATACGAATTCCTTTCTAGACATGCTACATTATAGAGCTAACATGCATAGCAACTTATATAAGACTCAACAAGCATTTATCAAACAAATTATCAGTCAATACATGCTTACTTCAAGAATCAAGGATTTATAAATTTTTCAGAAAATGAAGAGCATGAATGGGGATTACCTCCACTAATACAATTTCTTGGTTTCTTTCACAATAACACTACACTCACTCTCTATAAATTCCTTAGCCAATACAACTCTCAGCAAATGCAATGAAGAAGCTGAGAGTCTTATTTATAGAAGAATTGATACACAGATATTGCAATAATCCTCCAAACTAATCCCATGGGTTGAGCAAGTGTCTAATGGTTCATGTAGATTAGGTAGAAGGTTGGTGAATCCCATCATTATCTCCACTCCCCCATAATCATAAGCTACATTTACTGAAATTGAGAAGAGATATAGAGTAGCTAGCCATGTGGGAGTTCACGTGTAGGAGAGAAAGACTCTCAAACAATCACATCAACTTGTTTTTTCACATACTAATGTTATATATGTATAAATATATTATATACTTAGGCTATATATATTTATTCCATATATATTTAAGTTATACACATTCCATTTTATATAACTGAAGTTATAAATTAATGTGTCACAATGTAGTCCCAATAATACTATCGTGTAGTAAATTTTAACTTGCACATATATAATTTCATGTACATTTCATCCTACCAGATATAATTCTATCGGGTATTACTCATTATTATAACGGTTATTAATACAGTTATAATATCCTATAGAAACTATTATCAATTTAACAATTGCTATATGTTAATAGGATATTCCTTACGGTCCACCCACACATATCATGTTACATAAGCAATAATATTATGTAACTCTCTTATTGCAACCAATCATACTATATAATATATACATATAATATAGCTATATTAAAGCGTCACACTGCATTATATACACATTTCATGTAACTCTATCACCTTACTATATAGCTTATATAGTCACGTCGCACTTTACACTTCGTACAACATATAGTTAACTATCGTACGTTATATATTTTAATATCGCATGCTTGCACCTTAATAAATTACTTATTTTATTATTTAATAATAATATTAATTAATCTATTTCTCATAAATCAATGAAATTATAATTTTCATAACAATTAATTAACAATTATATAGTTAATTATCACAATATAAATCTTATTATATTTATAACAAATATACTTATTATCATGCTATCACTCGCAATAATAATAATTCAACATATTATTATAATAACAATTAATATAGACTAATTGTTTAATTAATAAATCTTCCGTCCTTGAATGAATTAATTCATCACCGAATCTATTATCGTGCCACACAAGGCATATCTCACATGCTTACACTAAGCTTATTCTCATTCTCATTACTTACTCATTTCCACCACATTACTACTTATCACATGTCCAATTTAATTAGAATTATTAAGTCGCAAGGTCCACATATAAATATATTACGAATAGAATATTCAAATATTATTTATAACACTTACGGTACTATAGCAACTCAAGTTATTAAAATAACTTAGTTTCTTTATATAAATTAAACTCTCTCGAAAAATACATTAGAAATTATGTATTTAGTCTTAACATAAAACATTATGTTTTCTCCAAATAAGCACATTCATTATTAGAAAATAATTTATTTATTGTCTCAAGATATTATAATATCTATTAGAAATAATCACAAGTACGGCACATGTACATTATATATAGAAAATAGGTAATAAGTTTATTTTCTATTATAATAAATTATTTCCATCAATTTATTTACATATAGCAAATATGTTTTAATATATTTACCATATTAATTAATCGTACCTATTATCTCATACAAAAACATATAAGGTAATATTATTATTTGAAAATAACATTTCCTCTTTTTATTAAAATAATTCAATATTAGAAATTATTTTAATACCCTTTATTAGAATTATTTCTCTTTCTTTTCTATAAATTGTTCCCAAAATAATTTTTCTTCAAATATTCATTATTCATTTAAAGATATAATGATTTCCATCTCCCTTTAATAACGTATATATATATATATATATATATATATATATATATATATATATATATATATATTATTAACGCTATTCGCACGTCAAACTTTCTCACATATTACTACTCTAAGTAATATATAAAAAAAGTATCAATTATAATTACATATTCAACACACATATTAATTCACTCCTTTACTTAAGTAAATTAAATAATGTATTATATCATCATAGTTAATTAAGGTTCAATACTCTTATTATATTATTCCCTGATATAACTCCCAACTTAAATTAACTAATATTTATTCTTATTAGTTAATTCCTTAACTAACTCATGCTTCACTATCCAAACCTATTCACGGATAGCTTAAGATTTATCAATAACCTATGTTATAAGCATACTAGTTATTAATACACATACACAAGAATATGGTGATTATACATTAATGATATTTAATATCACCAACTTACTATGATAAAATAATTCTATAAATTATTTAATATCGATAGGAATTTATCCACTTCCTTTATCTCAACTGAATTGTCACTACGCTAATTAACAAATATATATTAATAATATATTTATAAATCACAAAAACACATATTATATAGTTCATATTACCCTATGTAATATTATACCACATACCACATACCTCATATCACATATATATATTTTTATTCAAACCCATCTCACGGTTTAAGAATTTTATTTATTAAATCCTTATTTAATAATTTTTGAAAATTCGATTTCTTACATCCTCTCCTCCTTATAAGGATTCCGTCCTCGGAATCACCGAAACTTCCTCTACTCAGTGGTATTAAGAATATTACATATTCTTTAGAATAATTTTATCCATTCTCTTTTTAGAAGTTTTATTATTATAACTTTCTCAATTACATTCTATCACTATCTCCTTTCTAAGGAACATCTACTTACTACATTCATCCTTCAGAAGAATAAGAATCTTCCACGATTTTTCAACAATCGGGAAGTAGTATGAATAACTCGGATTCCAAATTTATGCTGAGGGGTCACAAGACCGTGAACTTTTCTCTAGATTTACTAATGCTTCAACACAATTCTTCACACCGTAAACCAGAGTGTTTATCAATCACAAAGACTAAAAATACCCTCCACGCGTACTCTAGGTGGCCGGCCTATTGTACCACTACGTTGAGCCATAACATAGTGTTTTATAACGACTGTATACGTTACGTTCGGAACCATTGTCCCCGAAAATATGTTCCCTTATAGGGTTGTTCATCTCAGCTTTTTAACATCAAAATCTGCACCAGAGCAATCTGATTTGGCATAAATACACAAGAATGCTTGAATTCTATAAACTCTTTTCAACAGTCGCCTAGCTGAATCAAATAGCTTAGACTCTCATCAACAATTCAGACATCAATCAAAATAATTTAGTCAACTTTTCATAATTCGAAAGAAAACCAAAAATCGTTTTATGACGTCATGATGCCGCACCAACTTAGCAGTGCGTTTAGGATTCCGTCATTTTGTGACTTTGCCATAATACATCATACCATAATGGGCTGACGATCTTACGATCACTTCCGACACTAGGTTCGATTGCATTAATGACTCCATCGTTTTACCATCATACACTATATTAATAATGCACATGGTCAAAATACATTTTAAAAGATTTTCAAATTTATTTTTTTGTCTTAGCCGAAACAAATAGCTTAGACATACGAATAACGGTGTTATTTTTTAAAACTCATTGGTTCAGTCATCTGACCCAATATTTTTCTCAAGAAAATCGAAGTGCAAACACTAGCACGAAGTCAATAAATTTTGAAAATCTAGCATATCTAGAAGATTTAGGAAAATCCAATTTCTCCATCACTTCAATCTCTTACTACCATCAATGCTCACTATTCCAAAACTCTTATATAATATATCTATTCTCAGTACTGTTCGCCAACTTACCACACCATGGAAGCTTAGGAACTTACCACAATCATATGGGTTGAGGAACTTATCCTAGTCAGACCAAAATCGTCCATTCGCTGAGGGGTCCCACCATATGATTATGAGTCACGAACTTGTCATAGGCATGAGTCTTAAGAACTCGCACCTAATCTTAATAGCATCTAATTATATCTTAGAAATCTCTATCTATCAAAATAAATATGAGAAAAGAATCACATTTCCACCATATGTAGAATGATACCGCGACACTAACATTCCAACGATTATCAATGTGATGCACTTAGTGCAAGCACAAAATCTCTGCCCATACAAAAGTTTGTACAACTAAGCCATCACATGAGTCCTCAATGAAAGTCCAACACTTAACTCTATCTTACTCTATCACTTCCTCATTACGAACTTTCTACGTTTCATCATATACAACTCCTCATAAGTTCATCTCGTACTTTTCATAGTACATTCACTTATGGCATCAAGCTATACATACTTAGTTGTTACAGACTATCTATCATTTCACAGTTCAATCTGATCACGTCGTGATCATCGGTTTACCTTAGGGTTCTTTCCCTATTATCAACCAAACTCCATCTGAGTTTATTCTCACTATCTTTGTCATATACATCTTATAGACATCGTCTTAATATTTTCATTACCGGAGTTAGGAAACTCCTGATTCTCATTCTCTAGATATTTCGAGATTCTTCTATGAATCTTCATTTATATATATTTTAATCTTTATCTTTTCCTCTCTCAGGTTATAGTCTAAGGTACACTTACTTAAGGTTTATAACCTACAGCTTTGATACCAACCTTGTGACGCCCCCAAATTCGGGTTCCTCTCTTTCCTCGGATCCGGTGCAGTCACGATACTACTATCGTCAATTTATTACATCTTTTATTCATAACTTAAAGAATAACTTGCTTTATTACAATTTAGAATGTAAATTCTATTTATATCCAAGATCTCGTCTTTACATCATATTCGATGTTACTAAAATGCAGAATAACTTAAACTTTTTCAATCTTCCTTGAACAAAATCTTTTATTGATTCCATAACTTAAATCCATTACATTTTCCTGAATCAAACTATATCCTGATTCACTCTATTCAAATTTCTATATAATCGTATACATCTTAACTTAATATCCTCTATGTATTATCTAATACATCTTTACAGTACGACAAGCATTAAACCTTGTAAACAATATCACGTACAACTACTAGAACCTAAACATGGTTCTAGTAATAATCTAAACAGTATTCTTCATTGCGATACTATCTATCTTTATCAATCAAGAAGCACGAAGTCTTTATCGTAAGTCCTTAACCTGCAAAAGTGGTTATTTGCAAGAGTGAGCTCGACAGCTCAGCAATTCTAACAGTTTTCATGCATCACATAGCATATAACATTATACTCAGTTCATGCATTTATAAATAATTTATATTTACTACGCATGTTACTTTTCACATAACAAGCATATCATCAAAGATCAACTTTCAATCTCATATATATCTCATATACAGTTCATATATATAAGTTCACATCGTCACAGCATAATATAATTTAACTAACAGTTATTGAATTCATATATCAAATAAAAACTAAAAGACTTGCCTGATTCGTAGTTTAACTACTACAACTTAACTGCTTAAGAATATCTGCACTTCGTGTAATCCTACATAGTTATATTAACTATAGAGATCACACTCATTAGTTATGTGTATCCACACATTCTCAATGTAATAATAAAGGTTACATTGTTGTCTAACTTGGTTCTTAGAACCTTCGTTTCACTTTCTTATCGTATTCTTAGAATAACTATGTACGTATAAGTATACTTTAACCATACGTACTTACTACCATGCTTCACATACACATGCCCGTCTACCACTAATCTATTTATATATAGCCAGTGTAATCCATCTTTCGAGTTAATCATTCCCATATATCATTACTAACACATAAGACCATAACAAAGCAAATATACTTTATTAATCGTCGAAATCGAATTCAAGTATTAACATATGATCTTGTATAGCATGTATACCTATTAAAAGGCATTCCTATGATTGTCTAACCTTTCTAAGTTCAATCTTTCATTATATAGGTCCTAAGTCAACATTTCAACAATTTAAGGCCACTCGAGGTCATGAGCATCTCAAAGTTCATCATGCTAGCTCTTTAAACACATAAAGTATTCATGTAACTCATATTGGGCATGTTCATGAATATTCGTATTTCATACATGTAACTATTGTAGTTATTAGTTTGAAAACATGCTTCGTTTATGCTACACTTGGTTGCACGACATGTAGTCATGGTGTATATACATGCATGATACATAAAAGAGTCCAAGTGTACTATCAAACATGTTCATAATTATCGGAATCCAAACCTCAAGGTAATATGTCAAGGTATACGTTCAAAACTTATACTTTCATTAGTAAAGTTTACTAACAAAGCTTAACATGTTCATGTTATATACATATGTTAACATGTTCGTCATGTATTTCAGCGCCATGTAAACGTGTTTGCAAAATCAGAATATGGATATGGTACATACGTGTCAAAGTTTGTTTTCAAAACTTACACTTTCGTTAGAAATGTGCACTAGTGAAGTATGCATGCTCATGTTACATTATGAAACATATGTACTCAAATCATCATGCCTTTCATGCATTCTTAAACCATACTAATGTGTCCCAAAAGTCAAAATATATATATATATATATATATATATATATATATATATATATTACATATGTCTCTAAGTTCACAACCGAAACCATAAGTTTCAATTCAAAATCATAAGTTTTTCGTCAATCGTGTACACTATCATGATTATTCATGCTTATGTCATATAATGTACTAATATCTATAGTTTAATCATGTTCACATGCTTGTTCCAAGTGAGGCCACATGCTAACACTTAACAGAACTGAAACAGAAACCAAAACTAGAATTTGGTACCGGCACAGCTGCGCAGCTCCCCAGTTCAAAACTGGCGCAGCTGCGCAGGGCCTTGGCCAACTCAAGTCTGGTACCAGCGCAGCTGCGCCGCTGGCCAGTACAAAACTGGCGCAGCTGCGCAGGTGGCCGGCTAGAAATAGAGCAGCTTTCTGCTCGGCAGACTGCAACCCAACTCACAAATTTCATACGAATTCCTTTCTAGAGATGCTACATTATAGAGCTAACATGCATAGCAACTGATATAAGACTCAACAAGAATTTATCAAACAAATTATCAGTCAATACTTGCTTACTTCAAGAATCAAGGATTTATAAATTTTTCAGAAAATGAAGAACATGAATGGGGATTACCTCTACTAATACAATTTCTTGGTTTCTTTCACAATAACACTACACTCACTCTCTATAAATTCCTTAGCCAATACAACTCTCAGCAAATGCAATGACGAAGCTGAGAGTCTTATTTATAGAAGAATTAATACACAGATATTGCAATAATCCTCCAAACCAATCCCATGGGTTGAGCAAGTGTCTAATGGTTTATGCAGATTAGGTAGAAGGTTGGTGAATCCCATCATTATCTCCACTTCCCCATAATCATAAGCTACATTTGCTGAAATTGAGAAGAGATATAGAGTAGCTAGCCATGTGGGAGTTCACGTGTGGGAGAGAAAGACTCTCAAACAATCCCAGCAACTTATTTTTTCACATACTAATGTTATATATGTATACATATAGTATATACTTAGGCTATATATATTTATTCCATATATATTTAAGTTGTACACATTCCATTTTATATAACTTAAGTTATAAATTAATGTGTCACAATGTAGTCCAAATAATACTATCGTGTAGTAAATTTTAACTTGCACATATATAATTTCATGTACATTTCATGCTACCGGATATAATTCTATCGGGTATTACTCATTATTATAATATCCTATAGAAACCATTATCAATTTAACAATTCCTATATGTTAATAGGGTATTCCTTAAGGTCTACCCACACATATCATGTTACATAAGCAATAATATTATGTAACTCTCTTAATGCAACCAATTATACTATATAATATATACATATAATATAGCTATATTAAAGCGTCACACTGCATTATATACACATTTCATGTAACTCTATCACCTTACTATATAGCTTATATAGTCACGTCGCACTTTACACTTCGTACAACATATAGTTAACTATCATACGTTATATATTTTAATATCGCATGCTTGCACATTAATAAATTACTTATTTTATTAATTAACAATAATATTAATTAATCTATTTCTCATAAATCAATGGAATTATAATTTCCATAACAATTAATTAATATTTATATAGTTAATTATCATAATATAAATATTATTATATTTATAACAAATATACTTATTATCATGCTATCACTCGCAATAATAATAATTCAACATATTATTATAATAACAATTAATATAGACTAATTGTTTAATTAATAAATCTTCCGTCCTTGAATTAATTAATTTATCAACGAATCTATTATCGTGACACACAAGGCATATCTCACAAGCTTACATTAAGCTTATTCTCATTCTCATTACTTACTCATTTCCCACCACATTACTACTTATCACATGTCCAATTTAATTAGAATTATTAAGTCGCAAGGTCCACATATAAATATATTACGAATAGAATATTCAAATATTATTTATAACACTTACGGTACTATAGCAACTCAAGTTATTAAAATAACTTAGTTTCTTTATATAAATTAAACTCCATTGAAAAATACATTAGAAATTATGTATTTAGTCTTAGCATAAAACATTATGTTTTCTCCAAATAAGCACATTCATTATTAGAAAATAATTTATTTATTGTCTCGAGATATTATAATATCTATTAAAAATAATCACAGGTATGACACATGTACATTATATATAGAGAATAGGTAATAAGTTTATTTCCTATTATAATAAATTATTTCCATCAATTTATTTACATATAGCAAATATGTTTTAATATATTTACCATATTAATTAATCATACCTATTATCTCATACAAAAACATATAAGGTGATATTATTATTCAAAAATAACATTTCCTCCTTTTATTAAAATAATTCAATATTAAAAATTATTTTAATACCCTTTATTAGAATTATTTCTCTTTCTTTTCTATAAATTGTTCCCAAAATAATTTCTTCAAATATTAATTATTCATTTAAAGATATAATGATTTCCATCTCCCTTTAATAACGTATATATATATATATATATATATATATATATATTTATATTAACGCTATTCGCACGTCAAACTTTCTCACATATTACTACTCTAAGTAATATATATAAAAAGTATAAATTATAATTACATATTCAACACACATATTAATTCACTCCTTTACTTAAGTAAATTAAATAATGTACTATATCATCATAGTTAATTAAGGTTTAATACTCTCATTATATTATTCCCTAATATAACTCCCAACTTAAATTAACTAATATTTATTCTTATTAGTTAATTCCTTAACTTACTCATGCTTCACTATCTAAACCTATTCACGGATAGCTTAAGATTTATCAATAACCTATGTTATAAGCATACTAGTTATTAATACACATACACAAGAATCTGATGATTATACATTAAGGATATTTAATATCACCAACTTACTATGATAAAATAATTCTATAAATTATTTAATATCGATAGGAATTTATCCACTTCCTTTATCTCAACTGAATCGTCTCTACGCTAATTAACAAATATATATTAATAATATATTTATAAATCACAAAAACACATATTACATAGTCCATATTACCCTATGTAATATAATACCACATACCTCATATCACATATATATATTTTTATTCGAACCCATCTCACGGTTTAAGAATTTTATTTATTAAATCCTTATTTAATAATTTCTGAAAATCCGGGTTCTTAAAGAGGTCACAAGCAATGTCAAGCTGTTACACTTCGCAATGGAAAACAGTTAGCCGAGTAAGATTCAGAGAAGCCGACGATGGAAAAGCAAGTTGAGAAAAATGTGGAGAAAACAGTGGAAGAGAGTAAAGGAGGAAAAGATTCAGCGGTTCAGGAACAGGTTGTTACACCGATAGTTTACCCACCACCACCTTTTCAACAACGGATCTAGAAACAGAAACTAGAGAAGCAGTTTACTACGTTTCTAGAGGTGTTCAAGAAGCTGCATATCAACATTCCGTTCGTGGAAGCATTAGAGCAGATGCCTAGTTATGCAAAGTTCATAAAGGATATTTTGTTAAAGAAAAAGAAGCTAGAGGACTTCGAGACTGTGACATTAACGGAAGAATGTATCGCGATATTGCGAAAGAAGCTTCCACCAAAATTAAAATATCCAGGCGGTTTTGATAAGTAGGTTTTTAACCTACTTAATAGGTATTTCTTAGCTTGATATATTGTTAGTACTTAAGTGTGCATGTTACTTTTCGTGTATTTGTGTGCATTTACAGGATTAGAGTGAAGCTGAGCTTAATGGGACAAATGGGAGGAATGAAGGACAAAAGGAATGCAGGACAAACTTGCTGACAACCAAGTGCGGGATGCGCTAGCATTGCACTACACCGAGTGCAGGGCCGCGCCGCATCGAGGAGAAGCTACTGCATAGCTGGCGCGGGGCGCGCAGCTGATGGAGGGAACATTGGCGTGGGGAGCGCTAGGATGACGACTTTGACCAAAATTAGTTGATTTAAAATACAAAGTTGATGAGGAAAAGGATTGCAGACTTAGCTTATTGTACTAGGGTTTTGATAGACTATTTATATAAGTTATTTTCTTAGGTTTAGACTATCTTTTAATCTATATTCTCTCTTTCATCTTGGATTGCTTTGAGGCTACAAACCCTTATTTTGAAGATTCAAGCATGTCAAGCTAAGTTCTTTTATTCAATTCTGAAGGGATGTTGACCCTTAGTATCAATTTATGGTTTGATTAAGTTTATAATATTTATTCTTTCATATTGAGATTTATTCTGTTAATCTACATAAACTTTCATAGATGTTATTTAATTGACTAATTTGGTTTCTGCAGGATTAAATTAATAAATTGATAGCATCTGCTAGATTAAGTCATATATTAAGCAAACGATGTATGTCTATTCAAAGTAGACATTAATGATATTTTATTGTGGTCAAGCTTTGAAATATTGTTAAGGTTTTTAGAAGACAAGTTAAATAATTCCTGATTGTGTAATTATTTCTTGGAATCTAATTCTCATTCTTAATGCTTCTAACATATTAAATCTAGACTGATAGTTCTAGGTTGTATGTTAGTTAGAATCTTTTGTTGGCGATCGTCGCATTAGATCTACACATAAGGAGAATTTCGGATAATTTGCGATCGTTGTTATATAGGGTTATTAATCTCATTGAAAGGATAAATAGTGTAATAACTTGATTAATTCATAATTGAGAAAAGGGGATACTGAACTGAAGAATTAAAGCTTTTTACTCATTGATATTTTCTTAAAATCACTATAGTTAGTTATACTTTTTAAAACTAAAAACTCCCAATTCATTGGAAATACTTGGATAACTAATAAACAATTCACTCTCTGTGGGATAGATACTTACTTATTACTATACTAATTCTTGAGTTAGTTGAATAACGAGTAAGGTAAATTTTGTAGTGCTAGACGACAACTACCAAATTTTGGCGCCGTTGCTATGGAGTGTTATTTGTTTTTTTATTTATTCGATTGTTTTCATATTTTTTTATGCCTCGATCCTCTCAACTCTCTTGAATTGAAATTTGATCCAGAAATAGAGAGAATCGCACGAAGGCTTAGGAAGGAAGCATAGAAAACCCAAGGTCCACTTGCAGATTCCGAAGAAGCTCCATCACCAGGCCTCAACATCGCACTCACACTACTTTCAGGACCAATCTTCTTCAAGCGAATCAGAAGAGGAAATGGCGGTGCCAAATAACAGGACTTTAAAGGAGTTGTCAACTCCTAATCTTACTCAACAACCCCTTTATATTGAATATCCTGCTTTGAATGCTGCGTTTGAATTAAAATCTAGACTAATTCATCTTTTGCCTACTATTCGTGGTCTTACAGGTGAAGATCCGTACAAGCATTTGAAGGAAGTCCATGTTGTGATGCTCCACCATGAAGCTACACAATGTTACGGAGGAGCAGATAAAGTTGAGAGCTTTCCCATTCTTGCTGGGGGATTTTGCAAAAGATTGGTTATTGTATCTTCCCTCGGGATAGATACAATCATGGAACGACATGAAAAGGATGTTTTTGGAGAAGTACTTTCCTACTTCAAGAGTGGCAAACATACGAAAGGAAATTTGCGGAGTCCGACAATTCAGCGGTGAAACACTGTATGAATACTGGAAGAGATTCAAGAAGCTTTACTCCAGCTGTCCGCCCCCCAGATTGACGATCAACACCTTATCATATACTTTTATGAGGGACTCGTACTGATGGATAGGAGTATGATCGACGCTGCTAGTGGAGGAGCATTAGTGGATAAAATACCATAGGCTGCAAAGAACTTGATTGCAAACATGGCAGCCAATGCACAACAATATGGAACACGGAATGATCATCCAGCACAAAGGGTAAGTGAGTTAAGCACGACTAATATAGAGTAACAGATTTCTAACTTAACTGTTGTGGTGAAACAATTAGCAACAGGTAACTTGCTAGTTGCACAAGCTTGCCAGATATGTTTAATGGCGGGACACCCTACTAATGCATGCCCGACATTATAAGAGGATGAGAATGCTCAGCAAGCTAATATAGTGGGGAATTACCAAGCACAGCCGCAGAGGAAATATGACCCTTTCTATAACACATACAATCTAGGATGGAGGGATCATCCTAACTTGAGTTATGGGGGTGCTAGGCCGCAGGCACAAGGGTTTTACCCAACTAAACAGCCATTTCAGCCGAATCAGCCACAGTACCAACCCAGACCAGCAGCACCGAGCAATCCTAGAACATCCTTGGAGGACATGTTCAAGGCGTTTATGATACAAACACAACAGTTCCAACAAGAGACGAAATCTTCCATCCACAGTTTGGAGAGTCAAATGAGCCAATTAGCCACTACTATAGGTCGGTTGGACTCTTAAGGTTCAGGGAATCTTCCATCGCAAACTGTTGTGATTTCAAAGGAGAATGCCAGTACTATAACCTTGCGAAGTGGAAAGTAGATGGATACACCCACAACTACAGTTGAGTTTGAGAAAGAACAAGCTAAGGAGGAACCGAAAAAATCAAAGGTACATCCTAACCCTCCTTTTCAGCTTAAAGATATTCCACTTCCTTTTCCTCAAAGAAATTCTAGAAATTCAAAGAAAGATGAACAGGAAAAAGAAATTCTGGAAACATTTAGGAAAGTAGAAGTGAATATTCCACTACTTGATGCAATTAAACAAGTGCCACGATATGCAAAATTTTTAAAAGAATTGTGCACTAATAAACGTAAATTAGAAAATAATGAGAAAGTCACAGTTGGGGAGAATGTATCAGCTGTTCTTCAAAGAAAAATGCCACCTAAATGTAAAGATCCAGGCATGTTCACGATCCTATATAGATAGGAAACACTATACATGAGAAGGCCATGCTAGATTTAGGTGCTTCAATTAATGTGATGCCATTATCTATTTATAAGTCTCTGAATCTTGGACCTTTGAAAAATACTGGTGTAATTATTCAATTGGCTGATCGTACTAACACCTACCCTCGAGGGGTAGTTGAAGATGTCTTGGTGCAGGTGACGAACTAATCTTTCTTGTAGATTTTTACATAGTGGATATGGAAGATGATACATCCCCAAACCCATCACCCATCTTGCTAGGAATACCCTTCCTAAAAACAGCAAGGACTATGATCGATGTGCACAATGGGACCTTGACAATGGAGTTTAATGGCGAGAAGATCCAATTTAACATCTATGATACCATGAGGTACCCTAGTGATATTTGTCAAGTTTTTGCAATTGATGTGTGTGACTCTTTAGTGCAGGAAACTTTTGAACGAATTCAAAGAGGCAGCTTGGAGGTCGCTAGTTCTAGTAGTTTGGACATGGATGGGATATATGAACTTGAGCACAGTCAAGAATTGAAGGAAACTGTAGCTGCACTACAGTCATTGCCTAAACTCACAGATAAGCATGCAGTTCAGTTAATTCAATTACCTGTGTCTCACCAAAAATTATTATCATCTGTGGAGCAAGCTTTAACACTTGAATTAAAACAATTACATGCACACTTGAAATATGCATATTTAGGGTCTAATGAAACTTTTCATGTGATAATTGCTAGTAATCTAACCAAAGTGCAGGAAGAAAAATTATTGAGAGTCCTTAGGGACCACATCACAGTGTTTGGTTAGACTATAGCAGACATCAAGGGTATTAGTCCCGCAAGGTGCATGCATCGGATTTTTCTAGAAGAAGGAGCTAAACCGACAAGAGATGCACAAAGACGGTTGAACCCACCGATGATGGAGGTAGTGAAGAAAGAGGTAATTAAATTACTTGATGCAGGAATCATCTACCCCATCTCCGACAGTCAATGGGTAAGTCCGGTGCTGGTAGTTCCTATGAAATCTAGAATCATAGTTGTCAAGAATGATAATAATGAATTAGTGCCCACAAGGATGCAAACAAGGTGGAGAGTGCGTATTGACTATAGGAGATTAAATGTTGTAACTAGAAAAGACCATTTTCCCCTTCCTTTTATTGATCAAATGTTAGAACGATTAGCTGGGCATTCTTATTGTTGCTTTCTAGATGGTTTTTCAAGTTATAACCAGATTGTGATCCCCCCCGAAGATCAAGAAAACACCACATTCACATGTCCCTTTGGCACCTTTGTCTATCGACGAATGTCCTTTGGACTCTGTAATGTCCTAGGTACTTTTCAAAGATACATGGTGAGTATTTTTTCCTGAACTTTTAGAAGAATGCATCGACGTCTTTATGGATGATTTCACAGTTCATGGTGATTCATTAGATGCCTGCTTAGATAATCTGACATGTGTTTTGGATAGATGTTTAGAAATAAACCTTGTGCTAAATTGGGAAAAATGTCACTTTATGGTAGAACAAGGAATTGTAATTGGTCATGTAGTGTCAGTTAATGGTTTAGAAGTTGATAAAGCTAAGATTGATATTATATATGCATTACCTTACACCGTCAGCATGCGGGAGATACACTCTTTTCTTGGGCATGCATGATTTTATCGCAGGTTTATCAAAGATTTCGCCAAGATAGCATTGCCCTTATGCAAGTTGCTTCAAAAAGATGAGGAATTCCAGTTTAATGATGAATGCAAGGTGGCTTTTGATACCTTGAAGAAGTTATTAACGTCAACCCCTATCATTCAACCACAAATTGGAAGTTCCCGTTCAAGATAATGTGTGACGCAAGCATCTATGCTGTCGGTGCTGTCTTGGGCCAAAAGATTAACAAAGCTGTTCATGCAATCTACTATACTTCTAGAACATTGAATGTGGCTCAGATAAACTAATCAACAACGGAAAAAGAACTCTTATCTGTTGTGTTTGCTTTAGATAAATTCAGATCATACTTACTTGGTACTAAAGTAATAGTTTATTCTGACTATGCTGCTCTCAGGTACTTGCTGACCAAGAAGGAGTCCAAACCTCGAATCATATGATGGATCTTGCTGCTGCAAGAATTTAACTTGGAGATTAAAGATAAAAAGGGTGCGGATAACTTAGTGGCGGATCACTTGAGCAGAATTCTTAAGGATGAGGAAGCACTACCATTACAAGACATATTTTCGGACGAGCACCTACTCTCCATTGGCAACACAATTCCCTGGTATGCTGATATTGTGAATTATTTGGTAAGTGCGTATTTACCGAGTGAGTTTTCAAAATCCCAAAAAGAAAAGCTTAGGAGTGATTCAAAACAGTACGTGTGGGATAACCCATATTTGTGAAAATTTTGTGCTGATCAGATAGTTAGATGTTGTGTACTTGATAATGAATTCTAATCTATTCTAACTTTCTGTCATTCCTATGCTTGTGGAGGTCATTTTAGACCAAAGAGAACATCACGTAAGGTGTTAGAGAGTGGTTTCTTTTGGCCCTCTATTTTCAAAGACTCGTATCTATCTGTAAATCATGTGAAAATTGTCAAAGACCTGATAATATATCTCATAGGAATCAAATGCCACAAAACCCTATTCTAATTGTTGAAATCTTTGACATTTGGGTTATTGATTTCATGGGACCTTTTCCTGTTTCTTTCGGAAATATTTACATCTTGTTGGCAGTTGATTATGTTTTAAAATGGGTGGAAGCTAAAGCCACCAGGACTGACGATTCTAAAGTTGTTGCAGATTTTGTCAACACTAACATATTTGTCAGGTTTGGAGCACCACGGGCCATCATCAGTGATCGCAGGATGCATTTTTATAATAGGGTGTTAGCAGCCTTGTTGAAGAAGTACAACGTTCTTCACAGGGTATCTACATCCTATCATCCGCAAAGCAATGGCCAAGCTGAGGTATCCAACCGAGCGACCAAATCCATTTTGGAGAAAGTAGTTAACCCAAACAGGAAAGACTAGAGTCTTAGATTAGACGATGCACTATGGGAATATAGGACGACATACAAAACTCCGATAGGTATGTCGCCTTATAATCTAGTGTTTGGGAAACCCTGCCACCTACCTATTGAGCTAGAGTATAAATATTTCTCGGCGATCAAACAGTGCAATATGAACATGGATCAAGCTGGCGTCAATAAGAAGTTGCAGTTACAAGAACTCGAGGAATTGTAGACCGAAGTATATATGAGTTCTAAGTTGTACAAAACTAAGACAAAAGCCTTCCATGATAAGCAGATCTTGAGGAAAAATTTCACTGTGGGACAAAAAGTCCTTTTTTTCAATTCACGATTGAAATTATTTCCAGGAAAGTTGCGCTCTCGCTGGGAGGGACTATTTGTTATCACTAATGTCTTTCCTCATGGTGTAGTCGATCTCCAGAATCCGAAGACAAAAAATGTGTTCAAAGTGAACGGCCATACGTTGAAGCCATTTCTGGATAGCAGTCAAGTTGAGGAGGTCGAGGTCTTGATGCTGATGGATCTGGCATTCGGATAATTGATTGAATTACAGTCGAGCCAACGACATTAAACAATGGCAACTAATTGGGAGGCAACCCAATTTCTTGACTTTTTAGTAGTATTAGTATTTAATTTAATATATATATATATAGATGTCTATCATATCCTCATATAATTCATTTTCATTGTGGGTAGGAGACAAAGCAAGGAGCATCAAAAAGCCAAAAAAAATCATAAACGTTCAGTAGTCAGGCGCAGTAATAGACGAGATTTTTATTATGTGTGATTCTGGGGACAGAATCCTTTTAAGGAGGGAAGATTGTAACGATTGAGATTTTATAATTAATTTTAATATTTATTGAGATAAATAAATATTTTATGTGATTTATTTATTGAGTTAAATAAATAAATAATGTGATTTATGGAGTGATTTAATTAAGTGTTATATACTAATTAAATGAATGTGTAATATTTATTTAATTAATATTAATGTTATATTATAGTTCTAATTTAATTGAGATAATTGAATTAGATGAATTATGTGATGAAGTGTTACATGGATTATAATTAGCGAGTAATTATAATTATGTGACAATTTTATGTGATTAATTGATGTTAGATTTTAATTGATTAAATTAGATGATTGATATTTAATTAATTAAAATGTGACATTAAAGTATGCATTAAATAATTTGTTAAAATAAAAGAAAAAGGATTTTAAATGAGTTTAAATAAACAAGGCTTTGCATTTGTTTTAAATCTATTCTACCAAACATGGCCTTAGTAATAATAACCTGTTTTTTTTAAAATAATGTTGTTTTGGCCAAACAAAGCCTTAAGGCTTTTTGAATTTTGAAACTTATGTAACTGCTAAATTAATTAGGCTAATTAGTATTAGTTAGTACGCGTAGTATATTATATTACGTTAGTTCTATACTACGTTAGATTAATCCTAAGTCTAAACTAAGAGCAAAGAAGAAAGAAAAGAGAAGAGGAAAAAGAGAAAGCATAGAAGAGTTGGAGAAGAAGAGAAGGAAGAAGAAGCTTGTGAAAGCTAGAGTGAATCTTTGTTTTCTTCTCCTATCACCGAAAGGTAATCCATAATCTCTACTTTCATATTTTCAAAACCCGATTTAAGTTTCATGTTTTATTCTCTGTGAAAACTGAGTTTTCATGTAATAGCATAAACATGGATGATATATATATATATATATATATATATATATAGGTGGTGTTGTTCATGGTGAATTATAGGATTATCAATGATTTTTAGAAATCAAATTACTGTAGAAATATATTTTAACAAAAAATTCATGTTTATATGAGTTCATATGGAATTTCATGAGTTTATATATTATGGGTGATTTTACATTGAGAAATTGGTATATGTTAGTATGTTGCTTAGAAATTTTCTATGATAGTACCTTGAATCATGAGAATAAAGCATGCGTTATAAGTTGAATTGCTTAAGAATTTGATTACAGTGACTTATTTTGGAAAATATATGAGTTTTCATGAAAATGCCCAAATTAGATTTTTAAAACTTGTGATTATCATTGTTTAAATGGTTTTGTGTTATGGAAGCATGTTATATATATATATATATGTATAATTGCATAGATATGATTTACAATGTTTAAGTTACTGTAAATATCCATTTGTTGGCTTGTATGGGTTAATCGGTGAAGCAGAGTAACGTGGCTGTCTGCGTCTGGCCGAGTTGCTGCGCAGCTGCGCCGGCAGCAAGGCCAGGAGCAGTGCAGCTGCGCCGCTTGTCCTTCCCAGATCTTTACCCTGCGCAGCTGCGCCGGTGCCAAGGCCTGTGGCTGCGCAGCTGCGCCGTGTCCCGGGCAGTGGTAGTGACTTTAGTTTTTGTGCAGTGTTAATTCTAAGCTTAGTTTAATTATTCTATGACAAGGAGCATGTATCTAGCTGCTATAACATGTGTTATAATTTGAGAAAAAGGAAGTTTTGAAAAACTAATATGGTATTTAAATTATAAACTATAATTGTTTAATTGTACAATATGTTACATAATTATAATTTTATTAATTATAATTAAGAATAATTGTTTAATTTAAATTATGATTTTTGTGAAATTATAATGTATAGAAGTTGATTTATTTTAATCAATTAGATGTTAAATTAAATTATAATTTATGCATGTTTAATTATGGATTATAAATTGATAATTTCATGATTAATTATAATTTGTGTAATTAAATGCATGATGTGGTTTAATTGATTATACTTATTTATAATTTAAATGGTAATTATAATTTAAGTAATTATAATTTGATTAAGTGTTTGAATTATAATTGTTTAATTATAATTTAGTTAAATACATAATTAATTTAATTAACTATGTGATAGTTGATTATTATTATTAGAGTGAGTTAACCATGAGGGTTAACCACTTATGTGAATTAGTTACGTGTTAACTAATTTAGGTTATTGTGATTGAATATATATGTGTAGGAAGTATTAAAGTACGTGAATTGTGTTAAGTAGCTTGCGCTTGAGGCAAGTCTTCTAAACCCTAAACTCGTTAATTTTATGCAAGTTTTCTGTACCCTAAACTTGTTGATTATATACAAATTCTTGAATTCATATATTCATTGTTGAGAATGTTCTTTCTATTTCTGTATTAGACAATTGTTTATTTAATTGAAATGATCTTAACTTATTGTTCAAGTAAGATCCAGTTATTATTTTAAATGCTTTAAATTGATTCTAAAGCATATGTTAATTCATAATTCTTTTATTTATGAATTATTGGAAGTTGATTCAACTAATCCTTAGTTGATGAATGTGAATTCTAAATTACCCTTGTAAGCTTATCCAAACCAAACTTTCTTTGGTGCGGATTTGAATTCAAATTACTGAGTTGAACAACCCTATTTACTAGGGGAGGTTACGACGCATAGTGTTAAGATGTTTGTGCACAATACATGGTACGAAGGGCTGATCCCCTTAAGTACGAGTTAAGGTCCATAGTCTTATTGACTGTTAAAGGTTTAAATAGAAATATTTATAACCTAGGACAAGAGTTCAAAGGTCTTATGACACTCAGATAAATTCTATATTCGAATTTTAATGTTGATAGAGAATTATTATTCAATTCTTTATTATTGAAGCAAGCTAAGTTGTTCAGATTCTTTTAAATATATCCTTTCATGTCTATGTTATTGTTAAACTCCAGTGAGCTGTGGTTTGCTCACTCTTGCATTAAATAACAATTTCAGTTAAGGTTGATAACGCTGATGCTCCGTCTACGAGTAAGGGCAAGGGAAAGCAAAGCAAGTGAAGACTTGTTTTTTTTATTATATTGAGAATGATTGTAATAAGACTTGAATGTTATGTTTTTGTTTTCGCACTTTATTATATTCATGTCAGGGTTAGAGTAAACCGGGATTATCTTGAAAAGGTTGTAACCCTTGTTTTAAGGGAGATTTATCTATTCTAATTTAAGTCGTAGTTTATTTTACATTATTCATTGGGTAGATGTATGTTATATTAGAAAGTGAACACCAAATCATGTGGAAACGAAGTACCCGGATTTGGGGGTGTCCCAGGTTGGTATCAAAGCTATAGGTTATGAAACCTTAGGTAGGGAAAAACCTTAGGTTAGTAGCCTTATAAGTAAGATCGAAAAGATAGGTGTGATAGGTAAAGATAATAAACTACCTTATGTGCTATATGTTTACATTATAGTATTCGAAGAGTGACGATTCGTTATCACGTAATAATGAACTTTAAAATTCTTTTGTCAGGATGTCGAACGTGGGAGAACCTAGTCAGGCTAGAGAGGATGTACCTCAGGTGCCTAGAGAGGAGGATCCCCGTGACATACATATTATCTGGGAGCAGCTGGTTAGGAGAGAGCCATCTCCAGTGATCACCGTAGCTGGTCGGGAGCGTGAGCTGACACCTATTCCAGAGGATGAGGATGAGGACGAGTCTGAAGAGGAGGAAGAGGAGGAAGAGGATCCCGAAGAGGAATTCCCACCTCACTCTACTAGTGCTGAGATGTACGAGGCAGTTTACGATAGCAACGTGGAGCTTCATGGACGAGTAGGAGATCTCGAGGAGACTATCCAGCAACGAGATGAGACGATCGAGGAAATGGCAAGTGACCTGGGAGATGCACAGTGGAACCTGATACATATGGAGGTTGAAAAAGATGCTGCTCGATTTGAACTGGCGAAGCTGAAGCAAGACATCCAGGAGGAGTCGAGGAAGCGTGCCAGAGCTGAAGAGTCAAGCTTGAGGGCTAATCAACGAGCTAATCGAGCTGAAGATGAAGCTGAAGCCAAGAGGGCCAAGCTGAGGGAAACGAAATATGCTTTTCATACAGCGATAGAGAGAGCTCAGGATCGTATTTTCTACTACCCAGCCCAGTTACAAGGTTTACCGTGGTATGTGGTGGACCAAAGAACGGCATTTCGGGTAATGGAAGAGGAACGTAGAGAGGCTGTGCGACGTATTAATATGCCTAGGCAGTGGTATTAGCAGTGGTATTAGCAGTTGTAGTAGAGCTTTTGTTTATGTATTACTTTTTGTAATAAGTAAAGTAAATCCCATAATTTGAGAAAAGAATGGGATAAGCTAATAATGTAATCCTGTAACTTTTCCAGTTCAGGAAGGATGATAAAAATAGCAGAAGTGCTATCAGTTTGATGTTTTTAAACTACGCGTAATAAATAAAAGAAGTTTATTGATGTGCTATATGTTCTATGTGCACTGAATTGTTTAAACGTTTAAGTATGAACTTGGATACTTAATAGTTGGATAAAAGGTCTAATAATAATATTTTCTTAACAGAAAATGCCTCCTAGAAGAAGAGTGACACGTCAAAACCCCGAGGGTTCGACGAACAACAACAATAACGATGGGACGAACCCCAACTCGATTCAGCAGTTAGTGAACCTGTTAACAGGAGCTCTTGCGAATCAGCCGCAAGTACAAGGAACAACGTTCAAGGAATTCAAGGCAGTAGGACCGCCTGAGTTCAAAGGATCGACTAACCCTATCGAGGCTCAAACGTGGGTTATGGAAATGGAGAAGGTGTTTGACGTGGCTAGGGTAGGAGAAGACCAAAAGACAACGTTCGCTGCTTTCATATTGAAGTCGGATGCTAGCTTTTGGTGGCAGGCTAACAAGACCCGAGAGGGAGAGGGAGTCATCACGTGGGAACGTTTCAAAGAAATGTTCTACGAGATGTACTTTCCAGTGAGTTCGCAGGACCAGATAGAGGTCCAGTTCCTAGAACTTAAGCAAGGAGGGATGACGGTGTCCGAGTATGCCGCTAAGTTTAACGAGTTAGCCAGGTTCGCTACTTACCAGGTTAGCACTGACGCTAGGAAGGCGAGAAGGTTTGAACGGGGACTGAAGCCCTGGCTCTACAGCAAGGTTTCCATGTTCTAGCTGAATACCTTTGCAGCGGTGTTGGAGAAAGCCATACTTGCTAAAGGAGGAAGCGACGCGGTGACGAAGTTCAACCAAGATAAGAAGAAGAAGAATTCGGTAGAAACCAAGACTGGGGGTAGCAGCGCTATGAACCAGAAGAGGAAGTGGTTCGATAATACCTCTGCTGGGAGTCAGCAAGGAAGCCAGCAGAAGAGGAAGTTCGAAGCATGTGCTACATGAGGTAAGAATCACACTGGTGTGTGTATGAAGGGGAAGCGGGTGTGCTTCAACTGTGGTCAGGAAGGCCACATCGCGCCTAATTGCCCAAACCCAAAGAAGGGAGCTTGCTTTACATGTGGATCCAAGGATCACATGGCTCGCAACTGCCCTAAAAAGCTGACGGCAGGGTCAGCAGGGAACGGAGGGAATGGAAGCGGCAGTTCCGTGACTATCGCTGCACCATTGCAAGCTGTTCGACCCACTGCACGGACATTCAATATGACGGTGCAGGATGCTGTGCAATCAAAAGACGTGGTGTCAGGTATTATTCCGATCAATAGTATAAATGCATATATATTATTTGATTCGGGTGCTACTTGTTCATTCATATCTGATGATTTTGCTAAAACCTTAGACTTACCTATAGAAGAGTTAGTTTATCCCTTGAACATAGAGATTGCGAATAGGGAGGTTATTCCTGTTAGGAGCGTTTATAAGAACTGTAGATTGGACATTAAGGGTCAGGAGCTTAGAGTAGATTTGATTCCGATAAAACTTGGGGAATTCGACGTCATACTAGGTATGGATAGGTTGTTCAACCATTGGGCGGTAATCGACTGTCAGAAGAAGTCGATGACCTACGACTCCGTCGAAGTTAGTGTTCTATGGTAGCAAATCGCTTAGACAAGCTAGTTGTTTGACGGTTATGCAAGCCAAGAAACTTCTGACACAAAGGCTGTGTAGGATATCTAGCCTACATAGTAGATTCGCGTAAGGAAAATCCGAAGGTGGAGGAAATATCGATAGTTAAGGAGTTTGTGGACGTTTTTCTGAGCGATTTGCCAGGACTTCCACCAGATAGGGAGACAGAGTTCGTGATTGATCTAGCGTCGGGGACTGCTTCAATTTCGAAGGCTCTGTACCGAATGGCTCCAGTCGAGATGAAGGAACTGATGGTTCAACTACAAGAATTGCTGGACAAGAAGTATATTCAACCGAGCATTTCGCCGTGGGGAGCGCCTGTCTTATTCGTGAAGAAGAAGGATGGGTCGATGCGTCTTTGCATTGATTATAGAGAGTTGAATAAAGTTACGATCAAGAATAGGTATCCTTTACCTAGGATCGATGACTTATTTGATCAACTGAAGGGTGCGAAATACTTCTCGAAAATTGATTTGAGAAGCGGGTATCATCAATTAAAGGTGAGGAAGGAAGATATACCGAAAATGGCTTTTAGGACTCGATATGGTCATTACGAGCGACTGCCCCAGCTGCATTTATGGACCTAATGAACAGGGTGTTCAAGCCATTTCTGGACAAGTTCGTGGTAGTGTTCATAGATGACATCCTGCTTTATTCCAAGACCGAGGAGGAGCATGCTGAACACTTACGACTAACTTTAGAAGCACTGAGACGAGAGAAGCTTTACGCTAAATTCTCGAAATGCGAATTTTGGTTGGAACGTGTGCAATTCCTTTGCCACGTGATCGACAAGGATGGTATTTCGGTAGATCCGTCGAAAGTTGAGGCCAGTAATTAGTTGGGAACAGCCGAAGACGCCGTCTGAAGTGAGAAGTTTCTTAGGATTGGTTGGTTATTACCGAAGATTTATTCAAGACTTTTCTAGAATCGCAACTCCATTGACGAATTTGACTCATAAAATAGTTAAGTTTGTTTGGACGGAGAAGTGTGATGAGAATTTTCAAGACCTGAAGAAGAGGTTGAGTACTGCGCCTGTATTGTCTTTACCGGATAGTTCTGGGAATTTCGTAGTATATAGCGATGCCTCACAAAAAGGATTAGGCTGTGTATTGATGCAGAGCGGCAAAGTCATTGCCTATGCGTCACGTCAGCTGAAGGATTACGAGAAGGGGTATCCGACCCATGACCTAGAATTGGCGGCAGTAGTGTTTGCCCTAAAGATTTGGAGGCACTACTTATATGGAGAAAAGTGTGAAATATACACAGATCACAAGAGTCTAAAGCATATATTTACCCAGAAGGATTTGAATATGCACCAAAGAAGATGGTTGGAACAGATTAAAGACTACGATTGCGAGATACTTTACCATCCGGGTAAAGCTAACGTTGTTGCCGACGCTTTGAGCAGAAAAAGTCGGAAGAAGCTGAACGTGTTACCTGATCAGGATCGGTAATAGAACAGATGGCTAGATCGGAGTTGGAGGTGAAGTTTTCGAAGGAATCGGATGAGATGTTGTTTCAAGTAACCGCTGGTTCTACTCTAGTAGACAAGGTGAAAGAAGCACAACTTCACGATGAAGAAAGTGAAAAGGTTCGGAAGAGGATAACCGATGGCAAAGAGTTCAAGTTCAAGATCGATAATGAAGGTCTGTTACGATTTGAAGGTAGAATATGGGTACCGCCAGTACCAGAGGTCAAAGAAAAGATTCCAAGCGAAGCTCATAGTTCTAGATATTCTATTCACCCGGGGAGTACGAAGATGTACCAGGATCTCAGGCATCATTTCTGGTGGCCGAATATGAAGAGGGACGTTGCTGAATGTGTTGCAAAGTGCTTAACGTGCCAGAAAGTTAAAGCAGAACACCAGAGACCAAGTGGTTTGCTGCAACCATTAGAAATTCCAGAGTGGAAGTGGGAGCACATCACGATGGATTTTGTGGTAGGACTTCCAACGACTTAGAATGGATTCGATGCGATATGGGTTATAGTGGATCGACTGACGAAGTCAGCCCACTTTCTGCCGATCAGGGTTAAGTACAACCTGGATAAGCTAGCGAAGCTATACGTCAAGGAAATTATTTCTCAACATGGTGTTCCAGTGTCGATTGTGTCTGATAGAGATCCGTATTTTACGTCTAATTTCTGGAAACGATTGCAAGAATGTCTGGGAACGCAATTGCGAATGAGTACAGCGTATCATCCTCAGACCGATGGCCAGAGCGAAAGAACGATTCAAACACTTGAGGATATACTGAGAGCTTGTGTGATGGACTTCAAAGGAAGCTGGGAGGATCAACTACCATTGGTGAGTTCGCCTACAACAATAGTCATCATGCGAGTATTGGCATGCCGCCTTACGAAGCGTTATACGGTAGAAAATGCAGAACTCCTTTGTGCTGGGATGAAGTCGGTGAACGTCAATTGTTGGGACCAGAATTGGTACAATAAACCGCCGAAATTGTGAAGCTGATCAGAACGAGATTAGTTGCTGCTCAAGACAGACAGAAGAAGTATGCCGATTTACATCGACAGAACCGAGAATTCTTACCAGGAAGTTTCATTTTTCTGAAAGTATCTCCCTGGAAGGGGAAAATTCGATTCGGTAAGAAGGGGAAGCTGAGTCCCCGATTCATTGGACCTTT
This sequence comes from Panax stipuleanatus, assembly GCA_020205555.1. Classification (NCBI taxonomy): domain Eukaryota; kingdom Viridiplantae; phylum Streptophyta; class Magnoliopsida; order Apiales; family Araliaceae; genus Panax; species Panax stipuleanatus. The sequence goes on along the minus strand of CM035124.1, from coordinate 77,951,991 downwards.
TGAGGTACTACGAAAGGTGGGCGAGGTTGCTTACGAGATTGCATTACCTCCGGAGCTCGAGAATATACATAAAGTCTTCCATATTTCTGTGTTAAGACCTTACAAGCACGATTATAAACATATAATAGAATATGAACCTTTACAGTTTGATAAAGACTTAACATATGAAGAAGTGCCTGTTCAAATAATTGATAGAAAGGAACAAGTACTTAGGAATAAAGTGATACCTTCTGTTAAGGTAATCTGGAGAAACCACAGTGCTGAAGAAGCTACGTGGGAACTCGAAGATGTTATGATGAAGTCTTATCCGCATTTATTTGCTTAGTTATGTGTAACCCCTTATATACTGATTCTGGGGACAGAATCCTTTTAAGGAGGGAAGAATGTAATAGACGAGATTTTTTTTATACGTGATTCTGGGGACATAATCTTTTTAAGGAGGGAAGATTGTAACGATTGAGGTTTTATAATTAATTTTAATATTTATTGAGATAAATAAATATTTTATGTGATTTATTTATTGAGTTAAATAAATAAATTATGTGATTTATGGAGTGACTTAATTAAGTGTTATATACTAATTAAATGAATGTGTAATATTTATTTAATTAATATTAATATTATATTATAGTTCTAATTTAATTGAGATAATTGAATTAGATGAATTATGTGATGAAGTCTTACATGGATTATAATTAGCGAGTAATTATAATTATGTGGCAATTTTATATGATTAATTGATGTTAGATTTTAATTGATTAAATTAGATGATTGATATTTAATTAATTAAAATGTGACATTAAAGTATGCATTAAATAATTTGTTAAAATAAAAGAAAAAGGATTTTAAATGAGTTTAAATAAACAAGGCTTTGCATTTGTTTTAAATCTATTCTACCAAACATGGCCTTAGTAATAATAACCTATTTTTTTTAAAATAATGTTGTTTTGGCCAAACAAAGCCTTAAGGCTTTTTGAATTTTGAAACTTATGTAACTGCTAAATTAATTAGGCTAATTAGTATTAGTTAGTATGCGTAGTATATTATATTACGTTAGTTCTATACTACGTTAGATTAATCCTAAGTCTAAACTAAGAGCAAAGAAGAAAGAAAAGAGCAGAGGAAAAAGAGAAAGCAGAGAAAAGTTGGAGAAGAAGAGAAGGAAGAAGAAGCTTGTGAAGGCTAGAGTGAATCTTTGTTTTCTTCTCCTATCACCGAAAGGTAATCCATAATCTCTACTTTCATATTTTCAAAACTCGATTTAAGTTTCAAGTTTTATTCTCTGTGAAAATTGAGTTTTCATGTAATAGCATAAACATGGATGATATATATATATAGGTGGTGTTATTCATGGTGAATTATAGGGTTATCAATGATTTTCAGAAATCAAATTTCTGTAGAAATATATTTTAACAGAAAATTCATGTTTATATGAGTTCATATGGAATTTCATGAGTTTATATATTATGGGTGATTTTATATTGAAAAATTGGTATATGTTAGTATGTTGTTTAGAAATTTTCTATGATACTACCTTGAATCATGAGAATAAAGCATGTGTGATAAGTATAATTGCTTAAGAATTTGATTACAGTGACTTATTTTGGAAAATATATGAGTTTTCATGAAAATGGCCAAATTGGATTTTTAAAACTTGTGATTATCATTGTTTAAATGCTTTTGTGTTATGGAAGCATGTTATATATATGTATAATTGCATAGGTATGATTTACAATGTTTAAGTTACTGTAAATATCCATTTGTTGGCTTGTATGGGTTAATCGGTGAAGCAGAGTAACGTGGCTGTCTGCGTCTGGCCAAGTTGCTGCGCAGCTGCGCCGGCAGCAAGGCCAGGAGCAGCGCAGCTGCGCCGCTTGTCCTTCCCAGATCTTTACCCTGCGCAGCTGCACCGGTGCCAAGGCCTGTGGCTGCGCAGCTGCGCCGTGTCCCGGGCAGTGACAGTGACTTTAGTTTTTGTGCAGTGTTAATTCTAAGCTTAGTTTAATTATTCTATGACAAGGAGCATGTATCTAGCTGCTATAACATGTGTTATAATTTGAGAAAAAGGAAGTTTTGAAAAACTAATATGGTATTTAAATTATAAACTATAATTGTTTAATTGTACAATAAGTTACTTAATTATAATTTTATTAATTATAATTAAGAGTAAATGTTTAATTCAAATTATAATTTTTGTGAAATTATAATGTATAGAAGTTGATTTATTTTAATCAATTAGATGTTAAATTAAATTATAATTTATGCATGTTTAATTATGAATTATAAATTGATAATTTCATGATTAATTATAATTTGTGTAATTAAATGCATGATGTGGTTTAATTGATTATAATTATTTCTAATTTAAATGGTAATTATAATTTAAGTAATTATAATTTGATTAAGTGTTTGAATTATAATTGTTTAATTATAATTTAGTTAAATACATAATTGATTTAATTAACTATGTGATAGTTGATTATTATTATTAGAGTGAGTTAACCATGAGGGTTAACCACTTATGTGAATTAGTTATGTGTTAACTAATTTAGGTTATTGTAATTGAATATATATGTGTAGGAAGTATTAAAGTACGTGAATTATGTTAAGTAGCTTGCGCTTGAGGCAAGTCTTCTAAACCCTAAACTCGTTAATTTTATGCAAGTTTTCTGTACCCTAAACTTGTTGATTATATACAAATTCTTGAATTCATATATTCATTGTTGAGAATGTCCTTTCTATTTCTGTACTAGACAATTGTTTATTTAATTGAAATGATCTTAACTTATTGTTCAAGTAAGATCCAGTTATTATTTTAAATGCTTTAAATTGATTCTAAAGCATATGTTAATTCATAATTCTTTTATTTATGAATTATTGGAAGTTGATTCAACTAATCCTTAGTTGATGAACGTGAATTCTAAATTACCCTTGTAAGCTTATCCAAACCAAACTTTCTTTGGTGCGGACTTGAATTCAAATTACTGAGTTGAACAACCCTATGTACTAGGGGAGGTTACTACGCATAGTGTTAAGATGTTTGTGCACAATACATGGTACGAAGGGCTGATCCCCCTAAGTACAAGCTAAGGTCCATAGTCTTATTGACTGTTAAAGGTTTAAATAGAAATATTTATAACCTAGGACAAGAGTTCAAAGGTCTTATGACACTCAGATAAATTCTATATTCGAATTTTAATGTTGATAGAGAATTATTATTCAATTCTTTATTATTGAAGCAAGCTAAGTTGTTCAGATTCTTTTAAATATATCCTTTCATGTCTATGTTATTGTTAAACTCCAGTGAGCTGTGGTTTGCTCACTCTTGCATTAAATAACAATTTCAGTTAAGGTTGATAACGCTGATGCTCCGTCTACGAGTAAGGGCAAGGGAAAGAAAAGCAAGTGAAGACTTGTTTTTTTTATTATATTGAGAATGATTGTAATAAGACTTGAATGTTATGTTTTTATTTCCGCACTTTATTATATTCATGTCAGGGTTAGAGTAAACCGGGATTATCTTGAAAAGGTTGTAACCCTTGTTTTAAGGGAGATTTATCTATTCTAATTTAAGTCGTAGTTTATTTTACATTATTCATTCGGTAGATGTATGTTATATTAGAAAGTGACCACCAAATCATGTGGAAACGAAGTACCCGGATTTGGGGGTGTCACAGGCGCGTACCGCACCCACATGTAAAGCCTCCTGGCACGAGGCGCGCTCCCTATGCAGCAAACCAAGTTCGAAAATCCAAGTCAGGCGCGAGGCGCGCTAGACCTCCAGAAAAATTGGCCGACTTCAAAGTGTTGGCGCCGGCCGCGCGAGGGAGAATGGAGACCGGGCGCAGGGCTCACCGGTTGGCTAGGGCCTGATTTAAAACCACGATTGGATTCTTTCTTTTCCCTCTCTTAACCCAAATCAACCTCAATTCTCTCTATCCCTCCTCCTATACAAACTCCCTAAACCTAATCTAAGTACATAACTCTCCAAATCCAAATCCTATTCTAATTCTACTCTCTTTCTAAACCTAACCCCATTCAACCCATCATAGAAATTCGTCACTCGCAATTCGAACCAACATCAAATTCATCGAACACACTCCCTCCCTCTCGAATTTTCTCAATCACATACACCAATCTTCATCATAAATAGGAAGCAAGAGCTATTGGAAGCCTATAGGAATTGGAAGCACAAAGAGAAAGGTATTTGAATCAACACCCATCACATTGAGTCAATACCCACAAGGTAATACAAGTGATTCATTATTATTTGGGTTGAAGTGACTAAAGATTACAAATTTCATTGAATTGCTTGCATAATTGTATTGGGAACCCTTGGGTTACTGAAGACCCAAGGTTAATTCAAATTATTTGTAGTTGGGATATTTGCTATTATAAATTGTACTCAGTTTGGGGGAGAGACATTGTCGCCCACCACGTGTTCGATAAATTGCTTCAACATGATGTTACAAGCTATTTTTAATTCGTTGGGAGCAATTCAACACGAGACCTTCATCATGACATCCAAAAGGCCAAGGACTTCAACTTCAAGTGCTCCTCCACGATTTGATGCCACTCGATTTGTGAGCGAGGGAACGTCAACACGCTTACGCCAAGGTAATAGACAAAAAAACTTTGGTACTAAAACAAGGGCTGCAACCGGATACAAATCTCGACGGTGACATGTCACTGATGATTGTGGAGTGTAATTGGTTCCAGTTGGTAGAGCAACCCAAGCCGGCAGTGATCAACATTGTCAAAGAATTCTATGCCAACGCCATCGAGCACGTTGATCGTGTGGTCATGGTTTGGGGCAAACTGGTGTTATTTGACTGCCACGGAAATCAATGACTACTTTGGGGTGGAGACACCACAGACAGATCGATATGAGGATCATTTACCAAACTTGTGAAATCATAGCTCGACTTTGCGAGCCCGGAACTCAATGGGTGATAAAAGTGGACACCGATGAAAAAGTCCATTTCCCACAAGCCGCGTAGAGTCGTTATGGGAAAGCCTGGTACGCTTTTTCTATGTGCCCGTCTCATGCCTACACGTCATCAGAATGACGTAACTAAAGAACGAGCAAGGCTTCTCTACGGCATAGTCACTCATGAGGCCGGTCCAAATAATGCAATCAAGATTTTAAACATTGACATCGGCCTCTGCATTCAACAGTCCATTGACCGATCACTGCGAGGGAGTACCACCGGAGGATTATTGCATAGATTTCTGATCACCGACCTATGCTGAAAGGCGGGAGATCGATGGCACACCTCGGAGCCGATCCAGCAACCAATGGTCAGTCATTGACCATCCAACCATTGAAAAGTACAAACCTTGGACAGGAGCACGGTCACATCTGCGGGGGGAAGGGTTCATCATGATCCCACCATCCACACAACCCTCACCGCCACAAGCGGACAAGCCAATGGATGAAGAGGACGAAGCAGAGTCGCCGACCACTTTTTAACGACGCTGTCAACAGAGGAGTATGAGACTTGCCCAATGATAAGTGGTTTTTATGACCACTTATTTAGATATTATCTTACTTGTTTCGTGGCTTAAACTCAAGTATCTTTGTGCTTTTCACGTGTTTTTGCTTTGTTTTGTAGTTTGCATGTTTTGGAGCTCCCTTGGTGCTTAATGAGCTAAAAAGGAAAATATGAGGCAAAAAGGAGCAAGAATGGAATGATGGCATGACAATGGGAAGGAAATGCAATCCATATATCATTTGGGGGGTTCATGTTCATGTTCATTTTCTTAGATTAGAACTTGGTTCATATTGTAGAGCATCTTCTAAACTTTCCGGAACATCTTGAATCATCCCAATCAGAGTTCGGAGGCGAGAGTTATGCCCCGTATACCAACGAACGTTAAACTTCACGATTTTGGGTTTTCATTGCACAACTGTCACTTCAAGCCCAATTTAGACCTTCATCCATCCATTATTTCTCAATGCTCAAAGAATGAAAGTTGTATATCTCTTCGATAGGTTCGATTTGACAGGTGGCAGGCCCCGTAACTCCTCTCGAATAAAACGTTATGGCCTGTTCTACCAGAGGTCACTGCAGCAGACCTTCTGGGGTGCTGCCGCGCCTGTTTGTTGGCCATTTCCAGTGTGGGTGCACCAATGCCTAGGCAAAAATTTTAATATGTGTTTCTTGCGCACCCGCGCCCAATTCCAGGCTATTCCCAGCGCACCCGCACCACTCCTAAACATGACCAAACTTGACTTTTTCATATAAGACTGAGATTTGAAGCAAATGGGGGAGATTATTCTCAAGCCCTAGCCCTAGCTTGTTCTTCCTTTCTTTTCTTTTCATTTCCTTGTCTAGATTAGGAGTAGATTAAGGTTAGTTTTAGTTAGTTAGTTTCTATGGTTTGATTGGAGAAGAAGATTGAAGCAAGTGGATTCTATTGGAGACAAACTTGGAACAAGAGAACAGATTTACATTTCTTATTCATAGTTTCTCTTTGATTCATATTTGTATCTGTAATACCCGAGAATTTCCATATATTATTAAATGAATATATTAATGGAAGTGAATATTTATTCATATATAAATAATTTTATGTTATGAGATGAATTAATTCAATTATATAAAATTGAATAATTAAACAAGTGAGAATATGTGGAGTTTGCGATAAACTCGGTGATAGCCTTGTGTGGCACAGTGACGTAATATAAGAATGATTATATTAATTTAAGCAAATAATTAATCTATATTAACTGTAGAATATTAATTAATTGTTATCATAGAATATTAATTAATTGTTGTGGAATATTAACTGTGATTGACTAATAATATGTGATTATTATTATTGCAAAAAATATAATAATAATAAACCACTTATTTATAATTGTGCTGAGATTTATATTTGTTAATGTGATAATTAATCCTATGATTATAAATTTGGTGTAACCAATAATCAATGAGGAATAGATTAATTAATATTATGTTTAATTAATCAATGAGATAAATAATTTATTTATTTGACATTACGAATAATAAAATAAATAAGTAAGTTATAAGATTATATTGATTGATGAAGGATGGGTGTATATTATTAATTAACATTTAATTAATAAGATGAGTAATTCTATGTGCAAGCATGCGAATTACATGTGTAACATATAGTAGCTAACTATGTATTATATGAAGTGTAATATGACACTATTATATAGTAAGGTTTATTGAATTATGGGAGTTGCATGAAATGCCTATGTGACAAGGTGAATATACATTAAAGTAGGACATCATGATTATATGATAGATAATTTAATAATGCTTAACTATCTTATGTTATCCTCATTAATTATTAAAATGTGGAACCAATGTACATGGATTATATGTGCTCAAATTGCATTTACTACATCATGTGAATCCATGTTAGTATCATTAGAATTACATTGAAATACTATTTTATTGTGACATCTACACCTATGTAGGGATAAAATGTATACAAGATGTAACCTAAGAGTACATTTAATACATATATGTATAATGATTTAAGTGTAGCATGTGGTCCATTTACAATACTATAGTTTCCTTCCTTGTCCCATAATAAGAGACTCAGTTCATTCTCACGTGAAACACTCATGAAGCTATCCTACTCCTATATCCTCAAACTCAGCACATTCTAGCTAGTATGATTCAATGGGGAGTGGCTCTCATGATGCATTCCACCAACTACCCACCAACCTCTCCTTAACCTCCATACAATCCACATTTCCGTTGGTTTAGTTTGAGAGGGAAAATCATTGTCTGGTTAATATATTTTCTATACATTGAGCTCTTATCTTCCCATTCCATTTGCTAAGAAATTCCAAATAATAAGAAGTAGAGAGTGACCATACATATCAGTTGAGAAGGAAGTGAATTAGCAGCAAGTTTCATTAGCTAACAGAGGTATAATCACATGTTATTGTTCTTCATTTTTGCTTCTCTGAAATTTCTTAGATTCTGGATATTAATTGGAATTCATGATTTTGTGATTTGATAATGTTAATTAGTTGTTATATAAGTTAATACATGTGTTAATGAGACAATGCTGTTAGTTTATAGTCGAATTCGTGATGAATTTCTGTGTTTGGACTGGGAACTGCCGAAGCAGGGAGCTCACTGGTGCTGGCCGAAGCACGGCGCAGCTGCGCCGGTTTACTACTGAGGCGCAGCGCAGCTGCGCCGGTCCTCTTGAACAAGAATCCAATTTTGTTCCTAAAATTGCTATGTGGTAGTTACTTGTATAGATGAGGCAAGCATGTTAACATGGGTAGCATGTATGTATGGATACATAAACCTAACATAAGCTTGTTTTATTAAGATTCCACGCATGAATGACAAAGTTATAGTTTTGAAAATAAACTTAAGGTTTATAATTGAATTTTGACGTATATAAGCCATGTTAATGTTCTGACTTTTGGGGCACATTAGTATGACTTAGAAACACATGAGATGCATGTTAACTCGAGTATATAAGCTCCGTAACGAAATGTGAACCTAGCTAAGTGAACTTAGAATCTTAAAAAGGAACTTGGAGATTATGAAAAGGGGACTTAGATGTGCTATAATTATATTCGGACTTTGAACATGTTATTATCATTTAATAATGCATGAAGGACATAATGACTTGTGTATACGTGTTTAATAATGTAACATGGACACGCTATGCCTTATTAGTAAAATTTACTATTGAAAGTATAAGTTTTGATCATGATTCATGGAGTTTTAAATTCTAATAACTTTGGACATGATTGGATAATACCCTTTAAATTCACTAACGTATCAAACATACATATTTACCATGATAGAAGCCATGAAAGCAAGTTAGGCAGAAGTGAAGCATGAACTAAGTTGTAACATGTATATAACTACTTGCAAGCATGCCTAAATTAAGTTATATGATCACCTCGTATTTTTAAAATTAACAAGCATGATAGTTTACATGATTTCATGATGTTGTAAGGATTTAAATTGTTTAAAATGTAAGTCTAGAACCATGTCATGGAAAGTGAAACCTAGATTGCCTGGGGAAAACACGAACGGACCCTTAACATGTTAATATACCTGGTGTGAATGTTAGCCTGCATGACCGGACAGAAACCACAAGGCACATCCCAGCCTTGGCTTGGCCAGAGGGCTGCGCAGCTGCGCCGGCCCTAGGCTTAGCCATGGCGCAGCTGCGCTGGTCTAGAATCAGAAGCCATGCAGTTTGACAATCTAATTTTGGACAGATAGCTTATATGATGCCTACATTTCTTGAAATGGTTTACACCCTACTAATATGTATATATATGTGATGATTAAGTAATAAGATAATGTTTCACTTATATAATGGGTCAAAGGATCATAACCACTTGAGCATGATGAGTTGCTATAGTATCAGTTATGTTATGACTATGTACTTAATTCGTGATAACTTATAATTTGATTTCATACCATATGAGTATAAGTATGACATGTGACTAAGATAGTAACATATATGTATATTGAGTAATAAGTTTGTGTAACGGATATGTTAGCTAATGAAAATCCTATACATGTAATACATTATAAATAGGATTCAAAAGTGTTGGCTAGCTTTACGTGAGTAAACTACGCATAAGGCAAGTATCTAGACCTTATCTATTTGGATGCAAGTATTCTATCCTTGTATATTGCGAACTAGTTTCCTACTTAATCGTTTGAATTGAATTAGCATACTCGAACTCTTATTTCATTAAAGCTATTATTCATGTTGAACTTAGTATTGTTCTTGAATATTGTGAAAGTGTCTATGCCATTCGATTCGGCTAGACTTATATTATTGAAAAGAGACCCAAACCAATTAATTGGTGAGGGATCTTGTATTTGACTGAGAAGAACAAAATATAACTGTCGGATAACCGACGCGCGCACTTGAGTATGATTGATTGTTATGCATAAAGATGGTACTTTAGGCTGATCACTTGTTGTACTTGTTTTTGTTGGATTTTCAGTTTATTACTATTAATTCTAGTAGAAGTTCATGGTCCTTAATGACTGCTCAGTATTCAGTTATTTGAAATCTTAAATTAATTTATTATTGAATCACATTGATAGTCTTCTGTCCTTAGCGACTGTTATTGAAAACTGTTGATATTCTTATTATCCTTGAATTATCAAACCTTGCTATACCCTTTTCGAGAATTGAGAATTATATTATAAACCCTTATTGTATATTACTTGCTTAGCAATTTGTGCTCATTCTTGCTTTTCCCTAAAACATTTCAGTTAAGGCAGAGCATGGCGAACCTTCGGGCGTTGATAAGGGCAAGAGCAAGGCTACCAACTAGCTTGTCTCTTTTATGTTTTTAAATATTTTAATGTTGTATTAAGATTATGTAGCAAGACTAGATTTGACTATGTTTAAGCTTAAGTTAGATTATGTAATAAGTCGTTAATTGATATTATTATGTAATCTATTAAGTACTATAGGTTGCGAGACTTGGGGGAATAATTATAATAAATCATTGTAAATTATTCTAGATTAGATTTTTAGCTGTGATTGTGTGATTTTTAGTTATTATTATTGTGATGTATTACCATGAGCACATGACGAACCGAATTCGAGCGACCAAGTGGCGGTCCTGAATTTGGGGGCGTCACAAGTTGGTATCAGAGCTGTAGTTATAAACCTTAGGAACGAGTGTCCTTAGACTATAACTTAGGCGAACTTAGAAGTTGGAAAGGAGATAAAACTCACATAGAGTTTTCCCTAGAGCGAGACTTAGCGTGTTATGAAATGTAACTTCATTCTATACAATGAACTTATGTTTTATTTAACATTCTAATGGAGTTGCTGTTTGTTTGTCTTGTGTTTGTGATTGTAGGATGACAGACACAGGTGTACCTAGTAGAGTGGCAGAGGAGGAGCCCAGAGATATACATGTAGTATACGAGGCACCTCTAGAGGCTACACCAGTGCAGGTTATTGCACAGTTCGAGTCTGAACGACGAGGACGAGATTGAGATAGAGTCTGATCCAGAGGAGGCGCCGATGGAGGACGAGCCGATGGGGGATGAGCCAGTAGAGGACTCTGATGAGGCTACTATAGAGGAGCAGATGCTAGGAGAGTACGAGGAGCGTATTCTAGAGTTAGACTGCAGAGTCCAGGAGCTGGAGGAAGAGGCCAAAGAGAGAGAGTCATAGTTCTAGAAGCTGAGGGACGAGGACCACCAGAGGAAGCTGGTCATGCAGGAGTTAGAGATGGAGATTGCTTATCGTAGGGAGGCAGGGATCCAGATGGGGACTCTGTTCCATAGGTCAGTGGCGAGAAACTGGAAGAGGTTGAGCAGAGGGAGCTGAGTGAGAAGACAGAGAAGGAAGCACTCCGCACTCAGTTGGAATTAGAGGTGATGGATAGGATACACTTCGAGGAGAAGTGGGGGGCTGCCCATGAGAGAGCAGATAACCTGGAAGATGAGGTCAAATGTAAGAAGAGGAAAATGAACAAGATGGGGTACGTGTTCTGTTCGGCATTTGAGAGAGGGCTTGATGGTGTGTACTACTACCCGACAGAGTAGGGACAGAACTCTACACACTATGAGTCGAGAGCTGGTAGCTTATATAGCGCAGTTAGAGTGCAAGAGCGCTGTGAAGCGTGGCATGATGTGATGAGATGTCCTTAAATGGTCTAGTAGTAGTTGTAGCATTTAACTTTATGTATTATATATACTATGTTGTAATCCCGATCTTTTGTGTAAGATGTGGGATAATGATGTAATCCCCGAGTTAGCTTTTGTTAGAGGGGTAGTATGGTAGTAGGTTGGGGTATTCCCCGTCTTTTGTGATATTAGGGGAAATATATGATAACATTTATAGCAATATGCTAGGAAAATCATGTAATGAAATGGCATATGAATATAAATGAAGCTTATTTCAGAAATGTGTTATAAATTTATTCCGTTAGTATTAAAAGAAATACTTAAGTAATATACTTGAATAATAATAAAATGAAAACTTGTGATGCAGATAATGCCGCCCAGACATAGATTGACTGCACCTGAGAAGTCAGTGAACAATGAGAGGGAACAAGTAGACCCGATCCAGAAACTGGTAGACTTGTTAGGAGAAGCCTTAAGGGGAAGGAACAATGAACACGTTCGCCCAAACCCTCAGGCTGTGCTAGTAACAACCTTTAAAGACTTTAAGAGTGTAGGACCCCCGAGTTCGAGGGAACTACTGACCCAATCGTCGCACAAACGTGTATCAAGGAGATCGAAAAAGCTTTCACTATAGCTCGCATAGGCGAAGATCAGAAGACGGTATTTGCCACATACATGATAAGGGGAGAAGTGAACTACTGGTGGGAGGCTAATCAACAAAGAGCTATAGAAGGGATAATAGCTTGGGATAAATTTAAGACGCTATTTTTTGAGAATTACTTCCCGAAAAGCATGAAGAATAAGATGGAGGTGAAATTCCTAGAGTTAAAACAAGGTGAGATGACGGTGGCGTAATACGCGACTAGGTTTAACGAACTAGCACGATTTACGGAGCACCAAGTTGGTGATGAAGAGAGGAAGGCTAGACGCTTTGAACAAGGGTTGAAGCCGTGGCTGTTCAATAAGGTATCAGTTCTTCAAATTGATTCCTTTGCAACATTACTGGAGAAGGCAATCATTGCGAAAGGTGGCAGTGAGGCCTTAAGTCTGTATAACAAAGAGAAGAAAGGAAAGAATGCTGGAGGAGAGAATCGTACTGGAGGAAGCAGCAGTGGAGGAAGCAACTTGGAAAAGAGAAAATGGGAGAATAACAACAACAACTACTACAAAAACAACAATAATCAATCAAGGAATTTTCGTGGAGGTTTCAAGAAGAGGGCTGAAGGATGCCCAATGTGTGGGAAAAATCACCAGGTAGAGTGCTGGAAGGGACGTGGCACTTGCTACAACTGCGGACAGGAAGGGCACAACTCTCCCAACTGTCCGAAGCCAAAGAAGATCCAAGGGTGTTTTGCTTGTGGCTCAACTGAGCACCATATTAAGGATTGCCCAAAGAAGGGAAGTGGCGGGGGTAGCAATCAACAAGGAGGCAACAAGCTGATGATCAGCGGGCCGACACAATCCAACCGCCCAACCGCCAGAACCTTTAACATGACCATCCAGGACGCCGTGGCTGCGAAGGACGTGGTGTCAGGTATAATCCCAATCAATGATATAAATGCTTATGTATTATTTGATTTGGGTGCCACCTGTTCTTTTATATCTGAAGAATTTGCTAGTCAACTTAGTACACCCCGAGAACGATTAGAAAATCCTTTGATCATAGAAGTTGCTAATAAGGAAGTGATCCCTGTAGAATACGTTTATCAAGATTGTCGTGCAAACAATAGAGAACATGAACATGAACTGAGCGTAGACTTGATTCTTATTAGATTGGGAGAATTTGACGTAATACTGGGGATGGATTGGTTGTATAACCATGCTGCGATTATTGACTGTCAGAACAAGTGTGTGAACCTTCAGACTCTGAATAAGTCTAAGGTAATGTTTTATGGTAGCTCATCGCTTAAGCAATCGTGTTGTGTTACGATGATGCAGTCCAAGAAATTGTTAAGGAAAAGATGTGTAGGTTATTTAGCTTACATCGTTGATACTCAAAAAGAGGGAGTAGAAATTAAAGATATATCCGTAGTTAATGAATTTCAAGATGTGTTTTCGGACGATCTGCCTGGTCTTCTACCAAATAGAGAAATCAAATTCGTAATAGACTTAGCACCGGGAACGGCACTGATTTCGAAAGCTCCATATCGTATGTCGCCAATAGAAATGAAGGAATTGATGATACAATTGCAAGAATTGTTAGATAAGGGTTACATTCAACCGAGTGTTTCTCCTTAGGGAGCACCAGTACTATTCATTAAGAAGAAGGACGGATTGATGAGGCTCTGTATCGATTATCGAGAATTAAACAGAGTAACGATCAAGAACCGATATCCGCTACCGAGGATAGACGACATGTTTAATCAACTGAAGGGAGCAAAGTGTTTCTCAAAAATTGACCTACAAACAGGATATCATCAACTGAAAGTGAGGGATGAGGACATACCAAAGACTGCGTTTCGAACCCGTTATGGACACTACGAGTTTTTGGTAATGTCATTTGGATTGACTAATGCTCCGACAACATTTATGGACTTGATGAACCGAGTTTTCAATGCCATACTTGGATAAATTTGTAGTGGTTTTTATCGACGACATTTTGATCTACTCGAAGACAGAGGAAGAACACGTAGAACATCTGAAGATTGTTTTGGAGGCACTAAGGAAGGAGAAGATGTATGCAAAATTTTCTAAGTGTGAATTTTGGATGGAGAAGGTTCAATTCTTAGGCCACGTGGTGGATAGGAATGGAATCTCTATAGATCCTGCGAAGGTTGAAGCAGTAAGTAATTGGGAATAACCAAGAACACCGACGGAGGTGAGAAGATTTTTACGGTTAGCTAGGTACAATCGAAGATTCATCCAAGAATTTTCTAAGATAGCAACCCTATTGACCAATTTGACTAGGAAGATGGTGAAATTTGTATGGACCGACAAATGTGAAGAGAGTTTTCAGGAGTTGAAGAAGAGATTGAGTGAAGCACCTGTATTATCATTACCAGATGATGCGGGAAATTTTGTGGTGTATAGTGATGCATCGCACAAGGGACTTGGCTGTGTGCTTATGCATCACGGCAAGGTTATTGCATATGCGTCATGCTAATTGAAGGATTACAAAAAACGATACCCTACTCACGACTTAGAGTTAGCGGCAGTAGTTTTTGCGTTAAAGATATGGACGCATTATTTGTACGGAGAAAAATGCGAGATATACACGGACCATAAGAGTCTGAAATATATCTTCACACAGAAGGAGTTGAATATGCGTCAGAGGAGGTGGTTAGAATTGATCAAGGATTATGACTGCGATATTCTTTATCACCCGGGGAAGGCAAATGTGGTTGCCGACGCTCTGAGCAGGAAAGGAAGGGAGAAATTATTTAATTTGACGACTCAGGAAGAATTGATAAGAGAGATGGAGAAATTGGAGATAGAAGTAAAAGGACCAGAAAAGTCTGGTGAGAAGTTAATTGTAATGGAAGCTTGTCCGACGTTGTTGAATAGAGTGAAGGAAGCACAAGAAAAGGATGAAGAGTGTGAGAAAATCCGAAAGAGGATCATAGAAAATGAGGAAGAGAAATTTTAAATGGATAAAGACGGTATCTTAAGATTCGAAGGAAGATTGTGGGTACCAGTGGTAACCTAGTTGAGGGAAGAGATTTTTCACGAGGCACACAATACGACATATTCCGTTCATCTGGGAGGCACGAAGATGTACCGAGATCTAAGGCAACATTTTTGGTGGCCCAATTTGAAACAGGAAGTCGCAGAGTGCGTCAGTAGAGGTTTGACTTACCAAAGCGTTAAAGTAGAGCATCAACGGCCGAGTGGTTTACTACAACCGTTAGAAATACCAGAGTGGAAATGGGAGCATATTACCATGGACTTCGTGGTAGGACTTCCAGTTATGCAGAAAGGTTATGATGCTATTTGGGTTATCGTGGATCGACTAACGAAGACCGCACATTTTCTACCAATCAAGATCCGTTACAGTTTGAATCAGTTAGCGGGTCTATACATAAAGGAGATTGGCTCACGACATGGAGTGCCGGTATCTATTGTCTCTGATCGAGATCCGCGCTTCACGTCAAATTTTTGGAAGAGTTTGCAAGAAAGAATGGGAACACAGTTGAGGTTGAGTACGGCTTACCATCCTCAGATAGACGGACAGAGTGAGCGAACAATATAAATACTGGAGGACATGCTTAGGACTTGCGTGATGGATTTTAAGGGAAATTGGGACGACCACCTACCCTTAGTAGAATTCGCATATAATAATAGCTACCATACGAGTATCGGCATGCCACCGTACGAAGCTCTTTACGAAAGAAAGTGCAGAACGCCATTATATTGGGACGAAGTCGGAGAGCGACGAATACTCGGACCAGAGCTAGTACAACAAACCGCAGACGTGGTGACAGTGATAAGAGCCAGACTTGTAGCAGCTCAAGATCGCCAGAAGAAATACGCAGATTTGCATCGACAGGACCGAGACTTCAAAGTCGGCAGTTTCGTATTCTTGAAAGTATCTCCATGGAAAGGAAAGATCCGTTTTGGCAAGAAAGGAAAATTGAGTCCGAGATTCATAGGACCGTTCAAGATACTGAAGCGAGTGGGCGAAAGTGGCATACAAAGTTGCGTTACCACCCGAGTTGGAGCACATCCACAACGTGTTCCACATTTTCGTGCTGTGACCGTACAAGGCCGACTACAAGCACTTGATTTCTTACAAGCCCATTCAAGTGGAGGAAGAACTTGGCGTATGAAGAAATTCCTATCCAAATACTAGATAGGAAAGAGCAAGCCTTGAGAAATAAAATTATTTCATCTGTAAAAGTACTTTGGCGTAACCACGATGTCGAGGAGGCAACGTGGGAATTAGAAGATAGGATGATGAAGGACTATCCCCATCTATTCGTGTAATCTTATAGTAATTCCGGGACGGAATTTTTATAAGGGGGGGGGGAGGATGTAATACCCGAGAATTTCTATATATTATTAAATGAATATATTAATGGAAGTGAATATTTATTCACATATAAATAATTTTGTGTTATGAGATGAATTAATTCAATTATATAAAATTGAATAATTATAATAAGTGAGAATATGTGGAGTTTGCGATAAACTCGTTGATAGCCTTGTGTAGCACAGTGACGTAATATAAGAATGATTATATTAATTTAAGCAAACAATTAATCTATATTAATTGTAGAATATTAATTAATTATTATCATAGAATATTAATTAATTGTTGTGGAATATTAACTATGATTGATTAATAATATGTGATTATTATTATTGCAAGAAATATAATAATAATAAACCATTTGTTTATAATTGTGCTGAGATTTATATTTGTTAATGTGATAATTAATCCTATGATTATTAATTTGGTGTAATTAATAATGAATGAGGAATAGATTAATTAATATTATTGTTAATTAATCAATGAGATAAATAATTTATTTATTTGACATTACGAATAATAAAATAAATAAGTAAGTTATAAGATTATATTGATTGATGAAGGATGGGTGTATATTATTAATTAACATTTAATTAATAAGATGAGTAATTCTATGTGCAAGCATGCGAATTAAATGTGTAACATATAGTAGCTAACTATGTATTATATGATGTATAATTTAACACTATTATATAGTAAGGTTTATTGAATTATGGGAGTTGCATGAAATGCCTATGTGACAAGGTGAATATACACTAAAGTAGGACATCATGCTTATATGATAGATAATTTAAAAATGCTTAACTATCTTATCTTATCCTCATTAATTATTAAAATGTGGAACCAATGTACATGGATTATATGTGCTCAAATTGTATTTACTACATCATGTGAATCCATGTTAGTATCATTAGAATTACATTGAAATACTATTTTATTGTGACATCTAAACCTATGTAGGGATAAAATGTATACAAGATGTAACCTAAGAGTACATTTAATACATATATGTATAATGATTTAAGTGTAGCATGTGGTCCATTTACAATACTAGAGTTTACTTCCTTGTCCCATAATAAGAGACTCAGTTCATTCTCACGTGAAACACTCATGAAGCTATCCTACTCCTATATCCTCAAACTCCGCACATTCTAGCTAGCATGATTCAATGGGGAGTGGCTCTCATGATGCATTCCACCAACTACCCACCAACCTCTCCTTAACCTCCATACAATCCACATTTTCGTTGGTTTAGTTTGAGAAGGGAAAAACATTGTCTGGTTAATATATTTGCTATAAATTGAGCTCTTATCTTCCCATTCCATTTGCTGGGAAATTCCAAATAATAAGAAGTAGAGAGTGACCATACATATCAGTTGAGAAGGAAGTGAATTAGCAGCAAGTTTCATTAGCTAACAGAGGTATAATCACATGTTATTGTTCTTCATTTTTGCTTCTCTGAAATTCTTAGATTCTGGATATTAATTGGAATTCATGATTTTGTGATTTGATAATGTTAATTGGTTGTTATATAAGTTAATACACGTGTTAATGAGACAATGCTGTTAGTTTATAGTCGAATTCGTGATGAATTTCTGTGTTTGGACTGGGAATTGCCGAAGCAGGGAGCTCACTGGTGCTGGCCGAAGCACGGCGCAGCTGCGCCGGCCCCTTGAACCAGAATCTAATTTTGTTCCTAAAATTACTATGTGGTAGTTACTTGTATAGATGAGTCAAGCATGTTAACATGGGTAGCATGTATGTATGGGTACATAGACCTAACATAAGCATGTTTTATTAAGATTCCATGCATGAATGACAAAGTTATAGTTTTGAAAATAAACTTAAGGTTTATAATTGAATTTGACGTATATAAGCCATGTTAATGTTCTGACTTTTGGGGCACATTAGTTTGACCTAGAAACACATGAGATGCATGTTAACTCGCGTATATAAGCTCCGTAACGAAATGTTAACCTAGCTAAGTGAACTTAGAATCTTAAAAAGGAACTTGGAGATTATGAAAAAGGGACTTAGATGTGCTATAATTATATTCGGACTTTGAGCATGTTATTATCATTTAGAAATGCATGAAGGACATGATGACTTGTGTATACGTGTTTAATAATGTAACATGGACACGCTATGCCTTATTAGTAAACTTTACTAATGAAAGTATAAGTTTTAATCATGATTCAGGGAGTTTTAAATTCTGATAACTTTGGACATGATTGGATAATACCCTTTAAATTCACTAACGTATCAAACATACATATCTACCATGATAGAAGCCATGAAAGCAAGTTAGGCACAAGTGAAGCATGAACTAAGTTGTAACATGTATATAACTACTTGCAAGCATGCCTAAATTAAGTTATATGATCACCTCGTATGTTTAAAATAACAAGCATGATAGCTTACATGATTTCATAATGTTGTAAGGACTTAAATTATTTAAAATGTAAGTCTAGAACAATGTCATGGAAATTGAAACCTAGATTGCCTGGGAAAAATACGAACGGACCCTTAACATGTTAATATACCAGGTGTGAATGTTAGCCTGCATGACCGGACAGAAACCACAAGGCACATCCCAGCCTTGGCTTGGCTAGAGGGCTGCGCAGCTGCGCCGGCCCTAGGCTTAGCCATGGCATAGCTGCGCCGGCCTGGAATCAGAAGCCATGCAGTTTGACAATCTGATTTTGGACAGAAAGCTTATATGATGCCTACATTGCTAGAAATGGTTTACACCCTACTGATATGTGTATATATGTGATGATTAAGTAATAAGATAATGTTTCACTTATATAATGGGTCGAAGGATCATAACCACTTGAGCATGATGAGTTGCTATAGTATCAGTTAAGTTATGACTATGTACTTAATTTGTGATAACTTATACTGATTTCATACCATATGAGTATAAGTATGGCATATGACTAAGATAGTAACATATATGCATATTGAGTAATAAGTTTGTGTAACGGATGTGTTAACTAATGAAAATCCTATACATGTAATACATTATAAATAGAATTCAAAAGTGTTGGCTAGCTTTACGTGAGTAAACTACGCATAAGGCAAGTATCTAGACCTTATCTATTTGGATGCAAGTATTCTATCCTTGTATATTGCGAACTAGTTTCCTACTTAATCGTTTGAATTGAATTAGCATAGTTGAACTCTTATTTCATTAAAGCTATTATTCATGTTGAACTTAGTATTATTCTTGAATAATATGAAAGTGTCTATGCCATTTGATTCGGCTAGACTTATATTATTGAAAAGCGACCCAAACCAATTGATTGGTGAGGGATCTTGTATTTGACTGAGAAGAACAAAATATAACTATCGAAGAACCGACGCGCACACTTGAGTATGATTGATTGTTATACATAACGATGGTACTTTGGGCTGATCACCTGTTGTACTTATTTTTATTGGATTTTCAGTTTATTACTGTTAATTCTAGTAGAAGTTCATGGTCCTTAGTGAATGCTCAGTATTCAGTTATTTGAAATCTTAAATTGATTTATTATTGAATCACATTGATAGTCTTTTGTCCTTAGCGACTGTTATTGAAAACTTTTGATATTCTTGTTATCCTTGAATTATCAAACCTTGCTATACCCTTTTCGAGAATTGAGAATTATATTACAAACCCTTATTGTATATTAATTTTTGAGAAATTTGTGCTCATTCTTGCTTTTCCCTAAAATATTTCAGTTAAGGCAGAGCATGGCGAACCTTTGGGCGTTGATAAGGGCAAGAGATAGGCTACCAACTAGCTTGTCTCTTTTATGTTTTTAAATATTTTAATGTTGTATTAAGATGATGTAGCAAGACTGGATTTGACTATATTTAAGCTTAAGTTAGATTATGTAATAAGTCGTTAATTGATATTATTATGTAATCTATTAAGTACTGTAGGTTGCGAGACTTGGGGAATAATTATAATAAATCATTGTAAATTTTTCTAGATTAGATTTTCTGCTATGATTGTGTGATTTTTAGATATTATTATTGTGATGTATTACCATGAGCACGTGACGAACCGAATTTGAGCGACCACGTGGCGGTCTCGAATTTGGGGGTGTCACAGTATCTTTCTAATGTTTATTCAAATTATGGATTGTGGAGTTGATTCATTCATGAGTTAAACTCTATTTTGAGATTTCAATGGAACCCAACACATAGTTTGTATTGATTTCTTCCTCTTTGCTATTAATTGATTACTTATGAATTAGTTTTCATAACTTATGCTTATAGATTAATTGCTTGGCTCGTAATTACCTTGGGAACCTATATGAACTTGACAAACGGATTATAGGTTTAGACCTAGTTATGATATCATGCAAAAATTAGAGATTCTTGAGGGTAGTCTGTGAGATTATGTGACGTGTGTATTATTCATTATCCTCAAGATTAGATACTTTGATAGTATTTAGGATAGAAATATACCTAAATACCGTATGCAACCAAATTGAGAATCTAATCTTAATGACTTTCTTTGTGAAAGTTGGTAATTGAAGGAGTAGTTAACGAGATTTCCCGTGACATGTGTCTTGTTAATTATTCTTGATATTGGTCTCTTGATAGTGTGTAGGATAGACATATATCTACATACCGCATTAGGAAGATTGATAGTTGTCCATCGATAGAGGCTCTTACGTAATCATGATTTCTCGGTTGTCAATTCTATGTTGTTAATTATTTCAAATGAGAGAGTTAAGAGATTCAAATGAAGTGTTGGGGGAAACTGTATTCTCAAGTCTTCATTATCTAGTTTTACTCTAGGGTTAATTAGTTTTTATTTACTTGTCTAGTTTTAATTCAAAAGCACGTTATTGCTCGTTTAGATAAGACTGAAATGGTTATGGGCTAGTGGTTTGGTGACTTTTATTAATTAATTCTCCGCTGAGAACGATATCTTACTAACTCTTTATTACTTGTTGACCTCGTATACTTGCGCGTATTTGTCATTATATAAATCGGACAACAAGTTTTTGGCGCCGTTGCCGGGGAATTAATTGGATAACTGTTTGCTAACATTAGTTTCAATCAAATTAGTCTTAATTTAAACATTTTATTTTTGTTTTAATTCTCTTCATATATTATCTTTTCAAGGTACAATGGACCTAAATTTTTATCCATGGTGTTACACAAGGAAAGAGCACCCAAAGGAAGTAGGGAATGATGGCGTCGGCCCAATTGCTACACTTTCAGCACAGCTAGAGATTCTCTCAAGGAAGTTGGATACTGTTTCAGCCCAACAGAGTCGAGAGACGACAGTGACAGTGTGACTATGGTGCTGGAACCTACACGAGCCATTAGGATCCCATCAGTTATGGACAAGAGCAGTTTGGGGTGATTACTCCTACAATGAAGATTATCCCACTTATCACCAAGATTGGGGGTATTACCCAAACTCTTCAGCGAGCTATCAAAACCAATACTGCGATCCATGTCCAATGTATGCACCATACCACACATATCAATCCTCGTGTTTACAAAAAAATAGTCTCTAGAGGAAGTCCTGTATAGGAGTTTAGCGAATCAAGAGGAGATGCTTAGGAGCCAGAAACTATCAAACCAAAATTTTCAAAACAAAATGGCCCTAATTAACAATACTCCTACCAATGAGCTTCAATACATGGATTCTGAGGCTGAAACAGAAAAGGCAAGATTTGAAAGTTTGTGGGGAAATTCCATAGCATCGATAAAGGAGACATTGATTAAGCAAGAGAAGTCAATTGAGAATCTCCAGAGTTGGGCGAAGCAAATCAGTATGGCTTTAAAGAATGAGGAGGTGATTGATCAAGAGACCGAAGCTCAAGTTCTTCAAAGTCCAATGCCTCAAATGTTTGCAGCTGTGAGCAAAGGCCGTCAAGAGACTTGGTGCTATGATATGGATGCAAAAACTAATGAAGAGCCGGAAGTGCACTTGTAACTGGACGAGCTGAAGGTAATGGAAATAGAGGAGACAATCGGGGATGTGGAAAAGTATGAACCAACAGTGACAATACCCCAAGACCCTTCTCCATCGAATTTTGAGATGCCAGTGAAGTTTGCACGCCCTTGCCCTCTTGGAAGTCACATCATAGACACGGATCTCTAGGACATGAAAGAATCCGCATTCTTAAAACCATGGTGGTCAGAAGAAGAGAGAATAGAAGAAGAATCTGTTGTGTTCGGTATACCTCAATGCCCCAATAGTTTCACGTACACAACGGAAGCAGTGCCTAGCTCCCCAACCTTCACAATGGGGAATTCTTATACACATCATATGCTAAGTAGTTTAAATCTGAGGCCTCTCCTATTGGGAAGCCTCCAAGCTCACATGGTAATTCTAATGGATGGAGGGTTTCTCTAATATCGTCATGGGATCGGATAGCGGTGTTCAGAAACAGTCCAGCTAACGGACTATAAACTCAGCGCTCGATGGGAGGCACCCTATCATTTCTCTCTCTCCCTACCTGTTTAATTCTCCATTACCTGCTTTTTATTATATTTCCCTCCCCCTGTTTAATTCTTAGTAGTTTAATTTAGTTAAAAATTTTGAATGCTCGTGGATTTAGGAGCTCAGTGCCTTCATTTTTTGGACTTAAGCATTGATGCGTATATTTTTGGGTCTATAAAGTATGGAACAGATTTTAGATGCACGAGCATGTTGCATATACGCACATATAGGAGTTTTTCGAAATGCATAGTTATATATATCTCCTCCAATGTTTATTTCTCCTAGTTTTCAGTAGTTAATAATAGTTTTGGTAATTTAGAGGGCTTTATAAATGTTGAGTGCCTTTCTAAGGTTATAGTTGCTGGAATGAAGCGAAAGTCAAACGCCCTATACTCAATGCATATCCAAAGCTGCATATCAGAAATCTGGGGAAGGGCGCGTCATGCAGGTTATCTCAGGCTTAAGGCAAAATTCAGCAGAAACTGAGCGCCACATCATTTCATGTAGCATACAAAGCCGACTAGGGGAGTTCTCTTTTTCCTTTTATCTCCAATGAGGGCATTGCAGTTTTTAAGTTTGGGGGGTATTAGGGTTTGTTTTACATATAGTCTAGTTTGCATTCATTTTGCATATTGTGTTTGTTTATATAGCGCATGTAGGTCGTGTTTTGTTAAAATTTGTCAAAATTTTAAAAAATTTATTTTTGTTTTAGTCAATTGTGTTAGAGCATTTTGCATGAATCCAGTTTCTAGTTGGGTTGTTATTTATTTGGTCCTATGAGAAAATTGAAATCACTTGATTTTTGAACTGATTTGAGACTTAAGCTTGATAGTATGGTCATATATATAAATCCTTATCTGTCAGATACTGTGTAACCAGTTAGCACGATAGAGTGACCATCATGACATGATTAGTTTAAATTTTCACATACTTGTCTTCTGGTGGCAAAGCTGTGTTTTAACAAAAGAGTTCAGTGATCATATGATAATAACTAGACTGTTTAATGCTTAAGCTTGGGGGAAAATAGGGGGTATGCATGCTATGTGGGGAGATGGAGCGTAAGACGCACTCCCATTTGAAAAAGAAAAGAAAAGAAAAGAAAATGCATTGAAAAAGAAAAAATAGAATAAACACATCGGCTACGTCGAGTTCTGTGGCATTTGATATTCGACAAGTAAGCCCTCGGGGTGTCTCTACACCCAGCGCCCTAAGGCCGTCTGGTCTGGGAGTCGTTGGTCGAAAGCTCGCAACACGGGTATCATTGAAAAGCCTATGAGGACTAGGCATTGCACAGTTGAGTGTGTACATGGGAAAGTGCGAATACTCCCTCGTGAGTAAATAAAAGAATAATAAACCCTATGTTGACTCTTAGCTTAAATAATACATGGTCTTAGTTAGAACTTATCTGATTTACTGCTTTTCTTGAGTTGAACCTTGTTTTTCCCCCTAAGAAGCGTAGTAAGTGATTTATTTGTTCCAAAGCATGTTTAATGGTTGCTAGGCACACAACGCAAATACATCAGTGCTGAGAGCTTTGGATTTGCAAGGATATGCCTTATGATCTTGTTTTTGGTATCTCTTTGTTTGATTATCTTATGGTTTTCTGAGGCATTGCTTAGAGAGTTCAATACTGACTGAGACATGGATTCACATTCATATTATTATAGGTTGCATTCATTGTAGATATTGCATTGCATCTGTTGTTTGATTTTGTTTTGGTTGCTTGAGGGCCAGCAACGTTTAAGTTTGGGGGTATTTGAGAAGTGGTTTTTATGACCACTTCTTTAGATATTATCTTACTTGTATCATGGCTTAAACTCAAGTATCTTTGTGCTTTTCACATGTTTTTGTTTTGTTTTGTAGTTTGCATGTTTTGGAGCTCCTCCCTTGGTGCTTAATGAGCTAAAAAGGACAAAATGAGGCCAAAAGGAGCAAGAATGGAATGATGGCATGACAATGGGAAGGAAATTCAATCCGGACATCGTTTGGGGGGTTCATGTTCATTTAATTTTATTGGATTAGAACTTAGTTCATATTGTAGAGCGTCTGCTAAGTTTTCCAGAACATCTTGAATAATCCCAATCAGAGTTCGGAGGCGAGAGTTATGCCCCGTATACCAACGGACGTTAAACTTCACGATTTTGGATTTTCATTGAAAAGCTGTCACTTCAAGCCCAATTTAGACCTTCATCCATCCATTATTTCTCAATGCTCAAAGAATAAAAGTTGTAGATCTCTTCGATAGCTTCAATTTGACAGGTGGCAGGCCTCGTAACTCCTCCGAATAAAACGTTATGGCCGTTCTACCAGAGGTCACTGTAGCAGAACTTTTGCGGCTCGACCGCGCCTGTTTGTAGACCATATTCACCGCGGGCGCGCCAATGCCCAGGAAAATTTTTTGATATGTGTTTCTCGCGCTCCCGCGCCCAATTCCAGGCTATTCCCAGCGTGCCCGCGCCACTCCTGAACGTGACCAGACTTGACTTTTTCATATAAGAGTGAGATTTGAAGCAAATGGAGGAGATTATTCTCAAGCCCTAGCCCTAGCTTGTTCTTCCTTTCTTTTCTTTTCGTTTCCTTGTCTAGATTATGAGTAGATTAAGGTTGGTTTTAGTTAGTTAGTTTCTAGGGTTTGATTGTAGAAGAAGATTGAAGCAAGTGGATTCCGTTGGAGACAAACTTGGAGCAAGAGAACAGATTTGTATTTCTTATTCATAGTTTCTCTTTGATTCATATTTGTATATTTCTAATGTTTATTCAAATTGTAGATTGTGGAGTTGATTCATTATTGAGTTAAACTCTATTTTGAGATTTCAATGGAACCTAACACATAGTTTGTATTAATTTCTCCCTCTTTGCTATTAATTGATTACTTATGAATTGGTTTTCATAACTTATGCTTATAGATTAATTGCTTGGCTTGTAATTACCTTGGGAACCTATATGAACTTAACAAATGAATTATAGGTTGAGACCTAGTTATGATATCATGCGAAAATTAGAGATTCATGCTGGTAGTCTGTGAGATTATGTGACGTGTGTCTTATTCATTATCCTCAAGAATAGATACTTTGATAGTATTTAGGAAAGAAATATACCTAAATACCGTTTGCAACCAAATTGAGAATCTAATCTTAATGACTTCCTTTGTGAAAGTTGGTAATTGAAGGAGTAGTTAATGAGATTTTCCCGTGACATGTGTCTTGTTAATTATTCTTGATATTGTTCTCTTGATAGTGTGTAGGATAGACATATATCTACATGCCGCATTAGGAAGATTCATAGTTGTCCATCGATAGAGCCTCTTATGTAATCATAATTTCTTGGTTGTCAATTTTATGTTGTTAATTATTTGAAATGAGAGAGTTAAGAGATTCAAATGAAGTGTTGGGGGAAATTGTAATCTCAAGTCTTCATTATCTAGTTTTACTCTATGGTTAATTATTTTTTATTTACTTGTCTAGTTTTAATTCAAAAGCACGTTATTGCTCGTTTAGATAAGACTGAAATGGTTATGGGCTAGTGATTTGGTGACTTTTATTAATTAATTCTTCGTGGGAACGATATCTTACTTACTCTTTATTACTTGTTGACCGCGTATGCTTGCGCGTATTTGTCATTATATAAATCGGACAACACCCAACGCCAAGCTGCAATGCACATATACAACGTTGGGGCCTTTACAGCATTGGTTGATGCTTTCTCGCGCTTCTCACCAAACTCCGGCCCAGTCCAGTTGCCCATTCCTCCAGTTCTTCCTAGATACCGCCCATCCAAAGATGATGATTCCGACGAGAATTGACTCGTCGCTTTTGTAAAGTCCTCATTTTTCTTATTTCATATGCCAAGTAGTGAGGACATTACCTGATTTAAGTGTGGGGGGGGGGGAGAAAATTCAATTTTTTGTGTTTTAAGCATATAGATTAGGTTGCATGTAGATTAGATTTAATTCATTTAGTTCATATGCACATTATACAAAAAATATAAAAATATTGCATTCATATAGGAATTTTGTTAATAGAAGCATGCATTTAGTACATAGAGATTGAGCAGTAAGTCGTGGTAATGAAGTACATGGTTATTAATTTCGATTTTCACTGATCTTGCATAAAATTGAGCTTTATGATCTGATTAGGTTCGACCATAGTAACCGCATTGCATGATTTTGGTTTTCTCTCAAATTTTAAGCACACCGATTGATTTTCAGTTGTGATTAGGAATTCATGTGTATTAAGAACACGGACACTTACTTAATCATAGATTAAAAATAGAACATTGGCTGAAACATAAGTTTGGGGGAATTGTGGCTCAGAGAAGAAATAAAAGGAAAATTTGAAAAAAAAATACTTATGAAATAAAAATTGATTTAGTTTAACCTCGTGGCCTTTGTTACTCGGATAAGTAAACCCTAGGGGATGTCTTAACACCTAGCGCCCTAAAGCCTTCAGGTATGGGAGTCATTGGCCGAAAGTCCATTACATGGGTAACATTGAAAAGCCTAAGGGGGTTGAACATTGCACAAATCAAATGTATGAAATAATTGGTGGGATGGAGCGTTAAAACGCACCCGCAAAGCTTGAGCTTTGATGTTTAATCATTTATTGCTTGTTTAGCCTGATTTTCGTAATGCTTATGTAGATGCCATGTTTGTGTAGTTATCTTTGTAAAAGTAGGATGTTTGTTGGGATAAATCATATGAATCACTTTAAACTGCTGATATAAAATTGGACACACACGCACGGGAAAACGATTAGAGTCATGTAAGTGATGTGATGATGAGCGAGTCTATGATTGGTCATGAGTCGAGACAGATTGTAAGTTAAAGTGTTAATTCATAAGGATTATACAACTTGTATTTGGTTACTAAAGATTTTTGCTCAATTTTGTTTGTTGCATTCATTCTGTATATTGCATTCATTCTGTTTATTTGCTTGAGGACAAGCAATTGTCTAAGTTTGGGGGTATTTGATAAGTAGGTTTTTAACCTACTTAATAGGTATTTCTTAGCTTGATATATTGTTGTTACTTAAGTGTGCATGTTACTTTTCATGTATTTGTGTGCATTTGCAGGATTGGAGTGAAGATGAGCTTAAAGGGACAAATGGGAGGAATGGAGGACAAAAGGAATGCAGGACAAAGTTGCTGACAGCCAGGCGCGGGGCGCGCTGGCTTTGCACTACACCGGGAGCGGGTCGCGTCGCATCGAAGGAGAAGCAACTGCATAGCTGGTACGGGGCGCGCTGCTGATGAAGAGAACTTGGCACGGGGCATGCCAGGCAGATTACTCTGACCAGATTAGTTGATTTAAAATATAAAGTTGATGAGGAAAAGGATTGCAGACTTGCCTTATTATACTAGGGTTTTGATACAATATTTATAGAAGTTATTTTCTTAGGTTTAGACTATCTTTTAATCTATATTCTCTCTTTCATCTTGGATTGCTTGGAGGCTACAAACCCTAGTTATGAAGATTCAAGCATGTCAGGCTAATTTCTTTTATTCAATTCTGAAGGGATGTTGAACCTTAGTATTAATTTATGGTTTGATTAATTTATAATCTTTATTCTTTCATATTGAGATTTATTCTGTTAATCTATATAAACTTTCATATATGTTATTTAATTGGCTAATTTGGTTTCTGCAGGATTAAATTAGTAAATTGATATCATCTGCTAGATTAAGTCATATATTAAGCAAACGATGTATGTCTAATCAAAGTAGCAATTAATGATATTTTATTGTGGTCAAGCTTTGAAATATTGTTAAGGTTTTCAGAAGACAAGTGAAATAATTCCTGATTGTGTAATTATTGCTTAGAATAATCTAATTCTCATTCTTAATGCTTCTAACATATTAAATCTAGACTGATAGTTCTAGGTTGTATGTTAGTTAAAATCTTTTATTGGCGATCGTCGCATTAGATCTACACATAAAGAGAATTTGAGGTAATTTGTGATCGCGGTTATCTAGGGTTATTAATCTCATTGAAAGGGTAAATAGTGTACTAATTTGATTAATTTATAATTAAGAAAAGGGGATACTGAACTGAAGAATTGAAGTTTTTTACTCATTGATATTTTATTAAATTCACTTTAGTTAATTATACTTTTTAAAACTAAAAACCCCCAATTCATTGGAAATACTTGGATAACTAATAAACAATTCACTCTCTGTGGGATCGATCCTTACTTATTACTATACTAATTCTTGAGTTACTTGAATAAAGAGTAAGGTAAATTTTGTAGTGCTAGACGACAGCTATGAAGTTTCACCATCCCATGCATAATAGGCAGTGTGTGTTAGAGTTTATGCCCTAGAGGCTAATTCTTTGATGTAATTGTTTAAACATTTTTTGATATTATATTTGATTGAATAAATGAATTATTTTATTATGGTTTTATTTACTGCGTTATATAAATGTTAACATAATAAAAGTCCTTAGAATAGTGATACAAATTATATGGCTTCAAGTATGTGACTTGAACATGAGATCATATAGTTACAATTAGTATCATTACTCTTAAATGTCCCTAGTCAAGTGTCATTGTTAATGGGACAACAATGATACATTGAGACTAGTATGTGGATTGACTGATGGCCAAATCTCATTGGTCATAAATATATGAGATATTGAGTCAATGCATAGGTACATGTTAGAGAACAATGTACTGGGCAGACCCACCATGAGAATTCTACGTGGAGCATTATGCAAAGTGTCATAAGCAATTCTCATAGTGATAATGATGTAATGATCCTCCGACCTGAAATCACTATATTACTACACGAGAATTTATGTACTTTGATATCATCAAAGCCCACCTTTAATAGGTGGACGATAAAGGTGATTATTGGGTATATCATGAATCGTGTGAGGAATATGAGTGATCTAGATGGAATTTAACCCTCCTATATATTAGGGGTGATATCCATAGGCCTCTTGATTGAGTAGGACTATGAAATGCATGGCCATGCTCAAATAGTGATTTGTTTCGTATAGTCTACTCATCGATCAAGAAAACTCAGATTAAATTATGAAGAGGATGACACATTCCATGCCTCGAGTTTAATCTAGGATGTCAAGGTTAAAAGGATTAAATTACATTGAAACATTGGTCACGAAAAGGTTGTATCGAATCACCGATCTTATTATTATTTGGGTAGCAGTGATGCATTACTAGATGCCGCTCACTGTTTATAATTTTATAATATGATTTTAAAATTATTGCCAACATAATAATAACCTATAGGGTCACACACTTAGAACGTAATTAAAAGGGAATTAATTTAAATTGTATGGATTTAAATATATCAATATGATTGATAGTATTTAAATTATGAATTTAAATTAATAGGATAATTTGTGTATATATATATATATATGTATATTAATTAAGTAAGACTTAATTAAGATAATATATATATATATATATATATATATATAAATTCGGATTTTATATTTCTAATTGGATTAGGTTTTGGTTAATTCCTTTAACTGCTATATATATGATATATCAGCCGTTTAGGGTATTATCGATATCAAGACCCTAGCCGCTCTTAGAGAGAGACTAAAGAAAAAAATTTCGAAAAATCCAGATCCTTGGCGGCTAGTACCGCAGCTTTCCTTGCTGCAGATCGTGTGACGATTCGCGGGACGTTCGTGTGGATACCATAGAGGCGCAGTTCCGTTGGATTGCGTTGAGGATTCGAAGCAGTTCCAGAATCTCCATCGTCTCCTTTCAGGCTTGAATAATCGGTAAAACATATCTTAACCTCTGAATTAATATGTTTTCGCATGGATCCTGTTTTAGGGTTTTGAAAATTTTTAATTTTCGCTGCGTTTATGTGCCGAAAACCCTACAGTGTGTCCTTCAACAAATGTCTTTGTGAGTTAGGTGTAAGTATAAACCTCATGCCACTATCAGTTTATACTCAGTTAGGACCACCACTTGGTCAATCGAATTCGGTTTGTCACGTTCTAAAATCTAACACCACAATAAATATTACGACTAAATGTCGCATCGCACAGCGGAATAATACACAACTATTACCAAATAAATTGAATTTAATTAATATAATTTCTTCACGTCCCAAGGTCTCGAAACTTAAACATTGATTACATAGCTTAGATATAACTTAAGCATACATAACCATAACTAATACATAATAGAATAAGTCTTAATACAATCATAAGTTCTACATAATATTAAGCTACTCAGTAGCCTTTCCCTTGCCCTTGTCGGTGCTCGAGGGTCCGCACTACTCTGCCTTAACTGAAATGTTTTAGGGAAAGCAAGAATGAGCAACAAGTTTGCTCAGCAAGTAATATAACGACAAGGGTGAGTAATATAGTTCTCGAATCTCAAAAAAGGGTATCGCAAGGTATGATAGTTCAAGGATAGCAAGAATATCAACAGTTCTCAATAACAGTCGTTAAGGACAGAATAATATCAATATGATTCAATATTAAATCAATTTAAGATTTCAAGATAACTGAATACTGAGCAGTCACTAAGGACTATGAACTTCTACTAGAATTAACAATAATATAATAAAAATCCAATAAAACAAGTACAATAGGTGATCAGCCTAAAGTACCCTATGGTATGCATATCGTTCAATCGTACTAAAGTGCGCACGCCGGTCTCCCGATAATATAATTTCCCTTCAACGAAGGTTGTTCATCTCAGTCAAATACAAGATCCTGCACTAATCAATTAGTTTGGGTCGCCTTTCAACAATATAAGTCTAGCCTAATCAAATTGCATAGATCACAACAATTATAAGTTCAATCTCAAGATTTAAATATCGAAGCATATAATTCGACTTTTATCTTATTCATGAAGTATGTGATTCATAATATCTAATTTCAATCTCGAAAGCTTACTTTTACGACGATAATAGCACAAGTTAAATGAATGCTCAATACAGAGTAGGATTAGGAACTTGCTTACAACGTTCCTTGAATAAAGTAAATACAAGGATATGGTACTTGCCTTTCGCGTTGATTATCAACTTATAGCTTACTAGCACCCAACGAACTTATTTTATCCTATTCATGTATACACATTAGTCATATAAGTTCAATATGTACACCTATTATCTTGAGTTGCTATGATACATAAGTGTTTCAATACCAAATATATAATGTTAGTCTTCTCTTAGTCGTATGATCTCCTATGTATATCATCACATAGCACAAAAATCATTTTTTCATACACTATAACATTAAAGAACATAGTTTGTCATCATATTTTGACTTCAAGGTTATAAACATTTATCAAATTCATGGTTCTATGTTAGCATATTCATTTTCATTCAATCAAGGCTTTAAGTGTTCAATTAACAATGTCTCTTACATTTAATTGCTATACATATGTTATGAGGTCACTAAGTATCAGTATCCACATGTTCAGGTTACTTTAGTCATGCAGTTCATGTTCTTCGTTTCACTTCCTTGAAACTTATTCTTACTCATGCTGAACTATTGTACAATGCATAAGACTAACTAGTCGTTCATGTTAATCATGTCTATAGGCATGGCACACCTAATCATGAAGTCACATTCTAGAATACTTACGACGTAGTTATTGACAAAACTAGTTTCCAAGATTTCTTTTGAAAAACTTATGTTAAGCCACCAAGCATGCAAAGCTACTTCACTTACTATTCCTCATACTTTCATATATGCATAGCTAGAACACATAAACATGCTCACAAGTTTCAAACTCAAAGTGTAAATTGCTCATTAAGTTCGCCTTTGAATTCTATGCTATCAAAATTAAGCATATAAGGTAAGTTCACTCATATATATATATATATATATATATAATCAAATCATGATACCAAGTTTGGAATTCGAGTATACATAGCTTATTGTACACATAGCAAGTATAGACTTTTACTTGAAAACTTATATCTAATCATGCTTGGATAATCTATACCATCTATAACATATTGTTCACATGTCAACACATATCGGAACTTGATACGTTGATGCTTAAGGTCAGAATATACATTACACAACGTTTATTGAAACTACTTTTCAAATCTTTAACTTTCTTTGAAATATTCAAGCTAAACAACTAATATGACTTACTATATACATAGCAACCTTATTGCACATGTTATGGTGATTTATATGCATATTCTAGCTAATATAACATGCTCAATACATTAGAAGACATAATAAAACTGTCAACAAAAACTGCAGACGGGTGCGGCCACGCGCCACTTGTACTAGTGAGTGGCGCGGCCGCGCCACTCCTGTTCAAGGCCAGACAATGTTTTGCTTCAGCAGAACTTCAGTAATTCCTCACAATGTATTTAGCTAGCATGCTTGCATACTACTACTTTGCATTCCTAACATATAGATATACTTAACAACTTATGCTAGCACCTTATCACACATCAATTCCAACAATATCATGCAATTTCTATGAATTGAATTTCAAATGGGTTTAGAGGTTATACCTCTTGAGCTCAAACTTGCACAAGACTTGCTCTCAAATTCATATTATAAACTCACAATACTCTCTCTATATCAACTTAGCACAAATTTTAGCAACAGAAAAAATCAAGAGAGGCTTGGTATTTATAGGAGAATTCAATATCCATACAAAGCAATTGCCCCAAGGTTTGAAATAATGGGGGAAATGAAGAACTAGAGGATTGAGGGGAGCTGATGGAATAGTGTCCATGTGACGAACGAGAATTTTGTAAAGATATTGAATATTTATGGAGATAAATAAATATTTTTAATGATTTAATTATTGAATTAAATAATTAATTCATGAATTTGTGGTAGATTAATTTAATTATATGTGTGACATTAATTAAATTAATATGTAGTAATTTAATAGTTCAAAGAATATATTTAATGGAGTTTATTTGATTAATTGAATTAATTAAATAAGCATATGTTACTTTAGTTAATTTAATAATTAATTAATGAATTAATAAATTGACATAATTAATAAATAAAAATATTAATTATGTGACAATGTGATTTAATGTGAATTATCTTATTTTATTTAATTGATTTAAATAAAATTAATTAATCAATAAGTAAGGTGACAATTAACTATATAGTAAATTAGTTTATTAAAATAAATGGGGAAAGAAAAGAAGAGGAAGGCAAACAGGGCTTTAGGAGAAGTTTATCCGTTGTTAATACAACGGATACTTATATAATACGTATATTCGTTGTTCTAAGTCATTATCTAAGTCATTATCAGAGAAAGTTAGAGAAACTTGAGAGAGAAATCAGAGAGAAAAGAAGAAGGCATTGAGAGAAATTGAGAAAAGAAGACTTGAGAGATCATTGTGTTGTTATCAATTGATTATCTTCATACTAACTAAAGAGTAATTCTTCTTTATGTTTTCAAAATTAAAGTTTTTCACATACGTATTCTAAAGTCTGTGAAAAATTGGGTTTTTCAATTGGGTTATGATATGACTTTATCTATATGGGTATGTAATTATAACATGTTTTCTAACGTATATACATGTTTTAAAGTAATCAATTTTATATAATTTGGCCTTAATTGATTTTTTCAAAAAGTTACAGAGTTTTCTACGATGTTGTAAAATTTCTCTGTCAGTACTTATTTTTGGGAAATTAAAGTGTGAGGTTATTATATATGTGACCGTATATGTTAGTATTATGTGTTGGATCATGTATCCATGATTTACACTGATCACACCAAATAACTTTGTTAATAAATGGGTTTGATGAAATTACAGAGTATTGAATATGGGTGAATAACCCATATGGGTTAAATTAATGATTGAATCATATATTTATATTTAAATTGATACATGAATATGATTGTATATGTTAAAACAAAGAAAATGGAATTGAAATGAATGGATTCGGTGTAGTAACGAATCCGTAAGGTGATTTTTATGTTTTTCATTAAACTCTTGAAAGTTTTGAAGAACAGTGAAAATTAATATTTTGACTTTGTATAATTACATAACTTGGAATGTTAAGAACATGTTATAAGTGATATATAATGTTCCTGTGAAGTTTATACTTCATGGGTAACATTATAAATCAGTGTAATAATGTGAATTGGGAGAAAATGGGAGAAAATCTGTGTTCGTTCGCGAACTTCAGATTCTGAATTCCGCAGCCGCGCGGCCGCGCCGGCTGCAAGGCAAAATGGCGCGCGGCAGCGCTTGTCCGAAAATTTTAAAAAAAATTGCTAAGTGTTGGAAAATTTTGAAATGTGTTTTGAGTCTAATGAACATGAACACATGTTATATACATATAATAAAATATTGATATGAGTTTAATAATTTATGTTATGTGATTAATTAATAAATTAATTACGTGATTTAAATTATCATTTGTAAAGGTTAAATAATGTGTTATAAACATTAAGACATTATTTTAAATCTAATTAACATGATGACATGTTATGTATGTAATGAGTTATTAATACAAGTTAATAACTTAAGTTACGTGATTAATTAACAAGTTAATTAATCAACGTAAACCATTATTTGAAAACCTAATAATGAGTTTGAAGAATACTATTGTAAATCAATAATCATATCGAACTTGTGATTAATTGATATTGTGAATGTATTGATAGGTAAGAGTAATTAAAGAAGTGAGTAATAATTGTAGCTTGCGCACGAGGCAAGTTTCCTAAACTCAAATCTTTATATTTGAACAAGTTTCCTAAACTCAAATCTTTATATTTGAGCAAGTTTTCTATCCCTAACTTATTATTATTGTTTGGCAAGTTTCCTAAACTCAAATCTTTATATTTGAGCAAGTTTTCTATTCCTAACTTATTATTATTGTTTGGAAAGTTTCCTAAACTAAACTCTTTTAATTAAGCAATTGCTATGCTTAATTACTATTGTTGAGAAAATTCTTACTCTTGAATATCCAAGTTTAGAATTTCACATGAGATGCCATGATTCTTTTAAAAGTATCATTTAAGTGTACAATACTTATTCGATTGTATACCTTGAGAAGTTAATATTCAATATGAATATCATTTATTGAATTATCCAAACCAACTTTATTTGGTACGGATTCTGATGTCAAATTGAGATGAACAACCCTAATGTAGGGGATTAATGAAGATGCTTTAAGCGTTAAGATAATGTGCACAATATCAGTACAAAGGACTGATCTCCCTAAGTACGAGAAGTAAAGTCTATAGTCTTATGACTGTTAAAGGTTGGAAAGGTTAATATACTTGACAACCTAAGACTCGGTTAAGGGTCTTAATGACCCTCAGAAGTAATTTGACTCTCGATTAATATTCTTGATTCAAAAGTTGAGAAATTTGACTCTTGATTAATATTCTTGATTCAAATGTTGAGCTTTATGTTATTCAGAATTCTTTCACTCGCATATTATTATTCTGTCATATTTTTATACTTGCGGGCATTCGTGCTCACTCTTGCATAATAACATTGCAGCTAATAATGAACGAAGTGATGTACCTTCTAGTAGCAAGGGCAAAGGAAAAGCTAACAAGTGATGAAGATTTGTGTTGTCATGAATAATGTTAAAGTTTAAGATTTATGTGTGATGATTTAAGACTTATTTATTTACGTTTCCGCAAAAGAGATTTAAGGTTAAGTATAACCTGGGATTTATGATGTATTTTTATTTCAGATGATGTAAGATGATGATTTATTTATCTAATAAATGAATTTCATTATTTATGGGTAGATAGTTGTATGATATTGGAACAGTGAACACCAAATCCTGTAAAAATTAAGATACCGGATTTGGGGGTGTCACAAGTTGGTATCAAAGCCGTAGGTTATGAACCTTAGGTGGGGGGAAAACCTTAGGATAGTAGCCTTCATGAAGATAGTAATGACAACTCTGATTTGAGTTCTAAGAAAGATAATAAAATTACCTTATGTGCTATGTGCTTATGTGTTCATACTTGTTAGAGTATTGATTAACATCACGTAAAAACTAAGACTTTAAGGCAGTGGGACCGCCAGATTTTAAGGGTTCCACGGACCCGATAGAAGCTCAGACTTGGGTTATGGAAATGGAGAAAATTTTTGAGGTCGCCCGTGTTAGGGAGGACCAGAAGACCTCCTACGCGACATTTATGTTAAAATTAGAAGCCAGCTATTGGTGGCATGCAAATAAGATCAGGGGAGGAGAAGGTGTAATAACCTGGGAAAGGTTTAAAGAAATGTTTTTCGAGATGTATTTCCCGACCAGCTCCCAGAATCAAATGGAGGTGCAGTTTCTGGAGTTGAAGCAGGGGAATATGTCTGTGCCCCACTACGCGACAAAGTTTAACGAATTGTCTAGGTTTGCCCAATATCAGGTGCATACTGACGAAAGAAAGGCTAGGCGTTTTGAACAGGGACTGAAACCCTGGTTGTATAGCAAGGTGTCGATGTTTCAATTGAACACTTTTGCTGGAGTTCTGGAGAAGGCAATTCTCGCTGAAGGTGGAAGCGAAGCGGTGTCTAAGTACAATCAGGATCAAAAAAAGAAGAAGAATGATAGTGAAGGAAACAATAAGGCTAGTGGCAATCACACAAGGGGAATTAATAATCATAAACGAAAATGTAATGACAACCCGTCGTCTGTAAGTCAACAAGGTAGTCAGAAGAAAAAGTTAGAACCATGCCCAACCTGTGGGAAGACTCACTTGGGAGTCTGCATGAAAGGAAAAAGAGTTTGTTACAACTGTGGTCAGGAAGGCCACATAGCACCTAACTGCCCTAACCCTAAGAAGAGCGCCTGCTACACATGTGGGTCAAAGGATAACTTGGCTAGAGACTGTCCAAAGAAGGCATCTGGAGGGGCAGGGTCAGGTGGACATAAGGGAAATAATAGTGGAAATCCTCTTACCATTACCGGACCGACTTCAACAAACCGACCAACTGCAAGGACATTTAACATGACCGTACAAGACGCTGTGCAGTCTCGTGATGTGGTGTCAAGTATCATTCCGATCAATAAAGTCAATGCTTATGTTTTATTTGATTCGGGTGCTACTTGTTCATTTATATCCGATGACTTTGCAAAGAATTTAGAATTGCTTAAAGACGAATTAGAAATCCCTATGAACATAGAGATTGCGAACAAGGAAGTAATTCCTGTTAAGTATGTACACAAGAACTGTAGAGTGGATATTAAGGGTAACGTTATGAATGTAGATCTTATCCCGATTAAACTTGGGGAATTTGACGTTATCCTGGGAATGGATTGGCTATTCAATTATGGAGCCGTAATTGATTGCTAGAAAAAATGTATTAACCTTATGACTCCATCAAAGGTTGTGTTTTATGGCAGCAAATCGCCTAGACAAGCGAGTTGTCTGACGATGATGCAGGCCAGGAAGTTACTAAGACAAGGCTGTGTGGGGTATTTAGCCTACATAGTCGATAGTCGTAAAGAGAATTCAAAGTTAGAAGAAATACCAGTCGTAAGAGACTTCGTGGATGTTTTCCCGGATGATCTGCCAGGACTATATATTTAGTACACATATATGCTTAGGTCTAAGTTCATTTAGAAGTATACATGGATTTAGGATGTCACAACAACATTGCATGGTAGCACATTGGGGTACATTTATATACACATCGTATAGTACATTTTAATAATATCACATTATGAGTTAGTTGAATGGTGACATACTACATTATCACAAATCTCATTATTATTATTATTTCAATTATGTACTTATTGAAATAATGATTGTTATTCCTTATTCACATGCTTTAATATACCATATAGTATATATATTACATGGTCTTACTAATGTGTCACACTACACTTTATATAGTTTGGTCTCATATGGTATAATGTACATACAACATGTACTCTTATAAGTCCACCCATATGGCTCACTTTCTTTTATAATATAGGTTATATACATATTACATAGTTATGCCAAAATATCACATTATACATTATATTATATAGTTGCAGTTACTATACAATATACGATTACATAACTTTACACTAAACAATTAATAGAATAAATATTAACCTCAAACATTAATTATCCATTAATATGCTATCACCCTTAATTAATAATATATTATTAATTAATCATCCACTTATTAATTCTTTCTTTAATGAATTAAATTATATACTTTTCATCACTATGCCACACAAGGCATTCCTCGAGCTTATAATAAACTCCACATTCTCTTCTCAATTATCATCATTTCAATTTAAAGTAATTAAGTTAACTCATCTCATATCACATAAATATTTATATTCAAATAAATATCCAACTTTCATTAATATATTCCTTTAAAAATATTTAGAAATTCTCGGGTATTACATCCTCCCCCCCTTATAAAAATTCCATCCCTGAATTGCTACAAGGTTACACAAATAGATGGGGATAATCCCTCATCATCCTATCTTCTAACTCCCACGTAGCCTCCTCGACATCGTGGTTACGCCAAAGTACTTTTACAGATGAAATAACTTTATTTCTTAAGGATTGCTCTTTCCTATCTAATATCTAGACAGGAATTTCTTCATACGCCAAGTTCTTCTCCACTTGAATGGGCTCATAAGAAATCACGTGCTTGTAGTCGGCCTTATACGGTCCCAACACAGAAATGTGGAACACGTTGTGGATGTGCCCCAACTAGGGTCGTAACGCAACATTGTATGCCACTTCGCCCACTCGCTTCAGTATCTCGAACGGTCCTATGAACATTGGACTCAACTTTCCTTTCTTGCCGAATCGGATTTTTCCCTTCCATGGAGATACCTTCAAGAATACGAAACTGCGGACTTTGAAGTCTCGGTCCTGCCGATGCAAATATGCGTACTTCTTCTAGCGGTCTTGAGCTGCTACTAGTCTAGCTCTTATCACTATCACCAGCGTCTGCGGTTGTTGTACTAACTCTGGTCTAAGTATTCGTCGTTCTCCGACTTTGTCCCAACTATAATGGCGTTCTATATTTTCTTCCGTAAAGAGCTTCGTACAGGTGGCATGCCGACACTCGCATGGTAACTATTATTATACGCAAATTTGACTAAGGGTAGATGGTCGTCCCAATTTCACTTGAAGTCCATCACGCAAGTCCTAAGCATGTCCCTCTAGCGTTTGTATAGTTCGCTTAGTCTGTCCGTCTGTCTGAGGATGATAAGCGGTACTCAACCTCAACTGCGTTCCCATCCTCTCTTGCATGTTTTTCAAAAAATTTAACGTGAAGTGTGGATCTCGATCAAAGACAATTGACACCGGCACTTCTTGTGACGAAATAATCTCCTTTACGTAAAGGTTTCGCTAACTGATTTAAACTGTAGCGGATCTTGATTGGTAGAAAGTGTGCGGTCTTCGTTAATTGATCCACAATAACCTAAATAGCATCATATCCCTTCTGTGTGACTGGAAGTCCTACCACGAAGTCCATCATAATATGCTCCCATTCTCTGGTATTTCCATCGGTTGTAGTAAACCACTCGGCCGCTGGTGCTCTACTTTGACGCGTTGGCAAGTCAAACATCTACTAACGCATTATGTGACTTCCCGTTTTAGATTGGGCCACCAAAAATATTGCCTCAAATCTCGGTACATTTTTGTGCCTCCCAGATGAACGGAATACGTCGTATTATGTGCCTCGTTCAAAATCTCTTTCCTTAACTCGATTACTGCTGGTACCCACACTCTTCCTTCGAATTTCAAAATACCGTCTTTATGCATTCAGAATCTTTCTTCTACATTTTCTGTGATCCTCTTTCTGATCTTCTCGCGCTCTTCATCCTTCTCTTGTGATTCCTTTACTCTATCCAACAAGGTTGGACGAGCTTCCATTACGAACAACTTCTCTTCAGACCTCTCTGGTCCTCTTACTTCTATCTCTAATCTTTCCATTTCTCTTACCAATTCCTCCTGAGTCATCATGTGAAATAATTTCTCCTTTCCTTTTCTGCTCAGAGCGTCGACAATCACATTTGTCTTACCCGGGTGATAAAGAATATCGCAATCATAGTCTTTGATTAATTCTAACCACCTTCTCTGACGCATATTCAACTCCTTCTGTGTGAAGATATATTTCAGACTTTTGTGGTCTGTGTATATCTTACGTTTCTCCCCATATAAATAGTGTCTCCAAATCTTCAACGCAAAAACTACTGTCGCTAACTCTAGGTCGTGAGTAGGGTATCATTTTTTGTAGTCCTTTAATTGTCGTGATGCATACGCAATGACCTTGCCGTGCTGCATAAGCACACAGCCAAGTCTCTTGTGCGATGCATCACTATACACCACAAAATTTCCCGCATCATCTGGTAGTGATAACACAGGCGCTTCGCTTAATCTCCTCTTCAACTCTTGAAAACTCTCTTCACATTTGTCCGTCCATACGAATTTCACTATCTTCCTCGTTAGATTGGTCAATGGGGTTGCTATCTTAAAAAAATTCTGGATGAATCTTCGATAGTACCCGGCTAACCCTAAGAAACTCCTTATTTCTGTTGGTGTTTTTGGCTGCTCCCAATTACTTACTGCCTCGACCTATGCAGGGTCTACGGAGATTCCATTCTAATCCACCACGTGGCCTAAGAATTGAACCTTCTCCATCCAAAATTCAGACTTAGAAAATTTCGCATACATCTTTTCCTTTCTTAGCGCCTCCAAAACTATCTTCAGATGTTCGGCGTGTTCTTCCTCTGTCTTCGAGTAGATCAAAATGTCGTCGATGAAAACTACCACAAACTTATCCAAGTATGTCTTGAAAACTCGATTTATCAAGTCCATAAATGATGTCGGAGCCTTAGTCAATCCGAATGACATTACCAAAAACTCGTAATGTCCATAACTGGTTCGAAATGCAGTCTTTTGTATGTCCTCATCCCGTACTTTCAGTTGGTGATATCCTACTTCGTAGGTCTATCTTCAAAAAATACTTCCCTCCCTTCAGTTGATCAAATAAGTCATCTATCCTCGGTAGCGGATTCTGTTCTTGATCGTTACTCTGTTCAATTCTCGATAATCGATATAGAGCCTCATTGATCCGTATTTTTTCTTAACGAATAACACTGGTGCTCCCCAAGGAGACACACTTGGTCGTATGTAACCCTTATCCAATTACTGTTGTAGTTGAATCATCAATTCCTTCATTTCAACTGGCGCCATACGATATGGAGCTTTCAAAATCGATGTCGTTCCCGGTGCTAAATCAATTACAAATTTAATTTCTCTGTCTGGCAGAAGACCAAGCAGATCGTCCGAAAATAAATCTCGAAATTCATTCACTACGGATATGTCCTTAATTTCTAGTCCCTTTTTATGAGCATCTACAATGTAAGCTAAATAACCTACACATCCTTTCCTTAACATTTTCTTGGCCTACATCATCGTAACGCAACACGATTGTTTAAGCGATGAGCTACCATAAAACACTACCTTAAACATTACTCGGAGTCTGAAGGTTCACACATTTATTCTGACAGTCAATTATTACTGCAAGGTTATACAACCAATCCATTCCCAGTATTATGTCAAATTCTCCCAATCTTATAAGAATTAAGTCTACGCTCAGTTTAAGTTCTCTAATGTTTGCGCAATAATTTT
This sequence comes from Panax stipuleanatus, assembly GCA_020205555.1. Lineage (NCBI taxonomy): Eukaryota > Viridiplantae > Streptophyta > Magnoliopsida > Apiales > Araliaceae > Panax > Panax stipuleanatus. The sequence continues at coordinate 77,909,382 of CM035124.1, read as the reverse complement.
GATAAACGTATTCTACAAGGAATATTTCCTTATTCGCAACTTCTATTTTCAAGGGAATTTCTAATCTTTCTCGGGGTGTATTAAGTCTACTAGTAAATTCTTCAGATACAAAAGAACAGGTGGCACCCGAATCAAATAATACATAATCATTTATATCATTGATTGGGATTATACCTGACACCACTGTCCTTCGCAGCCGCTGCGTCCTGGATGGTCATGTTAAAGGTTCTGGCGGTTGGGCTGTTGGATTGTGCCCGTCCGCCGATCATCAGTTTGTTTCCCCCTTGTTGGCTACCTCCGCTACTTCCCTTCTTCGAGCAGTCCTTAATTCGATGCTCCGTCGAGCCACATGTAAAACATCCTTGCATCTTTTTTGGCTTTGGGTAGTTGGGTGAAATGTGCCCTTCCTATCCGCAGTTGTAGCAAGTGCCGTGATCCTTCCAGCACTCACCTTGATGGTTCTTCCCATATTTCGGGCGTCCCTCAATCCTCTTCTTAAAACCTCCACGAAAATTTCCCGATTGATTGTTGTTGTTTTTGTTGTTATTGTTCTCCCACTTTCTTTTACCCAAGTTGCTTCCTCCACTACTGCTTCCTCCAGCACGGTTCTCTCCTCCAGTATTCCTTCCTTTCTTCTCCTTGTTGTACAGACTTAAGGCCTCACTTCCACCTTCCGCAATGATCGTCTTCTCTAGTAATGTCGCAAAGGAATCAATTTGAAGAACTGATACCTTATTGAACAGCCACGGCTTCAGCCCTTGCTCAAAACGTCTCGCCTTTCTTTCCTCATCTCCAACTTGGTGTTCTGTAAATTGCACTAGTTCGTTAAACTTAGCTGCGTATTGCGCCACCGTCATATCACCTTGCTTAAGTTCTAAGAACTTCACGTCCATCCTATTCTTCATGCTTTCTGGGAAGTAGTTCTCAAAAAATAGAGTCTTAAATCTATCCCAAGCTATTATCCCTTCTCCAGCTCTTTGTTGATTAGCCTCCCACCAGTAGTTGGCTTCGCCTCTCGTCATATATGTAGCGAATACAGTCTTTTGGTCTTCACCCACACGAGCGATAGTGAAGGCCTTCTCGATATCCTTAACCCATGTCTGGGCAATGATTGGGTCGGTAGTACCCTCGAACTCTGGGTGTCCTACACTCCTAAAGTCCTTAAAGTTTGTGAGTAGTACTCCATGAGGATTGGGGCGAACGGGTTCGTTGTTCCTTCCCCTAAGGGCCTCTTCTAACATATCTACTAGCTTCTAGATCGGGTCTACTTGTTCCCTCTCATTGTTCACTGACTCCTCAGGTGCAGTCAATCTACGTCTGGGCGGCATTATCTGCATCACAAATTTTCATTTTAATATTACTCAGTTATATTACTTAAGTATTTCTTTTAATATTAAAGGCATAAAATTTTATAACACATTTCTGAAATAAACTTCATTTATATGCATATGCCAAATCGTTTCATTACATGATTATCCTAGCATATTTCTATAAATGTTATAACATATCCCCTAATATCACAAAAGACGGGGAACCTACTAACATACTACCATACTACCCCTCAAACAAAAGTTGACTCGAGGTTTACATCACTATCCCACACTTTACACAAAAAGTTGGGAATACAATATAGTATATACATCACATAAAGTAAATACTACTACTAGGCTGACTAAGGGTCTCATCCCATCATCCCACGCTCCACGGCGCTCTTGTACTCGATCTGTGCTATATACGCCATCAACTCTCGGCTCAAAGTATGTAGAGTCTGTCCCTGCTCTGCTGGGTAGTGGTACACACCATCAATCACCCTCTCAAAAGCTGAACGGAACACATACCCCATCTTGTTCATCTTCCTCTTCTTGCATCTGACCTCATCCTCTAGCTCATCAGCTCTCTCATTAGCCGCTTCCCACTTCTCCTCGAAGTGGATCCTATCCATAAACTCCAACTCTAGCTGAGTACGGAATGCTTCCTTCTCTGTCTTCTCACTTAATTCTCTCTGCTCTACTTCTTCAAGCTTCCCTGCTAGATCTACGTTCCTCGCCACTGACCTGTGAAATAAGGTTCCCATCTGGATTCTTGCCTCCTTGCGGTAAGCAATCTCTACCTCTAGCTCTTGCATGGCCAACTTCCTCTGGTGGTCCTCGTCCCTCAGCTTTTGGAACTCGGACTCTCTTTCCTGGGCCTCAGCCTCCAGCTCAAGGACTCTGCAGTCCAACTCTAGGATCCGCTCCCCATACTCGCCTAACATCTGCTCCTCTACAGTAGCCCCATCAGAGTCCTCCACTGGCTCATCCTCCATCGGCTCGTCCTCCATCGGCTCCTCCTCTGGATCGGACTATATCTCAATCTCGTTCTCTTCGTCAGACTCAGATGGTGCATGATAAGTGGATTTTATGACCACTTATTCGGATAGTAACCAACTCATTCTGTTACTTAAACTCAAGTATCGTTGTGCATTTTATGTGTTTTTGCTTTGTTTTGTGATTTTCAAGTTTAGAAACTCTCCGTGTGCAAATTGAGCTTAAAAGGGCAAAAGAACGCTTAAATGGGGCAAAGCACTAAAATGGGCTTAAAGCATGAAGATAGCATGGGTGAGGAAGCAATGAAGGTGATGCCACGAGTCTAAAGGCCAAAAGGAGCAAGAATGGCATTTGAAGCAAAAATGGGAAGGAAATGCAATCCGGACATCGTTTGGGGGGTTTATGTTCATTTCATGTTCTTGGATTGGAGCTTAGTTCATATTGTAGAGAGTCTTCTAAGTTTTCCTGAACATCTTGAATCATCCCAATCGGAGTTCGGAGGCGAGAGTTATGCCCCATATACCAACGGACGTTAAACTCCACAGTTTTGGGTTTCTACTGCTTAGCTGTCACTTGGAGCTCAATTTCAGCCTTCATCCATCCATTATTTCTCAATGCTCAAAGAATGAAAGTTGTAGAGCTCTTCTCTAGCTTCGATTGACAGGTGGCAGGCCTCGTAATTCCTCCCGGATCAAAAGTTATGGCCGTTTTACCAGAAGATACTGTAGCAGAAAACCCTTAGCATGGGCGCGCGAATTTCCAGTGCATTTTGGGCCGGCCGAGCCATTAAAAAATGCTGCCAGACTTGATTTTTCAAGTGCACGGGACTTGGCTTAGTTAGGATATAAGAGGGCTCGTTTTTGTCAAGAAAGAAAAGACATTTTTAGGCCTTAAGCCCTAGCTAGCTCTTTTCTTTGCATTTTCATTTCTTGTTTGTTAGATTAGGAGTAGATTAAGTTAGAGATTAGTATAGATTAGTGTTAGTTAGTTAGATTCTAGGTTTTGTTAGTGTGTGAAGATTGAAGCAAGGATTACATCAAGATCCATTACTTGGAGAAGAACATAAGATTTGCATTTCTCTATCTCTTTCTCTCCTTATATTAAATTTATATTCGGATGATGTTTATAAACCTTGTGGATAATATATTTAGGTTGTCTATGCCTTAAATCTATTTTGAGGTTCTAATGGAACCTAATGAGTAGTTGATTGTTGGTTTCTTTTCCATGATGGTCTTATTTGATTGCTATTTGTATGTCTATTGCGATGTATGCTTTAATTGCTTAATTGATTAGCTACCAATTAGTGTGATAACCTATGTGGGATTAGAAAACGAAACGTAGGTTTAGATCAAATCGTGGTAGCGGGCAATTTTAGGTTCACATGACGTTGGACTTATGATTTGTGCTTAGGATAGAAATATACTGAAGCGCCGCTCGTAGTCAATAGAGAACTTGACCTTAAACCCTATTTATTTGTAAATCACATAGGAATATAGTGGTTTAGGTATTGTGGGTGTCCACGTGCGTCTATCACCTGTGGATTGCACGTGGTATGGTTTAGGTACATCGAAAGGTGGCCTTCTCTCACTCTCGTGTTCTCAGCTAACACTTATAATGATTAATTTGACCTAATTGGAAGTAAATCGACTTAGACGAATAGTTAGGTAAAATTGGAATCTCTTATCTTCATTATCTAATTCTACCTTAGGATCCTTTAGTTTAACTTTCATTCCTCGCCTAGTTTAAAAGTAGTTTTAATAATTCATTCTCTCTACCACTCGTTTAAATAAGTCTGAAATGATTATGTGCTAGTGGTTTGGCGACCTATTATCATTAATTCTCTGTGGGACGATATCTTTACTCACTCTTTATTACTCGTTGGCCGTGTATACTTGCGCGTTAATTGTGTCATCTAATCGGAGCAACAAGTTTTTGGTGCCGTTGCCGAAGAATTATTCGATAACTGTTTGCCAATAATAGTTTAATCAAATTAGTCTTAATTTAAACTTTTTTATTTTTGTTTTAATTCTTCCTATATTCTCTTCTCGGGTACAATGGACTTCAATTTCTATCCATGGAACTGTACAAGACAAGAGCACCCAAGGGAAGCTAGCACTGATGGACTTGACCCAATTGCCTACACTCTCAGCACAGTTAGAGGAGCTCTCAAGAAAGTTGGATACTGTTTCAGCCCAACAGAGTCGAGAGCCATTGACTTCATATGACTATGGTACTGGAGCTTATATGAGCCATCAGAAGCCTATCAGTTATGGACAAGAGCAGTATGGGGGTGAGTACTTCCACAATGAGCCGTACACGAATTATCAGCAAGATTGGGGGTATCACTCGAGCCCTTCCGAAAACTACTATCAAGACCAATACTGCTGAGTCGAGTCCAACTTTTACATCCGAACCCACTTATCCATCCCCATGTTTACAAGGAGAACAGTCTACCATGGACATCCTGGATAGAGCCTTAGCGAAGCAAGAGGAGATGATTAGGAGCCAAGAAGAATTGAACCAAAACTTTCTGAACCAGATGGCCCTAATCAACAATCCTTTAACAAATGAGCCTCAGTACATAGATCCTGAGACTGAAACTGAAAAGGAAGGATTGGACAATTTGTGGTGAAATTCCATAGCATCAACACAGGAGACCTCAGCTGAGCAAGAGCAGTCAAGTGAGAATCTCCAGAATTGGGCAAATCAGAATAACATGGCCTTGATGAAAGAGGAGTTGATTGAGCAAGGGATACAGACTCAGAATCTTCAGAATCAGCTCTCTCAAGTAGTAGAAGCCGTGAGCAAAGGACCTCAAAACTCCAGTAAGTTTCAGTATATGGATTCTGAGGATGAAGCAGAAGAGGAGATTTTGATTGAGCAAGAGTATTCAAATGAGGATCTTCAGATTTGGGTGGAGCAAATTAGCACGACATTAAATAAGGACGAGGTATATGAACAAGAGACAACAATGCAAGATCCTGTACCTCCAATGAATGATGCCATGAGTTACAACCCTCAAAAGATTGGTGCTATGACATGGGTGTAGAAACTAATAGAGAATCCGAAGTGCAATTGCAACTGGACGAGCCTAAAGTAATGGAAATAGAGGAGCCAATTGGGGATGTGGAGTACGAATGTAAACCAATAGTGAAAATCCCCCAAGAGCCTTCTCAGCCTTCGTGGAACAAGCTAGTCATGTTTGCACACCTTTGCCCCCTTGGAAGCCATATTACAGAGCCGGATCTCAATGATATGAGAGAGTCCGCCAGCTTCAAACCATGGTGGTCAGAAGAGAAGAGAATAGAAGAAGAGTCGTTGTGTGGTTTATGCCTCCATGCCCCGATCATTTCACATACACAACGAAACCATTGCCTAGCTCCCCGACCTTTTGTCCGAGGAATTCATATACATATTCGACGCTAGGTAGTTTAAATTCGAGTCCTCCTCTATTGGGAAGCCTCCAAAAGCATAGCAATTCTGATGGATGGAGAGGTTCTCCAATATTGTCGGGGAGTCGGATAGCAGTGGTCAGACACAGTCCAGCTAGAGGACAATAAATCAAGCGCTCGATGGGTGGCACCCCATCATTTCTCTTTCTCCTTCCTTGTTTAATTCTCCATTTCCTGCTTTCTATCATACTTCCCTCCCCCTTGTTTAATTCTTATTAGTTTAGTATTTAGTTTAAAATTGTTGAATGCTCATAGATTTAGGAGCTCATGCCTATATTTTTGGTTTTAGGCATGAATGCGTATAATTTTTGGGAACATAAAGCTTATAGCATACTTTTGATGCACTTGCATTGCTTATACGCACCTTTAGAGAATTTTTGGAAATTTAAATGCAAATATCTTTACATGGTTATTTCTCTTGATGTAAATAGATATTATACTTTTGATAATGTATGAGGGCTTAATAAATGTTATATGTCAGTCTCAGGGTTAATCCATGCTGCAAGAAGCAAAGCTCTAGGGCCAAGCAAGTGCACAGAGCAAAGGCTACAGAAACAGAAAACAGCAGGCCGCACGACCGCGGCAATTTAAGCCCTGCATCCGCTGCGCGGCCGCGCCTAGCACAAAAATGGCCTGACTTAAGGAAAATCTTGCAGATTTTGGGGGGGCATCGCTTCATGTAAATTATCAGCAGCACACAAGCCTCTTATCCCAAACCCTCAAGTTCCTTCATGCAATCCCCCATCTCTTCCATCTCATGCAATCCCCTCCACTACAAGCCTTAGTTTTGAAAACCTCCTACCTCCTCAATCCAAAGTTACCAATTCTCATCCACCTCATCCCTCTCAACCTGATTAATTGAGATATTGAATGTGGGATCTTTAGCAGGGCAAGATTGATATAGAGTTGGGTTGGTTCATTGAGTATAGTGTTGAGCGGGGTTTATTTTACCAAGAGCAGAGAGAGACGGGGAAACTTCTGAGAGGATGTCACTTCATTTCATGTAGCATCAGCAGCCAAATAGGGGAGTTTCTTTTTACCTTTACCTTCAATGAGGACATTGAGTACTTTAAGTTTGGGGTTATTGGCTTTATTTTGCATATAGGGTAGTTGCATTCATATTGCATATTGTGTTTGTTTATTTAGTGCATGTAGGTTGTAAATAGTTAAAATTTATGAAAATTTTAAAAATTTTCTTTTAATTTTGCATTCTGTGTTAGAGCATACTGCATGAATCCAGATTTCAATTGGTTAGTTATGTATGTTGCCTATGAAGAAACTGAAATCACTTGATTGTTGAACTGATTTGAGACTTCAGCCTGATTTTATGGTCATATATGTAAATCCTTACCTGTCAGATACTGTGTAACCAGTAAGCACGATAGAGTAAACACCATGATATGTTAAGTTTAAATGTTTACATACTTGTCTTCTGGTGGAAAAACTAAGTTTTAATAAAAGAGTTTCAGTTCGCATATAATAATAACTAGACTGTTAAAAGCTTAAGTTTTGGGGAAACAGGGGACATGCATGATTTATGCGGGGAGATGGAGCGTAAGACGCACTCCCTTTCAAAAAAAGAAAAAGAAAAAGAAAACAAAAGAAAAGATTAAGAAAAAAAAAATAGAATAAACACTTCGGCTACGTCGAGTTTTGTGGCCTTTGATATTAGAGCAAGTAAGCCCTAGGGGTGTCTCTACACCCAGCGCCCTAAGGCCGTCTGGTCTGGGAGTCGTTGGTCGAAAGCTCGCTATATGGATATCATCGAAAAGCCTAAGAGAACTAGGCATTGCACAGTCGAATGTGTACACGGGAAAGTGCGAATACGCCCTCGTGAGTAATAAAAGCTTAATGAAAACCCCCTGTTGACTCTTAACTCTAGTAATACATGGTCTTAGTTAGAACATATATGATTTACTATTTTTCTTAAGTTAAAGCTTGTTTTTCACCTAGTATGTGAGTTATTTATCTGAATGCATATCTAATGGTTGCTAGGCACACAACGCACAATACATCAGTGCTGACAGTTTTGGATTTGCAGAATATGCCTTATGGTCTTGTTTTGGGTAGCTTAACTATTCGACTATCTCGTGGTTTTCTGAGGCATTGCTTTGAAAGTTCAATACTGGCTGGGAACTTGGATTCGCATTCAAGATAGCGTAGGTTGCATACATTGTAGATACTGCATTGCATCTTTTGTTTAGTTTTGTTTTGGTTGCTTGAGGGCAAGCAATGTTTAAGTTTGGGGGTATTTGATTAGTGGCTTTTATGACCACTTATTCGGATAGTAACCAACTCATTCTGTTTCCTAAACTCAAGTATCGTTGTGCGTTTTATGTGTTTTTTCTTTGTTTTATGATTTTTAGGTTTAGAAACTCTTTGGGTGCAAATTGAGCTTAAAAGTGCAAAAGAACGCTTAAATGGGGCAAAGCACTGAAATGGGCTTAAATCATGAAGATAGCATGGGTGAGGAAGCAATGAAGGTGCTGCCACGAGTCTAGAGGCCAAAAGGAGCAAGAATGGCATTTGAATCAAAAATGGGAAGGAAATGCAATTTGGACATCGTTTAGGGGGTTTATTTTCATTTCATGTTCTTGGATTGGAGCTTAGTTCATATTGTAGAGCGTCTTCTAAGCTTTCTTGAACATCTTGAATCATCCCAATCGGAGTTCGGAGGCAAGAGTTATGCCCGTTATACCAACGGACGTTAAACTCCACGGTTTTGGGTTTCTATTGCGTAGCTGTCACTTGGAGCTCAATTTCCGCCTTCATCCATCCATTATTTCTCAATGCTTAAAAAATGAAAGTTGTATAGCTCTTCGATAGCTTCGATTTAACAGCTGGCATTCCTCGTAACTCCTCCCAGATCAAAAGTTATGGACATTTTACCAGAGGATACTGTAGCAGAAAATCCTTGGCGCGGGCGCGCGGATTTCCAGTGCATTTTGGGCGTTGCCGTGCCATTAAAAAATGCTGCCAGACTTGACTTTTCAAGTGCACGGGACTTGGCTTGAGTTAGGATATAAGGGGGCTCGTTTTTGGCAAGAAAGAAAAGACATTTTTAGGCCATAAGCCATAGCTGGCTCTTTTCTTTGCATTTTCATATCTTATTTGTTAGATTAGGAGTAGATTAAGTTAGAGATTAGTATAGATTAGTGTTAGTTAGTTAGAGTCTAAGGTTTTGTTAGTGTGTAAAGATTGAAGCAAGGATTACATCAAGATCCATTACTTGGAGAAGAACATAAGATTTGCATTTCTCTATCTCTTACTCTCCTTGTATTAAATTTGTATTCGGATGATGTTTATAAATCTTGTGGATAATATATTTAGGTTGTCTATGCCTTAAATCTATTTTGAGGTTCTAATGGAACCTAATGAGTAGTTGATTGTTGGTTTCTCTTCCATGATGGTCTTATTTGATTGCTATTTGTATGGCTATTGCGATGTATACTTTAATTGCTTAATTGATTAGCTACCAATTAGTGTGATAACCTATGTGGGATTGGAAAACGAAACGTAGGTTTAGATCGAATCGCGGTAGCAGGCGATTTTAGGTTCACATGACGTTGGACTTATAATTTGTGCTTAGAATAGAAATATACCAAAGCGCTGCTCGTAGTCAATAGAGAACTTGACCTTAAACCCTATTTATTTGTAAATCATATAGGAATATAGTAGGTTTAGGTAATATGGGTGTCCACGTGCATTTATCACCTGTGGATTGCACGTGGTATGGTTTAGGTACATCGAAAGGTGGCCTTCTCTCACTCTCGTGTTCTAGGCTAACACTTATAATGATTAATTTGACCTAATTGGAAGTGAATCGACTTAGACGAATCATTATGGGAAATTGGAATCTCTTATCTTCATTATCTAATTCTACCTTAGGATCCTTTAGTTTAACTTTCATTCCTCGCCTAGTTTAAAAGTAGTTTTAATAATTCATTCTCTCTACCACCCGTTTAAATAAGTCTGAAATGATTATGTGCTAGTGGTTTGGCGACCTATTATCATTAATTCTCTGTGCGACGATATCTTTACTCACTCATTATTACTCGTTGGCCGCGTATACTTGCATGTTAATTGTGTCATCTAATCGGACCAACAGTGCAATAGCCTGCACAGGCACAGCCTCTAGAGGTGCCTCGTATACTACATGTATATCTCTGGGCTTCTCCTCGGCCGCTCTACTAGGTACTCTTGTGTCTGCCATAGTACAATCACAAACACAAGACAAACAAACAGCAACTCCATTAGAATGTTAAATAAAACATAAGTTCAGTGTATAGAATGAAGTTACATTTCATAATATACTAAGTCTCTCAAGGAAAACTCTACATGAGTTTTAACTCCTTCTAACTTCTAAGTTCTCCCAAGTTATAATCTAAGGACTCTCGCTCCTAAGTTTTATAACTACAGATCTGATACCAACCTGTGACGCCCCCAAATTCGGACCACCACTTGGTCAATCGAATTCGGTTTGTCACGTTCTAAAATCTAACACCACAATAAATATTACGACTAAATGTCGCATCGCACAGCGGAATAATACACAACTATTACGGAATAGATTACATTTAATTAATATAATTTATTCACATCCCAAGGTCTCGAAACTTAAACATTGATTACATAGCTTAGACATAACTTAAGTATACATAACCATAACTAATACATAATAGATTAAGTCTTAATACAATCATAAGTTCTACATAATATTAAGCTACTCAGTAGCCTTTCCCTTGCCATTGTCGGTGCTCGAGGGTCCGCACTACTCTGCCTTAACTGAAATATTTTAGGGAAAGCAAGAATGAGCAACAAGTTCGCTCAGCATGTAATATAACAACAAGGGTGAGTAATATAGTTCTCAAATCTCAAAAAAGGGTATAGCGAGGTATGATAGTTCAAGGATAGCAAGAATATCAACAGTTCTCAATAACAGTCGTTAAGGACAGAATAATATCAATATGATTCAATATTAAATCAATTTAAGATTTCAAGATAACTGAATACTGAGCAGTCACTAAGGACTATGAACTTCAACTAGAATTAATAGTAATATACTAAAAATCCAATAAAACAAGTACAACAGGTGATCAGCCTAAAGTACCCTATGGTATGCATATTGTTCAATCGTACTAAAGTGCGCACGCCGGTCTCCCGACAATATAATTTCCCTTCAACAAAGGTTGTTCATCTCAGTCAAATACAAGATCCCACACTAATCAATTAGTTTGGGTCGCCTTTCAACAATATAAGTTTAGCTGAATCAAATGGCATAGATCACAACAATTATAAGTTCAATCTCAAGTTTTAAAGCTCGAAGCAAATAATTTGACTTTTATCTTATTCATGAAGTATATGATTCATAATATCTAAATTTCAATCTCGAAAATAATAGCACAAGTTAAATGAATGCTCAACAACGAGTAGGGTTAGGAACTTGCTTACACCGTTCCTTGAATAAAGTAAACACAAGGATAGGGTACTTGCCTTTCGCGTTGATTATCAACTTATAGCGTACTAGCACCCAACGAACTTATTTTATCCTATTCATGTATACACATTAGTCAAATAAGTTCAATATGTACACCTATTATCTTCTGTTGCTATGATACATATGTGTAATTCATGAATACTAAACATATAATGTTAGTCTTCTCTTAGTCGTATGATCTCCTATGTATATCATCACATAGCACAAAAATCAATTTCTCATACACTATAACATTAAAGAACATAGTTTGTCATCATATTTTGACTTCAAGGTTATAAACACTTATCGAATTCATGGTTCTATGTTAGCGTATTCATTTTCGTTCAATCAAGGCTTTAAGTGTTCAATTAACAATGTCTCTTACGTTTAATTGCTATGCATATGTCATGAGGTCACTAAGTATCATATAGACATGTTCAGGTTACTTTAGTCATGCAGTTCATGTTCTTTGTTTCACTTCCTTGAAACTTATTCTTACTCATGCTCAACTATTGTACAGTGCATAAGACTAACTAGTCGTTCAGGTTAATCATGTCTATAGGCATGGCACACCTAATCATGAAGTCACATTCTAGAATACATACGACGTAGTTATTGACAAAACTAGTTTCCAAGATTTCTTTTGAAAAACTCATGTTAAGCCACAAAGCATGCAAAGCTACTTTACTTACTATTCCTCATACTTTCATATATGCATAGCTAGAACACATAAGCATGCTCACGAGTTTCAAACTCAAAGTGTAAATTGCTCATTAAGTTCGCCTTTGAATTCTATGCTATCAAAATTAAGCATATAAGGTAAGTTCACTCATATCATGCTTTCATGCTTTCACGCTTTCTTGTGCACGTATATATATATAATCAAATCATGATACCAAGTTTAGAATTCGATTATACATAGCTTATTGTACACATAGCAACTATAGACTTTTACTTGAAAACTTATATATAATCACGCTTGGATAATCTATACCATCTCTAACATATTGTTCACATGTCAAGACATATCGGAACTTGATACGTTGATGCTTAAGGTTAGAACATACATTACACAACATTTATTGAAACTAGTTTTCAAATCTTTAACTTTCTTTGAAATATTCAAGCTAAACAACTAATATGACTTACTATATACATAGCAACCTTATTGCACATGTCATGATGATTTATATGCATATTCTAGCTAATATAACATGCTCAATACATTAGAAGACATAACAAAATTGTCAACAAACACTGCAGAGGAGCGCGGTCGCGCGCCACTTGTTATAGGGAGTGGCGCGGTTCCAGGCCAGACAATGTTCTGCTTCAGCAGAACTTCAGCAATTCCTCATAATGTATTTAGCTAGCATGATTGCATACTACTACTTTGCATTCCTAACATATAGATATACTTAACAACTTATGCTAGCACCTTATCACACATCAATTCCAACAATATCATGCAATTTCTATGAATTGAATTTTAAATGGGTTTAGTGGTTATACCTCTTGAGCTCAAACTTGCACAAGACTTGCTCTCAAATTCAGATTATAAACTCACAATACTCTCTCTATATCAACTTAGTACAAATTTTAGCAACATAGAAAATCAAGAGAGGCTTGGTATTTATAGGAGAATTCAATATCCATTCAAAGCAATTGCCCCAAGGTTTGAAACAATGGGGGAAATGAAGAACTAGAGGATTGAGGGGAGTTAATGGAATAGTGTCCAACCACCACCTCAACCCACACCCCTTGCCATTATCACCCTCAATGCTAGCTAGGAAGAGAAATGATGAAGGAGTAGCTTAGACCATTGGCTATTCACGTGAGAAAAGAGATGGGGCAATTTGGATACTCATAATGGGACAATAAAACTCAGCATTAGCAAGTTGGGGGAAATGAAATACTATATACTATATACTTAGTACACATATATTCTTAGGTCTAAGTTCACTTAAAAGTATACATGGATTTAGGATGTCACAACAACATTGCATGGTAGCACATTGGGGTACATGTATATACACATCATATAGTACATTTTAATAATATCACATTATGAGTTAATTGAATGGTGACATACTACATTATCACAAATCTCATTATTATTATTATTTCAATTATGTACTTATTGAAATAATTATTGTTATTCCTTATTCACATGCTTTAATATACCATATAGTATATATATTACATGGTCTTACTAAAGTGTCACACTACACTTTATATAGTTTGGTCTCATATGGTATAATGTACATACAACATGTATTCTTATAAGTCCACCCATGTGGCTCACTTTCTTTTATAATATAGTTTATATATATATATATTACATAGTTATGCCAAAATATCACATTCTACATTATATTATATAGTTGCAGTTACTATACAATATACGATTACATAACTTTACACTAAACAATTAATAGAATAAATATTAACCTCAAACATTAATTATCCATTAATATGCTATCACCCTTAATTAATAATATAATATTAATTAATCATCCACTTATTAATTCTTTCTTTAATGAATTAAATTACATACTTTTCATCACTGTGCCACACAATGGCATTCCTCGAGCTTATAATAAACTCCACATTCTCTTCTCAATTATCATAATTTCAATTTGAAGTAATTAAGTTAACTCATCTCATATAACATAAATATTTATATTCAAATAAATATCCAACTTTCATTAATATATTCCTTTAAAAATATTTAGAAATTCTCGGGTATTACACCTAGACCAATAAACATCTCCCTACAGCTGCCGGACAAATCATTAACATATGTAGACACTCAAAATTTTCTTTCCCTGTTACTAACATTGTAGGAGGGTAAGACTGTCTTATCAATTCAACCCCGATCTCAATACCGGGCAATCAATTCAACCCCGGTCTCAATACCGGGCAATCAAATCAATGCCAATCTCAATACTGGGCCCTCAAATCAATCCTGGTCTTAATACCGGGCCATCAGTTCAACCCTGGTCTCAATACCGGGCAATCAAATCAACCCCGGTCTCAATACCGGGCCCTTAAATCAATCCCCGTCTCAATTTCAGGTCATCAGTTCAACCCCGGTCTCAATACCGGGCAATTAAATCAACTTGGTCTTAATACTGAGCAATTAAATCAACCCCGGTCTCAATATCGGGCTCTCAAATTAACCCTGGTTTCAATATCAGGCCATCAAGTCAACCCCAATCTCAATATCGGGCCATCAGTTCAACCCCGGTCTCAATTTTGGTCCATCAAATCAACCCCGGTCTTAATACCGTGCCGTCAATTCAGCCCCGGTCTAAACCCGGGAGGTGCAAGTCAGCCTCGGTCTCAACCCAGGAGGTACAGCTCAGCCCTGATCTCAATCAGGGAGGTACAGTTCAGCCCCGGTCTCAACCTAGGAGGTACAGATCAACCCCGGTCTCAACCCGAGAAGTATAGTTCAGCCCTAGTCTCAACCCGGGAGGTACAGCTCAGCCCAGATCTCAACTTGGGAAGTAGAGGTCAGCCTCGGTCTCAACCCGGGAGGTACAGGTCAGCCCCGATCTCAACCCAGAAGGTACAGCTTAGCCCCGATCTCAACCCGGGAGGTACAGGTCAGCCCCGATCTCAACCCGGGAGGTACAGGTCAGCCCCGATCTCAACCCGGAAGGTACAGGTCAGCCCTGGTCTCAACCCGGGAAGTACAGGTCAACCCCGGTCTCAACCCAGGAAGTACAGGTCAGTCCCGTTCTCTACCCGTGAGGTACAGCTAAGACCCGGTCTCAACCCGGGAGATACAGGTCAGCCCCGGTCTCAACCCAGGAGGTACAAATCAGCCCCGATCTCAACCTGGGAGATAAAGGTTAGCCCCGGTCTCAACCCGGGAGGTACAAATCAGCTCCGATCTCAACTCTAGAGGTACAGATCAGCCCTGGTCTCAACTCGGGAAGTATAGGTCATCCCCGGTCTCAACCTGGGAAGTCAGGTCAACTTCAGGAACAAACTTGAAGCATCAAAACATCTCCAGAGGAAAACCTGGAATGATCAAGTCAACCTCAAAGACAACACTGAGAACAAACAGACTCGAATGGGATCCAAATCATGGAAATAGCCCCATGAAAGTCAACCGAAGGCTATGTCGACACTAAAGGCAACCCCGGGAAGGGAAAAATGATTATTTTACCAACTCCAAGCTGATTCGGTCAAACTCAAGCCAAATTGATGCCACCAAGGTAAGAACGAACCATAACGATGATCCCAAGTGCAAACAGTTCAAGACAGCTCAATGGACTAAACTGCGGGGAATAAAAGACCTATTTATGAACCCGTCTTCTTGGACCCAAAAAATGTTGTATCCCAAGTCATTGTGACACTCTCTGGGAGGGCTTTCTGGAAAGGTATCGCACACCTTAAACGGACGCTCCGATCAAAAGTTAGAAAGTTTTAACTTCGACCTCGCGTTGCTCGGAGTGCACGTACTTCGAGATAATGGAACCCAGCACGTGGGCCCCACCAGGGGAGCCGTACCTCTACCTGAGGTAGCATTATGTGGGGTGGAGGCTCCCTGGCCTATATATATGAGGGCACCCCCCCCCCCACATTTTCATAATTTCGAAACACTTTGAACCTCTGCCCGTTTGGTTTTCTGTCTAGTTTCTTGTCTTCCAACCCCAAATTTTTTCACTCTAACACGTAGATATACCCACATACTACCACATATCAGAAAATAATCGGTAGATTTGGACGTTTAAAGCCTACGATTTGTAAAAAGCCCGTATAGCAGTCTATTGTGAGTAATTTTACGATCATCAAGTCAATACTACTACTTCGCACTTTTATACACTTGCACGTTAAGTTTCATTTTCTAAATATGCCCGGAATTCAGTTTCGTGGCCATTTTCGTTAACTTTTGGTATAGTTTTGTATATAAACGCGTTTTCTGACATTTCTACAACTAGGATTGACGATCTGTTGCTTCCGACACCTTTTATATACTTGCATCTTCGTTATTAGCAACTTCGCCGGACTAGGTTATCTTCCCAGTCTGGGTTTGGTTTTTTTGTATCTATTTAACTGTATATATACCAACGTTTTAATTCTGTCAAGCCCGGATGTCAAATCCTTGGTAGTTTACTACTTTTATATATAAATATGCATATATAAGCAGCCTTCACTACCACTGGGTTATTTTCTCAGTCTTGGTTGACTATTTTTCTGTCTATATATATATATATATATATATATATATATATATATATATATATATATATATATATATATATTTATATTTATATTTCAGCTCGACCTGAATTATTCTGTGGCCTTTTTACTCTTTTTATATATAAATATGCATATATAAGCAGCCTTCACCACCACTGGGTTATTTTCCTAGTCTTGGTTGACTACTTTTCTGCACATTTACATTTCAGTTCGCCTGGATCACTTTGTGGCCTTTTTACTACTTTTATATATAAATATGCATATATAAGCAGCCTTCACCACACTGGGTTATCTTCCCAGTCTTGGTTAACTATATTTTTGTACATTTCAATTTCAGTCCGGGCACAGTCGTGAAAACCCATTGCCCTTTTTACTGCTTTTCTATATATATATATTTTAATTCTGTCTAGCCTGGATCATTCTGTGGCTTTTATACAGCTGTTATAAATATATATATATATATATATATATATATATATATATTTAAATTCCAGTCCGGGCACCATTGTGAAAACTCATCGCACTTTAAAGCTTATATATATAATTATATGTATATATATATATATATATTGCTTTACTTGCTTTTATTAAATTTTTACTTTAAATATTCATTTTATATGAATCGGCACTGACATATCTGCGGACGAATTAGATTTATTTAAATCTCGCCAACTCTAGCTTTCAAACGGTTCAAAATAGGTACAGACATAACTGAAAATCTAGAATGGCTGAGATTTATTCAAATCTAGCACTTTTTCTAGTTTTTAGTTGCAAAAGCAACCTCGTGACCCTTAGATCGCTATCTAGTGGGAACAAGACGCTTTGGATTTGCGCTAGCCAGGATTTACTGATGGATCCTTGGCCATTATAGCGTTTGGATATATTTCTGTACAAATTTGAGCTATGCTGGTTTATTGGCCTCCCTATGTGAGCCTAAGAATCGTGGGATTCATGATCCAACTGATCAGAATCTGATTCCCATGATGGACAAACTTTACTTTACAAATGTACCATGCCGATTTTTCTGTAAAATGTACATATAAAAGACCTTAAAACGGTTATCCGAATTTAAGGTCTCAATATAATGAGAATTATGGATTATCATGTCAGAGTCCCTCTGATGGCTATCATGCCCATGAGGAGACCGACATTTGTATATATGTTATGGTCGAGGATGCTTTCCAGCCCGACAATCACCATTCAAATTGAGGCTTAAGGCTACAAAGATAAAATTAAAGTATCGATATGCTTCAATTCCTATGATAGCGTAAGGGTTTAAAAACCTTCTTTCAAAACATCATTTCAATAATCTTTTCAAAAAAAGAAAGCTTTTGCAAATCAAATCAAACTCTTTGGCAAATCAAATCAAAGACATTTTGCAAATCGAATCAAACCCTTCGTATATAGGTCCAACGATGCATAGACATACTTTCAATCAAACATAGACCCAATTTTAAAACAGCATTCACACACACATTTTAGTTTTTAAGGGAAATATTGAAAAGATGCGGTACTGTGTTTACACAGGAGATGTGGGGTGCCTAACACCTTCCCCACACTTAACCAAGCCCCAAAACTCAAAACTTTATTTTCAAAGATCAAGTTTCGACAGTGTCCAGCAATTGGGCCTTCTTTCAAACAAAACTCGGTTGAGTTAGTACAACCATTTCAAATCTACCAACTGGCGACTCTATAAAATGTTCAAATCGTCGACATGATACATGTTGGTCTTTTCCTAAAAAATCCTTCAAAACCTTTTTCGCAATAAAAAGAGTAAGGGTAAAGATAACTGAGGAAGAGAGAAATATTTAGGTTGTGACCCGACCCGCAGATTTTTTCCAATGTCGACAACATATCCACGGGGAATTATTGAGGATATTTTGGTAAAAGTTGACATATTCATATTCCCAGAGGACTTCATCATCTTGGACTATGAAGAGGATAAGGATATTCTGATAATCCTTGTGCGACCATTTTTGGCAACCGATAGGACTCTCATTGATGTTCAGAACGGAGAGTTGACTATGAGGGTTCAAGACCAAGAGGTAACCTTTAACGTGTGCTAGGCTATGAACTTCCCTAAAGAGGATGAGGAGTGCTTTCGCATGGATATAATTGAGAAAGTTGTAGGAGATGAACAACATAGTATATTGAGTACCTACCATTTAGAATCAACATTGATGGGAAATTGTGATGGAGATGATCCAGAGTTGATGGAACATCTGCAATTGTTAGAGGCACATCCTAGAATGAGCAGGTTCAAATTACTATTTGAGTTGTTGAAAGCAGCAGGAACTTCATTAGCAAGGATGAAACTATCTCTAGAGGAACCACCTTCACTAGAACTCAAACCCTTACCTAACCATCTCAAGTATGTTTATTTGGGTAATGCATCTACTTTACCTGTTATTATTGCATCTGCGCTTAACGAATTGCAGGAATCAGCCCTTTATTCTGTATGCACAAGATTCTGATGGAGGAGGACGGTAAACCAACAATGAAACAGCAACAGAGGCTCAACCCAATTATGAAAGAGGTAGTGAAGAAGGAAATCTTGAAATGGCTTGATGCTGGAATTATCTACCCAATCTCAGATAGTGCGTGGGTGAGCCCAGCTCAGTATCCCGAAGAAAGGTGGTATGACAGTAGTGAAGAATGAAAACAACGAACTAATACCGACAAGGACAGTGACCGGCTGGAGGGTTTGCATGGACTATAGGAAGCTAAATAAGGTAACCCAAAAAAATCATTTCCTTTTGCCGTTTATTGATCAGATGTTGGATAGGCTATTGGGAAATGAGTACTACTGTTTGCTAGATGGGTATTTGGGATACAACCAAATTTGTATTACACCGGAGGATCAAGAAAAGACAACGTTCACATGCCCCTATGGCACCTTTGCCTTTAGAAGGATGTCATTCAGACTGTATAACGCTCCGACGACCTTTCAGCGATGCATGATGGCGATTTTCTCCGACTTGGTGGAGCGCAATGTGGAAGTATTTATGGATGGCTTTTCAGTATTTGTGGAGTCTTTTGACAGGTGCCTCAAAAATCTGGTCTTGGTACTAAATAGATGTGTTGAAACTAATCTGGTGCTCAACTAGGAAAAATGCCATTTTATGGTCCAAGAGGGATAATACTTGGGCATAAAGTTTTGGGAGAAGGGTTGGAAGTGGATCGGGCTAAATTAAAAATAATAAAGAATCTGCCACCACCAACTTTAGTAAAGGGTATTTAGAGTTTTCTCGTTCATGCAGGATTCTACCGCCGATTCATCAAGGACTTCTCCAAAATCACAAAACCACAAAACCACTTTGTAGTCTCTTGGATAAAGATGTACCGTTCAAATTTGATAAAACTGTCTAGCGGTGTTTGAGTAGTTAAAGAAGAAACTAACCACAACCCCCATGATCGTAGCACCGGATTGGACAATGTCGTTTAAGTTAATGTGTGATTCCAGTGACTATGAAGTAGGATCTGTGCTTGGATAACACCGAGAGAAAGTCTTTCATGCCATCTACTATGCGAGCAAAATATTGACCGATGCACAGTTGAACTACACAACCACTGAAAAGGAATTACTTGCGATTGTGTATGCGTTTAATAAGTTGCGCTCGTACTTGGTGGGGACTAAAGTGGTGGTATACACAGATCACTCGCCCATCCGATATCTAGTCGCAAAAAAAGACGCAAAGCCGAGACTGATTCGCTAGATCCTGCTCCTCCAAGAATTTGATTTAGAGATTAAAGATAAGAAGGGAACAAAAAATTAGGTGGCTGACCACCTTTCACGATTAGAGAATTCGAGCCATGACAAGACGGACAAGGTAGTGATCAATGAGTCCTTTCCTGATGAACAGTTATTTCTGATCCACGGCGAGTTTTCGTGGTATGCGGATTTCACGAATTACTTGGTAAGCAATTTTCTCCTATCAGATTTGACACGCCAACAATAGAAGAAATTCTTACACGACGTGAAGTGGTATATGCTGGATGAACCTTTTTTTTTCGACAGTGTGCCGACAGAATGATTCAGCGATATGTGCCGGAAAGTGAAGTAGAAAGCATCTTACAGGCATGTCACGCCTCATTATATGGGGGACACTACGGGAGCGAATGAACGGCCGCGAAAGTCTTTCAAGCAGGTTTCTACTGGCCCACCTTGTTCAAAGACGCACATCAGTGTGTGAAAAACTGTGATCGATGTCAACGGGTGGGCAACATTTCTAAGCGAAACGAGATGCCGCTAAACATAATTTTGGAAGTCGAGGTTTTTGAGGTATGGGGAATCAATTTCATGGGACTATTTCCATCATCATTCAGCAATTTATATATCCTGTTGGTAGTTGACTATATGTCAAAGTGAGTTGAGGCAATTGCATTACCGACAAATGATGCAAAAGTTGTATTGAAATTCTTGCAAAAGAATATCTTCACACGATTTGGCACCCCGAGGGCAATTATCAGTGATGAGGGGAGCCATTTCTGTAACAAGTACTTCACCGCTCTCTTGACTAAGTATGGGGTCAACCACAGAATCGCCACGGCCTATCACCCCCAGACGAGTGGCCTAAAAGTAGTATGCGTACAAGCAAATCATTTATGAAGATAAAGCATATACGTTAGAGACGATCTTATTTATTTATTAATAAAAATATTCCCTTATTAAAGGCGTTTAATTATCTACATGATGTTGTTTTTATAATATGTAAATAACCCATAGTTTTAAGAAATGCTTTTAGAATCTTGATGTTGATTATGCTAATGAGATCTAAATTCTTAGAAAGCTTAAAACTAAAATAGTTCCCAATCGTTGGATTACTAAAAAGGGGATTAGTAAATCCGGATAGATTGGTACATATGTTGCTTGCTCATTGGATGAGGATGATTGATCTCATGATCATTTGTGTGGAGACACTAAAGCAAGTATGTAGGTGCTTATTAGAGAGTAAGTTCACTGACGTAACTTATTATGGAATACCTAAGGGAGTTTTACTTGCGTGTCAATAGAAATTCCTAATGTGATAGTAGTACAAGTGATCCATGGACTTGAGATCATCATAGTATCTTGTGTGTAATGAATTATACTTTGACTTATTCCTTAAGACCTTTAGGGTATATCAAAGGGTATGCTTTGGTATAATAAGTTACATATGGAGATAATAAATGGTCAACAAAGAATCTACCACTTCTAGTAAAAAAAGAGATATGTCCTATAAGATTCGTTAAATGACAACCTAGTAGTCCTTGGCCAAGATAGAATGAAATTAGAAAGGAGTTTCTAATTTGCATTATTTGGAGTTGTGCATTTTCTAATCGAAATACATATAATTAAATAAAATAAGACTTGACAGTAATTCAATGTCTTATATTTAATTGGGACATTGTATGGTGGAAGGATTGAATTGTACGGTAACTATTTACTCACATGTTCTTTTATAATTAATGTTGAGATCTATATTATCTGGAAAGTCGTTGATCGCTAAGGAGGTTTATCCCTATTGTAGAATAAATATTATTTATTTAAATAGATTATTAGTTTAATTTATTTATTTAAATTAGATTAGAATTGTTTTAATTGATTTATTCACAACCGGTTTAATATGGAGAACTTAAAAGGTCACACCATAAAAGGAAGAATAATTATTTAAGAAGGTAATGGCATAATCGTAATAATGCATTAAGTGTAATTAATTTAATCTATGGTGATAGAATAAATTAAATACCTTAATGTTTATTATTTAATATTTTAGAAATATTAAATATAAATTAATAAGAAGAGTCTTATTAATATTATTGTAATTATTATTATTTTAATTTCTAAAGGAGTTTAGGAATTAATTTAATATTAGTACTCTCATTTATTTATAATAAGATTAGGATACAAATTAATTAAAATAGTTTAATTAATTAATCACAATATGTTGGGAAGCCTAATTAATTAAAGGAGTATAATTAATTAAATAAAATCCTATGTCTAATAGGATTAGAAGGGTTGACCAATATCTATATAAAAGGAGTCTTATGTTAGATATCAGTTGATGCAATTTTAAGTGTTGGAGAGTACTCCTTTTCTATAGAGGATAAAAAACTAGGGTATAGCCAACCACCCTCCTTCTTGATAATTCATTTTTCTTGGTGGATCACTTCTAGAGGCCAAATACTTTGGTGGCTAACGTTGATCAAAGAAAAGAATCTAACCCATAAATTCAAGGAGATCACGAAGGACAAGGAGTTGAACTCGTACCTGTGGAAGCTTCGTTCTACAAGGGTATGATTCCATAACTTCTTAATTATCGTTTTAAATTAATAATTTAGATAAAGGATGATCGGGGTAATGGTTTTGTAGAAAATTTTAAACTTTAATATACCATGCTTCCTCTAATTTTTGCAATTTGATTGCGCCCATGATTTTGTACAAACCCAACAATGGCATCAGAGACAAACCTTTATGCAATTATTAATTGTTTTGATTCTATATATGTATGGGTATGTATTTAGAATAATTTATTGGGCGTAATTAATTGTATAAAATTATTTTTTTATGAAAGAAAAAAAAATAAAAACTAAATTTATTTATTTTTCTTTCGCTGTCTTCCGTACAAAGGTGGGTGACTGACGTTTTTTTTTAAGGGGAAGAGACCCACGGATTGATTTCACATGAAAGTCTCGTTACTATATATAGTATACATATATATGAAGTACCAAAATGATATCATATTGAATATAGACTAAAAGATAATTTACACCCCCAAACTTTACTCCTTATTTACTTTTGCACCCTAAATTGAAAAAAGTGTCTAAGTACACCCCAAACTTTAATAAACGTAACAAAAATCACACTTTCGCCACTTATTCGGTCAAAAGTGACCGGTTGTGTCTGTCATCCAAATTTTGAAGGGGTAATTTCAGTAAAAAATGTTTAAAAAATAAAAAAAAAATTAAAATATATCCCAACATCTCCTTCTCCGTTATCAATCTCACCGCTCGCAATTAGCCAAAAATTCTTGCCCTGATTTCATTATCGATTCCAAAGATTCTGCTGCAGATCTCTCCAAACGAAAGGGAAATGCAAATCAGTGTCAAGAGCTATGATGGAGAAAGGGTTTGAATAAGAGGTATAAGAGGGTTAATGATATCCTCTGTTTCTCCAACTCAATCATCTGCCTCTGCTTCTCACACTCCACCCTCTGATTCAATTCTCCTAATCCCACTCTAATTCATCTATTCCAAACAACAACGAAAAGGAATCGATCATAACCCAACCTCTCCATCTCTTACTTGAATTCCAATAACAAAGTTTCAAAGCAAGGCAACCATCGACGTTCATTGGGGGTTCAATCAATTGGCCTGAGTCATCATCTTTTAATTGGGTGTTCTTCTAAACATAAAATCCTTGTAAATCTTGACAAGTTATAGTTTTATAAATAGAATTTCACGTAATGGATTGAATTAGCAATCAAGTATTGTGGAGTTTGGGATAATTGAATTGGTTACCCAATTGAGTTCGTGTTGGCTCAATTGGGGGTTGGTTGTTATAACTACATGTTCAAATTGGATGGAGATGTGATTGTGGATAAAAAGCTTCAAGCTTTGGACTTAAACAAGTTTGGGGGAGGCTCACATAAAGGAATTTTCAGCTGTACACACCAACTGCTCGACAAATTGCCCCAAAGAAGTTTTAAACCTATTTTGCTATCTATTTCTGGATATGGGGCAAGCTTTTGATGGGAGGTGTCTTTCCGTTGAACGTTTTCTCTAAACAAGTAACAGCTGTGTCACTTTGCTCTACATCAATAGAATGGGGATCTTCCTCTCCCAGTTCTCCTAGAGAAACTCTATAACCGTGTAAATGTTGCTTCATTGTTTCCCTTATGGAGTTCAAAAGTGTATGGAGATCTTCACCATCTGCTTTCCAATGGGGCAGAAATAACTCTAGTACATAGTTATTATTTCCAATGTAATATGCTACCTGAATAGTGTTTGAGTATAGTAATAAAAGCGTAAACCATGCAGTTGGGAATGTTGTAATTTATCTTAATCCTAGCAAGGTATGTCATGGGTGATCTTAGCAATGGCAATTTTATTTTGCATTTATTTAAGAAGGATATCCTAATGTGGGTTCCTCTGATGTGTTCATTTTTTAAAAATGCTTCAAGTTTGATATGATAGCTTTTATTTTGCATTTGGTTTCGTAAACGCGAAAAAGGCATAATAGTTTTTGGCAAATTTTGGGGTGTAAGAACTTGCATTAAAAGGCTGATGATTGATGAATGCCGCAATGATGCGTCTATCATCTTAAGCTTTATGATGGATTTTTTATCTTCTACTTATTGGGCACAGGCACACTATTGAACCACTACATCATGCCCCGTCATTCTACTAATGATGCTTGCTTTACTATGCTAATTATCAACGAGAATTTGAATAAACAAACATGAGAGACAAACTCAGATTGTGATCTAAGCATTACGTGTAACAAACATGCTTGATTCTTGGATTACATACATTTATTCTTTTTTCTATGAAAGTAAATTAATGAAATTATGGCGAAAAGATTAGGTACTCAGTCCACAAATGGATCAAACTCCTTTGTGTATGAAATTGGTCCTTACCTAATGGTTAATTTTAAAAAAAATTCTGTTTGGAATGGGGCCTGTTCCTATATGTCGTTACATTATGCTAGTCGATTTCCCCGTCTTCAAATTCAGCCAGATTTCAGACAAAACACTATGTAGTCCTTCATCACTTTCACTAAAATGGAGTCGGCTGAAGTCATACAATACCCAATCACCACAACTTCGTTACTCTCCTTATCTTCCCAAGAATTCTATAAATGAAAACAAAAATAATTAGGAACTTCAACCCATTTAATCCCTGGCCCATCACTAGCATATTTATCCTAAACACCAAATCTTGACAATTTTTTCTTGTCATAAACAACAGGGGATCCACCCCCCATTATTTCAGAAATCTTGAACACCACCTGCTGATTAGAAATTACTACAAAACTCTAAGTGATTGCAAAATCATGCATCATGGTTGGGTCCGAAAGTTCAGTTGACGTTTCTTGGCCCGATTCGTTGATACATTTGGCTTAGTCTTCTCCACATCAATTAGAGAATCACCTGAAAATTCAATAAAGAACCCAAATTATTCCCAAATTCATTAGTGGAGGAGGAGGTCTCAATCGTATGCAGAACCGATTGCTCTGTTTGACCAATTACACCGATTGCTTTGTTTGACCAATTGCTCTGTTTCAACAAGTAAATGATTGGGGTACAATTACTCCTCTTTTTGTTGGTATAGGCCAATTTTTTTGTTTGAGCCTGTTTGGTCAAAACCCATTTGGTTAAAACTTGAAATCCCTTGAGAAAACATGTGGGTGTTTGATTGGGGTGACCCAAAAGCGGGGTATATATTGGGGAGGGGGAGAGAAGAGAAAGAAGAGTCAGAAGGGTAATGAAGAGAAGAAGTAGAGAGATAATCAGGAGAGAGAGAATAATGAGAGGAAGAAGGTGAAGAAACAGTAGAGGAATTAACTGAGGAAGAAGGTGAAGAAACAATAGAGGAATTAACTGAGGAAGAAGATATGGAAAAGACTTAAACACCCCTCCATATCCACATGTGTGCCTTAGTCGGTCACTTTTGACCGGTTAAGTGGTGAAAGTGTGTTTTTTGTTACGTTTAATGAAGTTTGGGGTGTATTTAGACACCTTTTTCAGTTTGGGGTGCAAAAGTAAATAAGAAGTAAAGTTTGGGGTGCATTTTGTCTTTTAGTCTATATAATTTAGCAAAAAAAAAGGTTATATATATATAGATGATATTTATATATACGTTACTATATATATTTTTTATAAATATAGTACGGTTAGTATATATTATATATATATATATATATAAGAAAAAATGTAAGTACACAGCTGTGTAGTGCACAGTAAGCTATAGCGACGATTTTCGAGGGCTATAGCGATGGTTTGTCTGTCGCTATAGACAAAATATCTATGGCGACAGACAAACCGTCGCTATAGCCTTAGAAAACCGTCGTTATAGCCTACTGTGTAGCTACACAGCTGTGTAGCTACATATAGCCCATATATATATATATACTATTCTTAATAATTTTATAATTAAAATAAAGAGTTTATTTTAATCTTGAAATTGAATTTCATGCAATTTAAAATTGTCCATTAAATGATACTCATATCTATATATGGAATGTTTTAATTCATGAGATGGATATTTATTTATTGATGATGCATATGGTGATATGTATGATAATAAATGGGGTTAATTATGGACTATTGACCAATGTGATTTGATTTTATTTTAGTTGAATGCTTAAATGAATGGATTTTATTAAATGGGGTCTGCGTACCTTGTCCTGTCTGTTTTTTTTATGTAAAATTTTATCTCCCTTCTATGTACTTTCCCTTGACTGATGATCAAGGTTTCTATTTAAATTAAATAGTTTAATGTAATACAAATAGTTAGAATTATTTTGAAGAAATTGGAGACCAAGGAACAAGGAGCGCATGAAGGCCCGTTTGTAATGGAGCTTGGGTTTTAATGTAATAGTTACATTTAAATTTAAATTCTTGCACTCCTAGGTTTGGCCTTTTGGTTCACTTGGTGGCTCTAGTGAACCAAACTAGAATAAAAGTTCAGAATCAATCCGGGTAGAATATAGTATTCTATAAGTGCATGCTAACTATTATATATATTATATTTTATACAAACATGCTTCGCATATTTTAATAAAATGACGCATATTATATATATATATATATATATATATATATATATATATATGTGCATGCGCGTTAAATAAGATGAGACTAATAATAACAAATCCCTCAAAGAAATTATATTAAATCTAAAGCGTTCAGAGATATTTGGAATATCGAACGTCGCCTTCTATCATAATAAATTAATAGAGTATTAAATATTTAATACGAGTTTGTTGTGCTATCCACAAGGCAATGTATTGCGTATTTAAGTTATTAATTTAATCACATTTGATGCTTATCAAGAAAATTGAACAATATTGTTTTGCTGTGCTATCCACAAGGACAATATTTTTTTTTTGAATTTATGAAAGTGCTAGGTTGGACTTAATTTAATCATTTTAGTTCAGATGTGCACACACTTGACCATTATAATTTAAGAGACAAAATAAAAAAGAGTTATTTGTTAATGTAATTGACAAAGAGTTGTCTACTTATTTATTTATATATCGTTTATTGTGCTATCCACAAGGCTATATACATTTGAAATGGGATCCTTATTCTCACTAGTAAATCTTTAATTAGATGTTGCCGAACTATATAAGTGAGGATAATATAGTTTGAAAAAAATAGTGGGAGATACCAATTTAAAATAAGACTTAATTTATTTTGGTATAAAAAATTAATTAAATGAATGTTTGCTAAAATGTTGCCTTTTCACATACAGAAATTTAAAATGTCGAAATCACTAATTTCACTGCGTAGCATACTTGATGCTAATAAACTAATCGGGCCGAATTACATGAACTGGTTAAGAAATCTGAGAATAGTTCTCACGGCTAAAAAGATTTTTTATGTCCTAAATTCACCTGTCCTCGGAACTGTTCCAGAATCAGCCTCTGAGGAAGAGATTGCCACCATAACAAAGTGGCAAAATGATGCATCTTGGGCTCATTGCATCATGCTCGCATCCATGAATAACGAGCTTCAGCGTCAGCATGAAAACATGGATGCTCCTACTATGTTGCTTAACCTCAAGGAGTTGTATGGTGAACAAAGTAGGACTGCAAGATATGAGATATCTAAGGAGCTCTTCCGATCTCGGATAACCGAGGGCACCGCCGTTGAGACTCATGTCCTAAGGGTGATCAATCTGATTGAACGCCTTGGACAGCTTGGGTTCGTCATGGATGGGGAGTTGAGTCAAGACATAGTCTTGCAGTCACTCCCTAAGACCTTCTCACAGTTCTGATAAGTGGTTTTCATGACCACTTATTCAGATATTTTCTAACTCATTTTGTTACTTAAACTCAAGTATCGTTGTGCATTTAATTTGTTTTTTATTTCTTTTGTAGTTTTCTTTATTTGGAACTCTCTTGGTACACATTGAGCTAAAAAGGGCAAAGGATGGCTAAAAAGGGGCAAAGCACAGAAGGCTTAAGGCATGGCAAAGGAGCAATGAAATGTGATGATGCTATGAGGCTAAAAGTATGCAGCAAAGGGAAGTTGGCAACTAAGTGCAGCAGCAGCAGAAGAAGAAAAAGCCAGCCTTTTAGTGCCGCGCGGACCGCGCCTGATGCTAGGTCAAATGGCGTGCGGCCGCTCCAGTCCAAAAGGCTGCCAGACTTTGACTTTTGTTTAGGCTGAGCAGGAGAAGCTTATTTATTAGGGCTTGTTACCCATTTTGCAGATATACTCCCTTTGGGAGCTTAGCTTAGCCCTAGCTTCCTCATTTTCTCTTCTCTTTCATTTCCTTGTATAGATTAGGAGTAGATTAAGTTAGGGTTTAAGGTAGTTAGTTTTCTAGGGTTTAGTTAGACTTGAAGATTGTAACATTTGGATATCATCAAAGATCCAAGCTTGGAGCAAGAACTCAGATTAGCATTCTCTATATATATTGTCTCCTTGCTATCTCTTTGTATATTTGGATGATGTTTATTCATTTTGTGGATGATATATTTGAGTCATTCATGACTTAAACTTATTTTTAGGTTTCAATGGAACCTAATGAGTAGTTTATATTGATATGCTTCCTTGTTGTTCTTATTGATTGTTATGTGATTGTCTATTACGATTCGTGCTTTCATTGCCTAATTGATTCGCGACCAATTACTGTGATAACCTGTACGGACTTGCAAGACGAAGTGTAGGTTTAGATCTAATCGTAGTAGCGGGCGATTGTATGTTCACATGGCGTTGGACGTATAATTTGTGCCTAGGATAGACATATACCGAAGCGCCACTCATAGTCAATAAAGAACTTGGACTTTAACCCTAATTATTTGTAAATCACATAGACATATAGAGGTTTAGATAATGTGGGTGTTCATGTGCGTTCTATCATCTGTGGATTGCATGTGATATGGATTAGGTGCATCGAAAGATGGCCTTCTCTCACTTTCGTGTTCTAGACTAACAAACTTTGACGATTAGTTTGACCTAACTGGAAGTGTGTCGACTTAGATGAATCAATAGGGGAAATTGGAATCTCATATCTTCATTATCTGATTTCACTCTAGAATTACTTAGTTTAAGTTTAATTGCTTGTTTAGTTAATTTAGTTTTTAATTAAAACATTTTGCCGCTCGTTTAAATAAGACTGAAATGATTATTTACTAGTGGTTTGGTGTCTTTTATCAATTCTTTCTCCGTGGGAACGATCTTTACTTACTCTTTATTACTTGTTGACCGCGTATACTTGCGCGTAATTGTCATACCGATAATCGAACAACAAGTTCGTTGTTAATTTCCATATGAATAAGTTAGATGTCAGCTTGCCTAAATTACTTAACATGTTGAAAACTATAGAAGGTCATTTCCCATCCAAGAAGAATTATGTCTTAATGGTGGATTCTTCCAAAAAAAGGGAGAGGCCCAAGATATCTTCTAAAAAGAAGAAATCTAAGAAGGCTAAGGGCAAGGTGAACACAAAGGAATAAAAGAAACCTAATTTAGCTAGCAAAAGAATGTGCTTCCATTGCAACAAGCCGGGTCACTAGAAGAGGAACTGCAAGAAGTTTCTGGCAGAGAAGAAGCTTGGAGAAGCTTCAACTTCCAATCAAGGTTTGTTCATGATTGAAATTAATTTTTCAGAAAGTCAAAATTCTACTTGGGTATTAGATACCTACTGTGGTTTCTCACATATGTAATACTGTGCAAGGAATGGTCAGAAGTAGAAAGTTGTACAAGGATGAGGCCGTCCTACGAGTGAAAAATGGAGCAAAGGTTGTTGCATGAGCTGTAGGCACTTATTGTTTAGCACTGCCTACGGACAAGTCCATTTATTTAAATAACTGTTATTTTGTTCCGAATACCATTAGAAACATTATTTCTATTTTCATATTAGATATGGATGGATTTGACATTATAATAAAGAACAACAGTTGTTCTATTTATAAAGACAATGTTTTATATGGTGTTGGTAATCAGTGAAATGGACTTTATATACTTGACTTGAATGAAAATATCTTTCAAATTGAACAAACTAAGAAAAGAAAAGAGATGATGTTAATAATACCTATATGTGGCACTTTAGAATTGGTCATATCAATGAAATAAGATTATCCAAGTTACATAAGGATGGACTCTTAGAGCTATCTGATTATGAATCATATCCAACTTGTGAATCTTGTCTCATGGGTAAAATGACTAAATCTCCTTTTAGTGGAAAAGGAGAAAGAGTTACAAAGTTGTTAGTGTTGGTTCACACAGACGTTTGTGGATCTATGACAACGAATGCATGGGGAGTGTATTCTTCTTTTATTACTTTCACTGATTATCACTCAAGATTTGGATGTGTATTTAATGAAATACAAATCTGAATCATTTGAAAAGTTTAAAGAGTTCAGAAGTGAAGTAGAGAAACAAACAAGCAAGAGTATTAAGATTATTCGATCAGATCGAGGTGGGGAATACTTAAGCGATGAGTTTCTCGATTGTCTCAAAGAAAATGGTATAATCTCACAATGGACTCCACCAGGTACACCACAATTAAATGGAGTATCTGAACGGAGTAATCGACCATTTTGGACATGGTTCATTCCATAATGAGTTTTACCGATCTTCCAATTTAATTTTGGGGTTATGCCCTAGAAGCGGCTGCATATCTACTAAATAAGGTCCCCCTCGAAATCCATCCCTAAGACTCCATATGAGATGTGGACAGGGAGGAAAACTTGTCTTAAGCATGTTAAGATTTAGGGATGTCCCAGCTTATGTGAAAATAATTCAAAATGATAAGCTTGGGACAAGATCTGATAAGTGCACGTTTGTTGGATATCCTAAAGAGAGTTTGGGATAATATTTCTACAATCCTACTGAGCAAAAGGTGTTTGTTGCGAAACACGTTGCCTTCTTAGAAAAAGAGTTTATCCTTGAAGGGGCTAGTGGGAGGAAAATAGATCTTAAAGAAATTCAGGAATCAGCAAACCACTACAGATCAAATGGATGAACCTGTCCAAGTAGAGACACCTTCTGTAAAACACTTTATTCGTAAATCTAGAATAGTGTCGAAGATACCTGAAAGGTATGGATTCATCATAAAGGATGACGATGAGGTACACGTCATGAATGATGATGATCCATTTAATTACGAACAGGCTATGAGTAATTAAGACTCAGGAAAATGGTAGATGACCATAAAATCTAAAATGGATCTTTGAAACAATGCTCAAGTCCATTTGGAATTTACTTGTGATTGTAGCTTATTATTACTAAATTTGGCATATGGACATGGAGACGCCTTTCTCAAATATATATTATTTGAGGAGAATGTATGTATGATATAGCCAGATGAATTTGTGTTAATGGTTGAAACAAATCATGTATATGAGCTATAACAATCCATTTATGGATTGAAGCAAGCTTCTCATAGATGGAACATTCATGTTAATGAGACAATCAAATAGTTTAATTTTATCAAAAATGACGATGAAACATTTGTGTACAAGAAGGTTAGTGGGAGCGTTGTTTCATTCCTTGTATTATATGTTGATGATATATTACTGATAGGGAATGACATTCCTATACTACAATCGATCAAAATAAAGTTGTCTAAACATTCCTCCATGAATGATTTGGGTAGAACATTCGACATTGGGGTTATAAATCTTATAGATAGATTTAAAATGATGGTTGGCTTAACACAAGGAATATATATTCATTAGATGCTAAAGGCATTTATCATGGCAAACTCCAAAAGATGTCTCATGATAATGAGCCATGGAGTGAATCTCTCTAAAATTGTCCTCAATAAAAGATAGATTGCAGGAGTTATTATCATGTATGCATAGAAATATACGAGACTTGATGTTGATCAGTCATATTTTGAAGAATATCACTGTAAGACAGTGATAAACATCTTAAAGTACTTAACTGATACTAAGGATGTCATCAAATCACATGATGAGTCTGAATTAAACTAGAGGGCTAAACAAACTCAAGTTTTCAGACTGACCAAGACGACAATAAATCCACTTTAGGGTAAGTCGTTACCATGAAAGGTGATGCAGTGAATTGGAAAGGTTTCAAACAGAAAAAGGTTGCTAGTTTAGTGACAAAGACAAAGTATATATAACTGTAAGTGAAGCTGCAAGTTGATATTTCCAATGAAAATTTTATTATAGAACTAGGAATAGTTCCTAAGTCTCATCTTGAATCCAAACATGTGTTGCGGCACTGTGATTAAAGAAATCATTGAAAGAGGAGACGTCATCTTGGATCGTGTAGACTCCCAAGATAATATTGCAGATCCATTTACTAAAGCTTTAACACAACATCATTTTGATCGTCACTTAGAGAAGATGGGTATGAGATACCATGGCGATTGACTTTAGTGCAAGTGGGAGATTAAAAGTAGCATGCATACAAGACAATCATGTATGATGATAAAGCATATACTTTGGAGACGATCTTATTTATTTATTAATAAAAGTATTTCCTTATTAAAGGCGTTTAATTATCTACGTGATGTTGTTTTTATAATATGTAAATAACCCATAGTTTTAAGCAATACTTTTAGAATCATGATTTTGACTATGCTAATGAGATCTAAATTCTTAGAAAGCTTAAAACTAAAATAGTTCCCAATCATTGGATTACTAAAAAGGGGATTAGTACATCCGGATAGATTGGTACATATGTTGCTTGCTCATTGGATGAGGATGATTGATCTCATGATCATTTATGTGGAGACACTAAAGCAAGTATGTAGGCGCTTATTAGAAAATAAGTTCACTGAACTTGACTCGCTATGGAATACCTAATGGAGTTTTACTTGCCTATCAATAGGAATTTCTAATGTGATAGTAGTACAAGTGATCCTTGGACTTGAGATCATCATAGTATCTTGTGTGTAATGAATTATACTTTGACTTATTCCTTAAGACCTTTAGGGGTATATCAAAGGGTATGCTTTGGTATAATAAGTTACATATGGAGATAATAAATGGTCAACAAAGAATCTACCACTTCTAGTAAAAAAAGAGATATGTCCTATAAGATTCGTTAAATGACAACCTAGTAGCCCTTGGCCAAGATAGAATGAAATTAGAAAGGAGTTTCTAATTTGCATTATTTGGAGTTGTGCATTTTCTAATCGAAATACATATGATTAAATAAAATAAGACTTGACAGTAATTCAATGTCTTATATTTAATTGGGACATTGTATGGTGAAAGGATTGAATTGTACGGTAACTATTTACTCACATGTTCTTTTATAATTAATGTGGAAATCTATATTATCTACAAAGTCGTTGATCGCTAAGGAGGCTTCTCCCAATTGTAGAATAAATATTATTTATTTAAATAGATTATTAGTTTAATTTATTTATTTAAATTAGATTAGAATTGTTTTAATTGATTTATTCACAACCGGTTTAATATGGAGAACTTAAAAGGTCACACTATAAAAGGAAGAATAATTATTTAAGAAGGTAATGGCATAATCGTAATAATGCATTAAGTGTAATTAATTTAATCTATGGTGATAGAATAAATTAAATACCTTAAAGTTTATTATTTAATATTTTAGAAATATTAAATATAAATTAATAAGAAGAGTATTATTAATATTATTGCAATTATTATTATTTTAATTTCTAAAGGAGTTTAGGAATTAATTTAATATTAGTACTCTCATTTATTCCTAATAAGATTAGGATACAAATTAATTAAAAGAATTTAATTAATTAATCCCAATATGTTGGGAAACCTAATTAATTAAAGGAGTTTAATTAATTAATAAAATCCTATGTCTAATATGATTAGAAGGGTTAACCAATATCTATATAGGAGGAGTCTTATGTTAGATATCAGTTGATGCAATTCCAATTGTTGGAGAGTACTCCTTTTCTATATAGGATAGAAAACTAGGGTTTAGCCAACCACCCTCCTTGATAATTCATTTTCCTTGGTGTATCACTTCTAGAGGCCAAACACTTGGGTGGCTAACATTGATCAAAGGAAAGAATCTAACCCGAAAATTCAAGGAGATCATGAAGGATAATGAGTTGAACTCGTACCTGTGGAAGCTTCGTTCTACAAGGGTATGATTCCATAAATTCTTAATTATCGTTTTAAATTAATAATTTGCATAAAGGATGATCTAGGTAATGGTTTTGTAGAAAATTTTAAACTCTGATATACCATGTTTTTGCTAATTTTTGCAATTTGATTGCGCCCATAATTTCGTACAAACCCAACATGGCCAAGCCGAAGTATTTAAAAGAGAGGTGAAAAGAATCCTGGAGAAAGTGGTAAACCCGAATTGAAAAGACTGGTCGTTGAAATTAGACGACGCTCTTTGGGCGTATCGGACCGCGTATAAGACCCCGATCAGTATGTCTCCATATCAGTTGGTTTACAGAAAGGCGTGCCACCTTCTAGTGGAACTCGAACATAAAGTATATTTGGCAATCAAGAAACTCAACTTTGATCTATCAGCAGCATGGGAGAAAAGACTTTTGCAAATCAATGAGTTAGATGAATTTCGCCTGCAAGCATACGAAAAATCAAAGTTGTATAAAGAAAAGGTCAAGAAATGGCACGATCAGAAGATAGTGGATAAAAGGTTCGAACCGAGCCAATCAGTATTGTTATTCAACTCTCGGTTGAAACATTTTTCCAAAAAAACTGAAATCCAGGTGGTTGGGCCCATTTACCATCAATACAGTGTTTCCACACGGGGCCATTGAAGTGTACAGTCGGGATTCGTCTGAAACATTCAAAGTAAACGTCCAGCGCTTAAAGCACTACTGGGGGTGGTGATCTCGATCTCCAAGCAACCTTAATTGACCTCGCCAATCGTGTTTAAAAACTAAGAAGTAATCAGGCTGAAAGACTCTAAATCAAGCGCTTGATGGGAGGCAACCCAATCATTTATTTATTTTACATTTTGAAAGTTGTTTGTTTTTGATTTCATTAAGTAAATGTGCATGAGAACAGAGAGGAACTAACAAGCTTAAAGGTTGTGGGTACAGGATGCACTGCAAAAGAAGGAAAAAAAATGCAGCAGAAAACCCAACTGCCCCCTGGCGCAGTTTTAAAGGCTTAAAAACTCGCCTAGGCGAGATCTGGCAGACAAAACGCGCCCCGGCGTAGATTTGTGCAGGAGAATCGGTGCCTAGGCGCAGACCCCTCTGGTCATTCTCACCCTGGCGAGTTTTAAAGTAGAAAACCACCTCGCCTAGGCTTAGGTGTCGATTTTGAGTTTTAAAAGACCACGATTCCTGCAGTTACAAAACACAACCTAACACAATTCTACAACACTCTGCAAACTGAAACCAAAGAGAAACTCACCGCTTCGACTAAACATAACATCAAACACTCTTCAAGTGCGAATTCAAGGGTTCTTCACCAAATATTATTAATCTCCACCATCTAGGGTTCCAATTCATGCATTGTCAAATGATAGAGGGGATTTCTTCACAATAACCACAAGGCAACCTTGAGAGTTCATCACAATAACTTACAGGTAACGTCGATTTTTGAGGTAATTATTAGAATCGTTCAGGTTTCTACACTAGGGCTTGGACAATCTACAAATTGGGCATAACAAGTAAAGTTTGTGGGTAAGATAATAAAGCACTAACAGTTTGCACATCAAGTGTTTGACAAAAGGTCTCAACAACCACTTCCTCATTCAATTGCAAGTTAGAGGCATGCCGTCGGCACAATGACTTCCAAACATCAGAAAAGGCAACGTGGGGAAAGTTCATCCACCCCCTCTCGGCAATTTGACAGACGAAAATTCTTGAACGCCGAGACGACGAAGAGGTTCAAATATTTATCAGGCAAGTCATTGACACCAGAGCGTGGCTTGGCGCCCGACGAGTTTGATGGGCTATGCTTCAACAGATTCGTGAGCGGCAATGGGAAACTTTTACGGCACAGTCGGAAGCCGCCGTGGTGGCGCTGCTAAAAGAATTT
Source organism: Panax stipuleanatus (assembly GCA_020205555.1). Lineage (NCBI taxonomy): Eukaryota > Viridiplantae > Streptophyta > Magnoliopsida > Apiales > Araliaceae > Panax > Panax stipuleanatus. The sequence goes on along the minus strand of CM035124.1, from coordinate 77,872,776 downwards.
TATGCAAATGTGCCTGACAAATCACCATTCTTTGCCTTCGTGAGGGGTAAGATGGTCCCGTTCACTGTGCAGGAGATCAACAACTACTACAATTCATTTTTGAGCCTCAAGGAAAGCGGACCGAATTATGAGCAGATTTTGACTAAGTTGTGCAAGCTGGATGCTACTTGGTCATCGAATGGATCTCACTTTCAGTCTGGCCATCTCAGTCTATATAGGAAGATATGACTTGCGTTCTTGTGTGCGAAACTGCTACCATCTACACACATGAGCGATGTCACGAATGAGAATGCAGTCCTGCTTTACACAATAGTCAAAGACCGATCAATCGACGTGGGCCGCATCATTCATCATTCCATTCGCCGAAATCTGCGTGGGCCATTACAAGGTGGATTGCCGCATACATCACTGATTTATGCATTATATGCCCGGGCAGGGGTACAATGGAGCACAACTGAGCCTATCCAGCAACTGCTTTTGCGATTAGATTCCAATATGTTTCAGAGGTACTCATGCTGGAAAGGCGGGCATTCGCACCCACGTAGACTGTGCTTTACATTTTCAGATTGTGAGGATGATGATGGGGCGGATGAACAAGATGCTTATTTCAGCTTTTAATTCCGCAATATGCAGAAGTACGTTGATCAGAGACTCCTCGGGTTGGCATCCAGGTAATACACATGTTCGCCACCCAGAATGAGTTCAACGCGTCTTTGGAAGCTGTGTTTGCCTGACTAAATACCACCGGTGAAGATTTTCAGTTCCTAGTCCCTCAGCCATTACTAGCTTTTCTCCCCATACTGCATGTTGAGGACCCAGTTGACGACCCACCTACTAAGGATCCACCGGTCGAGCAAGACGCTTAATCGCTCAGGGCAGTCCTCGAACTTTTAAATTCTATATCCAATGAGGACATTGAATAGTTTAAGTTTGGGGGTAGAATTAGTCATTTAGTTAGTTTGCATGATTAGTTATTTGCATGATAGTTATTATTTCAATTACATGATAGTATTTGCATTGTAGATTAGAACATATTGTTATTAGTTTAAATTTACATTAGTTATATGGGTGTGTATATATATATATATATAATAAAAATTGAGAAAAATTACAAAAATATATTTATTTGCATTTAGCATATAGGTTATTGCATGAGTTTAAGCAATGGATTGATGTGTATTTAGCTCGGCCTGTGATAGGATTGGTATTACATGTTAACTCGAACAATGTGAAGATTGATGATGAGTTCTATTGCTAGTTAAGATGAAATTCTGAGCCTGTCTAAAACTTGTGTAACTGGTTAGAACGTGGAGTTTAACTATTCTAGTCAACTCAGTTCAAGGGTTCATAACTTGTTTCTAGGGAGAAAATCTTAGTTAAATTTTGATGACATTGGTATACTGACAGTAAAGGTTAAAATGAAGCAATAAGTCGAATTTGGGGGAGTCATTGTGGTGAAAAAAAAAGAAAAAAAAGGAAAGAAATTAGAAAATTGAGAAAAAGAAAGAAGAAAAAAAAGAATAAACACATTGACTAGTTTGTGTCTGTGGCCTTTGTTACTTGAATAAGTAAGCCCTTGGGGGTGTTTCTACACCTAGCGCCCTAAAACCATCTTGTTTGGGAGTCATTGGTTGAAAATTTGCTAAACGGGTAACATTGTAAAGCATAATAGATTCGAACATTGCACAGTTGATTGTCAACGTGGGATAGAGCGTAAAATGCACCCGTAAGTGAATTGTAAGAGAAATAAGCCTCCTTTGAAATCCCTGAACTCAATTATTACTATGTTTGAACGATTTTGTCATGATTACCGAATATTTGAAATAGAACTAAAATTTTCCCTCTAAGAAGGTTATTATGCGATAATCTTCAATTGTTGGTGATTATAATGGTTAACGAGCACACACGCACAACATGGGTGATGACAGGTTTGGATTGATTGATTGGTTATTGATGAACTGTACGTTGATTTGAATTATTGTTTGAGTATCTTATGATATCGTTGAGGCCTGTGTTGGACATCATATTAATTTATTGCTAGATTCGTAGGCATGTAGGAAGAAGGTCATGCATATGCATTAATATAGATACTTTGTTTGTTATTTTCATTTCTTTGTTATTTTAGCTTAAGAAAAAGCAAAATCTTAAGTTTGGGGGTATTTGATAAGTAGGTTTCATATCTACGAAGTGATGCCATCTAAACCTAAGATGTTGCTACTTTAAGTACTTTATAGGTTCTATTTCATGCATTTGCATTGGTTTATGTGCAGGGACTGGTCGGGAAGAGAAGCGCAAGGAAGTAAGGGCTTCAAGGAAGAAATTGGCTATGGTTTTGCAATCTACGTCGGAGCTCACATTAAAGGCTGGCAAACCTCGCCTAGGCGCAGGTGCGCCAGGGCGCGCTTCTAAGGAGTAAAATATTGAAGGGGCGCAGGTGGCGACATGATTGATTTGGTTACCTTGTTTGAGTTGGTTTCTGCGGGAAAGATGGCTGCGATTTTGGCTCGCAACTAGGAGAACATATAAGGCTATCAGAGAAGCTTATATGTGATATACTTAGACAAAAACAAACCCTAGTTTGTGAGAGTTGACACGTGAGGAGGATTGAAGCAAAGCAAGGCACGACGAACGCAAGGCAAACGTGAAGACGAGTATTGATACAATTTCAGATTCTTCTTTCTTTCTTTATCTATTACGTTGTATTCAGAATGTTATTTACTTTGTGGATTATGGTTTTTATTTCGTTTACAATGAACTAATTCTATTTAAGTCTACAACGGATCTTATTATGTAACTAAGGATTGACAAGCTTTCAACTTAGTTTATGAAGATTATTTCCAAGTTATTTGCTATGGTTTGTGCGTAACTTATGTATTTGCTTGATCACCAACTACCTGTTATCCCATATGAACTCAAGAGATGGCATATGGGATGAGAACTAACCATAGTGACGTGTGTTTCTGATTTCTACAGTTAGTTAGAATTCATAATTCATGTGTAGGATAGAGATATCTATGCATCATGCGTAATCTGATGAGAACTTGATATTAAACCTTTTTAAATTATAATTCACATAGAGATATAGTAAGTTAGTTAATTAAGGTGTCTTGCTTAAGTCTATCGATTATGGATTTGAGTGAGTATGGATGTAATGTATTGAGAGATGGTTATATCTATATTCGTGTTCTTGGTTAATAATTTGGAATAATTGATATAAGTTAAAAGGAAGTATGATATTTGAAGTGAAATAATAAGTGAAGTTATAGGCTTAATTCTCCGAAAACTTGTTAAATCCCTGGATTAGTGTTAATTATAGTCTGAGTAGTAGATTTTCATAAATATCATCATTTAATCATTAGTTTAATAAAGTTGAGATAATATAAAATTGGTAATTGTTAGGATAAATTGTAATCATTGTCTCTATGGGAACGATATTTTTCTTATCATTATATTACTTGTTGATCACGTACACTTGCGTGTTGCGCGTATAGATTTTACCAAACAACCACCTCGATCCGATCAAAGAATCTTAATACTCTTGCCAGTTTGTTCCTCTTCTTCACTTCTAAATTCTTTGAACTTTTCAAATGATTCAAATTTGTATTTCATTAAATACACGTATACAAATCTTAAATGATAATCAGTGAAAGTAATAAATTAAGAATACCCTCGTCATGCATTCGTTGTCATAAGGTGTTCACATACGTCTGTGTGTACCAACGCTAATAACTCTGTAACCCTTTCTCCTTTTCCACTAAATGGAGATTTAGTCTTTTTACCCATGACACAAGATTCACAAGTTGGATATAATTCATAACCAGATAGCTCTAAGAGTTCATCCTTATGCAACTTGGATAATCTTGTTTCATTAATATGACCGAGTCTATAGTGCCACATAAAGGTATAATTAGCATCATCTCTTTTCTGTTTCTTAGTTTGTTCAATTTAAAGTATATTTACATGCAAGTCAAGTATGTAAAGTCCATTCAACAGTTTACCAACACAATATAAAATATTCTTATTATAAATAGAACAACTGTTGTTCTTTATTATAATTTTAAACTCATCCATATCCAATACAGACATTGAAATAATGTTTCTTGTAAGAGTTGGAACGAATTACAATTATTTAAAGTAATGTACTTGCCCATAGGCAGTGCTAAACAATAAGTCCCTACATCTAATGCAACAACCTTTGCTCCATTTTCCACCCGTAGGACGACCTCATCCTTGGCTTTCTACTTCTAACTAGTCCCTGCACAGTATTACATATGTGAGAACCACAACCGGTATCCAATACCCAAGTAGAATTATGACTTTTAGAAAAAATAATTTCAATCATGAATAAACCTGAAGCTTCTCCAAGCTTCTTCCACTTTTGTTCTGCAAGGTACTTATCACAGTTCCTCTTCCAGTCACCGGCTTATTGCAATGGAAGCATATTCCTTTGCTATCTGTATCAGGTTTCTTATTTTCCTTTTCATTAGCCTTACCATTAGCCTTCTTGCTTTTTTTTCCAGAAGATACAATTGGGCCCCTTCCTTTTCTTGGAAGAATCATCTACCATTAAAACATGGTCCCGCTTGGATGGGAAGTGACCTTCAGCAGTTTTCAACATGTTAAGTAACTCAGGCAAGCTGACGTCAAACTTAATCATGTGAAAATTCACAACAAATTGTGAGAAGGCGTCCGCGAGTGATTGCAAGATCAAATCTTGACTTAACTCTCCATTCATGGTGAACCCCAATTGTTCTAGTTGTTCAATCTGATTAATCAACTTTAGACAATGAGTCTCAACTGTAGTGCCCTCGGACATGCGAGATCGGAAGAGCTCTCTAGATATCTGATACCTAGCAGTCCTGCTTTGCTCACCATATAATTCTTTTAGGTGCAACAAAATAGAATAGGCATCTATTTTCTTATGCTGATTTTGTAGCTTGTTACTCATTGATGCGAGCACGATGCACTGTGCAATGGATGCAGCATCTTGCCACTTTCTAAAAGTGGTAATCTCTTCCTCAGAGGATGTTTCTGCAACCTTTGCAGGGACAAAGGAATCTTGGATATAAGAAAGCTTTTCAGCAGTGAGAACAATTCTCAAATTTCTTAACCAGTACGTGTAATTTGATCCGGTCAACTTGTTAGCATCAAGTATTCTACTGCAGTAATAGTGAGTGTGACATTTTTCAAATTCTATATGTGAAATAAAATAATATTTTAGCATACATTCATTTAATTAATTATCAAAATAAATTAGGTCTTATTTTAAATTGGTATCTCCCACTATTTTTTTCAAACTATATTACCCTCACAATATATAGTTCGGCAAATTTAATTAAAGATTTGCTAGTGAGAATAAGGATCATACTTCAAATATATATAGCCTTGTGTGTGCACAACAAACTATATATAAATAAATAGGTAGACAACTTTTGTTAATTACATCACCATATAACCCATTGTATTTTTCCTCTTAGATCATTATGGTTAAGTGTGTGCACATTCGAACCAAAACGATCTTAGTTAATTCTGACCCAGCATTTCCATATAAGTGAAGAGAAAATTACAGCCCTTGTGTGTGCACAACAAAGTGATAATGTTCAATTCCTTTATAAACATTTAATGTAATAAAACAACATCTTAAATATTTAATACTCGCCTTGTGTGTGCACAACAAACTCATATTAAATATTTAATAGTTTTTTTTAACATACTAGAAGGCGACGTTCGATATTCAAATATCTTTGAACGTTACAACTTAATATAATTTCTTTGAGGGGTTTGTTATTGTCTCATCTTCTTTAGTGCGCATGCACATATATATAAAAAATACGGGTCATATTAATTGACATGCGAAATATGTTGCATAATATAATATAATATAATATAATATATACATATATATATGTATATATATAGTATAAACATGCATATAGAATACAATATTCTACTCGGATTGATTATGGACATTTATTCTAGTTTGGTTCACTCGAGCCATCAAGTGAACCAAAAGGTCAAACCTAGGAGTGCAAGAATTAAAATTAAATATAACTATTATATTTAAATCTCGGGCTCCATTACAAACGGGTCTTCACGCACTTCTTGTTCCTTAGTCTCCAATCCTTCAAGATAATTCTAACTAATCCAATTACATAAACTATTTACATTAAATAGAAACCATGATCAGCAGACAAGGGGAAGTACATAGGAGGGAGATAGAATTTACATCAAGTAAAATTAGAGAAGACGAGGTACGCAAACCTCATTTAACAAAACTCATACATTCAAGTATTCAACTAAAACAAAATCCAATCGCATTGGTCAATAGTCAATAATCAACCCTATTTATTATCACACATATCACCATATGCATAAAAAAAATATAACATTCAATATATACATTAATATCGATTTAATGGGCAATTCTAGTTAGTTTTGAAATCCAAATCTGATTAAAATAAACATCTTATTTAAATCAATTCCAAATCTAATAAACTCCTTTATTAATCTCGAATTACAAAAAAACATATAATTTTATTTTTAATTAAACTAAACCTTTTATCTTAAATAGAAATCAAAAAGTTAAATAAAATAAAATTTTATTCAATTTTGGTAACCGGCGCTGTGGCGCCCAATTTATACTATAGACTGGCACTACGGCGTCGGGTCCCCCGTTTTTTCAAAAAACACAGGCCAGTGCTACGGCGCCCTAATTATACTGTAATCAGGCGCTGCAGTGCCGGGTCACCCATTCTGAACCCGAAATCGGCGCGACAGCTAATCCTTGGACAGACGCTGCGGCGCCGCTGAGAAGATTCAGTTTTCCTATTTCGCGAATTGTGAAGTTTTTCTCCAAAAATATGATTCCTGGCTAACAATTATGCCCAATTAAATTGTTTCAAACACATATCAATATACATACCAAATAAAAACAATTAATAACAGGCATAAAGGTTTGACTCTGATGCCACTGTTATGATTGTAAGATCAAATTAGCATGCAACAATTACATACATAGCATCGAAAATGTAAAAATAGAGTTTTAAAATTTTACAAAGCATGAACTCGGATCATCCTTTAGCACAATTATTAATTTAATAAAAAGAGATGAAAAACGAATCATACCGTTGAAGATTCGTACTTCCTCAGGTACGAGTTCAACTCCAATCCTTTCCTTGTTCAACTTGAATCTATCGAGTGTGATTCCTTCCTTTGATCAATGTCGGCCACCCAAGTGTTTGACCTCTAGAGGTGATCCACCAAGGATGAACAAATATTAAAAAGGTGAGTTATTGGCAAAACCCTAGTTTTCTCTCTCTAAAAAAAGTGTGCTCTCCCAACAATTGTAATTACATTAGTCCTTAATCAAAATAAGACACCTCTTATTTATAGATGTAGGTAACCCTGCTAAATATTATAAGATTAGGATTTCATATTAATTAACTAAACTCTTTTAATTAATTAGGCTTCCTAATCTTATTAGGAACAATTAATTAAACTCTTTTAATTAATTTACCTCCTAATCTTATTAGGAATATGGGAGAGTACATTTATTAATTAATTCTCAAACTCATTTAGGAATTCAAATTAATAATAATAGTAATACCAATAATAAGACTCCACTTATTAATTTATATTTAATATTTCTAAAATATTAAATAATAAATATTAAGCTATTTAATTTATTCTATCACAATAGATTAAATCAAATACACTTAACTTATTATTACGATTATGTCATTTGCTTCTTAAATAAATATTCATCCTTTTATGGTGTAACCCTTTAGGTTCTCCATATTAAACCGGTTGTGAATAAATTAATTAGAATAATTCTATTTTTATTTAAATAAATAAATTAACTATTAATTCATTTAAATAAATATTTATTGTAGAATAAGGGTAAGCCCCCTTAGCGCTCAGCGACTTTTCAGATAATATAGATTTCAACATTAATCATTAAAAAATCTTTGAGTAAATAGTTACCGTACAATTCATTCCTTCTACCCTATAATGTCCCAATTAAATATAATACATGGATTTACTTTCAAGTCTTATTTTATTTAATTATATGTATTTCGATCCTAAATGCACAAACTCCGATAATACAAATTAGAAACTACTTTCTAATTTCATTCTGCCTTGGCCAAGGACTACTGAGTTATCATTTATCGAATCACATAAAGCATTCACTTTTTTTACTAGAAGTGGTAAATCCTTTATTGATCATTCATTATCTTCATGTATAATTAATTATACCCAAACATACCCTTTGATATACCCTTAGGGTCTTAAGGGACATGTCAAAGTATTACCCACTATACATAAGATACTATGATGATCTCAAGTCTAAGGATTACTTGTACTACTATCACTAAAGGAATTCCTATTGATAGGCGAGTAAAACTCTATTAGGTATTCTTTAGCTAGCCACGTTCATTGTACTTATTCTCCAATAAGCACCTACATACTTGCTTTAGCGTCTCCACACAAATGATCATGAGATCGATCATCCTCTTCCAAAGAGCAAGCAACGTATGTACCAATCTATCCAGATTCACTAATCTCTTATTTAGTAATCCATCGATTGGGAACTATTTTAGTTTTAAGCTTTTCAAGAATTAGATCTCATTAGCATGATCATCATAATGGTTCTAAAAGCATTGCTTAAAACTATGGGTTTATCACATTTAAATATAACAGTATTATGTACATAATATAAACGCCTTTAAATAAATAATTTTTTTTATTAATAAATGAATAAGATTGTTACAAAGTATATGCTTTATCATCATATATGATTGGCTAGTGTAACGACCATGAATTTTAAACTCCTTATTTATTAAATATGTGATTTAATTTTAACGACTTAGTTTTGTGAGTTTATTTAAACCTTATGTGGTTATGTGAATTGGTGAAATGGTTAAGGGGAGTCACTAATAGTTTATTTAAATTAGTGGACTAGCCCTGAGACTTTAATATCAGAAAATTGATATGATTATTAATAATTAAATATTCTAATTATTTGGATATAGTGTCAAGAGTTGATCATATTGATAAATTGCAATTATGAGTAAATATTTGATAATGTGTTGATTTAACAATTATTATGAACAAATAATAATTATTGAATGAGAGATTAATAAATATAATAATATTATTTTTACTTGATTAATTATTTCATACAAGCATGTGATAAGTAAACCTTACAAAATATGGTAGTTAACTATATACTATATATAGTACAAGGTGACGTATTAATACGTCTACATATTATATATGTAGACTATATAGTATGATTAATTACATTATGTGAGTTACATATTATTGCTTATGTAACATGATAGACATTAATATATAACCCCATTACCTTATATTAATATCAATAACATTATTAATTGATAAATAATTTCAATAAGTTAGTATAATTATTATAGTAACAGTTATTATAATAATAACAGTTATGGTAATAAATAATGAGCAATACACAATTATATTATATTTGGTGTTAATAGAAAATGTACATGGATTATATGTTATCATATTTATACCAAATTGATACAATGTATTGTGGGTTAACTAATTAAAAGTACATTGGGACTTATATGTATACATAATGTGTACATGCATTTTATAACTTAAGAGTTTGTACATACTACACTTAATATATGCAAGTTGCTGAGAATTATGTCCCATAATGAGAGGCCATCCTCAATTTCCTCTCATACACGTGAACTCCCACATGCTACTCTAGCCTACTCCTTCTCTCAAATTCATCAATTATAGCCAATAATTATGAGGGAAGTGGGCATTATGATGGGTTCTAACTACTCCCAATTATCCCTCATACACTTCTTATTCCTATTGTTTTGAAATGGAGAGCAAAAGCATGGACCATGTAAAGAATTGGCTATAAATAGAGCCCCTCTTCTTCTCATTTCATTTGCTGAGGATTTCATTTGAGTTAGGAAGAGTATTATAGCAACATTGCAAGTCTAATAGTAGCATTACAGAATCTGTTTAGCAGCAAGGTCATTTACAGAGGTATAAATCCATTTTTGATTTTTGTAGAATTCTTAATATTTGATTCTTGGAATTAAGCATGTAATTATTGATAATTGGATTGAAATATGTTGGTTAAGTGTTATACAAGATGTTAAACATGTTAGAATTGCTAAATGGTGTGTTAGAAACAATTTTGATAGGAAAATTTCTGAGTTGGGTTTGCAGAACTGCCGAAGCAGTTTAGCTTCTGGTCTGGCTGGCAGCCTGCGCAGCTGCGCCAGTATTATACTGGCCACAACCTGCTCTTGGATTGGCCGGACACCGGCGCAACTGCGCCGGGTTTATACCTGGTACCTGCGCAGCTGCGCAGGTTCCTGTGGCCAGTTTTTGTTTTCTGCTTCTGTTAAGCTGCTGTGATATACTAACATGTGATATACCATTGAAACAAGCTTGTGAACATAATTTAAATGTAGATATTAGTACAATAACATGATATAAGTATGTATTCGTTGATGCTAAGTGTATATGCCATGACCGTATATTTTAAAAAAGGGAAACTTGTAATTCAAAAGTAAACCTTGTCATGGACGTATCACGTGAACATTCTAATTTTGTAAACACAATAGTGTGGTTTATATTGTCATGAAATGTGAGTCTAAAGTGTGTTCACACACTAGCATACGTGATAGCAAGATTCTAGCGATTTTGAAATAAGAAACTTAAGAACTTTCAAAGTGAACTTGGCTAAGGTTAATGTCTTTTAGATTCTGACTATTTGAGAGCATATATATGGTGTATATATGAGTCCTAAGACATATGAGTTATGAGCACAAGGCACTTAACATATATTATGATACCTTATTGGCTTAGTGTGATTTTTCAACGAAAAACTTAGAACGTGAAAGATTATATCATCGATCACCATGTGGATTACGTATTGATCATACAAGCATGTATATTAGAGTTCGTTATGCCTATAAGCATATTAACATGGACCTCGTTGAGTTAACGTATAGATTTCACATATGCTCGTATTCATAAAGAATGAATTTCTAAGGCATGAAATAGGTGGACTAAAGTATACATGTATAGTATACGCATGAGCATGCATGTTATGTTTAACCTTGTTATGTGATAACATGAAGTATGAACTTGTATTATGTAAAGTATACAAATTACCGACATGAGAGCATATGACTTTAAACTAGGATTAGGTTGAGCATGCTAGGTTTTCAAAAATTATAATCGTAAAACATGTATGTTGATTAAATATAAGTAACTTGAAGTATTATGTTTTCAAGTCTATATTGATGCATAGAAACTAGATAATCTAAAGTTATTAAATCTATGACAAGATTAAATTGACTTACGTGAATTATGGATAGATTGATATGATAAGTAGATTCTTGTAAGTGTAGACTCGTATTAGTTTACACATGCTAATTGGAATACCGACTTATTAATGTTAGGTTATTTCAGCGAGATTTAATTAAAGCTAGAACTTAATTGTAGCTGAGCAATCAGGCAAGTCTCCGAACTTCACTATTTGGTTGTGCAAGTTCTTTAATTCTTATTTGTACAAGTTCCTATCCTTCTCATATTGTATTGAGCAGGTTATTATCGTATTGACAGTTAATTATTTAAAGCTTGAACTTTATTTCCAAGCATGCTATTAGGTGGTTTAATTACTTTACAATTATTCCACATCGATATTATTGTTATTCGCACGTGATTTCGTACAGTCTTGGACTTGTACAATATTTAAAGTTCTACAATTCTTGAACTATGTCAGATAGAGTCTGAACCCTTGTTCGGTCAGACAATTGTATAAAAATTTTATAAAAGCTATCCAAACCAATTGATCGTAAGGATTCTTAGACTGAAAGAACACCCCTTGTATATATAGGGCAGTACCCCAGGTATCTAGTATAAAGATACAAACAACAGAGTTGAATGTTATGCATATACATAGCGTATGCGAGGCTGATCCCCTCAAGTACTTATTCTGTAGCCAGTAACCAAAGGGTCAATCAGCTATTGATTTCGTTGGTGTTTTATTGTTCAAATGTCTACTTGACTATCAGTTATTCTAAAAGCACTTATTATTCTTGCTTCCGATATTCATATTGTTGAATTCATTATCAGATATATTCCTTTCATCATGATATATCCTTTATTGTTGTATTTCAACTTGCTGAGCAAACTTGTTGCTCATCCTTGCTATATCATGACTTATATTGCAGTTAAGCCCGAGACTTCAGGAAAGGACAAGGGTAAAGGGAAGATGTAGGATTAGTTTGCAAGGAGCAGACTTTATATTTACGTTTAATTAATTTATTATTATGTAATATGAACCATTGACTATTCTAGGGTATGTTTGTATGTTTTGCATTTAAGGTTATCGAATCTTGGGACTAGTAGCACCTTTTGAATGAACGACGTACGTTTATTATATTCCGCATTTTAGTTATCGTATGTTGTTTAGAGGTAGATGTTTATGTTAGATCGTGACGACCGGACCGGGGTCAGAGGACCCGAATTTGGGGCGGTCACAGGTTGGTATCAAAGCTTTAGGTTATAAACGTTAGGAATGCGAAACCTAGGTTATAACCTTAGTAGAAACTCAAGTAGAGTATGTAAGTGATGGGTTGAGGAGATCCATCGGGTTTTATTATGATACTGAAGTTGTTTATTTGAATCACATATGATTGATAGACGTCTTAAAATTCTTAATGCTAACATAAATAGCATATCACGTAAAGCCTAATGTTTTCTTCCTTTCCTTAGGATCATGCAGCCTAGGAGACTACCGCGGAACTAGAGGGAGGAAGGATCCGTTAATAATGGCGGAGGGGAAAATATCGACCCTATGCAAAACTTCGTTAACTTGTTAACTGAGGCAATGCAGAACAGACCCCAGCCAGCAGCAGGGCAGCCAGGACATCACTTGGCTAGTTTCAAAGATTTTAAATTGGTAGGACCGCCAGAGTTCTGGGGAACCTTGGACCCAATCGAAGCCCAAACCTGGATAGAAGAGATGGAGAAAGTGTTTGAGGTCGCACGAGTGGCCGAAACATAGAAGACGAGTTTTGCCACTTTCATGATGAAGGGCGAAGCTAACTATTGGTGGAAAGCCAATAAGGGACGAGCAGGCGAAGGAGTTATTCCTTGGGATAAATTTAAGGAGCTATTTCTCGAGAATTACTTCTCGGAGAATACGCAACAGGATATGGAAGTTAAATTTCTGGAACTGAAACAAGGTAGTATATTTGTCGCAGAGTACGCGGCAAGATTTAACGAGTTAGCCCGATTCGCTTCACATCAGGTTGACACGGAAGCCAGGAAGGCAAGGAGGTTCGAATTTGGACTGAAACCATGGGTGCAAAAAGCAGTCGCGGTATTGAAGATTAAGACTTACTCTGATCTACTAGAAAGGGCTATCATTGCCGAAGGAGGTAATGAAGCCATTGCTCGATTCAAGTAAGAAAAGAAGACTGGTCAGGAGGGACAGAAAGGGAGAAGCAGCGGAGGGAGAAACCCCAACAAGCGTAAATGGACAGAGAGCCAATCCTCTGGAGGCAACAAGTCCGGGGGAGAGGCCAAGAAAAGTGTAAAGTGCAACAACTGTGGGAAGAATCACTCGGGGGAGTGAATGAAGGGAAAGAACGCTTGTTACCGTTGTGGACAACCGGGGCACATGGCTCCTTAGTGTCCGAATAAGCAGAAAGGAGGGTGTTTCTCGTGTGGAGCCCTAGACCATCAAATTAAGTACTGCCCGAAGAGAAAGGGCGACGCAGCTAGCGTCAATCACAACAACAACAACAACGGACTGAGCATCGGAGGGCCAGCCAGTCAAGCCAACAGACCAACGGCACGCACGTTCAACATGACCGTTCAGGATGCGATGGAGTCTAAGGACGTGGTGTCAGGTATCATCCCAATCAACAATATAGATGCATATGTGTTATTTGATTCGGGTGGTACCTGTTCTTTTGTTTCCGAAGAATTTGCTAAACGGTTAGACTTACCCCGTGAAAGATTAGAACACCCTATGAACGTAGAAGTAGCGAACAAGGAAATTATTCCCGTAGAATACATTCATAGGAACTATTATACCGAATTGCGAGGATTTAAGCTCAGAGTGGATTTGATACCGATTCGTTTGGGGGAGTTCGATGTAATCCTTGGAATGGATTGGTTATCGAATCACGGAGCAGTTATCGACTGTAAGAAGAAGTGCGTACACCTTAAGACTTTGAATAAGTCAAAGATGGTATTTTATGGTAGTAAATCGCCGAGACAATCTCATTGTCTGACGATGATGCAAGCACAAAGATTGCTTATGTAGGTTATTTGGCTCACGTGGTTGATACTCGACCAGTCGATGGTGAACTGGGTCAGATACCTATTGTAAGGGAATTCGCCGATGTCTTCCCAGACGAGATTCCTGGATTGCCACCGGATAGAGAAATTGAGTTTGTTATTGATTTGGCACCGGGGACAGCACCGGTATACAAAGCGTCGTACCGTATGGCACCGGTAGAGATGAAGGAACTGATGGCTCAATTACAAGAGTTATTGGATAAGGGATACATTTGACCGAGCGTATCACCGTGGGGAGCGCCAGTCTTATTCGTGAAGATAAAAGATGGATCGCTCAGACTTTGTATCGACTACCGAGAGTTGAACAAGGTCACCATTAAGAACAAGCACCCATTGCCTAGGATCGACGATTTGTTTGATCAGTTGAAGGGGGCGAAGTACTTTTCAAAGATTGACTTGAGGACCGGTTATCATCAACTGAAAGTGAGGCCGGAGGATATTCCAAAGACGGCATTCAGAACTCGGTATGGACACTTTGAGTTTCTGGTAATGTCATTCGGATTGATGAACGCGCCGACAGCATTTATGGACTTGATGAATAGAGTATTCAAATAGTATTTGGATAAGTTCATTGTCGTATTCATCGATGACATTCTGGTGTATTCCGAGACGGAGGAAGAACACACCGAGCATCTTCGATTAGTGTTGGAGACATTAAGGAGAGAGAAGCTGTATGTAAAATTCTCCAAGTGTGAGTTTTGGTTGCAGAAAGTGCAGTTTTTGGGGCACATTATCGACAAGAATGGTGTTTCGGTGGATCCAGCAAAGGTAGAAGCGATTATCAATTGGGAGCAGCCGAAGATGCCAACAGAAATAAGGAGTTTCTTATGGTTAGCGGGATACTATCGGAGATTCATCCAGGATTTTTCAAAAATAGCATTGCCGTTGACCAATCTTACTAGAAAGACAGTTAAGTTCGTTTGGACGAAGAAGTGTGAAGAGAGTTTCCTAGAGTTGAAGAAGAGACTTAGTCAAGCACCTGTGTTAGCTTTACCAGATAACACAGGAGGGTTCGTAGTGTATAGTGATGCGTCCCACAAGGGTCTTGGCTGTGTACTGATGCAACACGGCATGGTCATTGCGTACGCTTCACGTCAGCTAAAAGATTATGAGAAGGGTTATCCGACTCATGACCTGGAATTAGCAGCAGTAGTTTTTGCCTTGAAGATTTGGAGGCATTATTTATATGGTGAGAAGTGTGAGATATATACGGACCACGAGAGTCTGAAGTATATCTTCACGCAGAAAGAGCTAAACATGAGGCAGCGCCGATGGCTAGAATTGATCAAAGATTATGATTGTGAGATTCTGTACCATCCAGGCAAAGCAAATGTAGTGGCAGATGCCTTGAGCAGAAAAGGCAGAGAGAAGTTATTGAAGTTAACCTTTCAAGAAGAGTTAGTGAAAGATTTCGAACGACTAGATTTGGAGGTTAAGTATCCGATGGAGACCAACAAAAAATTATTTACAGTGACAGCGAGCCCGACTTTATTAGATAAGGTTAAGGAGGCACAAGAGAAGGACGAAGATTGTGATATTATCAAGAAGCGGATTGTTGAGGCTGATGATTTGAAATTCAAGATTGATAGCACTGGACTGCTAAGGTTTGAAGGACGAATTTGGGTACCATTAATACCAGAATTAAGAGAAGAAATTTTACAAGAAGCGCATAGTACGAGATACTCGATACACCCAGGAAGCACGAAGATGTACCAAGACTTGCGTCATCACTTTTGGTGGCCAAACATGAAGAGGGAAGTTGCAGAATGCGTAAGTAGGTGTTTAACTTGTCAGAGAGTCAAGGCAGAGCACCAACGACCAAGCGGGTTATTACAACCGTTAGAGATTCCATAATGGAAATGGGAACTCATCACGATGGACTTTGTGGTAGGACTTCCGGCAACGCAGAAAGGGCACGACGCCATATGGGTAATTATAGATCGTCTTACGAAGTCAGCTCACTTTTTGCCAATTAAGATTAAGTATAGTTTGGATCAGCTAGCCAGATTATATGTCAAGGAAATTATCTCGAGACATGGGGTGCCGGTATTTATTGTATCAGATAGAGATCCGCGATTCACGTTGAATTTCTGGAAGAGTCTTCAAGAGAGATTGGGGACACAATTACGAATGAGTACCGCGTATCATCCGCAGACCGATGGGCAAAGCGAAAGAATAATTCAAACACTTGAAGACATGCTCCGAGCTTGTGTGATGGACTTCAAGGGTAGTTGGGACGATCACCTACCATTAGTAGAATTTGCGTACAATAATAGTTTTCACGCTAGTATCGGAATGCCACCGTACGAGGCACTATATGGGAGAAAATGTCGAACACCGTTGTTTTGGGACAAAGTTGGAGAACGTCGACTGTTGGGACCAGAATTGGTACAGTAGACTATAGAGATTAACAAGGTGATAAGAGCACGGCTGGTAGCTGCTCAAGATCGCCAGAAGAAGTATGCGGACTTGCATCGCAAGAAGAAAGAATTTGAATTAGGAAGCTATGCTTTTCTGAAAGTATCTCCCTAGAAGGGGAAGATTCGTTTTGGGAAGATAAGCAAGTTGAGCCCTAGGTTCATAGGACCGTTTGAGATTCTGAGGCGAGTCGGTGAAGTGGCGTACGAGGTGGCGTTACCTCCTGAACTTGAGCACATCCACAACGTGTTTCATGTGTCAGTATTACGGCCGTATAAATCAGACTACAAGCACGTTATCTCCTATGAACCAATCCAAGTCGAGAAAGACTTATCATACGAGGAAGTTCTTGTCTAGATACTAGATAGGAAGGAACATAAGCTGAGGAATAAGATCATTCATTCCGTTAAGATTCTTTGGAGGAATCACGCAGTTGAAGAAGCTACATGGGAGCTAGAAGAGAAAATGAGAGCAAATTATCCGTTTTTATTTGAGTAACCTTATTTTTACAATTCCGAGGACCGAATTTTTATAAGGGGGGAGGGATGTAATGACCATGAATTTTAAACTCCTTATTTATTAAATATGTGCTTTAATTTTAACGACTTAGTTTTGTGAGTTTATTTAAACCTTATGTGGTTATGTGAATTGGTGAAATGGTTAAGGGGAGTTACTAATAGTTTATTTAAATTAGTGGACTAGCCCTGAGACTTTAATATCAGAAAATTGATAGGATTATTAATAATTAAATATTCCAATTATTTGGATATAGTGTCAAGAGTTGATCATATTGATAAATTGCAATTATGAGTAAATATTTGATAATGTGTTGATTTAACAATTATTATGAATAAATAATAATTAATGAATGAGAGATTAATAAATATAATAATATTATATTTACTTGATTAATTATTTCATACAAGCATGTGATAAGTAAACCTTACAAAATATGGTAGTTAACTATATACTATATAGTATAAGGTGACGTATTAATACGTCTACATATTATATATGTAGACTATATAGTATGATTAATTACATTATGTGAGTTACATATTATTGCTTATGTAACATGATAGACAATAATATATAACCCCATTACCTTATATTAATATCAATAACATTATTAATTGATAAATAATTTCAATAAGTTAGTATAATTATTATAGTAATAGTTATTATAATAATAACAGTTATGGTAATAAATAATGAGCAATACACAATTATATTATATTTGGTGTTAATAGAAAATGTACATGGATTATATGTTATCATATGTATAACCCAAATTGATACATTGTATTATGGGTTAACTAATTAAAAGTACATTGGGACTTATATGTATACATAATGTGTACATGCATTTTATAACTTAAGAGTTTGTACATGCTACACTTAATATATGCAAGTTGCTGAGAATTGTGTCCCATAATGAGAGGCCATCCTCAATTTCCTCTCATACACGTGAACTCCCACATGCTACTCTAGCCTACTCCTTCTCTCAATTCATCAATTATAGCCAATAATTATGGGGGAAGTGGGCATTATGATGGGTTCTAACTACTCCCAATTATCCCTCATACACTTCTTGTTCCTATTATTTTGAAATGGAGAGCAAAAGCATGGACCATGTAAAGAATTGGCTATAAATAGAGCCCTTCTTCTTCTCAATTCATTTGCTGAGGATTTCATTTGAGTTAGGAAGAGTATTATAGCAACATTGCAAGTCTAATAGTAGCATTACAGAATCTGTTTAGCAGCAAGTTCATTTACATAGGTATAAATCCATTTTTGATTTTTGTAGAATTCTTAATATTTGATTCTTGGAATTAAGCATGTAATTATTGATAATTGGATTGAAATATGTTGGTTAAGTGCTATACAAGATGTTAAACATGTTAGAATTGCTAAATGGTGTGTTAGAAACAATTTTGATAGGAAAATTTCTGAGTTGGGTTTGCAGAACTGCCGAAGCAGTTTAGCTTCTGGTCTGGTCCGGCAGCCTGCGCAGCTGCGCCAGTATTATACTGGCCAGCGGCGCAGCTGCACCACAACCTGTGCTATTGGATTGGCCGGACACCGGCGCAACTGCGCCGGGTTTATACCTAGTGCCTGCGCAGCTGAGCAGCTTCCTGTGGCCAGTTTTTGTTTTCTACTTCTGTTAAGCTGCTGTGATATACTAACATGTGATATACCATTGAAACAAGCTTGTGAACATGATTTAAATGTAGATATTAGTACAATAACATGATATAAGTATGTATTCGTTGATGCTAAGCGTATATACCATGACCATATATTTTAAAAAAGGGAAACTTGTAATTCAAAAGTAAACCTTGTCATGGACGTATCACGTGAACATTCTAATTTTGTAAACACAATAGTGTGGTTTATATTATCATGAAATGCGAGTCTAAAGTGTGTTCACACACTAGCATACGTGATAGCAAGATTCTAGCAATTTTAAAATAAGAAACTTAAGAACTTTCAAAGTGAACTTGGCTAAGGTTAATGTCATTTAGATTCTGACTATTTGAGATCATATATATGGTGTATATATGAGTCCTAAGACATATGAGTTATGAGCACAAGGCACTTAACATGTATTATGATACCTTATTGGCTTAGTGTGATTTTTCAACGAAAAACTTAGAACATGAAAGATTATATCATCGATCACCATGTGGATTACGTATTGATCATACAAGCATGTACATTAGGGTTCGTTATGCCTATAAGCATATTAACATGGACCTCGTTGAGTTAACGTATAGATTTCACATATGCACGTATTCATAGAAAATGAATTTCTAAGGCATGAAATAGGTGGACTAAAGTATACATGTATAGTATACGCATGAGCATGCATGTTATGTTTAACCTTGTTATGTGATAACATGAAGTATGAACTTGTATTATGTAAAGTATACAAATTACCGACATGAGAGCATATGACTTTAAACTAGGATTAGGTTGAGCATGCTAGGTTTTCAAAAATTATAATCGTAAAACATGTATGTTGATTAAATATAAGTAACTTGAAGTATTATGTGTTCAAGTCTATATTGATGCATAGAAACTAGATAATCTAAAGTTGTTAAGTCTATGACATGATTAGATTGACTTACGTGAATTATGGATAGATTGATATGATAAGCAGATTTTTGTAAGTGTAGACTCGTATTAGTTTACACATGCTAATTGGAATACCGGCTTATTAATGTTAGGTTATTTCAGCGAGATTTAATTAAAGCTAGAACTTAATTGTAGCTGAGAAATCAGGCAAGTCTCCGAACTTCACTATTTGGTTGTGCAAGTTCTTTAATTCTTATTTGTACAAGTTCCTATCCTTCTCATATTGTATTGAGCAGGTTATTATCGTATTGACAGTTAATTATTTAAAGCTTGAACTTTATTTCCAAGCATGCTATTAGGTGGTTTAATTACTTTACAATTATTCCACATCGATATTATTGTTATTCGCACGTGATTTCGTACAGTCTTGGACTTGTACATTATTTAAAGTTCTACAATTCTTGAACTATGTCAGATAGAGTCTGAACCCTTGTTCGGTCAGACAATTGTATAAAATTTTTATAAAATCTATCCAAACCAATTGATGGTAAGGATTCTTAGACTGAAAGAACACCCCTTATATATGTAGGGGAGTACCCTAGGTATCTAGTATAAAGATACAAACAGCAGAGTTGAATGTTATGCATATACATAGCGTACGCGAGGCTGATCCCCTCAAGTACTTATTCTGTAGCCAGTAACCAAAGGGTCAATCAGCTATTGATTTCGTTGGAGTTTTATAGTTCAAAAGTCTACTTGACTATCAATTATTCTAAAAGCACTTATTATTCTTGCTTCCGATATTCATATTGTTGAATTCATTATCAGATATATTCATTTCATCATGATATATCCTTTATTGTTGTATTTCAACTTGCTGAGCAAACTTGTTGCTCATCCTTGCTATATCATGACTTATATTGCAGTTAAGCACGAGACTTCAGGAAAGGACAAGGGTAAACGGAAGATGTAGGATTAGTTTGCAAGGAGCAGACTTTATCTTTATGTTTAATTAATTTACTGTTATGTAATATGAACCCTATTGACTATTCTAGGGTATGTTTGTATGTTTTGCATTTAAGGTTATCGAATCTTGGGACTAGTAGCACCTTTTGAATGAACGACGTACGTTTATTATATTCCGCATTTTAGTTATCGTATGTTGTTTAGAGGTAGATGTTTATGTTAGATCGTGACGACCGGACCGGGGTCAGAGGACCCGAATTTGGGGCTGTCACAGATATGGCAAAATCTTACAGTATTTCGCGAGAACGGCTATCGAAAAACTTCTAGTGCCTCAAAACTCGTTTCCCATAAGTTAAAATTTGATATGTTGTAGTATATATGTATATAGTGTATACAAAGAAGTTTTATAGAAATCGGAGTTTGATAGAAGCTCTGTTTAGCTCTCCTATCTTCTTTTTCTCTTGCCTCGGCCCTCTCCTTCTCTAATATTCTATTGGAAGCCAAAGTGGGGAGGGCATATGTATAGGCATGGCCTACCGTGGCTCTACATGCGGCAGCTTCAAGTAGACCTGCGGCTGGGCCTGGTGGGCCCCACTGTCTCAAAGTATGTACACTTCAACCAATGCGCAATCTGCTTGAACCTTCATAACTTGCAATCTGGGAATTTGATTGAGGCGTGCTATACCTTTTCGGAAAGCTCTTTGCGAGAGCTACGCAATGACATGGGGATTAACCTTTTTCGAATTCCGGGAAGATGGGTCCATGACCAGATCTTTAAGTCTTCGCAGTCAGTCCATTGAGCTGTCTGGCGCAGTTTTTATTCGGGATTGTTGTGATGGTTCTGTATGGCCTTCTTTATAGTAATTTGATCCGAATTGATGTTTAGTTGGAAAATTACTCTTTTGCCCTTCCAGGTTGGTTCTGGGCTTGATGTAGCTGCAGCTGTCTTTCTTGGGGCTATCTTCGAGGTTCGATTGCTGTTGACTTTTATCGGTCTTTAGGGTTGTCTCTGAAGTTGGTTTGATGTTTCTCGGGGCTGTCTTCGATGGTCTTGTTTTGATGTTTCCCGGGCTTGTCTCTGGGGGTCTGATTTGATGTTGTAATCCTCCAGGGCTATCTCTAGAGTATGAAAAGATGCTTTTTGCCCTTCTACATGGTTATACAATGCAATAAAATGAAAATGATAAAGACTACTAGACACTTGAATTATGAAAAGATAAATTTAATGATGCAACATAATGCAATGAATGGTATGATAACTGCTAAAACACTTTCGCAAATCGTACTTCGCAAATCGTATTTTGACATCGCAATTCACACTTCGCACATCGCAACTTGCACTTTCCATTTTGCAAATCGTAAATTGCAATTCACAAATCACACTTCACAAATGGCACATCACATCACAAATCGCTTTACTATTATCGATTATTGCTGATGCTTATAGTTGGTGCTGATTCTAACGGTTGTCTTTCATCAGTGTTGTTGATGCCTATGCTAGTGTTGACTCCAACAATTTTGATTTTCGTCGGTGTTGTCAATGCTTGTTTGATGAAGATAAACTGAGATGTTTTCTACATCTCTGTTGGGGATGATGTTCTGAAATCACCAGACCTTCCCGATGTCTACATTGGTAGTTTACAACGATGCCTACCCTGCTGGTAGTTGACAATAGTGAAATTTTCTCGAGTCTGGGTATTTAATGTGCATATATATTTAACTCTACTAGGGATGTATGCTAAACTTTTTTATGGAGATGTGCGCTGATATAGTGTAGTAGCACATGTGTAGACCATGCTTGATGTAATGATCTAAATTTATCCTTAGGAGTCTATTGTCCTAGGTTGATGCACATGCTTAATTGAATTGACTAGATGTAGAAACATACCTCACCCTTTCTGAGGCGATTTGGAGTTTCTTTTAGCTATTGGGCGCTTTTGCCCCATTTCTTTGTGTTTTTTATTTGCAACCCAGTTGGATTGATGACCTGGGTGCCGCTAATGTCCCTGGAGGGTGTGGCCCATTCTTTCACTGCCCAGATTTGAACTTCGGTGTAGAGGCCTCGACTTATGAGGACTTGGCGTAGGTTGACTTGTTTGACGATGTAGATTTCATTTGCTAGACCTTTTATAATCGGGCGTTTGTTCTTGGAGTCAAGGACTCTCTTGAGATTTTTTCCTTTCTTTTGTCGGGGTAAGCTTATGTTGCCGTGATTTTTTTTTTGAGGAGTTCTCCCTTTTTCTTTTGATGAGAGGCTTAATCTCACCTTAGATCCCTTCCATTTCTTGGAATCAAAAAATGTCCCAGCCTTTGCGTACGTTGTTACTGGGGATTTATATAAGAAACTCAATTTGTTAACAAGTTGAGAGTGAGCAATATTCTGCACATCAAACGAATAACAGAATGCGCAAAAGCTTACCGGCTTGGGCCATCAGGGTTAGTATAATCTTGTGAATGATGCATTTAAAGTTTATAAAATTGAATGATTGTATTCACCGAGCTTTTATCTTATCGCTAAAGATTTTAAAACTGAGTATGAAAATGAATTTTTCTTAAGAAAATCAAAATTTTCATTTAACAAGTTATAAAATTGCAAGAAAACATTTAAACATCCATGGTTATTGTGCACGGGTAAGATATTTCATCTTCGCTCTAGGCACTGCTCTTCATAGAATTGACTTCAAATAACACGCGCACTATGAGTGATGCAACCCTTAGTAGGGGTTTCTTTTCTATGACTTCTAGATTATTTCATTTCCATCTTACAATTCTTTCTTTTTTCTTCTTTCCTCAATTAACTTGTCTAATTTTCTTAGGCTATTCAAGGTTACCCATTTAACGAGTTTTGGACTAATGACTCCTAAACCAGACAGCTTTATGGCACTAGGTGTTAGACACCTCTTTGGGTTTACTGGCTCGAGTAACAAAGACCACACTTCAAGACGAGTCAGATGGTCTACTCTATCTCTCCCTGCTTAAGCTTGTGCAAGATTCATTTTCTTAGGCTCTAAGTTACCCATGTAGCGAGTGTTAGGGCCAGTGACTCCCATACTAGATGACTTTAGGGCACCAGGTGTAAAGACACCTTTCGGGCTTAATTACTCGAGTAATCTAGGCCACGATTCGGATCTGCTCAGGTCTCAGTCTTCTCTTTTTGCAATGCTCATTTCCTTAGGCACTAAGTTACCCATGTAGCGAGTATTGGGTTGGTGACTCCCAAACCAGATGGCTTTAAGGGCACCAGGTGTAAAGACACCCCTCAGGCTTAATAACTCAAGTAACCCAGGCCACGGCTTAATAACTCGAGTAACCCAGGCCACGATTCGAGACATTAGATTGGCTACCTATCCTCTCATATATCTTTGCATTAATTGTCATTGTTATTGCCATAGCTCACACCCCACAACTAAGAGTCGAGATAAATGCAAAGTGCAGACACGCATATGAGGTCAATTCTACTCCAAACAACACTTTGAACTAAAATTTTGAAAAGTTTTTAATTTTTTGACTATTCCCGTGATTCTTGCTGCACAGACGCTTATCAGAATTAATGCAATTCATATCAAGTTAAATAAAATCTTTTTAAAAAAAAAACCCTTTTTCTAAGATTCTAATGCAAGATTTATCTATAGTTAACATGTATATTATCGCAAATGCATGTAAATGGAGATTTAAATGCACACAAAAAGATGAAAGAGTCGTACCTCATATGTGGATCATTGTATTCTAAGAAAATTATGATTGGAAAGGGCCGATTGATCATACCGGATTGCTAGTGAAATGAACTGAGGGTCCCTTTGATGATGACGGGTCATACTGATGGTGCCGACTGGTGCATTTTCTTTTTTAGGATGGTCGATGAATGCCCTAGTGTTTGAATTGTCTTTTCTTTCGAAATCGCCCCAGTCTTGTTTTTATAAAGTTCCCAATATCGGGTTGTCGTTGATTTTGAAATTTCCCCAGTCTTGCTTGTCATATGGGCTGATAAAATGTCGAGATCGCAAGAGTCTTTTACCTCATGCCTTCTATGGTGAATAGGTAATGGATTTAGGCTTTGATTCTTGGGTGCCCCAATCATCATTTTTGACTTGTATGCACAATTGGCTTTGATGATTTTCTTTTTCTAATTTAATGAAGGTTTCAGATTGAGGGTGTCAGCTTTTTGAAGGTCCTTGCTGATGATCATTCTTGATATATCATTGTGTTGTTTCAACTTTGATAATTGATGTCAAGAGGCTTTCAGACTCTAATGAATTGGACTTAAGAGCTTAGCTTGGTTGGCGAATGTGATGGCTTCAATCGTATTTGGTTTGGTCAGTGAGGTTTAGTCTGTGGCCTTTTTCTCAAGGAACATATCGTCGGGTATGAGATAGACTTTGCCACGATCGTAGCCCATGTGCTTCTGTAGGTCAAAGGAGATCAAGTCTTCTCACACTTCAGGAGTAATGAGTTGCATCTTATGATGATTGTCACTTCATCCCTGTAACTGGTTGTCTTGATGTATCATTGTCTCTTCCTTTCTGGGACTTGTGCCCGATTTGATGGAATAACATTAAGGTGTCGTTGGGTCTTCTCAATATGGGTCGCTGACCTTGAGGGTTTTCCTTGTGTATAGGCTTTTCAGGTTTGATTTGGTGTTTGGGACTGGTATTTAGGTTTATATTTGGAGTTAGATTTTGGGTTTAAATGTTTTTTAAGGGTTAGACCGCACCATAGATGGTTGCCTACGTACTCCCGTGGCTGGAGGGAGATCAGGTCTTTCATAGTTCAGGCTTAACTAACTAGACCTGACTAGTTTACATAATGCTAAGAAAGTGATATCGTCCCATATCTCTTGGAACTAGCAATTTTATCTTCTAGATCTATGTCTTCCTGGCTAATTGACGGCTGATAGTCCAGTTGTCAGTGGTTATGTTTCCTTGGAGACCTGTGATAAAGGTTACCTCCTGGTTCTGAATATCTTCAATCATGGCCATAACTTGATCATCTCTTGGTTTAGCATATCCCTTAAGGATGCTCAAACTAGACCCGTAGCAAAAAGGGATGAACTCTAGATTCCTCGATGGGTTGACTTCCCTGATAACCTCACCACCATTTTCTTCATTTGTTCCTTCATCTTTTTTATGAGCTTGAGAGGCTTTAACTATGAAATCCCTCTCGAACTGTTGTTGTATTTCTCGCAAAGAACTTCCATTGTTGGCTTTTTCTACACTGGGAAGGATCAGTATTTCCTCCTGATCATCCAGGAGGGTAAAATCAGGAATGTGGTTGCTAACTTTTGGCAACAAAATGTTTAACAATTGCGGAGGAATTTCCTTAGGGGACTGTCTTGTTTCCTCTGCCACTCCCCTCATTATGATCAGTTCACCTTAGGTTCTACAGGAGTGGTGCTTATAACCGTTACTTCCTTTGAACTATCTGTCTCGAGTGGACCTCTTACACTCTTTATTTCTCTTTCGCCTTTTCTGATCATGGGGATTTCTATCTTCAGCTCTCCATTTTTAATGAGATTCTGGATTTTGTGTCGCAGAGACCAACATTCTTCGGTCGCATGACCCGATGCTCTGGAATGATAAGCACACTTCTTGCTGAGATCATAATGCCTTCCTTTGGGACTAGCAGGTGGAGCAAGCTCAGTGATCTTTTTTTGCACAACCAATAGTGCTAATATATTTTCCAATGAGTCCCCCAAAGGCGTAAATACCCTTCTCCGCCTACTCTCCTTGACTCTCGGTGCCGTAGGATTTCGGGGGTTTGCCAGTGTTTGGAATGTTGTTTGATATTTCCTCTTTTGGAATTCGACCTCCTTTGGGCAATTTTTCCGCTGGCGAGATTTTTTTAGTAATTTTATCATTCCAATTTTCCTGTCCTTCCAGCCTGCTTTGATATTCTTCAGTCAGCTGGATTATTTTGGAGGGAGATAGGCATATATTTTGGTTAACCTCTTCCTTGGTTTCTTGATAATTGAGTGAAAAGCTGCATTGTATCCTAATGTTGGCGCACTATCAGCTTAGCTAGCAGAGTTACTTGATTCTGGATCATTTCTAATTTTTGCATTACTACCATACCCTCCTTCGAATTTTCCCACTCTAGAACATTTGTTATGTTCCTTTGGGGGTATTCCTCCATCCTTCGTATGTACTTGCGATTTGGACACATTTCGACGCTTTGTGACCCGATCATGTTTACTCCCTCCGTATCATATTGCATCATAAGGTTGGTGTTGACATTTAGATGGTCAGGTTGTTGGATCACAACATCGCCACTTTCAATCAGATTTTAGATTTTATGCTTTAAGGACCAACAATCTTTGTATCATGTCCAGGGGACCCTGAATGGTAAGCACGTCTTGGCTTGGATTGTATCTTTTGCTTTTTGGATCAGGGGTGGAGCCAATTCGATAATCTTCTTGTGGCTCATTAATATTGCCAATACATTCTAAAGGGAATCGCCTAGTGGAGTGAAAATCGAGTTTTCTGTTCTTTCAAATTTTCTCTTTCTGTCCTGGTATTGGTTGAATGCGCTCTGTTGTCGACATGACAGATTGCCTTCCTTCTTCCAAATGGGGGGACTATGATTGGGTCTCCTAGCTTACCCCTGTAAAATGAGGGATACTTCTTCATCGCCTTCCTAGGGTACCTTCTTAGGTTTGTTCCCATAGTTACCAGACTGTATATGCTCGGCGACTGCTTCCAAGGTAGTGAGATCTTTAATCTTGCCTTCTTTTAGGCGCATCTATACCATTTTGCCGTGTTTGATCATCTCTGAGAATGGCTTTCCTATTCCAGCTAGGATCCTTCTCATAGTAAGGTGCCCCTTGGATGTCTATAAAAGTCATCACCATTTCAGTTTCTGACATAGGCGGGCTGACTTGTGCTTCGATATGCCTCTATCTTTGGGCATATTCACGGAAAGACCCAGTACTCTGCTTTTTGACTTTAGTCACTTGGTATCGATTTGGTGCCATTTGTGACTGAAAACTGTACTGATTTAGGAAGTCATGGGTTAACTCTTCCCAGCTGTGGATTTTGGCATTGTCAAGTCGGGCATACCAGGCACTAGCCTCTCCAGTTAAACTCTTCTAGAATAACTGCATTTTGAGATTCTTGTCCTCTGCAAAGGATCTGAGTTCTCTTATATACACTTTTAGATGGGTATAAGGATCACCTGACCCATTGTATTTCTCAAAGTATGGTACTTATAACTTGTCTAGATAACGAGCTCCTGAAATATTCAAGTATCTGAATAATTGACACTCCCATAGGTTCCAGTTCCTTTTATTGAATGGATGGTTTCTTCCATTTGTTGGACTTTCTTTCAGATATCACCAGTTTCCCGGTCTTCCCTTAGATTTGTGATTTCAGGGTTTTGTTGGTTCTTTCACTGGATGGACGTTCAGGTATCTATATTTCCCACTATTATTAGCAGTTTGATTGCCACCCTGTGAGGAGGACTCTGTTTGATTGGGCGTTGTCTGGCCCTGAGTACTTTTACTTTGTTCTTTAGGAAAATAGCCAACTCTGCTATTTGATTCTTAAGTCCCTCAAACTCTTTTCGAGATACGAAACCTAATTCGTGTTGGGCACTTTCAGCCATGTCGGTGGATAGACTTTATGCCTTTTTAGATTTTGATCTGACAATGGGACCAATCTTGCTTACAAGAAGAGTAGGTAGTTAGTCTTGATAAGCATTAACAGTATGCATGTTGTGCAATATGTCATTGTTAGGGGATTTTTTAATGTTTTCCTTCAAAACAAATGTCAGTTGTTTTGATGACAGGAAATTATGACAGGACTTGTTATTTGACAATAAATTTGGCAAGAATTAATATTTACAACATTTAATAATAATTGACATTTAATACAACATTTAATATTTTACAAGATTTACATAGGACATATATTGAAAGAGGGAAGGCATGCAGAGACTTCCCTTCGCGATTGGTTTATCAGAGGCTGACCTATCTTAGATTTACTCTCACGGGCTTTTCGGCATGAAGGTTCCCAGATCATCGCAAATTACTAGATGAGAAATTAATTCGATCTTTCAATTGGAGCGAATCTAAGTGGCGCCTTTTTTGAGCATCGCGATATTATTCTCCTCTGAGTCAAGTAATCAGCCACCAACAGGTTTGCCTCCTGGTGGAGGAATCACACAACGTACATTCATCGCGTCTTACCGTATACAATATGATGACATTGTGCGAAGCACTAATATAAAGCGTTGTAAAGAGACATTCATTCACACCCATTCAATGTAAAGATAACATTTACATATATGCGGATCAAAAGAATTGAAAAGATTGAAATGCAGCTTAAGCCCACTACTGTCCCTAGCAGAGTCGCCAACTGTCGACGACGAAACAAATCCTCAATTCCTAGGTGTTTGGTTCTTACCCTTTATGTTTTTTATGTGGTTTAATTTATTTTTCTTTAAAGGGTGAGATTTTAGGAAAGACCGACATACAATAGCGACAATTTGAAAAGATTGATTTTAAATATTGGGCCGAATTAGACAGAGCTGCTAGTTGGTATGAGTTTAAATGGTTGTACCAACTCAATCGGATTTTGAAAGTTTTTTCAATATGGCCCAATATGTGACTCCATTTAATTGGTCTTGGAAACTGAGATTAATAGAGTTCGGGGGCTTGCTTAAGAGAGGGGAAGGTGTTAGGCACCCCCCCGACTTCCGTGAAACACTGTCACCGTGTATTTTCATTCCCTAAGCATTGTGTGGGTGTGTGTTGCAAATAATTATGTTCTAAGTACTTTATTTAAAATTAGTGTTGTGCTTCGTTGGACTTATATACGAAGGGTTTGATTTATTAAAAAGTCCATTTTAAACAAGAATATGAAAATGATGTTTTGAGAAGAGGTTTTCAAACCCTTTCGCTCGCATAGGAATTGAAGCCCTTTGATACTTCCATTTTATTCCATATTCGGCTTTATTTAATTTTATTCTCCATCTTCGTCAAAATATAAATATTATATATGTGTCAGGATCCTTATGGCCATAAACGCCATCGAAGTAAGCTCGAACACCACAACCACAGTTTTCACTATTTTGGGGCCATTAAACCCTTATAACCGTTTTACGGCCCTGGATTTACAAGTACAAAGATTTGCAAGCTAGCTGTACAGTCGAAAAGGTCCTTCATGGGAGCCGGATCTAGATCCATTGATTGAATCGTAGAGCCTGCAGCTCCTAGGCTTTTATGATATCACATAAACAGCCTGCATAATGACTAAACTGAAATAAACATAAATCTTTACTAGACATCGCTGGATGAAGGATTCATCAGTTAAATCCTCGTTAGCGAGTAGCCCATAGCTTCCAGTTTTCTTTAGATACAGATCTAGGGTCACATAGTTGCTAAATACTTACAAAAACTAGAAAGAAAACTAGATCTGTACAGATCTTAGCCATTCTAGTTTCCAAGTTCAAGTTTTACAACTTTTGAACAGGTTAAAAGTTAGATCTGGCTAGATCTAGTCAATAAAGCTTAAATATTGACTATTTACAAGAAATAAACGGTTAAAAAGTCAGATATGACGAATATAAGCTACTAGCTATATATATAGCACTTATATACGTATTGGAGTAAGCGAATAAGACAGATCTGGCGAAATCTTATAGTATTTTGTGAGAATGGCTATTGAACGGCTTCTGGAGCCTCAAAACTCATTTTCCACTGGTTAAAATTTGATATGTTGTAGTATATATGTATATGAGTGTTTACAAAGAAGTTTTACAGAAATCGGAGTAAGATAGAACCTCCGTTTAGCTCTCCTAGCTTCTTTTTCTCTTGCATCGACCCACTCCTTCTCTAATCTTCTCTTGGAAGCCAAAAGGGGGAGGGCATATATATAGGCCCTGGCCTGCCGTGGCTCTACATATGGCTGGGCCTTGTGGGCTCCACTATCTCGAAGTACGTACACTCCGACCAACGTGTAGTCTACTTGAACCTTCATAACTTGCAATCCGGGGCTTCTATGGAGGCGTGCCTTACCTTTTCAGAAAGCTCTTTCCGAGAGCTACACAATGATATGAGGCTTGACCTTTTCCAAATCTAGGAAAACGGGTCCATAACCAGATCTTCAAGTCTTCGCAGTCAGTCCGTTGAGCTGTCTGGCGCAATTTTCATTCTGGATTGTTGTGATGGTTTTGTATGACCTTCTTTATAGTAATTTGATCCGTATTGATGTTGAGTTAGCAAAATTACTCTTTTTCCCTTTCGGGTTATTTCAGGGCTTGATGTAGCTGTAACTGTTTTTCTCGGGGATATCTCCGGGGTTCAACTACTTTTGACTTTTATCTGTCTTCAAGGTTGTCTCTTAAGTTAGGTTGATGTTTCTCGGGGATATCTCCAGTGGTCTAGTTTGATGTTTCCCGGGGCTATCTCCGGGGGTCTGATTTGATGTTTTAATCATCAAGGGCTATATCTGGAGTGTGAAAAGATGTTTTTTCCCTCATGCATGATTAGTAACAGGAATGCAAAATTTTGAGTGTCTATAAACTTCCCCCTGCATTATGATGAGGAAGGGGGTTGTCCTGAACATTAGGCTGATCTGGCTTTTTGACCTCAATTTCCCCACTATCAATCATATTCTAAGTCTTATGCTTTATGGTCCAACAGTCCTGAGTGTCATGCCTCGGTGCTCTGGAATGATAAGCACACCTCCTACTAGGATCAAATTATCTTCCATTAGAATCAGCAGGTGGAACGTGCTCAATGATCTTCTTATGTGCTACCAGCAATGCCAATATATTTTTTTAACGAGTCCCCTATACGAAAGAACACCCTTCGTCGCTTGTTTTCCCCTACTCTCATCGCCATAAGATTTCGGGGATTGGCAAGCGACTGGAATGCAGGATTGTTGCCCTGCTTCTTTATAGGCGGGTTAGTGTTCCTGTTCGCAGATTGCCTTTGCAATATTAAAGTATATAAATCTTCATGCATTATATCTGATTCATTTCTTGCAAGTAGCACATAGCGTTACCTTGAATCCTTAACCTGTAAAAGTGATTATTTGTAAGATTGAGCTCACAGCTCAGCAAGATCTTACAGTTTTTATGCATCACATAGCACATAACAACATGCTCAACATACATCTCATAAACATTGGACTAACGTAACATACATGCCGCAGTTCATATAACAAGTATAAAGATTGAGTTCCTTACTCAATCAACATTCATTACTCAATCAACATAGTCATAAATTAACTTTAACGTTTCATACTTTCAACATATATATAACACATCATGCTCTTTGAAATAAAGATTTTAAAAAAATTCATCATCAAGTTCATATAGCAAATAGGAACTGAAACACTTGCCTTGATCGTTGTTTACCAATAACAGTTTAACAGCTTACAGCTATCTGCAATTCACGTGCCCTACACAATTATATAATCATGCACATCAACTATTAGTCATATAGCAACGCATAGTAGTTGTAATGTAAACTTTACTTTACATCCCATAACCCTTCCTATTAATCAATATACAATGTTTAATTTGATTGTGTTAACTTTTGACTTATAATCTACTATATTTCTTCTTAGGTCATACCCGAAGTTCGTTCAAGCGTTTAATTCTTGCTAGGACTACTTATTGGTTTTATATTAACCCCCTTTCATATCTTATAATATTCATTTCATTTGAATCGAAACATTTTTTTTTACGTTCATTAACACTTGTCACTACGTTTCTACGTTCATTCGTCACACGCCCGATTCGTCTCTCTTGTGTATACTTAGTATGCTTATACAACTTATCTAATACATCATTTATTAATGTTACACATCATTATATTTACTAATATTCACGTTTTATAACTTAGAACAACATCTTTTATCGTCAGAAGCACTACATTTACATACTTGTATGCCCAACGCCCTCCGATTGCCTTTGAATACACATCAGTCCCAAAGATGACTATTTTGACCCCTACTAATAACCTCAAATTAAAAACCTTAAAGAACAAAAGTTGTAGGTGTATTCTTCCGCATTCCGAATCATCTTGAATCTCCTCAATCGGAGTTCGTATGAAAAAGTTATGGTTATTCTACTACATAAGGTCAAAACAGTCACACCTGACACACCTAGAGCGCAGCTGCACCCAATTAAGCCTTGGAAAACTGAGCAGCTACGCCCAAGAGGGCAGCTGCGCCCCAATAGACTTAGGGCACAGCGCCCGTTAGCAAAGCCAGAATTTGCAGTTTACTGTTCTCGCGATTTTTGAACTTTTTCTCCTTCTAATCTTTATAACTTGAGTTATACACATCCAATTTAGTCGGTTTTTGACTCTATGGATTCGTAATTCATAGAAATACAACATACCAAAGAATCAACAATTTACAGAATCATTAACTAACCTAAATCTTGACCCAAAACTCATATTCATACTAAATTTTCATGTTTTAACATGTTTAGCAAATTCATTCACTACAAATTCCTTTCTTAACCAAATTGATTCATTCAACTTGCGTTCTTTTCATTTGTTCAACGTATTAACAACACCTACTATCAATTTAAGGTTATATCAATGAATTAACCATCAATTTTGACTCCAACATAAGCCAAAATGTACATATTCAACTAAAACTTAAAATCTTCATCTTTAACATGTTTTCATGGATTTGATTACTGAAATTCATTTATAACATACATATAATGGATTATAAACATCCACTAATTCATATAACACTTATCTAACCAAATCATCAACTATAATTTCCAATTATTATGAAAACTCAAGAACAAAAGAAAACTAAGAACAAAGAGTTGAATTACTACCTTAATCCTTGATTAAGTTTTGATAGATGATGAGAATGGCCCTATTAATCTCTTCTTGATTCTCAGAATCACCAATTTCTTCTCAATCTTCCTCTTTCAAACTTACAGAGTGTATTTTCTCTCTTTTCTTTCTCTACTCTCTCTTACTCTGTTCTTATTTTTCTAAGTTAACGTATATGTAAAACTGATATACGTAATAATAAGTATAATTAACATATAACATAATAGAAAAATACATAATGACTATATTAAATATATAGAAATTATAATTTATTTTTAATTTTAAAAGCTATAGGGCTTGTTTGGCAAAACATTTTATTTTTGAAAAAACATATTTTTAATAGTTAAGGCCCTGTTTGGCAAAACGAAATTAAAACATGTGCAAGGGCCTTATTTGGTAAAAATAATTTAAAAACCCCTTTTTAAATTCTTTTAACAAATCCTTTAACACTTATTTTTAATGTTATACTTTAATTAATTAAATCTTAACATTCTAATTTAATTAATTAAAAGTTAACATCAATTAATCACATAACAATTATAATTACTCGCTAATTATAATTTCATGTAACAATTACTACATAACTTTATCTAATTTAATTATCCCAATTAAATTAGAACTATAACATAAAATTATTACGTATTAATTAAATTAAATATTAAATATTCATTTAATTAATATATTATACTTAATTAAATTACTTCACAACAATCACATAAATTATTTATTTTACTCAATAAATAAATTAATTAAAATATTTATTTAATTCAATAAATATCAAAATTAATATATAAAATTCTCTTCACACCAAATCACATATTTCACAATATATAACACATATACACATACTCAAACTTGAAATATCTCATAATAAGAATTTTATTTATTAAATTCTCATTTATTAATTTTTAAAAATCCGGGTTGTCACATCCTTCCCTCCTTATAAGGATTCCGTCCTCGGAATCAATGAAACCTCCCTTACTCGGTTTTTATTAAATTCTCTTCCAAAATTTATCGTTGAATAACTTCAACACATTACCTTATCAAAAGTTTTATATATATTTATATATATATATAGTACTCCATTCATTTCTTCAACAAATTTTAGGTTTTATTTCATAACCTTCAATTAAACTCAATTATGTTTCAACTATTATCTATCCTTTAACCCGTTCATTTGCTTTCTAAGGATCATTACCATAGACTCTACTCGTCAAATTTATATACTTCATAATTCACTATCTTGTAAGTATTCGGGTTATCACATCCACCACTTCTTCTAAGAATTTCGTCCTCGAAATTTTAGTCTATCAATCTATCAAAATAGATTTTTACGTTAATCTTTATTCACTGGAATAATGCGTTCTACAACTACTTCTTTCTAAGGAATATCCTTCTTTCCACATTAACCTTCAGAATAATAAGAATCTTCCACAATTACTCAATAATTGGGAAGCAGTAAGAATAACTAAGGAATTTAAAAGATTCCAAATCATGCTAAGGGGTCACAAAACCTTGAACTCATCTCTAGGTTTAATAGTGCTTCACCCCCGGTACTTCACACTATAAACCGCTCTAACAAAATGTTTAACAATCACACAGACTGTAAACATACTACATCGGTGCTCTAGGTGATCAGACTATCGCACCACTACGTCGTGCACAAACGTAGTACATCGTAACGACTATATGCGTTACACTCGAAACTATTGTCTCCGATAACATATCCCCTTTATAGGGTTGTTCACCTCAGCTTTCAACATTTGAATCCGCACCAAAGCAACCTGGTTTGGCATACTTTGTCAAGAACCCTCGAATTTCATAAACATCTTTCAATATTTGTCTAGCTGAATCAAGTAGCATGGACTTCTAGCAACAATTCGGACATCAATAGAAATATATATATATATATATATATATATATATATATTTAACCAACTCAATAAAAAAATTTATATAGGTTAAGGAAACAAAAATAAATAAATCTCTTCTTTTTTTTAATATCCTGATACCGTACTATAGTAATGGTACGTTGAGGATTTCGTCATTATATGACATCGTCATGCTACAACATATTATAGTGGGCTGACGCTCCTACGATCACATCCAACACTATGTTCAACTGTATTGATGACTTCCTCGATTATCATATCAAATGATGCATAGAATATATAAAATATATTTTGAAATTTTCAATTCATTTTTGTCTAGCTGAAGCAATTAGCATAGACATGTGAATAATAGCACTGTTTTAAAAATCCATTGGTTCAATATTTTTCAAAAGACTCAGAAGTGCAACATCAGCACGAGGTCAATAAATTTAGAAAATCTAGCATAGCTAGAAGATTTAGAATATCAAAATTTTCTCCATCAATTTAAATCTTTTACTCCACCATTTCACCATCAATACTTTCTATACCATAACCTTTCTATACCCAGTATAGTTCATCAAACTTACCACACTTTGGAAGTTCAAGAACTTGCCACAATAATATGAGTTTAAGAACTTGTCCTAGCAATACGTAGTCCAAGAACTAACCAGGGACTGTCCATACGCTTAGGGGTTCAAAAACATACATACGATTATGAGTCACGAACTTACCATGAACATAAGTTTTAAGTACCGCACCTAACCTTAATATCATCTAATCTAATCTTAATTGTCTCTAACTATCAAATATAAACATGGGACAAGAATCACCTTCTCACCATATATATATCAATAGCGCGACACCAACATTCCAATGATTATCCATGCGATAAACCAAGGGTATGCACAAAACCCCTGCCCATACAAAGGTTTGTACAACTCAGCTACCACATGAGTCCTCAGTTGAAATCCCACTAAACTCTATCTTGCTCAAAACTTGCTCTTTGGTCGATACGAATTTTTTGCATCTCATATTTATAACTCCTCGTGAGTTTATTATAGACACTCGAGATTTTGCTTGCCCCGATACTCATCCAATAGAAGGGTAAAATCGTCAATCAACCCCAAATTCGCTCCACAATATCGGTGCTTCAGTCAAATCCTGATTCCCAATATCGGAGCATCAATCAAGCTCCGATAGTCAATCGGACCATCAATCAAGCTCCAATAGTCAATCGGACCATCAGTCAAGCTCCGACAATCAATCGGGCCATCAATCAAGTTCTGACAATTAATCAGACCATCAATCAAGTTCCAACAGTCAATTGAACCATCAATCAAGTTTCGACAGTCAATCAAACCATCAATCAAGTTTTCGACATTTAATCGGACCATCAATCAAGTTTTGACAGTCAATCGGACCATCAATCAAGCTCCGACAGTCAATCGGACCATCAATCAAGTTTCGATAGTCAATCGGACCATTAATCAAGCTCTGAAAGTCAATCAGATCATCAAGCTCAACCCCGATCTCAACCCGGGAGGTATCAATCAACCCTGGTCTCAACCCGGGAAATCAAATCAACCCCGGTCTCAACCCGAAAAATTAAATCAACCCCGGTCTCAACCCGGGACGTCAGGCCAACTTCAGACATTAGCCTGTAGCATCGCAACAACTCCATAGCAAAACCTGAAATGACCACGTCATCCTCAAAGATAACCATGAGGTCAAAAGACTCGACTGGGATCCAAGTCTGGGAATTAGCTCCCGGAAGTCAACCAGCGACCATGCCGACACTACAGGTATCCCCGGGAGGGGTTCAACGGTTATTTTACCAAATTTCAACCGACTTGGTCAAACTCAAGCCAAATCGGTGCAGCCAAAGTTAGAATGAACCCTAACGACGATCCCAAGTGGCAACAACGCAAAACAGTTCAACGGAAAAACTACGGGGAATCGAAGACCTGGTTATGAACCCGTCTTCCTGGACCCAAAAATGTTTTTCCCAAGTCATTGCAACACTCTCGGCAAGATCTTTCCTGAATGGTATCGCACGCCTCAAACGGACGCTCCGATCAAAAGTTAGAAAGTTTTCGACCGGACATCGCATTGCTCGGAGTGCACGTACTTCGAGATGACCAAGCCTGGCACGTGGGACCCACCTCGAGTGGCCGCACCTCTACCTATGGCAGCCACATTTAGAGGTGCGGCTCCCCCCTTTATAAATAGAGGGGTAGCCCCCTCTCATTTTCATAAGCAAGAAGCTTAACGAAGCCCTACCCGGCTAATTTTTTGACTTTTACACCTCTTCCAAACCCAAATATTTTTACTCCAGCACATAGATATGCCCATATACTACCACATATCAAAAAACCACCAGTAGATTTGGATGTTTAAGGCCTACGATTCGGTTAAAAGCCCGTAGTGCAGCCCATTATAAGTATTTTTACGATCAGCAAGTCAATACTACTACTTTGCACTGTTTTGCACCTGCACATCAAGTTTTATCTTCTAAATATGCCTGGAACTTAGTTCCGTGGCCGTTTTCATCAAAAATTAATACTTTTTTGTACATAAACTCTAGTTTTCAACATTTTTACAACTCGAATTGACGATCCGTCAGCTCCAGTAGCTTCAATGCACTAGCACACACCGTTTTGGCAATTTTGCCGGACTAGGTTATCTTTTCATTCTGGGTTTGGCCTTTTTTTGTATATATTTAACTATTTATGTACTAACATTTCAATTCTGTCAAGCCCGAATTTCAAATTCGAGGTAGTTTACCGCTTTTATATATATTTAAGCATATATAAGCGACTTGCACCATCACTGGTACTCATATCAGTCCTAGTTGAATACATTTATGTCAATATATATATATTTATATATTTTCAGTCCGGCCTGGATTATTTGGTAGCCATTTTACTATTTTTGCACACTTTCCCATACTGGGTGCTCTCCCCAGTCACTAGGTGATAATTTTGTGTCAATTTCAATTCCAGTACGGGCACCGGCGTGAAAACCCATCGCCATTTTCATTGTTTTCTATATATATAGCTACATATATATTTCAATTCCATTCCGGGCTTACGAGTGAAAACCCATCGCCCTTTACAGCTTTTTTATATATATATAACTATATATATTGCTTTGCTCTATTTATTCAACTATTGCATTTAACATTCATTTGTATATGAATTTGCACTGACATTTCTGCGAGCAAACTAGATTTATCCAAATCTCGCCACTTCTAGCTTTTAACGGTTCAAACAGGTCCCGACAGAACCTGGAAGCTATAATGGCTGAGATTATTTTAAATCTAGTTATTTTTGTAGTTTCAGCTTCAAAAGCAACCTCGCGTCCCTTAGATCGCTATCTAGTGAGAACGAAATGCTTCGGTCTTGCGAACCGGGATTTACGGAATGAATCCCTGGTTCTGGCTATTTTAGGATATTTATCTGCTTCTGTACAAATTTGAAATGTACAGGTTTTTTAGCTATTCATATGTGAGCCTAGGAATCATGGGATTCATAATCAAACTGATCCGAATCTGATTTCCATGATGGACAAACTTCAGTTTACAAATGTACCCAGCCAGTTTTTTTCTGTAAAATGTACATGCACATACCTTAAAACGGTTATCCGAATTTAAGGTCTCAACATAGTGAAAATATGGATTGTTGTGTCAGCGTCCCTCCGATGGTTTTCATACCCATGAGGAGACCGACACTTTATATTTCTATGGTCGAGGATGCTTCGCAGCCCGACAAATCACCATTTGCCTGTAGCCTTAAGGCTATAAAGATAAAATTGAGGGTAGCGATATGCTTCAATTCCTATGTCAGCATAAGGGTTTGATAAAACCAGCTTTCAAAACATCATTGTCAATTTAATTCAAAAGCTTTTGCAAATCAAATTAAATAATGCTTTTTGCAAATCAAATCAAAGATTGATTTTCAAATCAAATCAAACACTTTGCATATAGGCTCAACGAAGCCTGTCAAAGCTTTCAATCAATCAAAAGGCCTAATTTCCAAAATAGCATTCACTCACGCATTCCAGTTTTAAGGGAAATATTGAAAAGATTGCGGTACTATGTTTACACGGGAGTTGTGGGGTGCCTAACACTTCCCCACACTTAACCAAGCCCCCAAACTCAAAACTCCGATTTCAAAGATCAAGTTTCGACAGTGTCCAGCAATTGGGTCTCTTTTCAAATCAAATTCGGTTAAGGTTGTACGACCATTTTCAAAACTACCAACTGGCAACTCTGTTTAAATCAAATCAAATCGTCGACATATACACATGTTGGCCTCTTTCCTAAACACCCTTCAAAGCCTTTTTTGTAATAAAAAGAATAAGGGTAGAGATAACTTAGGAAGGTCGATTTGAAGAAAATCGGGTTATAAATCGACCCGCGGTATTTCTTAAATTTTCCAACGTCGACAGGTGGCGACTCTGTTGGGGACAGCAGAGGGCTTAGGCTGTTTCAATCTTTTCAAACATTTCCCTTTCAAAACTATTGAATGCGTGAAATCCTGCGTCTCCACAGTCAAATGGATGAGTGAATGTTGCGTCTTTCATTGAATGTATGAATGTTATGCCTTTACAATGAATGAATGAGAATGAATGCTTCAGTGCTTCGGACCCATATTAGTGCTTCGCACAAACTGTCATTGCATACATAAGCGATAAGGCCGATGTATGTGAATGTATGCTGTGAGTCCCTCCACCAGGAGGCTAACCCGGTCGGTGATAAGTAAGGACTCTGGGGACGACTAAGTCTCCGGGGCTGTGACAACCCGAGAATTTAGACAATTTATTAAAATCTTAAATGATTAAATTAAGGTTAAATAATAGACCTAGACATAAAATAAGTGTATGAATTTGACATTTTTGTGAAGGATTTTGGTGGATTTAAAATTTTTAAGAAGAACCTATAAGGTTTACTATTTGAATAAGAATAAAGAAATATAACCTAATATATATATTAGGTAGAGTAATTAAATACTCTAAGAGATTTATTTTATACATCTCAAATAATTAATTTTATAACCTAAGTAAAACAAGTCTAATTGGGTTATAAAATTAAAGATATCTGAGTAAAGATTTAAATTACAAAGAAGGGGAATGGAAGCTCTAACTAAATGATTAGGGTGATATAAAATTAAAAGTATGGGACTAAAGTGATTTTATGGCCCAAAGAATTAAATTTGTAGTCCAATTATTTAATTAAGCATTGGACTTGTAGCTAATTTGATTTAATCGCAATTAAGTTATTAAGCTAGCTCAATATATATGTATGAGACATATATTATGATGGCCCAATTTATTTATGGGTGGAAGCCCAAGTTTAATTTTATTAGCAAGCCCAAAAGAATTAAAAATGCAAGCCCAATAGGAATTTTTATTAAAACCCAAGGCTTGGCCCATATGTGATGGACATTTTAGTCATTTGTGAGTAAAATATAAAACAAATGGGATGGATAAGGAATGGCCAAGTGGCCGGTTTTTGCAAGAGGGGGAAAGGGGAGAGTATGTAATGATTGTAGCTACTTTAGTGGTTCACCCACTTTACTAGGTGTCAACCACTTAAAGGAGCCAACACTTTTAGTGTTGCTTGTAAGACACAACTAACTTGTTGGGAGAGAAAGGATAATGATTTGGTAGATTAGAATGGATAGATATAATATATCTATTCAATATTTTTTTTATCTAATAAACTAAGTTATCATTTTGTTTTTACTTCATTTCATTTCTTAAGAAAGAACCAAGGAGAAACTAAGAGAGAGAGACGGAAGAATCCGGCTATGAAGGAGAGGAGAGAGAGAGAGAGTTCTTATGATTTCTTAAGTTCCTAATCAATCTTAGGAGGAAGAAGATGAAGGAGAAGCAAGGTATAAAGATAAATTCTAGCTTTATTCTCTTTTCTTTAATTACTTTGATATGAAAAGGGGGTTTATGATTTTGGAAGTGTAAAAACTTTAATCTATGTATTTTCTTGAGATTCATGTATGAATCTAACATATTCAAGTGTTACAAATTGGATCTAAAGCATAAAAGGGGAACTAGGTTTTTCAAAAAACTATAAAACTTAATTTTCTTAGCTTTGATTGTGTTAATCTTTTGTTTGATGGTTATTTGATGGAATAAATCATGGATTATGGTAGATCCATGGGTAGTGAGATATTAGTATGTGTTATGATGATTTAATAATGGGTTATGTTGATGAATAGGTGAGGATATGGAAGATTTCTTAAAAATCACCAAGTTTTGAAAAACAGATTTTTGTGAAAACGAAGTATGAAACGAAAACGACCATATCTCCTAGTGTATTTTGAATTTTTGAGTGTGGTCAATTTCTGGAGTTATATATATAAGTCTTCTAACTATTCCAAGTCGAATCACTGAAAAAGTAGCTACAGATTTTTCATGTGGACTGATTTTAGCAAAAGAAGTAAAATTTGAAAATAGCCAAAAAGTAGGCTTTCCGGGATTTCCAAGGGCAGTTTCATCCACTTATTAGATGAAATAAAATTAGGACTTTTGGGAAATTAAAATATATGTTATAAACTAGCTTGTGTCCGAAAATGATCTCATTCCGACTTAAATTGAGCAAGTTATGACTATTTAAATATTTGCATTTTTTTTGACAAAAATCTCTATAACCGGAGTTGTATAACTCCGATGGCCACGAAATTTAAACTGTAAGCTCACGTTAACATGATGTAAGATCCTGCCAAGAGTTGGGAAGTTTTGGAGTTAAGCGTAAGGTAGCTAATTTGTTAAGGAATTAACTATAAATGGATTTTTGAAAAATACTTAAGGGAGTTGAAAAATTCCAGAAAAATACTTTTTGTTTATGAAATATATGTATATATGATTGGCCAAAGGATAGGAAAATAATATGTTGTTTTGGTATTTTCGTGAAAAAAGAATTTCAGCTTCCTAAAATGAACATTTCGGGTTGCTGAAATGGAAACTGAAAATGTTAGGAAGACAGTATGGTTTCAGCTTGCTGAAATGAAAACTGAAATGTCAAGAATAGGAAACAGTTTGGTTTCAGCTTGCTGAAATGGAAACTGAAATGTCAGCAAGAGAAAACAGTTTGGTTTCAGCTTACTGAAATGATATATTAAGTCTCTTGAATAGTAAAAAGTTTACCGAGTTATACTAATAACTTAGTAAGCGATTAAGTATTAAGTCTAAAAGTAGTATAGTCGTATTCTGCAATAGTTGATGTATAGTAGCTGGGCAAAATGACTCCTTCATATGGGGAAGGGATCTACGAATTAGTAACCGATCTAACTCACTGTGAAAATAGTGTAGGCTAGACGAAACTAATTTGTTAGTTGTTTGTGGGAAACCACTCAGTATACTATATTGAATACTATTAAAGCCTCAATGTGTGCTAGGTTTAGACTTGTGTATGTAGAGTGTTAAGGTTATCTAATATTTGACTATGTGTTTAAATGTTAGATAGTTTACTTATAAAGTATGTTATGCTAATTTAAAGATCAATCTTATAACTGATAAGTCTTTTCAATAAAGTGATAAAACTAGATTGCGTAGCAGTAATCGACAGTTCAGGCAAGTTTCCTAACTCGAACTCGAGTTGTTATTGTAAAGCATGTTCGTGATTAATCATTGTTGATTACTCACATCTATACTGATTATTGATTCGCACTTAGTGCATGTTGCATATGTTCATCAAGTATGAAAGGCTGATCACCTTCATTACCATAAGGTTCAGTTAAAATTGTTCATGGTCCTTGTTGACATTAAACATTATTGATTCAGTCATTTATTTATTGAAACTCTGATTTATGCTCTTACACAATTATTATATTGTTGAAAATTCAAAAGCTTATTCTTTTCAATCATGATATATATTCATTTGAACTTAAACTTGCTGGACAAACTTGTTGCTCACCCTTGCTATATCATGATAAACATTCTAGGCTTAAAGACTAAACTTCGAGCACAGTCAAAAGCAAAGATAAGTTCTGGGATTGAATTATTGTACGGTTAAATGGTATTTATATTAGAGCAATATGACATTGTATGTCGTGTAGAATATGTGTATTAAGTTAAGGTTTCAGACCTTGGTAATTATGTTGTAAAAGTTATTGAATAAACACTTTATGTTTATATCTTTCGCATTAGTTATAGAAATGATGTACCAGGTCCGAGGTTCTGGGGACCCGAATTTGGGGGCGTCACAAGGGCTGCCTCCTGAAAATGCACCACCCAGATTCGCTCCAGTTCCTTCTAGTAGATTGCGAGGATCTAGGAACCTTCATGCTGAAACAAAAGCCGAGAGAGTAACCTAGGATAGGTCAGCTTCTGATCAACCTAATCCGATGGGATGCTTCTTCATACCTTCCTCTTTCAATTCCATGTCAAGTCTCTAATTACTGAGGAGCGCAATGTAAATGACAATACTGAAAGATTTACTTTCCTGTCAAATATCCTGTCATCCTGCCATCAAAACAACTAACCTCGATTTTGTAGGATAAACTTAAAAAACAAACATCATAAATTCATCCAGTCATTACCTACCACAGGGAACTAACACGTATATGTTTTGGTGTATGTAGGGAAAAATTGGTCCTATCACCAGATCAAAGGCCAGAAAAGCACCCAGTCCATCTACGGACATGGCTTCAAGTGCTCCACCAGAATCCACCCCTATGTCTAGGGAAGAATTCGAAGGATTGAAAAATCAGATAGCCAAGCTAGCCGGTTTCCTTCGAGAGAAAAGCAAGGCCTTCAAAGAGAAACAATCTCAAACTCATCCAGAACCAGGAGCATCTGGTAGTGGTGCTGGCAGTCAAGATACAGAAAAGGCCGAAACTCATATCCCTGGACCCCAGAATCAGGATATAATCAACAAAACTCCAAAAATCACCATCCTAAGCAAAGAACAGGAAGCTGGTGACATTCTCAAGAAAATGCAACAAATGGAAGAAACCCTCCGGTCTATCAAAGGAATTGGGGCATTTGGTAGTGTCAACTACTTAGATCTATGCATATTTCCCAGGGCTCGGTATCCCAAAAAATTTTAAGTCCCTGATTTTGAGAAATATGACGGATTAGGGGATCTTTATACACACCTGAAAATTTTCACTGGAGAACTCGAATCCTATGCTGAGGACGAGAAATTTCGAATGCTTCTAT
Organism: Panax stipuleanatus; assembly: GCA_020205555.1. Lineage (NCBI taxonomy): Eukaryota > Viridiplantae > Streptophyta > Magnoliopsida > Apiales > Araliaceae > Panax > Panax stipuleanatus. The sequence continues at coordinate 77,828,076 of CM035124.1, read as the reverse complement.
TTCAGAAGAGTTTAACAGGAGAAGCCAAAGCCTGGTATGCCTGTCTGGACAACTCCAAAATCCACAGTTAGGAAGAATTGGCCCATGCCTTCCTCAGCCAGTACAGTTTCCAATCTCAGCTAGCTCCAGATCGGTATCAAATTACCAAAATCAAGAAGAATAACACTGAATCATTCAGAGAATATGCCCAGCGATGGAGACGGGTCGCAGCACAAGTCACCCCAGCCATGTCTGAATCTGAAATAGTTATAACTTTCATCGATATTCAAGAAGATCCTTATTATGAAAGGGTCCTAGCAGGCATAGGAAAATCTTTCTCTGAAATGATTAAATACGGCAAAATGGCCGAAATGGGACTCAAGTCCGGGAAAATAAAAGACCTAACGGCACTCGAATCTGTTGCTGAGCATATCCAATCCGAAAATTACGGGAGTAATCCCTGGAGGGTCCATAAAAAGAAAGATAAAGAAGTTTCCTTAGTGTTACAAGGACAAAATACAAGTGGTAATTCAAACAATACACCCATTCAAAGGAGGAACTATACCTCTTTCCAAGCTGCAACACAACCTTTAAATCCTTCATTCCAGAAAAACATGGGGTCAGACATAGAAGGACTTTCACACCAATAGGGGATTTACTCGAGAACGTCTTCAAACTTCTGACAGCTCAGAAGAAGATTGGCCAACTCCTTCCGCCAACTAACACTAATTCAAAGAACTTTGACCCTAGCAAGAAGTGTTCTTATCATTCCGGATCACTGGGCCATGACACCCAAGATTGTTGGTCTCTCAAGCACAAAATCCAAGATTTGATTGATAATGGAGAAATTGTGGTCACAAAGCCCGATCAACTGCATGTCCAAGATAACCCTCTCCCACATCACAAGGAGGAGAGTGTCAACATGATAAACACTTCAAGTGGAGAAGGATCCAAATACCTCCGCTATGTTGAAGAATCCACTCAATCCAACAACATCAGCCTAATGAGTTGGGAAGCTTTTGAAAAATAATTCCTGATAGAGCAAGAAATAAAGTCTATCAAGGAACAAATCGAGCAGTTGGCAGAACTGGTCGTCTACCAACATCAACTCACCAGAAAGATGTTGAAGCAAATCCATCAATCTATTGGCAGTCGCTCTCCTCCAGCGGAAGTCAATTCTAATCAAGATCATAGCCAGACTTGTGAGCTTACACCCTGGACTGACAAGGGGATAGAAGAAGCAAGTGTCCAAACAGGTAGGAAGTTCCTATTTCAAAGGAATTCCACCAATTTGAACAAGTCAATGGAAGAAATCCTGCAAATGATGATCAACGAGGGAATGGTTGAAAACTTGCTACCTCCGCTTAACCTTCAATCCAGAAAATTCAAACCTAACCAAATATGTCAGTACCATTCCAACTCTCCCTGCCATGATACAGAAGAATGTTGGGCACTTTGTAACCTAATTCAAGACCTGATTGAGAAAGGTGACCTAATTAGAGGAGATCAAATCCTCGACATGACAGATAAAGATAGCCTCTGGATCCCCGATGCATGGTATTAGGACACAGTGGCTGTCATATCCTACGATAAAGAATCAATCATCTCACCCCTGGTACTGACAGGTAAAGGGGTCCAAGACAAACAAAATCCTGTGAAGGTGGCTGCACCTCAGCCTCTAATTTTGCCCTTCAGGCCTCAGTATGAAATCCTCAGTCTGAAGAAGGTCCCATGGAACTACGGGGACATTGAAAGCTCTACTTCAAACAACATTTCAATCCTGTCAAAGGATAATCCATTGTACCTGCCTCAGCAGGTGATTAAACCAGTTACCAAAGCAAAAGAAAGGGTGGCTGAAGAAAAGATAAAAGAGTTCCTCAAAAAGATGGGACACAATGAAATCAAGATAGTGTAAAGCTTGAAAGACGCACCCAAGTAAATATCCATCCTGGACTTGGTCCTATCATCAGAGGATCACCGTAACATCCTAGTGAAGGTACTAGAAGAAGCCCATCTACCACACACGGTAGACACAGAGAAATTCAGTCACGTGATAGAACATATTTTCAACAACAATGTGATTTCCTTCATAGACGATGATATCCCAGCTGAGGGAAGGGACCACCACAAGTCCCTGTATATAGCCGTTATGTCCTTCGGATACGTGATCGAAGGAGTGCTTATTGATGGAGGATATTCCGTCAATATTTGTCCATACGACACGTTGCAAAGGATGAAGATCAATCCAAACCGGATCAAAGCCAGTCACATGGTTATCCAGGCTTTCGATGGATCTCGCCACCAGGCGATGGGGGAAATCGAGCTTCCTCTAGAAATTGGTCCACACACCTTCTACGTATCTTTCCAGGTGCTCAACATAGCCACCGGATACAACTTATTGTTGGGCAGGCCATGGATCCATATGGTCGGGGATGTTCCATCCACCCTCCATCAGCAACTCAAGTACATTATCAACGGCAGCCTCATCACAGTGAATGTTAAACCGGAATACCCTACCCACATACATGGGGACATGCCAGTGATTAGCCTGGATGCCGGGGTTGAGCCTGCAAGTTTTCAAGCTCTCGAGGTGAGCTATATTCAATATCTACCGATTGGGGCACCAGCCCTAAAGCCTAAAATTTTCACTGAAGTAATGACAGTCGGCCAAGAAATGGTAGCTGCGGGTTTCCAACTTGGAGAAGGGTTAGGACAAAATAAGCATGGCATTAAGATGCCAATCCAAATCCTACGTCAGATGGGAAGAGCAGGATTGGGATTTTCATCTGGGTCAAACCACCGAAATCCGCACAAACATCCAAAGGCTCAAGCCTCCACGATTCTGCTCCCAAACCTCACAAATTCCAGATGGGTGAAACCTACGAGGAAGATCCCTACGGGGGCATTAGCCATGCTATTCCCTTTAATCATACCTGTCCATGAAAGGAAAGCCCTCAAGCCTGAGGCAGATAGCAAAAAGGGAAAAAAAGATCTTATATGAAGGACGAGACCCATTCGCTAACATGAAAGTCATTATCAACTACGAAAGGATGAATGATGAAATCCCAGATAGTGACGACGAAGATCGTGCTCACTTTCCTCGCAGAAAATAGAGGAACAATCCCCAGAAAAGCCTTGGCCATATCCTAAAGGATATCTCAATTATCATTTAAGACGAGATAGATGAGCACACCTCCAGCATCCTCCCTATCCATGAGGATCTAACCCTAGATAATTGGAGTAGTATCCATTGCCTCAGTCAAAAAGGGTAAAGGGGAAGACAGTCAATCTGCCCTTAATTATGCTTTCATTTACTGCTTACTTTTGATTTCACAGCTTGAGTAGTCACTTTTGTTATGCTTTACAAATGTTATGTGTATTTAAGCAGTTGTGTATATTAATGAAAGCATTTTTGTTTTCAGGACCCAAGCATTAGATGTGTGTGTCTCTGCTGATGAGATGCCAACCTGTCAACATAACTCCAACTATGATGCAAGATTGAGCTTTGACTTGACAGATCTTGATCAAGAGGATGAAGATGACTATGAGGTGCCAGAAGAGATCAATGAATGGGTCAAAGACAAACCTAAACCAAACCTCCACCATCAACATAGGAACCTCCAAAACCATCAAAGAAATCCAAATAGGTTTAGACCTCACATCGGATCAAAAAGCCGACCTGATCGCGCTCCAGACACAGTACCAGGATATATCATGGTATCAACATATCCCGAATGGCTATCAAACATAGTTCCCGTGCCTAAACCAGGAGGGAAGGTACGAGTCTGAGTGGATTATCAGGATCTAAACAAATCTGCATCAAGGACAATTTCCCGGTACCTTTTATCCACATGCTGATTGACAATACTGCGCAGTACGACATGTATTCCTTCGTAGACTGCTTTGCTGGTTACCATTAAATCATGGTTACTGAAGAAGATCGAGAGAAAATAGCTTTTATCCTTCGGCCTCATCAATGCTGGAGCAACATATCAACGAGTCATGATGGCCCTCTTTCATGATATGATGCACAAAGAAATAGAAGTCTATGTTGACGACATCATCATCAAGTCCCGGAGGGAGGATGATCGCATAAACCATCTCAGGAAGCTGTTCAATAGGTTGTATAAGTACAACCTCAAGCTAAATCCCGCCAAATGCACTTTTGGCGTTAAGGCAGGCAAACTGCTAGGATTCTTGATGAGCAATCGGGGAATTAAGTTAGACCCTTCCAAGATCAAAGCCATTTTGAAATGCTTGTGCCTCGTACAAAGAAGGAGATATGAGGATTCCTAGGAATGATCAACTTCATAAGTCGATTTATTTCACAGCTCACATCAACTTGTGAGCCCATCTTCAAGCTGTTAAGGAAGAATTCCTCCATCAAATGGAATGAAGATTGTCAACAAGCCTTCCTTGCCATCAAAAAGAAGCTTGTCGAAGCACCTGTTTTGGTACCTCCATGGAATAGAGTCCCCTTATTTATGTACCTGTCCGTCAATGCCAATGCCATGGGCTGTATGCTAGGACAGAAGGATGATAGTAGCAAAGAAAGAGCTATCTACTACATCAGCAAAAGATTCAGCAATAGGGAACAGAAGTATACCCTGATCGAGAAGACATGTTGTGCATTAGAATGGGCTGCCATGAGGTTGCAACACTACTTGCATGGGCACACGACGTATCTTATATCCCGCATGGATCCACTCAAATATGTCTTCAACAAACCAATGTTAAAGTGTCTGCTATCTAAATGGCAGTTGATTCTACAGCAGTTTGACATTGTCTACGTGACTCAGAAGTCTATCAAAGGCCAAGGCATTGCAGATCAATTAGCGGAAGCACCTTCAGGTGTGTTCGAGCCCCCCTGGAGACATATTTCTCGGATGATGGGATCATGACAATTCAACAACTCCAGTTAGGGAATACAGTCCAACCATGGAAAATGTATTTCGACAGAGCAGTAAACATGGAAGGTTCCGGAGCTGGGGCAGTCCTTATCTCTGGTACAGGTGATCAATATCCTGTGGCTACCAAACTTCAATTTGGCAACACCAACAACACGGCCGAGTACAAAGGCTGTATACTGGGGTTGAAACTAGCCCAATCCATGGGTATCAAAAACTTATTGGTCTTTGGAGATTCCAAGTTGGTCATCAAATAAACCACCGGCAAGTATCTCACAAAAGAACTGCATTTGTTGCCATATCATAGGCAGGTCCTCAAATTGTCCCAGGAGTTCGCAGTAATAACCTTCGTCCACATAGAATGCAGTTCCTCACGAAGATGTTCGAAGTAGTCCTCCCCATAAGGAATGTGGACTGGCAACATTGACTTCATTAATCTGCATATCCAACAGGAGCGGGTTTCCCAACATCAAGTTCACAAATCAAAAAGCCCCAACATACGGGAATTACATTGGAGAAGTATCAGACGGAATACCTCCTGTCAAGCAACCATGGTTTTAAGACATCAAGGAATATCTCCGTGATGGATCTACACCCGTTGGTGCAAGCCAATTAGAGAAGAAACGGATTCTCAGAATGGCCATGAAGTTCTATCTAAGTGGAGATGCACTCTACAAAAGGGATGCTGGAATAGGCCTGTTAAGATGCCTTGATAAGGAGCAAGCCCAAAGACTAATGGATGAAATCCATGGAGGAGTCTGTGGTCCATATATGAGAGGTCATTTGCTGGCCAAGAAGATAATTAGAACAGGACATTACTGGATCTCGCTCAAAGCTGATTGTGATGATTACGTCAAGAGATGCTTTTAATGCCAAACACATGGAAATGCCATCCACGCTCCTCCAAATGAGTTGCACAACATGAGTGCACCATGACCTTTTTCTATGTGGGGAACTGGATGAGATAGGTCCAGTTGAACCCAAAGCCAGCAACGGTCATCGGTTCATCTTCACCATGATCGACTACTTCACCAAATGGGTTGAAGCAGCCTCTTTTCCTAAAGTCACAAAAGAGGTCATCATCAGTTTCATCATAAATAATGTCAGTTTGTCGATATGGACAACCAGAGGTGATCGTATCAGATAATGCCAAAAACCTTGAATAATCAAATGATGGTAGAACTATGCACCAAGTTCCACATCAAGCATCTCAATTCTGTCATCTATCGGCCCAAGATGAACGGTGCTGTCGAAGCAGCCAACAAAAACATCAAGAATATCATGCAGAAAATGTCCGCCAATCACAAAGACTAGCCTGACCTGCTACCTCTCACCCTGTTAGCCTACAGGACGTCAATGCGCACCTCTACTGGGGCTACCCCCTATTCATTGGTCTATGGCATAGAAGTAGTCCTCCCTAATAGAAGTAGAGATAGGAGTCTTTACGAGTATTAATAGATGCTCAGATGGACGAAGATCAATGGTTGCAAGACCGATATCATCAACTGTCTCTAATAGATGAAAAGAGGGCCACAACCATTTTCCACGGACGGTTATACCAGCAAAGGATCGCCAGGTCCTACAACAAGAAAGTCCGAGTTCGACAATTCTAAGAAAATGATTTGGTGCTAAAGAAAATCCTGGCCAATCAGGATGAAGCCAAAGGAAAATTTTCCTTAAATTGGGAAGGCCCTTTCATTGTCAATGAAGTGCTGACAAGGGGAGCCATCAGGCTACAAGAAATTGACGGGAATGAATTTCCCCAAATCATTAATTCAGACACCGTGAAAAAGTACTACGTCTGAAGCACATGCGTACCTGCATCTGGGTCCTATAAATCGAATCAGGTTCGACTTTTCACTAGAGAAGCATAAACTACGAATGACCTGATCTCCCTCAACCCAAGAGTACGTAGGCAACCATCTATGGTGAGGTCAAACCAAGCAAAAATCCAAAGAACTTGCAAATCCCAGCATCAAATTCCAAAGCTCATAGAACCAAATTCAAACCCCAGATAAACTCTTTGCAAACCTCTTCAATTAAACAACCAGAACTACGCATGACCTGATCTCCCTCAACCCGGGAGTACGTAGGCAGCCCTCTACGGCGTGGTTTGACCTTTAAGAATAAACAAAAAATGGAAGACCAGTTCTAAGACACCGAAGATAAATAAAAGCTAAATGTTGTCAAGTTATCTGGCTACCAGACCCATTTGAGGAACTCCCTTGACACCTCAACTGTCAGTCCATCAAGGAGAAGCTCAAAATACATCAATAACTGCGAGTCATGACGGAAGTGGTAATCACGTAGGGATGACAATACATATCTAAGAAGGGAACTATCTCAAAAATATATTTCTCTGATATATAAACTGCTTTATATACATAGTGCCCTATACATGACAAAAATAGCTAATCTAGTCTGTGCAGGAAAAATAAAGCTGGTCTATGGACCCAAGGAAAAGTGGGTCAGCAATGCTAGCATGGCATCTCTCTCTGAAGATGGAGGAGCATCTGTAAGAGTAGTCCATTCAGTCTCCATACGGCTAAGAACATCCACAGTCATCTGCAAGGTGACACTGTGGTCATTAATGTAAGCACTCATCTCGGTAACCAAATTATGGGTGTAAGATCGGAGAGCAGTACTATCAGCAATGTGGAAATCATGGGAAGCTATAGACTCATCACTCTCTACAAAAGTTGCATCCAGAGAAATTAAAGTCTCCTCAATCTCAACATATGCTGCATCTCTGGCTGAGCGAACCTCGTCTCGCTCCACAATGGCGATATCCAAACTAGAGCGAAGCTCCTCCAGCTCAATCAATCCAGTATCCAAAGCGGTTCTGAGACCATCCCTCTCACCAAAAGCTAAATCCCTGCTAGATAGGGCAGCCAACAGCTGCGCTCTAGCTGAATCTCTTTCAAAGGTCATCCTGAATAGAGAATCTAACAAAGCTGGATCTGTCCCTGTGGGAATAATCGGGGGATCACTAATCAAAGCTACCGTTAAATCTGTGAACAGCTCATCCTCAGTAGGAGAATCGAGATCCTCCATGGGCTCCTCCTCGTCAGAATCCGCAAGCAGAGGTAAATGAAGCTCTGCTACTGCGATTGCGGTCTCTACCTCTAACCATGCAGAATATTTCGAAGAACGACCCATATGTCTACTGAAGAACTCAGCCCTCTCCTTGTGAGTCCAACACTCATAGACTCTAACCATATCGGCCGATGACATAGATGAAGCCGACATCCTCTGATCAGCAGAATCCTTAAAATGATGCATACTCTGCCACTAATCAAACGGCTCCATAACTAACAAGGGATGATAAGTAGTCACACCCCTCAATCCTACCAAAGGCAAATAATCCATGCCAGATGCATGAGTAATGAAGCTGTACGGGGTAGCCTTCCCTGAGCATAACAAAACTGTGAACGGATGCTCAATATCCGACTGAAAATGCTAACCAGGACTCTGAGTCGACGCAATCAGGCGAACGAAAGGAGTAAGCTGAGGATATCTAGTGGCTAAAACAATAAGCATGAGGTTTAAATGATCCAATCGGTCGTATGTGTGACATCAACCACATATACAGCACGACCGAGCTACCCTGGAAAAACCCCGCTGGATGGGTACTGCAATAGGTGAGCGACCTCAGAGTCTCTGACAAGATTATAGGGATAATGGTACTTCCTTGCCTAAGGGCTCTGACTACGACAACCAATCCCACATCAAGGTGATCTAAACGCAATGGCATGTAAACATACGCCACGATGCACATCAGCAGCATATCTATCCTGGATGTCTGCCACTCCTCTGTGAAAATGACAAAATCTTCGACGTGACGTTCGTATCTATCAAGCACACCATAGCGCTCTATCATGAAGTCAAGGGAGATCACATGCCCTGAAATGATCTCATCCATGACTATGCTCTGCCGAAGACCTGGACAGCCGAGTAAACGGTCTCCGCATATCACTGATAGTCGTCCGAGCACACGGCGACTTTAAATCTAAGCTAGTAAATCTCTGGTACTCCTCCAAAGTAGACGAAAGCTCACACCGCCCAATGCAGAATACCTGTCTCTCGTACCCATAAGGGTAGGACGCCATCAATAAAGCCGTCTGGAACCCTAAAATCTACAAGGGCCATCGAATGCTCCAGCATCTGGTCAACTGTCCCCCTAGCTAGAAAGGGCAAACTATCATACCATGGCCGCAACGATGCCACAACCTCTGACAGTGGCAAATGCTCTATACGGCTAACTGTAGACGTCGTCATATGTAGCACCGTATCACATGATCGTCCAGAGGTCAAGTCAAATCGCAACTGTTTGAATACATACACATGATACATGCATGATGACAATGATATAAACATAATGTAGCAGATAAAGATGATAGAAATATCTATAAAAAGCTATCTACTGCATACATCATCCCTATATCCTGGTACAAAGTGAAAGGAAGAATAAAGGGAAATGGGGCACCACCACCCAGCTAATACAGTGGTCTATCAAAATGATGGCACAGACACCGAATAGCCAAAATAGTGGCTGACCAAAAATATAACTGCCATAGCTATCATAGGAAGTCAAAGACCTCGGTATCAAACCGATCGACCTGCTCCAGATCTTCTGTCTGCACAAAGCTGCTGGGATCAGGCATACCTGAAAAGGGGCCTGCTCCAGAGCTGGATAGGTCAAATAAAGATGATGGATCTCGGTCAAGGTGCCTGATAAAAAAATGAGCCTGGTCCAACTCCCTGGTCAGATGTGCTATCTGGTCTGCATGAGTAGGCTCTCTAAGACAAGCTATCTAGTCCGTCATCATCACAAACCCCGGCACCATGTCTGCCATAAAATGGGTGGCACGAGTCTGAGCCCCGATAGTGCGAGGACTCCACCAACTGTAAAAAGCAGCCTGGCTGTATGGGCCCTCTGATAGATCAAAGCCGTCTATACCCTCCAAGGGGATGTCTGTCAAAGGCACGGACAATGGCCAGTGATGCCAAGCATGATGAGCAATGGAAATGCAGATCTCCCCTGTGACGCTCCGAATAGCACGCCCTCCAAGATAGAGCTCCTAGCCTCCCTCCGTCAACATAGGGACTCTGCGGGTCGATAAATCAAACTCTATATACTTAACTTATTATTACGATTATGCCATTTGCTTCTTTAATAATTATTTTTCCTTTTAAGGTGTGACCCTTTAGGTTCTCCATATTAAGCCGTTTGTGAATAAATTAATTAGAACAATTCTAATCTTATTTAAATAAATAAATTAACTATTATTTTATTTAAATAAATTACCTATTATTTTATTTAAATAAATAAAATTTATTCTACAATAAAGGTAAACCTTTTAGCGCTCAATGACTTTCCAGATAATATAGATTTTAACATTAATCATAAAAGAACCTTTGAGTAAATAATTACCGTACAATTCATTCCTTCCACTATACAATGTCCCAATTAAATATAAGACATGAAATTACTATCAAGACTTATTTTATTTAATTATATGTATTTCGATCCTAAAATACACAACTCCAAATAATACAAATTAGAAACTCTTTTCTAATTTCATTCTACCTTGGCCAACTACTGGGTTGTCATTTATCGAATCACAAAGGACATTATTTTCTTTTACTAGAAGAGATAGATTCTTTATTGATCATTAATTATCTCCATGTATAAATTATTATACCCAAGCATACCCTTTGATATACCTTTAGGGTCTTAAGGGACATGTCAAAGTACTCATCATTCGCAAGATACTATGATGATCTCAAGTCTAAGGATTATTTGTACTACTATACCTAAAGCAATTCATATTGATATTCATGTAAAACTCCATTAGGTATTCCTTAGCGAGTCACGTTCAGTGTACTTATTCTCTAATAAGCAACTACATACTTGCTTTAGAGTCTCCACACAAATGATTATGAGATCGATCATCCTCATCCAATGAGCAAGCAACGTATGTACCAATCTATCCGGATTAACGAATCTCCTTTTTTAGTAATCCAATGATTGGGAACTATTTTAGTTTTAAGCTATCTAAGAATTTAGATCTCATTAGCATGATCATCATTATGATTATCATCATGATTATATAAACATTACTTAAAGCTATGGGTTTATCACATTTAATATAAAAGCATTATGTAGATAAATTAAAAGCCTTTCATAAAAAATTCTTTTATTAATAAATGAATAAGATCATTATGAAGTATATGTTTTATCATATCAAATATGATTGGCTTGTGTGCATACTACTTTCAGTTCGAGTTGTCAACTTCATAACTGACATTATTTAATCTTTGAATTTTCAGTTATGAGCTTATGAGAGGCTCCCTTGCCTGCGCCCTGTCACTACTTTAGGCTTGGATACATACCTGTGGGGACACTGTTGGCACCATTCTACTTTATTCGAGGTCCCTCTGGCGGAGGGCTTTACTCACTATCGCCTTCAGTTGGAGTTGTTGACTGCTGATGATGTGACATAGGTGTAAACACTCAAAATTTTACTTTCCTTATACTAATATTTCTAGATGGGAAAAGCGTAATTTCACTTCAGAAGCAACCCCGAGGTAGGGCAAAAGCATCATTTCACCCAGGAGATAACCCCGTGGAGAAATCAAAGAGCAACGATGCCCAAACACGAGGCGGACCGAACGAGGACCGCAAAGCTGAGAATGTGGCCATAAGAAGTCACCGCATCAACCACTAAACTGCGACCTATCAAACACGAGCCACTTGACAACCCTCAGGAACCGAAAGATACCTTTTAGCGAATTGCATCATCTTCTCGGTACCCGATTCAGTCAGACTCGACCTTATGTTGAAGCTTTTGCAAGGACTCTCTGGGATTTTTGGGTACAGAGCTCAACTTTCACCGGACCGAGATTAAAGGAACAAACTTTGAGATAGCGGGACATACGGTGCCCAGTCGTAGGTGGTATAGCCACAGGTATAACTATGGCTACCCCGGATCTCTATATCCAGCAGCCAACAGCTCATTTAAAGAAATGAAGAAGTTAGAGAGAGATTCTAGAGAGACAAACCCTCGAATTTGGCATTTCTTTAACAAATTTAAGTTATTTAACCTTATATATCATACATCTTAAGTGTCGAAAGTGATATAAGTTGATCCCGAGCTAAAATAAGCTTGTTCACTGAGTCCCCCAAGGTGAAAACACTCATTTTGGGTCACTTTCTTTGTAAATAATGTTCTAAATACTAGATCCATGTTATATCTTGTTTAAATTTAGTTAGACTTATTTTTTTTATATATTTTGCATAATAGTTGGTAGATCTAGAGTTTCTACCAGTTATTTTGTGCATATATAGTCGTAAATCAAGTTCAGAGGCTAGATCTACCTAGATCTAAGCCGAATCTAGCCTTGGAATGGTTATGAAGCATGAAGCTCTAACCTATATGCTAGATCATTTTAGATCTATGGTAGATCTAGATGTTTTACTGCTTATGGTCAGTTCCGATCACTCCGTAGAGCCCTAGATCTATATCTAGAGGTGAGGAGGTCCTAATGGCTCGTAACGGGGATTTCAATAGATAAAATCACCTAATAACGAGTTTAGGATATGTTGTACATACATATTTAAGTTTAATAATGTGAGCCTAGGAATCTCAATGTCGAGATCTAATGATCAGTTCTTGATTTGATTCCCACGATGGATGTTTCATTTTCAATGTAATATTTAAATAACGTGAAATCGTTATACGTGTAATAATGGATCTTAAAACGAGTTCGAGGGGTTCGTCCTGAGAAATCAGATTTAAGATCCCGTGATAGTGAAAAATTATGATTGTTGGTTCGGATCTATCTTGATGGCTTTCATGCCTGATGATGATCCGACCCTTTTTAGCACTTTATTGCATATATTATCACCCAAGAACGATTTTCTAATACAACCACAAAGAGCTTTTATGAAAAATAAAGCGATTTTGGGGTAGATCACCTTATCAACATAAAGATAATAAAAGGAAGTATCAAAGGTCCTCGATTACTATTCGGGTAAAGAATTTGAAAACTACGTTTACAAAAATATCATTTCAATATATATATTTTATCAAAAAATAAACTTTTCGCTAAATCAAATCCTTCGTACATAGGTGCAAAAAAAGAACATCACTACTTCCAAATAACCCAAAAAAATGAGACTCGGAATAAAGAATAAAATCAAAACATTTATCACAATAAAAGTACACATACACACTTTTTATGCATAGGAAATCAATAAGATGCGGTAACCATGTTTTCACGGAAGTCGGGGGTGCCTAATATCCTTCCCCTCGCTTAAGCAAGCCCCCGAACTCTATGAATCTCGGGTTTCTTGACCAATCCTACGGAGTCACATATTGGACCATATTGCGAAAACCTTCAAAATTCGGGTGAGTTGGTACATCCATTTAAAAATCGTACCAACTGACGGCTCTGTCTAATTTGGTCCAATCATCAAAATTAAATCGTTTAAATCAATCTTTTCAAGTTCGCCGACATTCATGTTGGTCTCGTTTTCCTAAAAATTTACCCTTTAAATAAATCAATCGACATAGAGAAATATAAAAGGTAGAAACAATCAAGAATAAACACATGTATTATTTTTCCGTCGACAAGTGGCGACTCTGCTGCGGAGTATAGAGGGCTTAAGTCGCGTTCAATTTTTTTTAATTTCCATTCAACAAGTGCATATTGTGTGAATGATCTATGTGTGTGATAAATGTCTTAAATCTTTAAGTGCTTAATATTAGTCCCTCGCCCAATGTCATCATGCTGCACACGGTAAGGATGTGACAACCCGAATTTTCAAGAATTAATAAATGAGAATTTAATAAATAAAATTCTTATTATGAGATGTTTCGAGTTTGAGTATGTGTATATATGTTATATATTTTGAAATATATGATTTGGTATGAAGAGAATTTTATATATTAATTTTGATATTTATTGAATTAAATAAATATTTTAATTGATTTATTTATTGAGTAAAGTAAATAATTTATGTGATTGTTGTGAAGTAATTTAATTAAGTGTAATATATTAATTAAATAAATATTTATTATTTAATTTAATTAATATATAATAATTTTATGTTATAGTTCTAATTTAATTGGGATAATTAAATTAGGTGAAGTTATGTAGTAACTGTTACAAGAAATTATAATTAGCGAGTAATTATAATTGTTCTGTGGCAATTTTTATGTGATTAATTGATGTTAATTTTTATTTAATTAAATTAGAATGTTAAGATTTAATTAATTAAAGTATAACATTAAAAATATATGTTAAATAATTTATTAAAAGAATTTAAAAAGGGATTTTTAAATTAGTTTTACCAAACAGGGCCCTTGCACCTGTTTTAATTTCGTTTTGCCAAACGGGGCCTTAACTATTAAAAATCTATTTTTTCAAAAATAAACTGTTTTGCCAAACAAGCCCTATGGCTTTTAAAATTCAAAATAAATTATAATTGCTATATATTTAATATAGTCATTATGTATTTTCCAGTTATGTTATATGTTAATTATACTTATTATTACGTATATCAGTTTTACATATACGTTAACTTAGAAAAATAAGAACATAGAAAGAGATAGTAGAGAAAGAAAAGAGAGAAAATACACTCTTTAAGTTTGAAAGAGGAAAATTGAGAAGAAATTGGTGATTCTGAGAATCAAGAAGAGATTATCAGAGCCATTCTCATCATCTATCAAAACTTAATCAAGGATTAAGGTAGTAATTCAACTCTTTGTTCTTAGTTTTCTTGTGTTCTTGAGTTTTCATAATAATTGGAAATTATAGTTGATGATTTGGTTAGATAAGTGTTATATGAATTAGTGGATGTTTATAATCCATTATATGTATGCTATAAACGAATTTCAGTAATCAAATCTATGAAAACATGTCAAAGATGAAGATTTTAAGTTTTAGTTGAATATGTACATTTTGGCTTATGTTGGAGTCAAAATTGATGGTTAATTCATGGATACAACGTTAAATTGATAGTAGGTGTTGTTAATACGTTCAAAAAATGAAAAGAACGCAAGTTGAATGAGTCAATTTGGTTAAGAAACAAATTCGTAGTGAATGAATTCGCTAAACATCTTAAAACATAAAAATTTAGTATGAATATGCGTTTTGGGTCAAGATTTAGGTTAGTTAATGGTTTTGTAAATTGTTGATTCTTTGGTATGTTGTAGTTCTATGAATTATGAATCTATAGAGTCAAAAACGGACTCAATTGGATGTATAGAACTCAAGTTATGAAGATTAGAAGGAGAAAAAGTTCAAAAATCGCGAGAACAGTAAACTTCAAATTCTGGCTCTGCTAACGGGCAAAGCTGCGCTATGCCCTAAGTCTGTTGGGGCGCAGCTACCCTCTTGGGCGCAGCTGCTCTATTTCCAAGGCTTAATTGGGTGCAACTGCGCTCTAGGTGTGTCAGGTGTGACTGTTTTGACCTTTTGTAGTAGAACGACCATAACATTTTCATACGAACTCCGATTGAGGAGATTCAAGATGATTCAGAACGAGAAAGAATAGACCTACAACTTTTGTTCTTTAAGTTTTTCAATTTGAGGTAATTAGTAGGGGTCAAAATAGTCATCTTTGGGATTGATGTGTATTCGGAGGCAATCGGAGGGCGTCGGGCATGCACGTATGCAAGTGTAGTGCTTCTGACGATAAAAGATATTTTTTTAAGTTATAAAACGTGAATATTAGTAAATATAATGATGCATAACATTAATAAATGATGTATTAGATAAGTTTTATAAGCATACTAAGCATACACAAGAGAGACGAATCAGGCGTGTGACGAATGAACGTCGAAACGCCGTGACAAGTGTTAATGAACGTAAAAAAAATGTTTCAATTCAAATGAAATGAATATTATAAGATATGAAAGGGGGTTAATATAAAACCAATAAGTAGTCCTAGCAAGACTTAAACACTTGAACGAACTTCGGGTATGACCTAAGAAGAAATATAAGTGAGATATAAGTCGAAAGTTAACACAATCAAATTGAACATTGTGGATTGATTAATAAGAAGGGTTATGGGATTTAGAGTAAAGTTTACATTACAACTACTATGCGTTGCTATATGACTAATAGTTGATATGCATGATTATATAATTGTGTAGGGCACGTGACGTGCAGATAGCTGTAAGTTGTTAAACTGTTATTGGTAAACAACGATCAAGGCAAGTCTTTCAGTTCCTATTTGCTATATGAACTTGATGATGAACTTTTTTTAAAATCTTTATTTCAAAGAGCATGTTGTGTTATATATATGTTGAAAGTATGAAACGTTAAAGTCAATTTATGACTATGTTGATTGAGTAATGAATGCTGATTGAGTAAGGAACTCAATCTTTATACTTGTTATATGAACTGCAACATGTATGTTATGTTAGTCCAATGTTTATGAGATATATATTGAGCATGTTGTTATGTGCTATGTGATGCATGAAAATTGTTAGATCTTTCTGAGCTGTCGAGCTCAATCTTGCAAATAATCACTTTTGCAGGTTAAGGATTCAAAGTAACGCTATGTGCTATTTGCAAGAAATGAATCAGATGTAATGCATGAAGGTTTATATACTTTGGCTGAATTGTTATTATTTTGGACAATGTTTAAGGTTCTAGATAATGTATTTGATAATGTATGATGGTTAATAGATGTTGAGTTGTAAAGTTTAATTTTATCCGATGTACAAAGGGTATTGAACCTGGTTGTAAGTTTTAGTTTATAATAACTCTAATGAAGCGATTAATAAAATAAATTTGAATCAAAGATATGTAATGGTAAAGGTTGTGATTTAGGAGAGTAAAGAAGGTAGCCAGAAAAGTTTAAAATTATTCCGTATTTTATTAAGTTTAACATCGATTAATGATGTAAAGTCTGAATAAAGATATATTGTTAACGACCGATGTCGAGAGTTGTATTGTATAAATTTTTGGGTCGTTACACTTGGTATCAAAGCCGATAGGTTAAACAACTTACGTAAGAGTACCTTAGGCTATGACCTTAGGTTATAAAAAGTTAATTTGAAGTTACGTATGTTGAAAAGGTGATTTTTTTTTGCATACGTATATGTTTAGGATGAGGTAAGTCTTAGAAATATTATAAGAAGAAGATGAGAATGACGAGGAGTAAACTCTAATAAAATATTGAGCAATATGAATGAAGTTAGAAATTCTTAAACGAAGAATTGATAAATAAACAAGATGATTCAAAGAAGAATCTTGAAGAGATATAAATAAAAGAATCAGGAGTTACCTAACTCCAATAATAAAGATGACGAATAATGATGAATAGACAAAGTCTATAAGATTAAAAGCATAAATGAAATCATAATATGACATGATGAAAGGTAACGATAAGAAGATTGTAAAACAAAACGATCATGAGATAAGAAAATAATCATAAGAGAGTTGATTATAGAATAAGATCACAACGTGATCTTTTAAAGTTGTAAAAGACAGATGGTATGTAATGATTAAATAGTTATAGTTTGATGCTATAAAGAGAATGTATTATGATATAGTACGAGATAAATGTCGACGTTGGAAAATTTAAGAAATACCGCTAGTCGATTCATAACCCGATTTTCCTCAAATCGACCTTCCTAAGTTATCTCTACCCTTATTCTTTTTATTGCAAAAAAAGTTTTGAAGGATTTTTAGGAAAGAGGCCAACATGTGTATATGTCGAAGATTTGATTTGATTTAAACAGAGTCGCAAGTTGGTAGTTTTGAAAATGGTTGTACCAACTCAACCGATTTTGATTTAAAAAGAGGCCCAATTATTGGACACTGTCGAAAGTTGATCTTTAACATCGGAGTTTTGAGTTCGGGGGCTTGGTTAAGTGTAGGGAAGGTGTTAGGCACCCCACAACTCCCGTGTAAACACGGTATCGCAATCTTTTCAATATTTCCCTTAAAACTGAAATGTGTGAGTGAATGCTGTTTTGGAAATTGGGCCTTTTGATTGATTGAAAGCATTGACAGGCTTCATTGAGCCTATATACGAGGAGTTTGATTTGATTTAAAAATTAATCTTTGATTAATTTGCAAAAAGCATTATTTAATTTGATTTGCAAAATCTTTTGAATTAAATTGAATTGACAATGATGTTTTGAAAGCTGGTTTTATCAAACCCTTACGCTGACATAGGAATTGAAGCATATCGCTACCCTCAATTTTATCTTTATAACCTTAAGGCTGCAGGCAAATGGTGATTTGTCGGGCTGCAAAGCATCCTCGACCACAAAAATATAAAGTGTCGGTCTCCTCATGGGTATGAAAACCATCGAAGGGACGCTGACACGATAATCTATATTTTCACTATGTTGAGACCTTAAATCCGGATAACCGTTTTAAGGTCTGTGCCTGTACATTTTATAGAAAAAATTGGCAAGGTACATCTGTAAACTGGAGTTTGTCCATCATGGGAATCAGATTCTGATCAGTATGATCATGAATCCCACGATTCCTAGGCTCACATATGAATAGCTAAAAAACATGCACAGTTCAAATTTGTACAGAAGCAGATAAATATCTCAAAATAGCTAGAACTAGGGATTCATTCAGTAAATCCCGGTCTGCACAGCCTAAGCGTCCCGTTCCCACTAGATAGCAATCTAAGGGACGCGAGGTTGCTTTTGAAGCTGGAACTATAAAAATAACTAGATTTAAAGAAATCTCAGCCATTATAGCTTCCAGGTTCTATCGGGACCTGTTTGAATCGTTAAAAGGTAGAAGTGGCGAGATTTGGATAAATCTAGTTCACTCGCAGAAATGTCAGTGCAAATTCATATACAAATGAATGTTAAATGCAACAGTTGAATAAATTGAGGCAAAGCAATATATATAGTTAGATATATACAAAAGCTGTAAAGGGCGATGGGTTTTCACTCGCAAACCCGAACTGGAATTGAAATATATATGTAGATATATATATAGAAAACAGTGAAAAGGGCGATGGGTTTTCAAGCCGGTGCCCGTACTGGAATTGAAATTGACATAAAATAGTCACCTAGTGACTAGAGAGAGCACCCAGTATGGAGAAGTGTGCAAAAGAAGTAAAATGGCCACGAAGTAATCCCGGCCGGACTCAAATATATATATATATATATATATATATATATATATATATATATTGACAGAAATGTAGTCAACTAGGACTGATATGAGTACCAGTGATGGTGAAAGTCGCTTATATATGCGTATATATATATAAAAGCGGTAAACTACCTTGGATTTGAAATTCGGGCCTTGACAGAATTGAAATGTTAACACATAAACAGTTAAATATATATATAAAAAGGTTAAATTGCCAAAACGATGTGTGCTAGTGCATTGAAGCTACTAGAGCTAACGGATCGTCAATACGAGTTGTAAAAATGTTGAAAACGGAGTTTATGTACAAAAATGTATTAATTTTTGACTGAAAATGGCCACGGAAACTAAGTTCCGGGCATATTTAGAAGATAAAACTTGATGTGCAGGTGCAAAACAGTGCAAAGTAGTAGTATTGACTTGCTGATCGTAAAAATACTTACAATGGGCTGCCTTACGGGCTTTTTATCAAATCGTAGGCCTTAAACGTCTAAATCTACCGGTGGTTTTTAGATATGTGGTAGTATATGGGTATATCTATGTGTTGGAGTGAAAATATTTGTGTTTGGAAGAGGTGTAACAGTCAAAAAATTAGTCGGGCAGGGCTTCGCTGCGCTTCTTAGTTATAAAAATGAGAGGGGCTGCCCCTCTATTTATAGAGGGGGGGAGCCGCACCTCTATATGCGGCTGCCGCAAGTAGAGGTACGGCCACTCGAGGTGGGTCCTGCATACCTGGCTTGGTCGTCTCGATGTACATACACTCCGAGCAATGCGATGTCCGGTCAGAAACTTTCTAACTTTTGATCGGAGCGTCCGTTTGAGGCGGCCGAGAGTGTTGCAATGACATGGGAAAAAACATTTTCCGGGTCCAAGAAGACGAGTTCATAACCAGGTCTTCGATTCCCCGCAGTTTGTCCGTTGAACTGTCTTGCATTGTTGCCACTCAGGATCGTCGTTAGGGTACATTCTGACTTTGATGGCATCGATTTGGCTTGAGTTTGACCAAGTCGGTTGAAAGTTGGTAAAATAACCGTTATACCCCTCCCGGGGCTGCCTGTAGTGTTGGCATGGTCGCTGGTTGACTTCCGAGAGCTAATTCCCAAACTTGGATCCTAGTCGAGTCTTTTGACCTCAGGGTTGTCTCTGAGGCTGACATGGTCATTTCAGGTTTTGCTATAGAGTTGTTGCGATGCTTCAGGCTGATGTCTGAAGTTGGCCTGACATCTCGGGTTGAGACCGGGGCTGATTTGATATCCCGGGTTGAAACCGGAGTTGATTGATACCTCCCGGGTTGAGACCGGGGTTGAGCTTGATGATTCGATTAACTGTCAGAGCTTTATTGTTGGTCTGATTAACTGTCGGAACTCGATTAATGGTCCGATTGACTGTCAGAGCTTGATTGATGGTCTGATTGACTGTCAAAACATGATTGATGGTCCAATTGACTGTCAAAACTTGATCGATGGTCTGATTGACTGTCGAAACTTGATTGATGGTCCGATTGACTGTCGGAGCTTAATTGATGGTCCGATTGACTGTCGAATCTTGATTGATGGTCCGATTGACTGTTGGAGCTTGATTGATGGTCCGATATTGGGAATCAAATTTAACTGGAGCACCGATATTGTGGAGCAGATTTGGGGTTGATTGATGATTTTACCCTTCTACTGGATGTGTATCGGGGCAAGAAAAATCTCGAGTGTCTACAGATGCCCCTATTTATCATGTCCATGTAACGTAGTGGAATGGAAAGGATAAAGTTTAGTAGACACTGGGAATAGAAATTGCCAGAGTCATTTCGAAGGTTGGGCGTCTTGAAGTAGAATGGGGCTACTTTTTGCTGCGTGAGTTATCACTTGGCTGGGGATGACGCCATCTTGTATAGCCCTCGATGGTATTAGGGAGTTACCGCGGACTACCTTTGTCATTTTCTTCTTGGGATGACATTATTCATGATAACGGGTTTGACTCTGATGAGATTGGCGGAGTTAAGCTATCAAAAAAATTTCCGTCCTGATCTGTTAGGGATGACGTCCTTTGCGATAGCTTCGTAGATTCTGATTGATACTATCTCAATGATCCCCTTTGAGGATGTGTATATAACAGATTCCATCAGTTGTGATGGATTGTTATAATGGTTTCCGTTGCTAGATCCCTTCTATTGCTTGGCTGGGGTTAAGCCGTATGTTGAAGCGTTATTGGGGTTGAGCCAATGATTGGACTGTATTTCGATCTGTACTCGAACTTCGCTAGGGTTGAGCCACGGCTAAAACTGCTTTGGTCAGAACCCGAACTTCGCTAGTGCTGAGCCAACGGCTAAAATTGCTTCGGTCGGAACTCGAAATTTGCTAGGGCTGAGCCAACGGCTGAAATTGACTTCGGTCGGAACCCAAACTTCGCTAGGGCTAAGCTAACGGCTGAAATTGACTTCGGTCAGTACCCGAACTTCACTGGGGCTGAGCCAACAGCTGAAATTGCTTCGATCAAAACCCGAACTTCGCGGGGGCTGAGCCAACAGCTGAAATTAACTTCAATCAGAACCCGAACTTCGCTGGGGCTAAACCAATGGTTGAAATTGACTTCGATCAATACCCGAACTTTGCTAGGGCTGAGCCAACGGCTGAAATTGACTTCGATCAGTACCCGAACTTCGAAAAACGACAATTTTTGGCAGTTTCGAGCAATTCTTGTGCAGTTTTTTTCGCAGTTTGATATGTTGATCTCTGGACATGGCTCCGCGATGATTCGTGTAATTTTCCTTTTCGTCAGGATTACGCTACTTAAATGCAGGATTTCTGGACAATTCGCTCAATCGCGTAGCGATTTCTCTTTAGATTTGACTTGGAAGCCTATTTAAACTCCGTTTTGACTCGAAACCTAACCGGGCCTAGGGGGAGTGGGACCCACCTGGGCTGCCACAGGTAGAGGTGTAGCAACCACAGGTGGAGCTGCGGCTACCCAGCTTACCTAATGTGCTGCGGGATTTTTCATTTTGCAAGTTTCCCGTTTGAGCAGCGAAAGGATTTTCGTTCTTCTTTTTCAGATCTACGGAGTTCTGGCAGTCAGATTCTGAATCCGTCAGTTCCTACACATTCAGCGCAGTACAAGTAATGTTTTACATCCTTCTTTCGTAGTTTTTGATCGTTAAAAGCATGTGAACCACCTAGGGTGCTTTTAAACGTAATGTATGAAAAATGTATGTCTATATGACCTGTGAAAAATTTTCTGTCTACATATGTATGCATATTTTACTGTAATGCACTTTTTTATGTAAGAAAATTCAGGTTCTGAGACAGTACTATTTTGAGCTTTTTCGTCAGTCTAATCATCCTTTTTGAGGCCTAGCGAGCCTAGATTTTCAACTAAAAATGCCTATGATATTTTGGAGACCATGTGCGGCTGGTTTTTGATTTGTTTCAGTAAATATGAACTGTTTCTATTTTTGGATAGGTGTGCTACTGAATGGCCACCTAGGCATGCCTGTGTGCATGTGGACAATCCATTTTACAAAGGAAACTCTAGCAAAAATTTTCCAAAATCGTAGGTTTTGAAAAGCATGCATTTTTTACTATGTGGGGTGTTTTTTACTGACCCAATGTAGGTTTTGAGCCTCTGGGATTTTGAAAACATACAGTTTTGACTATACGGGGTATTTTTAATGGACCCATGCATGTTTTAGGACTTAGATATGTATGTTGGATTGATTGATTAATAAGCCACAGGTTTCAGGCTGACTACACCCTGTCTGAGGTGATTTTGGAGTACAGGTGTATGCGATGGATTGCGATAGACCCGGCAGCTCTATCAGGGTTTCATCAGGCGTTAGACGGAGGAGGGCTTCTGTTGTCCCATAGGCCCGTCCAACTAGGAGGCCTCGCAGATTGGTAGAGAGCAAGATACGTCCAGCACAGGATGAGCAGCCCACTGACATTGATGACGAGGAGGCTGCTTTTGTTGCTCCTGTCTCAGCTCAGGTTCCACGTGCGGAGGTCCCGGGCATTGTTGTGCAGACACAAGAGTTGCTGGGCGACTTCAGTCGCCATCCTTCAAGATATCTTCAGGCCAACGAGGTAACTTAAAGTCTTTCTTCCCTCTAGATTCTTTTCCCATCTTCTGGCCATTCTCGAGGCACAGGTTTTTTGACATGGGTTGATTTTTGATGCAGGTCCATGGCTTGACACAGCCTCAAGGGAACTGGTATAGTGTGCACTTCCCTCTATCAGACTTTGCACGAGGATTACAGGGAGATTGTAGATGGTTGGGGATTTCAGGCCTTCTTTTTTATCCTGCCCCGCCGTTGCCCTTGGGGTTATATGAGGGCTTTGTCTGAGCGCTGGTTCCACCAGACTCAGTCCCTTAATCTACTTGATTGTGAGGTGATGATGACTCCTATAAACTGGAGATTTATCACTGGCATTGAGTTTGATGGCGAGACAGTTTCTGTCATAGTCTGACATTTCACCCACCGCAGTTAGATCCCTGTTAGGAGTCCCTTAGTCGGCACTCAAGGGTCGGGCAGTTCGATCTGGTCTCTTGAGTATAGATACCCAGGGCGGGACTTTGCAGTTGCCTCCGCCTGATGATCGGAGGGCTAGAGATCGCATTCTGAGGCGATAGTTTTTGTCAATCATCAGGGGTTGTTTTGTGGCGGAAAACTCATCGACGGTGTCCTTTGCTTTGATTAGCGCCACACAGCATGTAGAGCGCCTCAGTGACTTTGATTGGGGTTCATATACCTTTGCCTATTTTCTCCGGGGCATGCGCCTGCTTTCGGAGGGTGTGACAGAGGCTTGGTTAGGATTCCATTAGTTTTTGCTGGTGAGTACATCTTTCTGTACCTTTTTGATTTCTGCACTTATTTTTGGCAATCTTGGTCACTAAGGACTTGTGATATTTGCATGGATAACTTTGGGCATTTGAGAGGCTTCCTTGCCTACGGCCCGTTTCAGCATTAGGTCTGGAGACCTATCCACGTGGACGGAGATGGCATCACTCCATTTTAACGGAAGTCCCTGTTGTTGAGGGATTCACTCATGCTCGTCTGCAGTTGGAGTTTTTGACAGCGGGCTCAATCACCTGGACGCCGTACACATCTAAGCACTTGACCGTCGGATTTGATGGAGGTTTCCCCACTAATTTAATCTATGGTGATAGAATAAATTAAATAGCTTAATATTTATTATTTAATATTTTAGAAAAATTAGATATAAATTAATAAGAGGAGTCTTATAATTATTATTACTATTATTATTATTTTTCATAAAGGAGTTTGGGAATTAATTAATAAGAGTACTCTATCATATATTCCTAATATGATTAGGAGGCTAATTAATTAAAAGGGTTTAATTAATTATTTTTAATAAGATTAGGAAGCCTAATTAATTAGAGGAGTTTAATTAATTAATATTAAACCCAAATTCCAAATGGTTTAGGAGGGTTGCCTAAATCTATAAATAAGAGGAGTCTTATTTTGATTTAGGGTTAATGATCTTTCAAAGAGTTGAGAGAGTACACAATTTTTAGAGAGATAGAAATTAGGGTTTAGCCAAATAATCACCTTCTTGAATTTTTCTTCTTCCTTGGGTGGCTAACATTGATCAAAGTAAGGAATCAACCTGGTGGATTCAAGCAGAACGTGAAAAGGATTTTGAATTGAACTTGTACTTGGGAAACCTAGAATCTTCAAGGGTATGAATCTTATTCTTAATCTTTTAGTTTAATTAATAACTGTGCATAAAGGATGTTCCGTGCATATGGTTTGTAACATTTTAAAACTCTAATTTACCACATTTTCGCTTATGCAATTAGATTGTGTTCAAAAATCTTACAAACCTAACAGTGGTATCAGAGCCAAACCTTTATGCGAGTTATTAATTGTTTCGATTTGATATGTATGTTGATATGTGTTTTGAACAATTTTTTTGGGCACAATTATTGGAGAAAAACTGCTTAATTCGCGAACTAAAAAAACTGATTTTGGAGATAGCGCCTAATTACAGTGTAATCACGGCGTCGTAATGCTTGTCCCGGATCTAGCAACACAGACCCTGCGCCGTAGCGCCGGACCGGGTTCTTGCACGGGTAAACAGGAGCTGCAGTGCCCGAATTCAGTTCATTCGGAGTGCCGTAGGGCCGGTATCCAGAATTGAATAAAATTTTATTTTACTTATTAATTTGATTTCTAATTAAAATAAAAGGTTTATTTTAAATTAAAAATTGAATTCCATATTTTTTCCAATAATTTTAAATTAAAATTAAGTTATTTATTTTTGAATTTAGAATAGGATTCCATATTGATTAAATAAAGGAGTTAATTTTAAATCATAATTGGGATTCATGCTAATTAATTTTGCCCATTAAATCGATATCAATATATATATATATATATTGAATGTTTATTAATTCATGAGATGAATATTATTTATTGATGCATATGGTGATATATATGATAATAAATGGGATTTATTATGGACAATTGACCAATGTGATTGGATTTTATTTTAGTTAGATGAATGAATGATTGGGTTTTATTAAATAGGGTTTGCATACCTCGTCTTCTCTAATTTTTCTTGATGTAAATTCTATCTCCCTCGTATGTACTTCCCTTTAACTGTTGATCAAAGTTTCTATTTAATTAAATAGTTTATGTAATAGGATTAGTTAGAATTATCTTAAAGAATTGGAGACCGAGGAGTAAGGAGCGCTTAAAGACACGTTTGTAATGGGGCCCAGGTTTAAATGTAATAGTTATATTTAAATTCTGTTCTTGCACCCTAGGTTTGACCTTTTGGTTCACATTGTGGCTCTAGTGAACCAAAGTAGAATAAAGTCCATAATCAATCCAGGTAGAATATAATATTCTATAAGCATGCTTGGACTATATATATATATATATATATATATATATGTAGACACTCAAAAATTTGCATTCCTGTTACTATCCCTGTAGGAGGGTAAAACTATCTTTTACCTTCCTAGAGACAACCTTGGAAGTCCAAATCTTCAAGTTAAACCTCAGCGGCAACACCGAGAGATCAAGTTAAACCCCGGCGACAACCCCGGGAGATACAGCGGCGACAACACCGGGAGATCAAGTCAAACCCCGACGACAACACCGGGAGATCAAGTCAAACCCTGACGACAACCACTAGAGATACAATCAACCCTGACGACAACACCGGGAGATCAAGTCAAACCCCAGCAACAACCCCAAAAGATACAGTCAAACCCCGGCGATAACCACTGAAGATAAAGCCAAACCCCGGCGACAAACCCGGGAGAATAAGCCAAATTCCAAAGATAACTCCGGGAGATAAAGCCAAATCCCAGCGACAACACCGGGAGATACAATCAACCCCGTCGACAACCCCGGGAGATACAGTCAAACTCCGGTAACAACCCCGGGAGATCAAGACAAACCTCGGCGACAACCTCGAGAGATCAAGCCAAACCCCAGCTACAACCCCGGGAGATAAAACCAAATTCGGCGATAACACCGGGAGATATAATCAACCCTGACGACAACCCCGGGAGATACAGTCAAACCCCTGTGACAACACCGGGAGATCAAGTCAAACCCCGACGATAACATCTGGAGATCAAGTCAAACCCCGATGACAACCCCGGGAGATACAGCAAACCTCGGCGATAACACCGGGAGATCAAGTCAAACCCCGACAGTAACATCGGGAGATGAAGTCAAACCCCGGCGACAACATCGGGAGATCAAGTCAAACCCCGGCGACAACCCAGGGAGTTACAGAAAACCCCGCCGACAACCCTGGGAGATACAACAAACACCACCGACACTCGGGAGATACAAAAAAACCCCGGCTACAACCCCAGGAGATCAAACCAAACCCCGGTGACAACAGCGGGAGATCAAGTCATCCACAGAGACAACCCTAGGATATTAATTCAACCTCGAAGACAACCCCGAGAAACAGTTGAAAAGCCTGTCAAGCCTAGAGACAACCCCCGAAAGGGTAAAATGGTCATTTTACCGACTTGACATCAAATCAAGTAAAAATTAAGATAAATTTAATGCCATGAAGTTCATGCAGAACCATAACGTCAATCCCTAGTGAAAACAGCACAAGACAGCTCAACGGACGGACTGCGAAGACTCGAAGATCTGGTCATGGACCCATCTTCTTAGATTCAGAAAAGGTCAAATCCCATGTTATTGTGTATCTCTCGGAAAGGGCTTTTCGTAAAGGAATAGCACGCCTCAATCAAACTCCCGGATTGAAAGTTATAAAGGTTTGAAGCAGACATCGTGTTGGTTGGAGTGCATGTACTTCGAGACAACGGGACTCACAAGACTGGGGCCTACTCGGGGAGCCGCAGATAGACTCCCGGCTATCGCGAGTAAACCCGCAGCTATTTTGGTCTATAAATAGAGACCCCCACCAGCCAAAAAAGAAAAAAGAAAAATAAGAAAAAAGAGGAAATTTTAGCCCATTTCAGCTCTTAACCCAACCTACAATACTCCAAACTTCAATTTTATTCTTCCAATACGTTGGTATATGTATATATACTAACATATCAAATTTTAACCTGTGAAAACGGAGTTTTCAGTCCCTCCAAGTGGTTTAAAGCCTTTAGCGCTACACATTGTAAGATTTCTTGTCATGTGAAGCTTTTTACTGCTTTATTATATATATATATATATATATATATATGAGTGTATATATATATTTATAGCTTCTGGTTTCGCCTGGATTTTAAATTTGTGGCTTTTTTGGCTTACTTTTATGTATATATAAGTATATATATACATTTTTTAATTGCTTTTGAAGCCTGGATTTCAAATCTGTGACTTTTATCACTTTAATATATATATATATATATATATATATATATAAAGTATATATTTATACTAACTTGTTTGGCCTGGATTGCTAATTCGTGGCCCTTTCAGCTTCAATATATATAACTATATATATATTTACATTTAATTCAGTCATGCCTGGATTATAAATCTGTGGCTTTTTCTCGCTTTAATATATATATAATTATATGTTTATATATATATATATATTTATTAATATTTATATTTATATTTGTATTAACTCGTTTGGCCTGAATTGCTAATCCGTGACCTTTTCAGCTTCAATATATATATATATATACATATTTACATTTAATTCAGTCATGCCTTGATTATAAATCTGTGGCTTTTTCTACTTTCATATATATATATATAACTATATATATATATTTATACTAAATTTGTTAGCCTGGATTGTCAATCTGTGACTTTTTCTCGCTTTAATGTATATATAATTATATATATATATATATATACATTTATCAGTTAAGCCTTGATTGGAAATTCGTGGCTCTTTTCAGCCAAGCATGGATTGGAAATTTGTGGCTCTTTTCAGCTTTAATATATATATATGTGTGTGTGTGTGTGTGTATGTATGTATATATATATATATATATATATATATTATTTATTCAATGTGATTAAATATCTGTTTTAACTAATTATTTGATATGAATCTGTTCTAATGTGATGTTTGTGGACTAGATTCATCTAAATCTAGCCATTTCTAACTTTCAACTGGTTCAAAAGCTGTCAAACTAGAACAGTTGAGCTAGAATGGCTAAGATTTATTTAAATCTTGCTTTCTTTCTAGTTTTGTAAATATTAAAGAGACTACGCGACCCTAGATCCGTATCTAGAAGGAACGAGAAGCTTTGGCTACGCACATACAAGGATTTAACTGATAAATCATTTGTCTTGCGATGTCTAGATTTCAATTTGCATATTATTTCAATATATCAGCTGTGCAGGCTTTTTGATAATATTATGTGAGCCTAGGAATCATGGGATCTATGATTAATCACATGGATCTAGATTCGGTTCCCATGATGGACAACTTTGCATTGTAAATATTGTCTACCTGTCTTCTTGTAAATGTAAATCAGAGGGACCTTAAAACGGTTATCCGGATTTAAGGTCTCAGCATAGTAAATTGTGGTTTATAGTGCTCGGGTAACTTCGATGGCTTTCATGCCCATAACGAACCCGACGCTTGTATATATATTATTTGGCCGAGGATGCTTCGAATCCCGAAAATAAAATCAAAATCAGCCGAATTGAGAATAAAAAATGGAAGTATCAAAAAGGCTTCAATTCCTATGTGAGCGAAAGGGTTTGAAAACTATCTTCCAAAATATCACTTTCATATCTTGTTTAAAAATAGACTTTTCATTAAATCAAACCCTTAGTATATATGTCCAACGAAGCACGACACTACTTCCAAATAAAGCACTTAGGCCCAATTATTGCAAGCACACACACACACACACATTGCAAATAAAATAGGGAAATTTAAAAGACGCGGTAACCGTATTTTACAAAAGTTGGGGGTGCCTAACACCTTCGCCCTACTTAATCAAGCCCCCGAACTCTATGAATCTCGGTTTCCAAGGCCAAGTTAAACAGAGTCTAGTAATTGGGCCTACTTGCAAACTTTTCAAACAAAACTCGGTTGAGTTGGTACAATAATTTCAAATATAACAATTGGCGACTCTGTAAAATCAAACTTTTCAAATCGTCGACATTATATGTCGGCCTTTTTCTAAAAATTCACCCTTCAGATCAAATAAATGAAAACAAACAAGGGTAGAAACACATTAAGGGAAAGGGGGATCGCCAAAGATTTTTCCCGACGTCGACAGGTGGCTACTCTGTTGGGGACAGTAGAGGGCTTAAGCCGCATTTCAATCTTTTTAAAAAAATCCCTTTTTATTTGTATATGTATGGATGTTGTGTTTACATTGAATGGATGTAAATAAATGTCTTACTGCAATTTATATTAGTGCTTCGCATAATGTCATCATTTTATACAGTGAGACACGATGTATATGAATGTATGTTGTGTGATTCCTCCACTAGGAGGCGAACCAGTCGAAATTTGATTACTGGACTCAAAGGAGACTAATTCTGCGAGGCTCGGGAAAGGCGCCACTCAGATCCGCTCCAATTGAAAGAACGGATTAATTTCCCCTCTAGTAAATTGCGATAATCTGGGGACCTTCATGCCGAAAAGCCACGAGAGTAGCCTAAGATAAGTCATCCCCTGATAAACCAAATCCGAAGTGGAGTCTCTTCATGCCTTCCCCTTTCAAATTCCATGAAAATTTAATGTAAATTTCAAATTCCATGTAAATATCAAATAAATGTAAATATACATTCCATTCCCTGTTAATTTTATTAAATCCTGTCATCAAAACAACTGACCTTTGTTTTAAAGGGAAAGATTAAAAAACTTCAAAAAAAATCATAAAACATTGCATAGCATGCATCCTATTAATATATATACATCAAAATTAACATACCTACTTTTATTGTAGGAAAAATTTGGTCCCGTTACCAGAACAAAAGCTAAAAAGGCACTAAGCCCATCTCTAGACATGGCTTCAAGTGCCCAACCTGAATCCACCCCTGTCTCTCAGGAAGAGTTCGAAGGACTAAAAACCAGATAGCCGAATTGGCTATTTTCCCAAAAGAACAAAGCAAAAGTCTTCAGGGTAAATAAATACCCGTTCAAACAGAATCACCCACACAGGGTGGCAGTCAGGATACTGACAAGACGAAAGATACTCAGGTACTTAAGCCTCGAAACAAGGATGTGACCAACAAAACCCCTGAAATCACCAATCTTAGAAATGATCAGGAAACTGGTGATATTAGGAAAAAGGTCCAGTAAATGGAAGAAATAATCTGGTCCATCAAAGGAACTGGGTCATTTGTGAGTGTAAACTACTCAGATCTATGTATATTTATAGGGGCTCGATATCCAGACAAATTTCAAGTCCCGGATTTAAAAAGTATGACGAATTAGGAGATCCTTACACTCATTTAAAAGTGTTTATTGGGGAACTCGAATCCTATATAGAGGATGAGAAACTCAGAATGCAGTTATTCCAAAAGAGTCTGATAAGGGAAGCCCGAGCTTGGTATGCCCGACTCGACAATTCCAAAATCCATAGTTGGGAGGAGCTAGCCCATGCATTCCTAAATCAATATAGCTTTCAGTCTCAGATGGCTCCGGATCGATATCAAGTGACCAAGGTTAAAAAGCAAAGCAATGAGTCTTTCCGTGAATATGCCCAGAGATGGAGACAGATGGCCGCACAAGTCACCCCACTTATGACAGGGACTGAGATCGTAATGACTTTCATAGACATCCAGGAATCTCCATATTATAAGAGGGTCCTAGCAGGTATAGGAAAACCATTCTATAAAATGATTAAACATGGAAAAATGGCCGAAATGGGACTGAAGTTGGGAAGATCAAAGACCTTACCACTTTAGAGGCAGTAACCGAGCATATCAATCTGGAAGCTATGGAAGTAATCCTTAGAGAGTCCACAAAAAGAAGGAGGAGGATGTGTCCTTGATACTTCAGAGACAGAATCAGAGAGGCAATCCAGGCTTGCCCATTCAAAGGAGAAATTATTCCCCTTTTCAAGCTCCTACACAATCTTCGAATACTCCCTTTTAAAAAGTTGGAGAAGCTAAACGTCAAAGAATGTTCACACCCTTAGGGGACTCATTGGAAAATGTGCTGAAACTTCTGACAGCATAAAAGAAGATTGTCCAGCTCCTTTCGTCGGCCAATTCAAAATGGATAAAATTTTGACCTGAGTAAGAAGTGTGCTTATCATTCTGGAGCACCGGGCCACGATACCCAAGATTATTGGTCTCTCAAACATAAAATCCAAGACCTGATAGATAATGGGGAGATCGTGATGACAACATAAGAACAACCACATGTTCAAGATAATCCTCTGCCTCAACAGAATGAGGAGAGCGTCAATATGATTATCATGAGAAACGGATAAGGATCCAAATACCTCCAGTATATCGGAGAGCATCCCAGGAAAACAAAGATAGGTCGGATAATTGGGAATATTCAGAAAGGCAATTCCTGATAGAATAGAAAATCAAATCTATCAAGGAACAAGTTGGTCAGTTGGCAGACTTGGTAGTTTACTAACATCAGATAACGAAGGCAATTGATAAATCAGGCTAACTAACATGACGCAAATCTTTCTACTCCTAAAATTAGTCTCATTGCCAAGAGGGATCATTATCGATTTCATGAGCATAAACCCTGTGCCGACAAGGTTGCTAAGGAAGAGAAGTTCTGAGCTAACAGGGAGTTCGCCTTCAAAAGGAATTTCGCTCACTTGAATCAGCCCATGAAAGACATTCTCCAAATATTGATCAACGAGGCGAAAGTAACAGAATTGTTACCCCAGTGTACCCTCGATCCAGGAAGTTCAAGACTGATAGGATCTGCCAATATCATTGCAACATGTCTGGTCATGACATAAAGGATTGTTGGGGACTTCGTCACCTGATTTAAAATCTAATTGAAAGCGGAGAGCTGCTGAAGGCAAACCAAGATTATGGTTGTCCTGATGAGGAAGCAATCTTTCTTCCCATGGCATAGAATCTGAAAGAAATAGTGGTTGTCATTTCCTATTAGAAGGATCTAGCCATAACGCCCCTGATACTTCAGGGGAAAAAGGCCCAAGAAGGAAAGAATCCTGTGAAATTGGCTGCACCTGAGCCTCTAATATTGCCATTCAGACCGCAATATGTTGTAGTCAGCTTGAAGAAAGTCCCATGGAACTATGGGAAAGATGAAGGATTAACATCAAACAACATTACTATTATATCAAAGGAAAACCCGTTATACTTGCCTCTGCGAGTAATCAACTCAGTTATTAAAGCCAAGGGAAGAGTGTCTGAGGAGAAAATTGAAGAATTCCTTAGCAAAATGGGACATAATGAAGTCAAAGTGGTGCAAACCTTAAAAGAGGCACCCCGACAGATATCCATTCTAGATTTTGTCTTATCTTCGGAAGATCATCGCAAGATTCTAGTAAAAGTACTGGAAGAAGCACATCAGCCGAAGATGGTAGATACTGAGAAATTTCATCACGTGATAGAGCATATTTTCAACAGTAATGTGATATCTTTCACTGACGATGATATACCAATGGAGGGAACTGGTCTTTGCATATAGCAGTGATATCCTAAGGATATGTGGTAGGAGGTGTACTGATAGATGGAGGATCATCCTTGAACATTTGCCCCTATGACACATTGAAGAGAATGAAGATTAATCCGAACAGAATCTGAACTAGTCATGTAGTCATTCGGGCTTTTGATGGATCTCGCCGAGAGGCTGTGGGAGCAAATCGTGCTTCCATTAAATATTAGTCCCCATACTTGCTACGTACTCTTTCAGGTAATAAGCATTACCACAAGATATAATTTGCTGTTGGGAAGACCATGGATATATATAGCAAGAGCAGTTCCGTCCACCCTTCATCATCAACTCAAATACATCATTGATGGCAATCTGATAACTATAAATGCCGAGCCAGAGTATCATGTTTACATACAAAGCGATATGCTGGTAATTAGTCTCGATGAAGGAGTTGAGCCTGTTAGTTTTCAAGCTCTAGAAGTGAGCAACACTCAATACCTACCTGTTGGGGCACCATCCTTAAAGCTAAGATTTTCCAACGAAGTAATGAGGGTCGGCCAAGAAATTATATCCTTGGGTTACTGCCCTGAAAAAGGGTTAGGGAAAAGTCAGCAAGGAATCATAAGTCCGGTGCAAATCCCTAGCCAGACAGGGAAGGCTGGATTTATTCCTCTGGATCAAACCACCGGAACCCGAACAAGCACCCACCGGTTCCTGCCTCCACCATCCTGCTACCAAACCTCACTGATGCAGGATTTGTGAAATCGATGAGAAAGATTCCTGCTACTGTGTCAGGTATGCTGATTCCTCAGGTCAAGCCGAATAGTGGAAAAGAAGTCCCGAAGCCTGATAAGGAAAGAAAAAGGGAAGGAAAAGTTCCTGCAGGGAGGACGAGACCCGTTTGCAAAAATGTATTTTCTGGTGCACACTGAGGGTATGAACGACAATATCCCTGACGATGACTATTCAGAAGATCAAGTCCTAATCCCTCGTATCAACATGGATAAAGAGAGCAGTTCAAAGAAAAGCACTGACCCTAATATGAATGATATCTTAGTCATCATCAAAGAGGAGACAGACGACAACAACTCTTTTATCCTTCCTGTTCATGAGGATTTAACTCTAGAAAATTGGAGCAGCACTTCGTGCATCAGTCGAAAAGGGTAGAAGGGCAGAAAGTCCATCTACCCTGAAGCGTGGTTTTATTTACTACTTAATTTTGTTGCACAGTGATAACAGTTAAATTTGTCATGATTTTTGCTAAATACTTTGTATGATCAAACAGTTTCATATATTAAAGTGAAAGCATTTTGTTTTTAGGACTCCAGAGTTGGATTTGTTTGGCCTTGCTGATGAGATGCCAAATTTTCACAATGACTATAACTTTGATGTAGAACTGGACTTCGACTTGATGGAGATTGATCAAGAGGAGATGGATGACTATGAGGTGCCCGAGGAGATCAAAGAATGGGTCGAAGATAAACCCAAACCAAACCTTGACCAAACCATCACTGTAAATATCGAAAACTCAGAAAACCCTAAAGAAATCCAGATAGGCATGGACCTTATTCCAAATCAAAGAGCAGACCTGATTAAACTCTTAACTCAGTTCCAGGATGTGTTTGCATGGTCACATGAAGACATGATTGGTTTGTCTACTGACATTGTCATTTATCGGGTGCCCATTAAAGATGGATTCAAGCCAGTCAAGCAGAAGCTCAGGCGATTAAAATCTGAGTGGAGTTTGAAAGTCAAAGAAGAAATTATCAAGCAATTCAAAGATGGCATCATCATGGTGTCAACTTCCCTTAGTGGTTATCCAACATAGTTCTCGTGCCTAAGCCCGGAGGGAAAGTACAAGTATGTGTGGATTACTGGGATTCGAACAAAGCTTGTTTCAAGGACAACTTCCCAATACCTTTTATCCATATACTGATAGACAACACGGCACAGTATGGCATGTATTCTTTTGTTGACTATTTTGCCAGATACCATCAAATCTTGGTCGCTGAAGAGGACAGGGAAAAAATAGCCTTCATCACTCCTTGTGGAACCTTTTATTATAGACGTTTGTCTTTCGACCTTATCAATGTCGGTGCCACATATAAGCAAGCTATGATGGCCCTTTTTCACGACATGATGCATAAAGAAATAGAGCTCTATGTGGATGACATCATCGTCAAATCCCGGAAGGTGGATGACCACATCAGCCATCTAAAAAAGCTTTTCAACAGGTTGCGCAAGTACAACCTAAAGCTGAATCCGGCCAAATGAGCTTTTGGGTCAAATCAGGTAAACTATTGGGATTTCTAGTAAGAAACAGAGGCATTAAGCTGGATCCCGCTAAGATTAAAGTAATCACCGAGATGCCCGTGCCCCGAACAGAAAAGGAAATACGAGGTTTTCTGGTGAGAATCAATTTTGTAAGCAGATTCATCTCTCAACTCACGACGACTTGTGAACCCATCTATAAGCTGTTAAGGAAAAACTCCTCCATAAAGTGGAATGAAGATTGTCAAAAAGCCTTCCTTTCCATCAAGAAGCAGTTGATCAAAGCACCTGTCTTGGTACCACCAAGGGATGAGGTTCCCCTATTTATGTACCTGTCCGTCAATGCCAATGTAATGGGCTGTATGTTGGGGCAGAAGGATGATAGAAGCAAGGAGAGAGATATCTATTACCTCAAAAAAAGATTTAGTAACGGCGAGCAGAAGTGCACTTTGATTGAAAAGACCTGTTGTGCGTTAGCATAAGGGTCGCCATGAGGTTACAACATTATTTGCATGGGCACACGGCCTATCTCATATCCCACATGGATCCACTGAAGTGCGTATTCAGCAAACCCATGTTGAATTGCTAATTGTCCAAATGGCAGTTGATCCTACAACAGTTCGACATTATCTATGTGACTCAGAAGTCTATCAAAGATCAAGGAATTGCGAATCAATTGGCCAAAGTATCGTCAGGGGATTTTGAACCCTTGGAAACTTATTTTCTGGACTATGGGATAATGACAATTCAGAAAATCCCTCAATAAAATACAGTCCAAATTGGAAATTTATTTTGATGGAGCCATGAACATGGAAGGTGTCGGAGCTGGGGCAGTTCTTGTCTCTTTTACTGGAGAACAGTATCCTTTGGCCATCAAATTATAGTTTGTCAACACCAACAACACAGCTGAGTATGAGGGCTGTATAATGGGGTTGAAACTGGCCCAATCCATGGGTATCAAACGTTTACTAGTCTTTGGGGATTCTGAGTTAGTTATCAAACAAACCACTGGGGCATATCATACCAAAGAATTACATTTGCTGCCATATCATTGGCAGGTTATCAAGATATTCATAGAGTTTGAAGAAATAGCCTTCATCCACATTCCTCAAGGTAGGAATGACTTTGCTGATGCATTGGCAACATTGGCTTCCTTGATCCACGTATCTAGTAGAATGGGAATTCCCAACATCAAATTTGCAAGCCAAAAGGCCCCGGCATATGGGAATTACATTGGAGAAATATCAGACGAACTACCTCCTATCAAACAGCCTTGGTACCAAGATATAAAAGAATATCTGCGAGATGGGTCTACTCATACCGGGGCAAGTCAAGCAGAAAGAAAGCGGATTCATAAGATGGCTATGAAGTTCTATCTGAGTGGAGACACACTCTATAAAAGGGATGCTGGAATAGGCCTTTTAAGATGCCTGGATAAGGATCAAGCCCAAAAATAGATGGATGAAGTCCACGACGAAATCTGTGGCCCACACATGAGCAGTCCTTTGCTTGCCAGGAAAATATTGAGAACAGGGCATTACTGGATCTCTCTTAAACTGACTGTGATGATCACGTCAGAAGATGGTACCAATGCCAAGTCCATGGAAATGCCATCCACGCTCCTCCAAATGAACTACACAATATGAGTTTGCCATGGCCCTTTTCCAAGTGGGGAATAGACATGATTGGGCCAATAGAACCCAAATCCAGTAATGGTCATTGATTCATCTTCATCATGATCGATTACTTCACCAAATTGGTTGAGGCTGCCTTTTTTCCCAAGGTCACCAAAGAGGTAATCATTGGTTTCATCCAAAATAATGTAATCTGTCGATATGGACAACCGGAGGTGATCGAATCAGACAATATCAAGAATTTAAACAACCAGATGATGAAAGAATTATGCAGAAATGTTTCAGATCAAGTGTGACAACCCAATAATTTAAATGATTTTTAATGATTGAAATAAATGTTAAAAGGATAAAACCTAGATAGGAATTTGAGGATTAATTAAAAATTTTAAGAAGAACCTATATGGTTTACTATTTGAAAGAGAATAGAGAAAATATGGGCTACAAAATTTTAAAACCCTAGAAATGAATTTATATATACTTGAAGGAATATTAAGGATAAGGTAATACGATACCTATAAAGTTTAGTGACCTAATATATAAATTATATATTTGAATTAAATAACCTCAAGGGTTATCTTTATTTAATTATCCTAGTATTTTAATTATATACTAGTGACCTAATCTAAGAGATTTTTAAAATATGTCTCAACCTATTGGATTGTCTTGTATGATTATGTGAGTGTTTATAATCTTATTAAGCCAATTAAGGCTATTAAGTTAACACACTAGTGGAATATGTTTTGACTTATGTGGATTATGTACGTGATTAAATAAATATATATTATATAATGTGTATACATTTATTTTGTATATAAAGAGAATTAAGAATAAAGTTATGTAACCTAATACATATATTAGGTATGGTAATTAAATAACCTAAGGGATTATAATATAAGAGAATGTTAGTATTTAAAAATATATACTAACCCTAAGAGATTTATTTTATACATCTCAATTAATTAATTTTATAACCTAAGTAAAGCAAGTCTAATTGGGTTATAAATTTAATGTATATGAGTAAGGAATTTATTTACAAATGTGTGTAATGGAAACCCTAACTAAATGATTAGGGTGATATAAAAATTAAAAGTATGGAACCATATTGATTTCATGGCCCAAAGAATTAATTGAGTAGCCCAATTTGTGGCCCAATTTAGAGAGGACTCATTGGACCTTTAGTAAGCTAAATAAGCCTTAAAAAGAAAATAAAATTTGGGCCAAAGAGGCCCATATGGTCGTCCACTTAAGGAAGAGAGGAAGGAGAGTGAATGTAATGATGACTTTTTACTAACTCTCACCAACTACACATATGTGTCTAGTTTTTATTCAAGCCACCAACTTTCTCCAAACCTACAAGTAACCAAGGCTTGCAAGCAACCACTAACATGATGAGAAAGAGAAAGGAGGAGCAAGAATGTGGGAGGAGAATTAGATATACATAAATTATATCTACACAACTTTTACTAAGCCACAAAAGCATTTCATTTTCTCTTTCATCTCATTTTTTTCTTAGCTAGCTAAAGCAAGCAAGAGAGAGAGAGAGCCAAGATTTTGGCCACTAAGAGGATAGGAGAGAGGGAGAGTTTTGTTAAGTTTCATAGTTCTCTAATAAAACATATGAAGAAGAAGAAGAGGAAAACCAAGCTAAGGTATAAAAGGATTCTTACTTATTATAGTTTAATTCCTTTTTGTTTACTTTGATTTTTTTTATAATGTCAAGTTATGATCTTGAGGTTTAAAACCTTAGATTTATGTGTTTATAAGTTTTCATGTTTAGATCTAACACTTTTGAGTATCAAAAGTTGGATCTAAAGCATGAAATGGAAACTAGGTTTTCAAGAAAGTAGAAAATCCTAATTTTTCTTAGCCTTTATTGTGCTTAATCTAGTGTTTGGTGATTGTTTAATGAAATAGATTATGGATCAAGGTATATCCATGAGTATTTGAGATATTGGTATGTATTATGATGGGTTATGTTAGTTATTGTGTGAGAACATGAAAGTTTTCGTAGAAATCACAAAGGATTGAAAATTAGATTTTTGAGAAAATGATATATGAAATTCAAACGACCATATCTCTCATTATATTTTGAATTTTTGACTTTGGTCAAGTCCTAGAGTTAGATCTATGAGTCTTATAACATTTTCAAATGGAATCACCGAAAAAGGTGTTGTAAATTTTCGTGTGGATTGTTTTTAGCAAAGGATGTAAAATCTAAAAAATGCTAAAACGCAATCTGCCCAAAACTGCTAGGGGAAGTTTTGGTAACTTAATTAAAGAAATAAATTCAAATCTTTGGGACATGAAAATATATGATATAAAGTAGCTCCTGTCCAAAAATGAGCTTATTTCGACTTAAATTGACCGAGTTATGGTCATTTCAATATTTGGGTTTTTTCGATGAAAATCGCCATAACTGGAGTTCTATAACTCCGATGGCCACGAAATTTAAACTGGAAGTTCACGTTAATATGTGTAAAATTCTGCCAAGAGTTGGGAATTGTTGGAGTTGAGCATGATATAGCTAATTTCTTAAGCTACGAACTAAAAACGAATATTTGAAAAATAATAAAGGAAATTGAAAAATTTCAGAAAAATTATTTTTGTGTATGAAATATATGTATATATGTGTGACCAAAAGATAAAAATAATAATAAGATAATTTGGTATTTTCAAGAAAAGGGTAATTCAGCTCGCTAAATTGAACAATTCAGGTTGCTGGATTGGAAACTGAAAATGTTAGGAAGGGAATACAGTTTGGATTCGATTTGCTGAATTAATATATTCGGTATGCGGAATTTGTAAACAGTTTACCGAGTTATAATAAGAACTTATAAAATGAATGAGTAAGTGTTAAGTCTAAAGTAGTAAAGTCGTACTCTATAATAGTTGATGTATAGTATCTGGGCTAAACGATTCCTTCAGGGAGCGGAGGTATATACGAACTAGCAACTGATCAAACTCGCTATGAAAAATAGTGTAGACATAACGGAAACTAGTTTGTTGGTTGTTTGTGGCACTCAATATACTATATTGAATACTATTAAAGACTCGATGTGTGCTAGGTTTAGACTTTTGAATACGTATGATGTTAAGGTATTATCTAATATTTGACTATGTGGTTAAATGTTATATAATTTACTTATTAAGTTATAGTATTGTGAGATAAAGTATGTTATGCTAATTAAAAGATCAATCTTATAACTGATAGGTCTTTTCAATAAAGAGATTAAATTAGATTGTGTAGCAGTAATCGACGGTACAGGCAAGTTTCCTTAACTCAAACTTGAGCTATATTTTCAAAGCATGTTAGTGAATAATTATTGTTGATTATTCATAAATATAATGATTATTGATTCGCACTTAGTGCATGTTGCATATGTTCATCAGGTATGAAAGGTTGATCACCTTCATTACCATAAGGTTCAGTTAAAGTTGTTCATGGTCCTTGTTGATATTAAATATTATTGATTCAGTCATTCAATTATTGATATTTTGATTCATGCCCTTTCACAATTATTATATTGTTGAAAATTCGAAAGCTTATTCTTTCTTTCAATGATGATATATCCTTGTTGTATTTAAACTTGCTGAGAAAATTAGTTGCTCATCCTTGCTATATCATGATAACAAATTTTAGATTAAGACGAAGGCTCGAAGAAAGACAGGGACAAAGGCAAATTCCAAAGAGCAGATTATTACACATTCATAACTATTTAGTTATCATATGCAAGTGTTGTTGTAAACCTTTTTAGTTACTTAAGGTATGCATTCAGTTAAGGTTATCAGACCTTGGGAAATATTTTAGAATCATATGAAATAAACAATATATGTTTATATATTCCACATTAGATGATAGAATATGTATGATAATGAAGTAACGTAACGTACCAGGTCCGAGGTTCTAGGGACCCGAATTTGGGGGCACTACATCAAGCATCTCAATTTCGTCAGCTATCGTCCTAAGATAATGGTGCTGTCGAAGCGGCCAACAAAAATATCAAGAAGATCATGCAAAAAATGTTCACCAATCACAAAGGATGGCATGACCTATTGCCTCTGACTCTACTAGCATACAGAATGTCAATGCATACTTCTACTGGGGTTACCCCATACTCATTAGTCTATGGCATGGAAGCAGTACTCCCCATAGAAGTAGAAATGGAGTCATTGAGGGTGTTAATAGATGCTCAGATGGAAGAAGACCAGTGGTTGCAAGAGTGATACCACTACTTATCCCTTATAAATGAAAAAATAGGGTACAGCCATATTTCAAGGGCAATTATATCAGCAAAGAATTGCTCGGTCATATAACAAGAAAGTGCGACTCCGGCAATTCAAAGAAAATAACTTATTACTGAAGAAAGTCCTTGCCAATCAAGATGAAGCCAAAGGAAAGTTTGCCCCAAATTGGGAAGGCCCTTTCATTATCAAAGAAGTGTTGACAGGAGGAGCCATCAGATTGCAAGAAATGGATGGGAAAGAATTTTCCCAACTCATTAATTCAGACACCAGTGAAGAGATACTATGTCTGAAGCACTTACAAGCCATCATCCTGGTCCTGTGAAAAAATCAAATCAATTCAGGTTTTCACTAGAAGCCTAAACTACAAAAGACCTGATCTCCTCACACATGAGTACGTAGGCAGCCATTTATAGTGCGGTTAAACAAAATAAAAAATCCAAAAACCCCTCAAACCAATCTCAAACCCAAATAAACACTTTTCGACAGTTCAGGCCAAGCCTGAACTACGAATGACCTGATCTCCCTCAACCCAAAAGTACGTAGGCAGCCATTTATGGTGCGGTCTAACCTTCAAGAAAAAACAACATAAACTCTATTGAAAAGCCAGTCCCAAGACATCGAAACCCATATAAAACCCAAATACTATCAAGCCTCCCTGATCAGCAGACCCTTCTGAGGTACTCTCCAACATCTCAATGTCAATCCATCAAGGAAAAGCTCATGACACATCAAGACAGCAAGTCATGAAAAAAGTGGTAATCACTCAACAATAACAATACATATCCAAAAGAGAAGTGAATCAAAATATATTTCTCTGTCATACATTACTATTTAATATATATAATATATCATGTACACAACAAAAATGGCTGACCTAGTCTGTGCAGGAAA
The DNA here is from genome assembly GCA_020205555.1 of Panax stipuleanatus. Taxonomy (NCBI): domain Eukaryota; kingdom Viridiplantae; phylum Streptophyta; class Magnoliopsida; order Apiales; family Araliaceae; genus Panax; species Panax stipuleanatus. Next base: position 77,785,980 of record CM035124.1, on the reverse strand, counting down.
ATAAAAGTTTTTCTATAAACCCGCTGATAAACGGGATAGCAAGTCCAACATGGCATCCCTCTCAGAAGATGGAGGTGTATCTGTAAGCTCCTGTCCTAAGGTCTCCATGCCAGCTAGAAGATCCACAGCCATCTATATAGTGCTACTATGATCATCTATGAAGGCACTCATATCTGCAATAATACTATGGGTATATGACCTGAGTGTAGTACTATTAGCGATGTAAATGTCCCGGGTAGCTAGAGCCTCATCCCACTCAATAAAAGCAGCATCCAGGGCAACTAGAGCCTCCTCTATCTCAACAAAAGTTACGTCTCTAGTAGCTCGAGCATTGTCCGTATCGATAAAAGTTGCATCCCTACCAGAAAGGGCTGTCAACATCAGTGTTCTCGTCTGATCCCTCTTAAAGGTCATCCGAACTAATTAATCTATAAGAGATGGATCCACTGCAGAAGGAGTGCTAGGGGTGTCACTGACCAAAGCTACTGTTAAATCAGTAAATAACTCGTCCTTGGTAGGAGAATCAGGGTCCTCCATAGGCTTCTCCTCATTAGAATCAATACTCGACACTGAGTAAACAATCGCAGCTGATGCAATATCTGCCTCCAACCATATAGAATACTCTAGAGAACAACCCGAAAGACTAGTCGAAAAATTAGCCCTCTCGCGACGGGTCCAACAATCATAAATCCTAGGTCAAATCAGCTGATGACAAAAATGAAGTTGATAGTCGCTAATCCAAAGCTCCCTCAAAGTGGGGAATGTCCTGAAACAAATCAAACTGGCCCATGACAGCTAGTGGATGATATGTGGTTACCCCTCTCAAACCCGTCAGGCGTAGATAATCCATGCCAACTGTATGAGTAATGAAGCTATAGGGGGAGCTGAGCCCTGAACAGGGCAAGATCGCAAATGGATGCTTGATCGTCGTCAGAAAGACCAACCACGATGTCGTATTTGTACACTCAGGCTGCTGAAAGGAGTAGGACATAGCTATCTCATAAGTAAAATAATACTCATGATGTCTAAAAGTGCCGATGGGTCTCAAGTGTGTCATAAACCACACGTATAATAAGACGGCACTACCCCTGAAGAACCCCATAGGATGGGTACCGCAGAATGTAGCCTGACCTCAAGGTCTCTGCTAGTATTATGGGCAGAATGCTACAACCCTGTCTAAGAGCGCGAATCACTATGATCAAACCGATATCCAAGTGATCCATATACAGCGGCATATACATGTAGGCTGTGACGCACATCAACAAAATATCTACACGTACTATCTGCCAATCCCCCGCAGTGATAGTAAAATCTCCTGAATATCGTGCATGGCTGTCCAGCCAGCCAAATCGATCAATCAGGAAGTCCAGGGACACCACATACGCCGAAGTAATCTCATCTATGACGACTCTACGCCTCAAGCCAGTTAAGGTCATGAACTGTCGTCTCATATCACTAAGGTCCATCCAAGCACAAGGCCGATCCAATGACAAACCAGTGATGCGCTCATACTCCTCCAACGTAGGAGTCAGCTCATGGATACCAAATCTAAAAATATGTCGCTCAGATATCCAACAAGATAACATGTTCTCCACGAAGCTCAGTGGGACTTGGAAAGCCAAGATGGACATAGAATTCCCCAGTATTTGATCAACTGTCACCCTGTCTGCGGGAGGGAAACTATCATACCAGGATCTCAAAGAAGATGCTATCAATGAAGGAGGCAGGTGCTCAGTACGACTAACGATAGATGAAGACATCTGTAGAACCATATCATGAGACCATCCAGGGGTCAATGCTAAACTCACCTATCTGAATGCATATCTATGACATAATGCATGCATCATGATAGATGATAATGATAAATGATAATAAGATGCAATAGATAGGCAATATCATGCATTTCTAAATACAATGTCTACTAAAAGCATCATCTTTGTCTACCACTAAAATGCAAAATAAAAAGTACAGGGAAATGGGGCACAATCGTCTAATAACTAACAGAGACTTATCAAAAGAGAAAACGAGAAATGGGGCACAGTTTCCCAATATCTAACAGAGGCATATCAAAAGATATAAAGAGACTCTATCAAAAGAAGTCTATGATATCTGCATCTAGACTATCAACCTGATGCAACTCCTCTTGAGTCACTGAATCTTTGCCAGAAGGCATGTCTGGTCAATAGAGGGGAGGATCTGCACCTACATAACTGCCAGAATATGAAACTCCTGAGGGTCCAGCTCCGGAGCTGGAAGGATCAAACGAATCTACCTCTGAAGGGTCCATGCCAAGGTGCCTAATAAAGAACTGTGCCCGATCCAACCGCTGGGTCAAACTAGAAATCTGCTCTAAATGAGTAGGCTTTCGAAGGCAAGCTATCCAGTATGTCATCATAACAGACCCATGAACCATATCTGCCATGAACTCAGGGGCACGAGTCTGAGCCCCAATAGTGCGAGGACTCCACCAGCGATGAAAGGCATCCTGACTGCCCTCTGATATGGTGAAGCCATCTAATCCCACCAAGGGAATATTTGTGACTGGCTGAGATAAGGGCTAATGATACCTAGCAGAAGGAGGGAATGGAATGCGGATCTCTCTTATGACGCTTCTGATAACTCGCTCTCCCAAATAGATCTCCTAGCCTCCATCGGTCAAAAGTGGAATCCGATGAGTGGACAATATAACTCTAATCCGGTCGGGAATCAATCCTCGAATCCAACTGTCAGATAATTCGGGGTGTAAGGAACATACGTGATAGAGTCGGCGATCAATAGCTCTAACTGTAAAAGGGAATGGGTGAACCCCTCAGCTACAAGGACCTCCGTCAAAGTAGATTGATGCCAACGCCGTCCCTGCGGATATGTCTCCAAGCCCAAAGTAGTGGTCGGGCGTAGGCAAGGGAGCCTCTCATATGCCCAAAACTAGTAGTGCAAAAAATTAAATATCCACAATGATAAAGATTAAAAAATATTAATAAGGGAGATTGAAAGGTGAAAGAGAAATTAATCACCAACGAAAGGGATAAAATCCCAGTCAAGCCTCCGTCACGCCCTCAGAGCGTAGGCTCAACCCACGAAGAAAATAGGCGAAGGTGTAGGTGCCCCAGTCAAAATCCCTGATGCGCTCAATATCTCGAGTAGCGCTCACCATAGAAAAAGAGACCATCGAGGAGTTGTCTGCTATGAAACAACCCCTGATGATCACCAAGAACAATCGCCTAAGAATGCGATATCTAACCCTCTGATCATCAGGCAGAGGCTCAATCAAAGCCCCATTATGGGCATCAACACTCTGAACGAACTGTCCGACCCTTGATGGCCATCACAGGAACTCCCAGAAGGGATCGGACGGCAGCAGGTGAAATATCAGCCACCAAAGGCACTGGCTCACCTGTAAACTCTAACCCTGTGATGAACCGCCAATCCATCGGTGTCATCATAATCTCACAGTCCAATAAATGGAGAGACTGTGTATGGTGGAACCAGCGCTCAGATAAAAACCGCAGATAACCCCAAGGGCAACGACGAAGAGTAATAGTGAAAGAGGCCTCGAAACCCTAAGTGTTGACGATAGGCCTGATACTCTAGATGCAGAGTATGATACAAAAAATGGACGCTAAACCAGTTTCCCCCTAAGTTGAGTAAAGCCGGGAACCTGCATCAAATTGCAAATCCAGATTAAACCTTTGTCCTGAAATGGCAAAAGAAAGGAAAGTCCAGAATAGAAACTTCTGTCACCTCATTGGCATGAAGATAAATCGAAGGTTGGCGTCTCGAATCGTCCAAAAGCTCAGGAATCAACACAATGATGGCTGAAAGATCCTTACGCAAAGCAGGAGCTGGAGCGGGATCCACAAAGGGGACATCCTCCTTGTCGTCCACATCATCCGGCCTCTCAGCCTGGATCGGACGAATCACTGACTCAACCAACCAGCGAGGCTGCCGGGCTGGACGAGGCTGAGGGACATCGGAAGCTCTCCTCCGCCTCATACCAACAGAGACCCTGCTAGAACTTCCTGGTCTATCTGAATCCATAACATGGATAAAATCTCCAAATCACCTCAGAAAGGGTTAGGTAAGCCTCAAACTTACTGCATATTAAAGTTAAATCATTGTTTTATACATATTCTAAGTCCTAAATCATGCATTAGTTAACATACATCTCCAGTATAGTTAAATTGCATGTTCATTAAATGCTCATGCTTTTGAAATTTTTTTGCCAGTTTCCTTTGTAAAATGGATTATCCGTATGCACATGACTAGGTGGCCATTCAGTAGCACACTTACCTAAAATTATGAACATTTCATATATATGAAAAAACATCAAAATCAAACTCCCCGTGGCAGCTAAATTATCATGTGTATTTTTAGTTGAAAATTCAGGCTCATTTGTCCTCAAATAGGATGAGTAAACTGGCCAACAAGGGCACCAAATGACTGTCTCAGAAATCAGTTTTTTTCACATCAAAACATTCAGCATGGTAAAATAAACACATTTACTAAGTCTAAAATTTTTTATCAAGTCATATAAGCATGCATATTCACTATATTGTGTTTAGAAGCATTTTATATGAAATCTAATGTTCTAACGGTCAAAACATGGAAAGAAAGGATGTAAACATTACCAGAGTTGTGCATAACGATTATATGGTGACGGATTTTGAAAAAAGCAGCCCAAACTCAGTAGATCTGAAGAGGAATTTTTATATTTTCTATATAGTTCAACTTGAAAATAACTTATGAAAGCCACGGGGGACCAAATTATACCCATAGGGAGCCGCACCTCTACCTGTAAAAGCCGCAGGTAGACCCCTTCCGATTCGGTCCAAATGAGGTTAAAGCGGAGTTCCCAGAAGCTAAAAAGTCAAATCAGGGAAAAAAGTGCTACGCGATTGGGTTGAACAGGCCCGAAACCCTGAATCCGAGTGTCAAACTCCTGATGAAATAAAATTTTCATGTAAGCCATTGGTATAAACCCTGATGTGGTATCCGAAATGCCGATGATGAAAATTACTAAAAATCGCCTCTGTCAAAGCATCGGGAAGGTACGGCATTGTGAACAGTGGGTTTTGAATACGTCAAAGTATCCAGATTTGTCCGAGGGTATGACTTATCAAAAAGATTCCCCCAACATCGAGATCAGGTAGGTCTGACATTGCAAACCGTTGGCGACAACTCCAGCATAGCATCGGGAAAGATCTGGTGATGAAAGCCGTTGAGAACTGCTTTAACGAAGATCAGAGTGTCTGATGTTGCAAACTGTTGGCGATAACTCCAGCGTAGCATCGGGAAAGAGCCGGTGATGAAAGCCGTTGAGAACTTCTTCAACGAAGATCAGAGTGTCTGATGTTACAAATCATTGGCGACAACTCCAACGTAGCATCGGGAAAGATCCGATGATGAAAGCCGTTGAGAACTGGTTCAACAAAGATCAGAGTATCTGACATTGCAAACCTTTGGTAACAACTCCAGCGTAGCATCGGGAAAGATTCATTGATGAAAATCATGGAAAACTATTCCTCGCTGGGAGAACCAATGATGGAATCTATTATAAAAATCCCCAGCCGAGGCTTCAAGCCAGTTTAACCGACCGTTGTAAACTACTGTTCGAGTAGGCACCAAGGAGGTTCGGTGATGGTCAAACTCTGCAAACAACCGTTCGAGTAGAAATCAAATCAGTTCAGTTGATCATTGTAAACTACCATTTGGGTAGGCATCGAGGAGGTTCAGTGATGGTCTAATCGTTGTCAACCATTGTTCTAGTAGATAGTAAGAATTCTATCCCCGACAGAAACGTCGGCACCAACCGAACATCAATCCAAACCATTGGCGACAACCCCAACGTAGCATCGAAAGAACCGATGATATAAATTGGTGTAAGCTATCATTAGGATAGGCATCAGGAATTCCCAATGAGGTCATTCGTTAAAAGAGGAACATCCCAGAGCAGGAAAAGTCAGAAAGCGTATCTGAAGACAGAGTATGTTAGTGACAACCCCAACGTCGATGTCAAAAATGTTCAATGGCATCAGCCAAAGAAGAATCTTCCTCACAGAGATCTTGAAAACATCTCTACAACATGTCATAGAATTAGTCTTGGTAGCACCGACGGACATGGTAAACCATTGGCTTCAACCCAATGTAGCATCGGGAAATATCTAGTGATGAAAGCTTTGGAAACTATTATTCGAGTAGGCATCAAGAGAGTTCAGTGAAAACCTCCAGGAACAACTACAACCCCAACAGAAGTGGTTGGAGAGGTCAGTGATGGAATACCATGGCAGCTAACACCGTAAGAGCATATAGCATTCATAACATAGCATATCATGCAATGCATTATATTGGCATGTATCATATTTCCAGTGTCCATCAGTCTTTATCATATTCATTCACTACAATGCATAAACATGATAAAGAGGGTCATCTATAGACACTCAAAATTTCACATTCCTGTTACTAACCCTGCAGGAGGACAAAACTATCTTTTACCTTCCAAAGACAACCCTAGAAGTCCAAATCATCAAGTCAAACACCGTCGACAACACTGGGAGATCAAGTCAAACCCTAGCGACAACCCCTGGAGATACAGCAAACCCCAGCGACAACACCGGAAGATCAAGTCAAGCTCCGGCTATAACACCGGGAGATCAAGTCAAACCCTGACGATAACCCTAGGAGATACAGCAAACCCTGGCGACAACACATCAAGTTAAACCCCAACGACAACCCCAGAAGATACTATCAACCCCGACGACAACACCAGGAGATCAAGTCAAACCTCGGCGACAACCCAGCGAGATACAGTCAAACCCCGACGACAACACAGGGAGATTAAGTCAAACCCCGACGACAACCCCAGGAGATCAAGTCAAACCACGACGACAACCCCGAGAGATCAAGATAAACCCCGACGACAACACCGAGAGATACAATCAACGCCGGAGATAACCCCGGGAGATATAGTCAAACCCTGGCGACAACCCCGGGAGATCAAGCCAAACCCCGGTGATAACCTCGGGAAATTAAGCCAAACCTCGGCGACAACATCGGGAGATACAATCAACCCCGGCGACAGCCCCGTGAGATACAGTCAAACCCCGGCGACAACACCAGGAGATCAAGTCAAACCCAGACAATAATCCCGGGAGATACAACAAACCCCGACGACAACACTGGGAGATCAAGTCAAACCCCAGTGACAACAACGGGAGATCAAGTCAAACCCCGACGATAACACCTTGAGATCAAGTCAAACTCCAGGCGATAATCCCGAGAGATCAAGTCAAACCCCGACGACAACCCCGGGAGATCAAACCAAACCCCGACGACAACACCGAAAGATCAAGTCATCCCCAGAGACAATCATGGGATATCAATTCAACCTCGGAGACAACACTAAGGAATAACAGAGTCGGCTGGGATCAAACCTCGGAGACAGCCCTGAGAAACGGTCAAAATGAAAGTAGTATGCATGCAAGCCAATCATGTATGATGATAAAGCATATACTTTGGAGACAATCTTATTTATTTATTAATAAAAATATTCATTTATTAAACACATTTAATTATCTACATGGTGCTGTTTTTATAATATGTAAATAACCCATAGTTTTAAGCAACACTATTAGAATCATGATGTTGATCATGCTAATGAGATTTAAATTCATAGAAAGCTTAAAACTAAAACAGTTCCCAATCGTGGGATTACTAAAAAGGGGATTAGTAAATTCGGATAGATTGGTACATATGTTGCTTGCTCATTGGATGAGGATGATTGATCTCATTATCATTTGTGTGGAGACACTAAATCAAGTATGTAGGTGCTTATTGGAGAATAAGTTCACTGAACGTGACTCGCTATGGAATACCTAATGGAGTTTTACTCGCCTGTCAATAGGAATTCCTAATGTGATAGAAGTACAAGTGATCCTTGGACTTGAGATCATCATAGTATCTTGTATGTAATGAATTATACTTTGACTTATTCTTTAAAGCCCTTTAGGGTATATAAAAGGGTATGCTTGGGTATAATGAGTTACATATAGAGATAATGAATGATCAATAAAGAATCTACCACCTCTAGTAAAAGAGGAGATATGTCCTATGTGATTCGTTAAATGACAACTCAGTAATCCTTGGCCAAAGTAGAATGAAATTAGAAAGGAGTTTCTAATTTGTATTATTTAGAGTTGTGCATTTTCTAATTGAAATACATATAATTAAATAAAATAAGACTTGACAGTAATTCCATGTCTTATATTTAATTGGGACATTATATGGTGGAATGATTGAATTGTACGGTAACTATTTACTCACAGGTTCTTTTACGATTAATGTTAAAATCTATATTATCTGGAAAGTCGTTGATCGCTAGGGAAGCTTATCCCTACTGTAGAATAAATATTATTTATTTAAATAGATTATTAGTTTAATTTATTTATTTAAATAAGATTAGAATTGTTCTAATTAATTTATCATAACCAGTTTAATATGGAGAACCTAAAGGGTCACACCATAAAAGGAAAAATAATTATTTAAAAAGGTAATGGCATAATCGTAATAATGCATTAAGTGTAATTAATTTAATCTATGGTGATAGAATAAATTAAATAGCTTAATGTTTATTATTTAATAATTTGGAAATATTAAATATAAATTAATAAGCGGAGTCTTATTAATATTATTACAATTATTATTATTTTAATTTATAAAGAAGTTTAGTAATTAATTTAATATTAGTACTCTCATTTATTCTTAATAAGATTAGGAGACAAATTAATTAAATAAATTTAATTAATTATTCCCAATGTGGTGGGAAGCCTAAATTAATTAAAAGAGTTTAATTAATTAAATGAAATCCATGTCTAATAGGATTAGAAGGGTTGATCCAATATATATATAAGAGGAGTCTTATAATAGATATCGGTTGATAGAATTTCAATTGTTGCAGAGTACTCCTTTTCTATAGATGATAGAAAACTTAGCCAACCACCCTTTTTCTTTATAATTCATCTTCCTTGGTGGATCACCTCTATAGGCCAAACACTTGGGTAGCTAACGTTGATCAAATGAAGGAATCTAACCCAGAAATTCAAGGAGATCACGAAGAACAAGGAGTTGAACTCGTATCTGTGAAAGCTTTGTTCTACAAGGGTATGATTCCATAACTTCTTATTTATCATTTTAAATTAATAATTTGCATAAAGGATGATCCGGGTAATGATTTTGTAGAAATTTTTTTAAACTCTGATATACCATGCTTCCGCTAATTTTTGCAATTTGATTGTGTCACGATTTCGTACAAACCCAATAGTGGTATCAGAGCGAAACCTTTATGCAATTATTAATTTATTTTTGATTTCATATACATATGGGTATGTATTTAAAATAATTTATTGGGCATAATTTTATTGTATAAAATTATTTTTTTAAGAAAAGAAATGGCGTTTTTTTTTATGGGAAGAATGACAAAAATTTTTTATGGGCGCTAATCTTGAATTCTGCAAAGAAAAGGCGTTGCCTCTTTCTTACTCCAAAAAGAAGGTGGCCCATCAGGAAAGGACTCTTTTAATAAACCTGCAGGACTCTTTTAGTAAAAGAAGGAGACTTCTTTTTTAAAAATAAACGTGAATTTATATTATATATATATAACCTGATTCGTTATATATATAATATATATATATATATATATATACGGTAATATCAAATATATATATATATTTATATATTATATTCTAAATAATTTTATAATTAAAATAAAGAGTTTATTTTAATCTTGAAATTGGATTTCATGTAATTTAAAATTGTCCATTAAATGTTACTCATATATATATGGAATGTTTTAATTCATGAGATGGATATTTATTTATTGATATATATGGTGATATGTATGATAATAAATAGGGATTGATTATGGACTATTTGACCAGTGTGATTGGATTTTATTTTAGTTGAATGCTTGAATGATTGGGTTTTATTAAATGAGGTCTGCATACCTCGTCTTCCTTGATTTTTGTTGATGTAAAATTCTATCTCTCTCCTATGTACTTCTCCTTGACTGCTGATCAAGGTTTTTATTTAATTTTAAATAGTTAATGTAATAGAGATAGTTAGAATTATCTTGAAGAAATTGGAGACCAAGGTGCAAGGAGCGCGTGAAGACCCGTTTGTATGGAGCCCGGGTTTAAATGTAATAGTTACGTTTAAATTTAAATTCTTGCACTCCTAGGTTTGACCTTTTGGTTCACTTGGTGGCTCTAGTGAACCAAACTAAAATAAAAGTTCATAATCAATCCAGGTAGAATATAGTATTCTATATGTGCATGCTAAGTATTATATATATTATATTTTATGCAAACATGCTTCGCATGTTTAATAAAATTACGCGTATTTTATATATATATATGTGTGTGTGTGTGTGTGTGCATGCGCGCTAAATAAAATGAGACAAATAATAACAAACCCCTCAAAGAAATAATATTAAGTCCGAAGCGTTCAACGATATTTGGAATATCGAACTTCGCTTTTTAGCATGATAAATTAATAGAGTATTAAATATTTAATATGCATTTGTTGTGCTATCCACAAGGCGAGTATTGCGTACTTAAGATGTTAATTAATCACATTTGATGCTTATCAAGAAAATTGAACAACATAATCTTGTTGTGCTATCCACAAGGATGAATATTTTTCTTTTTTGAATTTATGGAAGTGCTAGGTAGGACTTAACTTAAATCATTTTAGTTCGGATGTGCACACATTTGACCATTATGATTTAAGAGGCAAAATAAAAGGAGTTACATGTTGATGTAATTGACAAGAGTTGTCTACCTATTTATTCATATATCATTTATTGTGCTATCCACAAGGCCATATATATTTGAAATGGGATCCTTAATCTCACTAGCAAATCTTTAATTAGATGTTGCCGAACTATACAAGTGAGGGTAATATAGTTTGATAAAAATAGTGGGAGATACCAATTTAAAATAAAGACCTAAATTTATTTTGGTATGCAAAATTAATAAAATGAATGTTTGCTAAAAATATTATCTTTTCACATACAGAAATTTTAATAATGTTAAAATCACTAATTTCACTGCGAAGCATACTTGATGCTAATAAGCTTACCGGGCCGAATTATACGAACTGGCTAAGGAATCTGAGAATAGTTCTCACTGCTGAAAAGATTTTTTATGTCCTAAATTCACCTGTCCCTAGAACTGTTCTAGAAACAGCCTCTGAGGAAGAGATTGCCACCATTGTAAAGTGGCAAGATGATTCATTTGTGGCACAATGCATCATGCTCGCATCCATGAATAACGAACTTCAACGTCAAGACGAAAACATGGATGCTCCTACTATGCTGCTTCACCTCAAGGAGTTGTATGGTGAACAGAGTAGGACTGCTAGATACGAGCTATCTAAGGAGCTCTTTCGATCTCGAATGACCAAAGGCAAGGTGAACATAAAGGAACAAAAAACCGTGATCCAGCGAGCAAAGGAATGTGCTTCCATTGCAATGAGTCGGGTCATTGGAAGAGGAACTGCAAGAAGTTTCTGGCAGAGAAGAAGCTTGGAGAAGCTTCGACTTTCAATCAAGATTTGTTTATGATTAAAATTAATTTTTCAGAAAGTCAAAATTCTACTTGGGTATAGGATACCGGTTGTGGTTCTCACATATGTAATACTGTGAAGGGACTGGTCAGAAGTAGAAAGCTAAACAAGGATGAGGTTGTCCTACGAGTGGGAAATGAAGCAAAGGTTGTTGCATTAGCTGTAGGCACTTATTGTTTAGCACAGCCTACGGACAAGTCCATTTATTTAAATAATTGTTATTTTGTTCCGAATATCATTAGAAACATTATTTCAAATTTTGTATTAGATATGGATGGATTTGAAATTATAATAAAGAACAACAGTTGTTCAATTTATATAAACAATGTTTTATATGGAATTGGAAATCTGCGAAATGGACTTTATATACTTGACTTGCATGAAAATATACTTCAAATAGAATAAACTAAGAAAAGAAAAAGAGATGATATTAATTATACCTATATGTGGCACTGTAGACTCGGTCATATCAATGAAACGAGATTATCCAAGTTGCATAAGGATGGGCTCTTAGACCTATCTGATTATGAATCATATCCAACTTATGAATCTTGTCTCATGGGTAAATGACTAAATCTCCTTTTAGTGGAAAAGGAGAAATAGTTACAGAGTTATTAGCGTTGGTTCACACAGACGTTTGTGGACCTATGACAATGATTGCACGGGATGGGTATTCTTATTTTATTACTTTCACTGATGATCACTCAAGATTTGGATATGTGTATTTAATGAAATACAAATCAGAATCATTTAAAAAGTTCAAAGAGTTCAGAAGTGAAGTAGAGAAATAAATGGGAAAGAGTATTAAGACTCTTCGATCAGATCGAGGTGGAGAATACTTAAGCAGTGAGTTTCTTAATTGTCTTAAAGAAAATGGTATAATCTCACAATGGACTCCACCAGGTACACCACAGTTAAATGGAGTATCTAAAAGGAGAAATCAAACATTGTTGGATATGGTTCGATCCATGATGAGTTTTACCGATCTTCCAATTTCATTTTGGGGTCATGCCCTAGAAACGGCTCATATCTACTAAATAAGGTCCCCTCGAAATTCGTCCCCAATACTCCATATGAGATGTGGACAGGGAGGAAATCTAGTCTTAAGCATGTTAAGATCTGGGGATGTCCAGCTTATGTGAAAAAGTTTCAAAATGATAAGCTAGGAACAAGATCTGATAAGTGCACGTTTGTGGGATATCTTAAAGAAAGTTTAGGATACCATTTCTATAATCCTACTGAGCAAAAGGGGTTTGTTGCGAAACACACTGCCTTCTTGGAAAAGAAGTTTATCCTTGAATGGGCTAGTGGGAGAAAAATAGATCTTGAAGAAATTCAAGAACCACAAACCACTACAGATCAAGTGGATGAACCTGTCCAAGTAGAGACACCTACTGTACAACACCCTATTCGTAAATCTGGAAAAGTACCGAAGATACCTAAAATGTATGGATTCGTCATAGAGAATGATGATGAGGTACACATCATGGATGATGATGATCCATTGAATTACAAACAGACTATGAGTAATAAAGACTCAGGGAAATGGTAGATGACCATTAAATCTAAAATGGATTTTGAAGCTATGCTCAAGTCCATTTGGATTTTTCTTGCGATTGCAACTTATTTTTACTTAATCTGGCAAAATGAACGTAGAGACGCCCTTCCTCAAATATACATTATTAGAGGAGAATGTATGTATAATACAGCCAGATGATTTTTATTTCAATGGTTGAAGTAAATCATGTATATGAGCTACAACAATCCATTCATGGATTGAAGCAAATTCTCGTAGATGGAACATTCGTTTTGATGAGACAATCAAAGAGTTTGATTTTATCAAAAACGAGGATAAACCATGTGTGTACAAGAAGGTTAGTGGGAGCGCTGTTTCATTCCATGTATTATATGTTGATGATATATTACTAATAGGAAATGAAATTCCTATGCTAAAATCGATCAAAATAAAGTTGTCTAAACATTCCTCCATGAATGATTTGGGTAGAACATCCCGCATTGGGGATATAAATTTGTATTAATAGATTTAAAAGGATGTTCGGCATAACCTAAGGAAACGTATATTCATTAGATGCTAAAGGCGTTTAGCATGGCAAACTCCAAAAGGTGCCTCATGATGATGAGCCATGGAGTGTATCTCTCTAAAATTGTCCTCAGTAAAAGAGAGATCGCATGAGTTACTATCATGTATACAATGAAATATACGAGACTTGATGTTGATCAGTCATATTCTGGAGAAGATCACTGTGAGACAGTGATATACATCTTAAAGTACTTAACTGACACTAAGGATGTCATCATATCACATGATGAGTCTGAATTACACTAGAGGGATAAACAGAGTCAAGTTTTTAGACTGACCAAGAAAACAGCAAAATCCACTTTACGGTAAGTCGTTACCTTAAAAGGTGGTGCAGTAAATTAAAAAGATTCCAAACAACAAAAAGTTGCTGGGTTAGTGACAAAGACAAAGTATATAACTGTAAGTGAAGCTGCAAGTTGATGTTTCGGATAAAAGTTCATTACAGAACTATGAATAGTTCCTAAGTCTCATCTTGAATCTAAACATGTGTTGCGGCACTTTGATTAAAGAAATCATTGAAAGAGGAGAGTGTAGACTCTCAAGACAACATTGCAGATCCATTTACTAAAGCTTTAACACAACAGCAGTTTGATCGTCACTTGGAGAAGATGGGTATGAGATACCATGACGATTGGCTTTAGTGCAAGTGGGAGATTGAAAGTACTATATATACAAGCCAATCATGTATGATGATAAAGCATATATACTTTGGAGACAATCTTATTTATTTATTAATAAAAATATTTATTTATTAAAGGCATTTAATTATCTACATGGTGCTATTTTTATAATATGTAAATAACTCATAGTTTTAAGCAATGCTTTTAGAATTATGATGTTGATCATGCTAATGAGATTTAAATTTTTAGAAAGATTAAAACTGAAACAGTTCCCAATCGTGGGATTACTAAAAAGGGGATTAGTAAATTCGGATAGATTGGTACATATGTTGCTCGCTCATTAGATGAGGATGATTGATCTCATGATCATTTGTGTGGATACATTATAGCAAGTATGTAGGTGCTTATTGGAGAATAAGTTCACTGAACGTGACTCGCTATGGAATACCTAATGGAGTTTTGCTCGCCTGTCAATAGAAATTCCTAATGTGATAGTAGTACAAGTGATCCTTGGACTTGAGATCATCATAGTATCTTGTATGTAATGAATTATACTTTGACTTATTCCTTAAAGCCCTTTAGGGTATATAAAAGGGTATGCTTATGTATAATGAGTTACATATGGAGATAATGAATGATCAATAAAGAATCTACCACCTCTAGTAAAAGAGGAGATATGTCCTATGTGATTCGTTAAATGACAACTCAGAAATCCTTGGCCATGGTGGAATGAAATTAGAAAGGAGTTTCTAATTTGCATTATTTAGAGTTGTGCATTTTCTAATCGAAATAAATATAATTAAATAAAATAAGGCTTGACAGTAATTCCATGTCTTATATTTAATTGGAACATTGTATGGTGGAAGGATTGAATTATACGGTAACTATTTACTCACAAGTTCTTTTATGATTAATGTTAAAATCTATATTATCTGGAAAGTCGTTGATCGCTAGGGAGGCTTATCCCTATTGTAGAATAAATATTATTTATTTAAATAGATTATTAGTTTAATTTATTTATTTAAATAAGATTAGAATTGTTCTAATTAATTTATTCACAACTGATTTAATATGTAGAACCTAACAGGTCACACCATAAAAGGAAGAATAATTATTTAAGAAAGTAATGGCATAATCGTAATAATTAATTAAGTGTAATTAATTTAATCTATGGTGATAGAATAAATTAAATAGATTAATGTTTATTATTTAATAATTTAGAAATATTAAATATAATTTAATAAGAGGAGTCTTATTAATATTATTACAATTATTATTATTTTAATTTCTAAAGAAGTTTAGTAATTAATTTAATATTAGTACTCTCATTTATTCCTAATAAGATTATGAGATAAATTAATTAAATGAATTTAATTAATTATTCTCAATGTGGTGGGAAGCCTAAATTAATTAAAGGAGTTTAATTAATTAAATAAAATCCCATGTCTAATAGGATTAGAAGGGTCGACCAATATCTATATAAGAGGAGTCTTATAATAGATATCGGTTGATGGAATTCCAAATGTTGGAGAGTACTCCTTTTCTATAGAGGATAGAAAACTAAGCCAACCACCCTCCTTCTTGATAATTCATCTTCCTTAGTGGATCATCTCAAGAGGCCAAACACTTAGGTGGCTAACGTTGATCATAGGAAGGAATCTAACCCAGAAATTCAAGGAGATCACGAAGAACAAGGAGTTGAACTCGTTCCTGTGGAAGCTTTGTTCTACAAGGGTATGATTCTATAACTTCTTATTTATCGTTTTAAATTAATAATTTGTATAAAGGATGATCCGGGTAATGGTTTTGTAGAAATTTTTTTAAACTCTGATATACCATGCTTCCGCTAATTTTTGCAATTTGATTGCGTCACGATTTCGTACAAACCCAACACGAAAAGCCTGTCAAGCCTGGAGACAACCCCTGAAAGGGTAAAGTGGTCATTTTAATGACTTCACATCAAATCAAGTCAAAATCAGGTCAAATTAATGCCATGAAGGTCATGCAGAACCAAAACGTCACTCCCCGAGTGAAAACAGCACAAGACAGCTCAACAGACGGACTGTGAAGACTCGAAGATCTTGTTATGGACCCTTCTTCTCGGATTCAAAAAAGAACAAATCCCATGTCATTGTGTAACTCTTGGAAAGGGCTTTTCAGAAATGTATAACACGCCTCAATCGGACTCCCAGATTGAAAGTTATGAAGGTTCGAAGAAGACAGCGCGTTGGTCGGAGTGCACGTACTTTGAGATAACGGGACCCACGGGACCCACTGGACCGTGGCCCACTAGGGAAGCCGCAAATAGACTCGAGGCTGCCGCGAGTAGACCCGTGGCTATTTTGGTCTATAAATAAAGAGCCCCACCAGCCAAAAAAAAATAAAAGAGAAGAAAAGAGAGGAAATTCCACCCATTTCAGCTCTTAACCCTACCTACAATGCTCCAAACTTCAATTTTTTTAGTCCAATACGTTGGTATACGTATATATACTAACATATAAAATTTTAACCGGTCAAAACGGAGTTTTCAAGCCCTCCAAGTAGTTTAAACCCTTTAGCGCTACACACTGTAAGATTTCTTGTGATCTGAAGCTTTTTACTACTTTATCGTATATATATATTTATAGCTTCTGGTTTCGCCTGGATTTCAAATCTATGGCCTTTTTGGCTTACTTTTATGTATATATAAGTATATATATATATATATATATATATATATATATACATTTTTTAAATGTTTTTGCAGCCTTGATTTCAAATATGTGGCTTTTATTGCTTTAATATATATATATATATATATATAAGTATGTATATATATATATACACTAACTTGTTTGGCCTGGATTGCTAATTCGTAACCTTTTTAGCTTTAATATATATATAACTATATATATATACATTTAATTCAGTCATGACTGGATTATAAATCTTTGGCTTTTTTTGCTTTCATATACATATATATATATTTATACTAACTTCGTTAGCCTGGATTGTCAATCCGTGGCTTTTTCTGCTTTAATAAATATATAATTATATATATATATATGTATATATATATATTTATACTAACTCGTTTGTTCTAGATTGCTAATCCGTGGCCTTTTCAGCTTCAATATATATATAACTATATAAATATTTACATTTAATTCAGTCATTCCTAGATTATAAATCTGTGGCTTTTTCTGTTTTCATATATATATATAACTATATATATTTATATACTAACTTCGTTAGCCTGGATTGCAAATCTGTGGCCTTTTCAGCTTCAGTATATATATTAAGCATATATATATATTTACATTTATCAGTCAAGCCTGGATTGGAAATATGCGGCTCTTTTCAGCTTTAATATATATATATATATATATATATATATATATATATTATTTATTCAATGTGATTAAATATCTATTTTAACTATTCATTTGATATGAATCTGTTCTAATGTGAAGTTTGTGGACTAGATTCATCTAAATCTAGCCATTTCTAACTTTCAACATGTTCAAAAGCTGTCAAACTAGAACCGTTGAGATAGAATGACTAAGATTTATTTAAATCTAGCTTTCTTTTTAGTTTTGTAAATATTAAAGCGACTATGCGACCCTAGATCCGTATCTAGAGGGAACGGGAAGCTTTGGCTACGCGAATGCAATGATTTAACTGATGAATCCTTTGTCTTGCGATTTCTAGATTTTAATTTGCACATTATTTTAATATCTCGGCTATGTAGGCTTTTTGATAATATTTTGTGAGCCTAGGAATCACGAGATCTATGATTAATCACATGGATCTAGATCCGATTTTCACGATGGACAACTTTGCACTGTAAATATCGCCTGCCTGTCTTCTTGTAAATGTAAATCAGAGGGACCTTAAAACTGTTATCCGGATTTAAGGTCGCAGCATAGTAAATTGTGGTTTGTAGTGCTCGGATCACTTCGATGGTTTTCATGCCCATAAAGAACTCGACGCTTGTATATATATTATTTAGTCGAGGATGCTTCGCATCCCGACAATAAAATCAAAATCAGTTAAATGCAGAATAAAAAATTGAAGTATCAAAGGCTTCAATTCCTATGCGAGCGAAAGGGTTTGAAAACCATCTTCCAAAACATCACTTTCATATCTTGTTTAAAAATAGATTTTTCATTAAATCAAACCCTTCGTATATAGGTCCAACGAAGTACGGTACTACTTCCAAAGAATGAACTTAGGCCCAATTACTGCAAGCACACACACACATTGTAAATAAAATAGGGAAATTGAAAAGACGCGGTAATCGTGTTTCACGGAAGTGAGGGGGTGCCTAACACCTTTCCCTTCTTAATCAAGCCCCCAAACTCTATGAATCTCGGTTTCCAAGGCCAAGTTATACAGAGTCCAGTATTTGGGCTTACTTGCAAACTTTTTAAACAAAACTCGGTTGAGTTGGTACAACCATTTCAAATATACCAACTGGTGACTTGTAAAATCAAACTTTTCAAATCGTCGACATTATATGTCGGCCTTTTTCTAAAAATTCACCATTCAGATCAATTAAATGAAAACAAATAAAGGTAAAAACACATTAGGGAAAGGGGGATATCAAAAGATTTTTCCCGACGTCGACAATATATATATATATATATATATATATTAATTATGCAACTTGCTTCGTATGTCAATTAATATGACTCGTATTTTATATATATATATATATGTGTGTGTGTGTGTGTGTGTGTGTGTGTGTGTGTGTGCATGCGCGCTAAACAAGATGAGACAAATAATAACAAACCCCTCAAAGAAATTATATTAAGTTGTAATGTTCAAAGATATTTGGAATATCTAGCATGATAAAACAATAGAGTATTGAATATTTAATATGAGTTTGTTGTGCACACACAAGGGAAGTATTAAATATTAAGATGTTGTTTTATTACATTAAATGTTTATAAAGGAATTGAACACTACCGCTTTGTTGTGCACATACAAGGGCTGTAGTTTTCTCTTCAGTTATATGAAAATGTTGGGTTTGACTTAACTTAGATCATTTTAGTTCGGATGTGCACACACTTGACCATTATGATCTAAGAGGCAAAATACAAGGAGTTACATGATGATATAATTGATAAAAGTTGTCTACCTATTTATTTATATATAGTTTGTTGTACACACACAAGACTATGTACATTTTAAATGGGATCCTTATTCTCACTAGCAAATTTTTAATTAGATTTGTCGAACTATATATTATGAGGGTAATATAGTTTAAAAAATAGTGGGAGATACCAATTTAAAACAATACCTAATTTATTTTGATAATTAATTAAATGAATGTATGCTAAAATGTTATTTTATTTTCACATGTAGAATTTGAAAATGTCACACTCACTATCACTGCGTAGCATACTTGATGATAACAAACTGACCGGACCGAATTACACGGACTATTAAGAAATTTGAGAAATGTTCTCACTGCTGAAAAGCTTTCTTATGTCCTAAATTTGCTCGTCCCTGCAACTGTTGCAACAACAGCCTCTGAGGATAAGATTGCTACTTTTAGAAAGTGGCAAGATGATGCATTTGTGGCTCAATGCATCATTCTCGCATCTATGAGTAACGAGTTTCAGCGTCAGCATGAAACTATGGATGCTCTACTATATTGCTACACCTCAAAGAGTTGTA
This sequence comes from Panax stipuleanatus, assembly GCA_020205555.1. Lineage (NCBI taxonomy): Eukaryota > Viridiplantae > Streptophyta > Magnoliopsida > Apiales > Araliaceae > Panax > Panax stipuleanatus. The sequence goes on along the minus strand of CM035124.1, from coordinate 77,765,976 downwards.
TGGTGAGCAAAGTAGGACTGCTAAATATCAGATATCTAAGGAGCTCTTCCAATATCGTATGACTGAGGGCACTACTATTGAGACTCATGTCTTGAAAGTGATCAATCTAATTTAACAGCTTGGACAACTAGGGTTCATCATGGATGGGGAGTTCAGTTAAGATTTGATCTTGCAGTCACTCCCACACACAGTCTCATAATTTGTTGTGAATTTTCACATGAATAAGTTGGACGTCAGCTTGCCTGAATTACTTAACATGTTGAAAACTGCATAAAGTCATTTCCCATCCAAGAAGGACCAAGTCTTATTAGTGGATGATTCTTCCAAGAAAAGGAAGAAGCCCAAGGTATCTTCTAAAAAGAAGAAAAATAAGAAGGCTAAAGGCAAGGCAAAACCTAAGGATAATAAGAACCCTGATCTAGCTAACAAGGGAACATGCTTCCATTGCAACAAGTCGGGACACTGGAAGAGGAACTGTAACAAGTTCCTTGCGGAACAAAAGAGGAAGAAGCTTGGAGAAGCTTCAACTTTCAATCAAGGTTTGTTCATGCTTGAAATTAATTTTTCTGAAAGTCAATCTTCTACTTGGGTATTGGATATCGGTTGTGGTTCTTATATATGTAATATTATGCAGGGACTAGTCAATAGTAGAAAGTTGAACAAGAATGAGGTCGTCCTACGAGTGGGAAATGGAGTAATGTTGCTGCATTAGCTGTAGGGACTTATTGTTTAGCACTGCCTATAGGCAAATCCATTAGTTTAAATAACTGTTATTTTGTTCCAACACTCATTAGAAATATTATTTCAATTTCTGTATAAGATATGGATGGTTTTGATATTATAATAAAGAACAATAGTTGTTCCATTTATAATAAAAATGTTTTATTTGGTGTTGGTAAATTACTGAATAGACTTTACATACTTAAGTTGCATGAAAATATACTTCAAATTGAACAAACTAAGAAACAAAAAAGGAATGATGTTAATTATACCTTTATATGGCACTATAGACTCGGTCATATTAATGAAACAAGATTATCCAAGTTGCATAAAGATGGGCTCTTAGAGCTATCTGATTATGAATCATATCCAACTTGTGAATCTTGTCTCATGGGTAAGATGACTAAATCTCCTTTTAGTGGAAAAGGATAAAGAGTTACAGAGTTGTTAGCGTTGGTACACACAGACGTTTGTGGACCTATGACAACGAATGCACGGGGAGGATATTCTTATTTTATTAATTTCACTGATGAACATTCAAGATTTGGATATTTGTAATTAATGAAATACAAATCTGAATCGTTCAAAAAGTTCAAAGAATTCAGAAGTGAAGTAGAGAAATAAACTAGCAAAAGTATTAAGATTCTTCGATCGAATCAAGGTGGTGAATACCCAAGTGGTGTGTTTCTCAATTATCTCAAAGAAAATTGTATTATCTCACAATGGACTCCACCAGGGACACCATAGTTAAATGGTGTATCTGAAAGGAGAAATCAAACATTATTGGACATGGTTCGTTCCATGATGAGTTTTACCGATCTTCCAGTATCATTCTGGGGTTATACCCTAGAAGCGGCTGCATATCTACTAAATAAGGTCCCCTCAAAATCCGTCCCTAAGACTCCATATGAGATGTGGACAGGGAAGAAACCTAGTCTTAACTATGTTAAGATTTGGGGATGTCCAGCTTATGTTAAAAGGTTTCAGAATGATAAGCTTGGGATAAGATTTGATAAGTGTACTATTGTGGGATATCCTAAAGAAAGTTTAGGATACTATTTCTACACTCCTACTGAGCAAAAGGTGTTTGTTGCGAAACTACGTTGCCTTCTTGGAAAAGGAGTTTATCCTTGAAGGGCCTAGTGGGAATAAAATAGATCTTGAAGAAGTTCAAGAATCGTAAACCACTAAAGATCAATTGGATGAACCAGTCCAAGTAGAGACACCTTCTATACAGCACCCTATTAGTAAATCTGGAAGAGTACCGAAGATACCTGAGCAGTATAGATTCGTCATAGACGATGGCGATGAGGTACGCATCATACATGATGATGATCCATTGAATTACAAATAGGCTATGAGTAGTAAAGTCTCAAAGAAATGGCTAGAAGCCATGAAATTCGAGATGGACTCCATTAATGAAAACCAAGTATGGACTTTGGTTTCATCACCTGAGGGCATTAATCCTATTAGGTGTAAATGGGTCTTTAAAATAAAGACTGGAGCGGACGGCAAGGTAGAGACCTATAAGGCTCGACTGGTTACAAAAGGTTTCAAACAAAGACAAGGAGTTAACTATGATGAAACCTTCTCACTAGTAGTTATGCTCAAGTCCATTCGGATTTTACTTGCAATTACAACTTATTACGACTACAAAATCTGGCAGATGGATGTGAAAACGGCCTTCCTCAATGGGAAATTTGAGGAGAATGTGTATATGACACAACTATATGGATTTGTTTCAACGGTTGGAACAAATCAAGTCTGTAAGCTATACCGATCCATTTATGGATTGAAGCAAGCTTCTCATAGGTTGAACATCTGTTTTTATGAGACAATCAAAGAGTTTGATTTTATCAAAAATGAGGATGAACCATGTGTGTACAAGAAGGTTAATAGGAGCGCTGTATCATTCCTTGTATTATATGTTGATGATATATTACTGATAGAGAATGATATTCCTATGCTACAGTCGATCAAAATTTGGTTATCTAAACACTTATCCATGAAGGACTTGTGAGAAACATCCTATATTTTAGGAATAAAGATCTATAGAGATAGATCTAAAAGGATGCTTGGCTTGTCCCAAGGAACTTACATTGATAGATGCTAAAGAGGTTTAGCATGGAAGATTCTAAGAGAGGTCTCATGTCGATGAGTCATGGAATACATCTCTCCAAGAAACAGGCCCCAAAAACACCTGAGGAGAGAGACCGTATGAATAAGATTCCTTATGCTTCATCAATAGGATCTATCATGTATGGTATGATATGTACTAGATCGGATGTCGCTCATGCACTTAGTGTAACGAGCAGATATAGTCGAATCCTAGAGAAGAACACTAGAAGGCAGTGAAAAAAATCTTGGAGTACTTAAGAAGAACTAAGGATGTATTTCTTGTCTACGGTGGGTCTTAATTGAAACTAGAGGGCTACACAGACTCAAGTTTTTAAATAAACCAAGATGACAGTAAATTCACTTCGGGGTATGTGTTTACCTTTAACGGTGGCGCAGTGAGTTGGAAGAGTTCCAAGCAACAAACAGTTGTTGATTCAGTGACAGATGCAGAGTACATATCTGCAAGTGAAGCTGTAAAGGAAGCTATTTGGATGAAGAAGTTCATAACTGAACTTAGTGTGGTTCCTAGCATTAGAGGGAGCAGTACCTTTATTCTGTGACAACACCGGAGGTGTTGCGCAGGCTAAAGAACCCAAGTCTCATTAGAAATCCAAACACGTGTTGCGGCGGTTTCATTTGATTAGAGAGATCATTAAAATAGGAGATGTCACCCTGGAGCGTGTGGACTCTCAAGATAACATTGCATATCCATTTACTAAAGCTTTAACACAACAACAGCTTGATTGTCACTTAGAGAAGATGAGTATGAGATACCATGGTGATTGGCTTTAGTGCAAGTGGGAGATTGAAAGTAGTATGCACACAAGCCAATCATATTTGATATGATAAAGTATATACTTTGTAATAATCTTATTTATTTATTAATAAAAGAATTGTTTATTAAAGGCTTTTAATTTATCTACATAATACTTTTATATTAAATGTGATAAACCCATAGTTTTAAGCAATGCTTTTAGAATCATGATGAGGATCATGCTAATGAGATCTAAATTCTTAGATAGCTTAAAACTAAAATAGTTTCTAATCGTTGGATTACTAAAAAAGGGGATTAGTTAATCCGATAGATTGGTACATACGTTTCTTGCTCATTGGATGAGGATGTTCGATCTCATAATTATTTGTGTGGAGACACTAAAACAAGTATGCAGGTGCTTATTAGAGAATAAGTACACTGAACGTGGCTCGCTAAGGAATACCTAATGGAGTTTTACTTGCCTATCAATACGAATTCCTTTAGTGATAGTAGTACAAATAATCCTTAGATTTGAGATCATCATAGTATCTTGTGTATGATTAGTTATACTTTGACATATCCCTTAAGACCCTAAGGGTATATCAAAGGGTATGCTTAGGTATAATAATTTATACATAGAGATAATGAATGGTCACTAAAGAATCTACCGCTTCTAGTAAAAGAAGAGAATGTCATATGTGATTCAATAAATGACAACATAGTAGTTCTTGGCCAAGGCAGAATGAAATTAGAAAAGAGTTTCTAATTTGTATTATTTGGAGTTGTGCATTTTAGGATCGAAATACATATAATTAAATAAAATAAGACTTGATAGTAATTTCATGTCTTATATTTAATTGGGACATTGTATGGTGGAAGGAATCAATTGTACAGTAACTATTTACTCAAATGTTCTTTTATGATTAATGTTGAAATTTATATTATTTGGAAATTTATTGAGTGCTAAAGGGGCTTACCCTTATTATAGAATAAATGTTATTTATTTAACTGAATTAATAGTTAATTTATTTATTTAAATAAGATTAGAATTGTTCTAATTGATTTATTCATAACCGGTTTAATATGGAGAACCTAAAGGGTCACACCATAAAAGGAAAAATAAAGAAGCAAATGACATAATCGTAATAATAAGTTAAGTATATTTAATTTAATCCATGGTGATAGAATAAATTAAATAGCTTAATATTTATTATTTAATATTTTAGAAATATTAGATATAAATTAATAAGAGGAGTCTTATTATTATTATTACTGTTTTTATTATTTGTCTTAAAGGAGTTTGGAAATTAATCAATAAGAGTACTCTCTCATATATTCCTAATAAGATTAGGAGGTTAAGTAATTAAAAGAGTTTAATTAATTATTTCTGATAAGATTAGGAAGCCTCATTAATTAAAGGAGTTTAATTAATTAATATAAAATCCAAAACCTAAATAGTTTAGGAGGGTTGCCTACATCTATAAATAAGAGGAGTTTTATTTTGATTTAGGGTTAATGATCTTTTCAAGAGTTGGGAGAGTACACAATTTTTAGAGAGATAAAATTAGGGTTTAGCCAAATACCCACCTTCTTGAATTCTTCTTCTTCCTTGGTGGATCACCTTTAGAGGCCAAACACTTGGGTGGCTAACATTGATCAAAGGAAGGAATCAACTTGGTGGATTCAAGCAGAACGTGAAAAGAATTTTGAGTTGAACTCGTACCTGAGGAAGTTAAAATCTTCAAGGGTATGAATCTTATTCTTAATCCTTTTGTTTAATTAATAAATGTGCATCAAGGATGATCCGGGTATATGGTTTGTAAAATTTTAAAACTCTAATTTACCATGCTTTCGCTTATTTTATGCAATTTTATTGAGTTCAAGAATCTTACAAACCTAACACGAACAAGGAAAATTGAAAGAAAATTTAAGTTACTCACTAACAAAAAGGGATAAAAGCCCAACCAAGCATCGGTCACGCCCTCTCACGAAGGAAATAGGCAAAGGTAAAGGATCCCCAATCAAAATCCCATGTGTGATCAACCTCGAAGAGAGCACCAACCAACACAAATGAGACAGTCGAGGAGTTATCTGCAATGAAATAACCCCTAATGATAGTCAAAGATAAGCACCGCAGAATGCGATCTCTCTCCCTCTGATCAGCAGGGACGGGCTCTGTCAAAGCTCCACTGGAGGCATCAATACTCAAAGGACCTGAACGGACTGGTCCGACCCTTAAGCGCCAAAGGAGGTACCGGTTAAAATCAAGTTCTTTGATGCTTTAAGCCGTTCATTTGTAGTTCTCGTGCCATATTTTAAGATCTTCTCAGATCTGTGTCTGTTTACTACTTTAATATATATATAAGTGTTGTATATATATATATATATATATATATATATATATATATATATTTTGCTTGGTTGTGCCAGATCTAGTTTTTAACCGTTCATTTTGTGTAAATAGTCAGTATTTAAAGTTTATTGAGTATATCTATCCTAGATCTAGCTTTCAACCGGTTCAAAAGTTGCAAAATTAGAACCTTTAAGCTAGATTGGCTAAGATATAGATAGATCTATTTTACTTTCTAGTTTTGTAAATATTTGGCAACCACGTGACCCTAAATATGTATCTAAAGGAAATAGAAAGCTTATTTACTCGCGTACAAGGATTTAATCAATAAATCTCTTGTTTAGCGAAGTTTTGAGTTATATATGTATATTATGTTTAAATATGCCTCTTGCAAGCTTTTAAATGATATCATGTGAGCCTAGGAGTCCATAGGGTCAAAGATTCAATCAATGGGTCTAGATCCAGTTCCCGTGATGGACTTGTTTAAGTTGTACAGCTAGCTTGCGATCTATTGTACATGTAATCTTGGGCCTTAAAACGGTATTCCAGATTTAAGGCCCCAAAACAGTGATATCGTGGTTTGTGGGTGCTCGGGCTGACTTCGATGGATTTCATGCTCATAAGGAGCCCGAACCTTGTAGATAATAGTTTCAATGCCGTCAAGGATGCTTCACATCTTAAATAAAATCAACTCCAACCGCTTCTAGAATAAAATTGGAAGTATCAAAGGGCCTCAATTCCTATTTAGCGAAAGGGTTTGAAAACCAGATTTCAAAACCTCACTTTCATATGCTTTATCTGAAAAAATGAACTTTTATGCAAATCAAACCCTTTGTACATAGGTCCAAAGAGGCACAACATTACTTTCAAAATAAAGCACTTAAGCACCTTTTCAAATTCTTCACACACACAACACATGCTTAGGAAATGAAAAAGTTATGGTAACCGTGTTTCATGGAAGTCAAGGGGTGCCTAACACCTGCCCCTCACTTAAGCAAGCCCCCGAACTCTATGAATCTCGGGTTCCAGACCAATTAAATAGAGTCACATATTGGGCCATATTGTGAAAGCCATCAAATTCGGTTGAGTTGGTACAACCATTTAAACTCATACCAACTGGCGACTCTGTCTAATTTGGCTCAATCACATAAAATCAATCTTTTCAAAATTGTTGACATGTATGTCAGTCCTTTCCTAAAACCCACCCTTAAAACAACCTAGTGAAATAATAAAGGGTAGAAAAAAATTTAGGAACCGGAATTTTCCCGACTTCGACACTTAAATTGGGTTAGGAGTTGAATTATCTCACTCTTTTGGCTTGGGGTGAGGTCGTTCCCAATTTAGAATTCTTTGGGGTCTTCTGAAGTTTTGATATTAATAGTGGTGGTTTGTCCGAGGTTAGTTTTGGGTTTATCTTTGACCCATCCTTTGATCTCCTTGGACACCTCATTGTCATCAATCTCTTCCTGCTCAATCCCCATCAAGTCAAAGTCTAGTTCTACATCAAAGTCGTAGTCACTGTTTAGATTTGGCAATCCATCAACAAGGCTAAACAGACCCAACTTTGGAAACCTGAAAACCAAAATACATTTGCTTAATATATGACACTGTTTAAAATACAAAAGGTGTCAGTAATAAACAAATGTAAGCAACTAGTGGCAGATAATAGAATGTTAGTGATGCTTTAATATCTACACTTTTGGGCTAATAGACTATGTCCACCCTTTTACCCTTTTCGGACAATGCATGGAGTGGTGCTCCAGTTTTCAAGAGTCAGTTCATTACTAATGGCGGTGATGGAGGGGGTGTCGCTGTCATCATCCTAGATAATGGCCATAACTGAATCCACTATAGGGGCAACTCCTTCCTTTGGAACATTCATCTTGGCCCAATCTTTAAAAGGGAGTACAGGTTGGCCTTCTGACTGGCCATCCTCTCTGGCTTCCCCAGCCATACCCTCGGTATGTGCTAGGTAGAACATCTTTGCAAATTGGCTTTGAACTTCCTGGAGGAACTGCTCACTCTGTACCTCTTTTCTTTTGGCAAGAATTGACACTTTGTCTTTATCAGTGGTAGGCTTAGCCTTTGATATCAGTAGGCTGGACACTGAGTCAAGAATCTTCCTTACCAGTTCCTTGAATCCTGCATCAGTAAGATCCGGTAGAAGGATGGTTGACAGATGAACCGGCATATGCTTATACGGATTTTAGCGTTTAGGCCCCTCAAAGTACCCTAGTCTAGTTTTCCCTACTTGGCTTGGTATCTGAATTGGATTCCTTGTTGGTTCTTTCCCAGCCCTCTGCCTGGACAAAAACCCAAGGCTAGCATCTCTTGACCGATAGACATTACTTTGGGAGATATTCTTGGTTTTAAGGCTGGTGTCCCGAGAGGTCGATAGTGAGTGGTGCTCTCCTCGAACGCTTGAAAGCTAGCAGGTTCTACACCTTCATTAAGGTTGATCAGGGGCATCTCCCCATGCACATGGACTGGGTATTCAGGTTCAACGTTAACGGTCACTAGATTACCATTAACGATATATTTTATCTGCTGATGAAGAGTAGATGGGAATGCTCCAGCCATATGAAGCTAGGGTCTTCCCAGTAGTAAGTTGTATCCAGTAGTGATGTTTAAAACTTGGAAGGATATGTGGAACGTATGTGGACCAATCTCCACTAGAAGCTCAATTTCTCCCACAGTATTTTGTCGAGGTTCATCGAAAACTCTGACTACGACGTGATTATTCCAGATTCGGCTTGGGTTGATTTTCATTCTTTCCAAAGTGTCATAGGGACAGATGTTCAAGGAAGATCATCCATCTATTAACACGCCCCCTATCACATATCCCGAGGATATCACTACTATGTGTAGTGACTTATGAAAGTCGGTTCCTTCTGCCGGTATGTCATCGTCAGTGAATGATATCACATTGCTGTTAAGAATATGTTCGACCAAGTGACGGAACCTGCACTAGGATTTTACGATGATCTTTCGAGGATAATATCAAATTCATGACGGAAATCTGCGAGGGTGTCTCTTTTAAATGTTGCACCACTCTTGCTTCATTATGCCCCATTTTGTTAAAGAATTCCACGATCTTCTTCTAGGGCACTTTCCCCGTGGTCCTAGAGATTGGCTTCAGCACACGCCAAAGTAGACATGGCGGGTTATTCTTAGGCAGGATGGCAGCGCAATCTGAGGTTGATCCCACACTTTCCCTATAGTTTTATGGGACTTTCTCAGGCTGATGATGGGGTATTGTGGTCGCGATGGAAACATCAGTGGTTTTGGTGGGGCTATCTCCACATGAATCTTTCCTCCTTTGTCCTCCATTCCTTGAATTACAAAGGGTACTGCAGATGTGTCTTCCCCAAAGGAAATGACTGATATGATTTCCTTCAGACTCTCTATCCTGGGAGGATATATTACTTCTCCCTTAGAGAAGGTCTTAACAGTACTCACCATTTTCAAATCACTGTCTTAATTAAATTATGGATTAGGTGGAGAAGTGCTCAACAACCTTTTGTGTCATGACCAGGGGTGTTGGAGTGGTATAGGCATATCTTAGTGGCATCGAACCTCCTTGATCGATGGTCCATTGGGGGTTAAAAATAGTATGCATACAAGCCAATCATATTTGATATGATGAAGCATTTACTTTCTAACAATCTTATTCCTTTATTAATAAAAGAATTATTTATTAAAAGCATTTAATTTATCTACATAATGTTGTTATATATATAAATGTGATAACACCATAGTTTTAACCAATGCTTTTAGAATCATGATGATGATCATGCTAATGAGATCTAAATTCTTAGAAAGCTTAAAACTAAAATAGTTCCCAATCATTGGATTACTAAATAAGAGATTAGTGAATACGGATAGATTGGTACATATGTTGCTTGCTCATTGGATGAGGATGATTGATCTCATGATCATTTGTGTGGAGACACTAAAGCAAGTATGTAGGTGCTTATTGGAGAATAAGTACACTGAACATGGCTCGCTAAGGAATACCTAATGGAGTTTTATTCGCCTATCAATAGGAATTCCTTTAGTGATAGTAGTACAAGTAATCCTTAGACTTGAGATCATTATAGTATCTTATGTATGATGAGTTATACTTAGACATTCCCTTAAGAACATAAGGGTGTATCAAAGGATATGCTTGGGTATAATTAATTATACATGGATACAATGAGTGATCAATAAAGAATCTACCACTTCTAGTAAAAGAAGAGAATGTCCTTTGTGATTCGATAAATAACAATTCAGTAGTCCTTGGCCAAGGCAGAATGAAATTAGAAAGTAGTTTCTATGTTGCATTATTAGATTTTATGCATTTAGGATCGAAATACATATAATTAAATAAAATAAGACTTGATAGTAATTTCACATCTTGTATTTAATTGGGACATTGTATAGTGGAAGGAATGAATTGTACGGTAACTATTTACTCAAAGGTTCTTTTATGATTAATGTTGAAATCTATATTATAAGGAAAGTCGTTGAGCGCTAAGGGGGCTTACCCTTATTGTAGAATAAATATTATTTATTTAAATAAATTAATAGTTAATTTATTTAATTAAATAAAATTAGAATTGTACCGGTTTAATATAGAGAACCTATAGGGTCACACCATAAAAGTATAAATATTTATTTAAGAAGCAAATGACATAATCGTAATAATAATTTAAGTGTATTTAATTTAATCTTTGGTGATAGAATAAATTAAATAGCTTAATATTTATTATTTAATATTTTAAAAATATTAAATATAAATTAATAAGAGGAGTCTTATTATTATTAGTACTATTATTATTAGTTTAATTCCTAAAGGAGTTTGGAAATTAATTAATAAAAGTACTCTCCCATATTCTTAATAAGATTAGGAGGTAAATTAATTAAAAGAGTTTAATTAATTAAAATAAAACCATAATCCTAAAATATTTAGGAGGGTTGCCTACATCGATAAATAAGAGGAGTCTTATTTTGAATTAGGGCTAATGCAATTTCCAATAGTTGGGAGAGCACACTTTTTCTAGAGAGAATAAAACTAGGGTTTAGCCAAAACACCCATCTTCTTAATATTTGTTCATCCTTGGTAGATCACTTTTAGTGGCCAAACACTTGGGTGGCTGACGTTGATCAAATGAAGGAATCACACCCGGTAGATTCAAGTTGAATAAAGAAAGGATTTGGAGTTGAACTCGTACCTGAGGAAGCTCGTATCTTCACGGGTATGAATCTTATTCTTCTTCTTTTTGTTTAATTAATAATTGTGCATAAAGGATGATCCGGGTATATGGTTTGTAAAAATTTTAAAACTCTGATTTATCTCGCTTCCGCTCTATGTATGTAATTGTTGCATGTTCATGGCTATTAAAAACCTAACAGTGGCATCAGAGCCAAACCTTTATGCGAGTTATTAATTGTTTAGATTTGATAAGTATATTGATATGTGTTTGAAATAATTTAATTGGCCATAATTGTTAGCAAGAAATCATATTTTTGGAGAAAAACTGCACAATTCGCGAATTGGAAAAACAGTTTCTGGAGACTTGCGCTGCAGCGCCTGATTGTAGTACAATCACGGCACCGCAGCACCTGTTCTGTGTTTTTGAAGATGCTGATGTGGCGCTGCAGTGCCTGGAGATAGTTCTTTCGTGGCGCCGCAGCGCAGGCTATGTGTTTTTTGAAAAAACTGCTAACGTTGCCGCAACACCACTCTCTAGAAAAAAAAATTATTTTTTAATTTATAATTAAGATAAAAGGTTTATTTTAATTAAAATTAAATTATATATTTTTCTGTAATTCTAAATTATTAAATGAGTTTATTAGATTTCGAATTGGATTATTTTTAATTAGAATTTGATTTCATGCTAATTAGAGTTGAAATTAGATTCCATAACAACTAATTGGAGTTGAAATTGGATTTCAAACTAATTATTATTGCCCATTAAATCAATATCAATGTATATATTAAATATTTTATTTATTGATGCATATGGTGATACGTATGATAATAAATGAGGTTGATTATGGACTATTGACCAATGTGATTGAATTTTATTTTAGTTGGATGCTTGAATGTAAGGATTTTATTAAATGGGATCAGCATACCTCGTCTTCTCTGATTTTTCTTAATGTAATTTCTATCTCCCTCCTATGTACTTCTCCTTGACTGCTGATCAAGATTTCTATTTATTGTAAATAGTTTATGTAAATATGATTAGTTAGAATTACTTGAAGAATTGAAGACCAAAGGAGCAAGGAGCACATGAAGACTTATTTGTTACGGAGCCCGGGATTTAAATGTAATAGTTATATTTAAATTTAATTCTTGCACCCCCTAGGTTTGACCATTTGGTTCACTTGATGGCTATAGTGAACCAAACTAGAATAAAATTCATAATCAATCCGAGTAGAATATAGTATTCTATATGCATGTTTATACTATATATATATATATATATATATATATGTGTGTGTGTGTGTGTGTGTGTGTGCATGCACGCTAAACAAGATGAGATAAATAATAACAAACCCCTTAAATAATTTTTTATTAAGTCCTAAGCGTTCAAAGATATTTGGAATATCGAACGTCGCCTTCTAGCATGATCAATTTAATAGAGTATTAAATAGTTAATATGAGTTTATTGTGTCACCACAAGGCAAGTATTAAATATTTAAGATGTTGATTTATAACATTTGATGCTTATAAAGAAATTGAACGATATTGTTTTGTTGTGTCACCACAAGGACGGTATTTTTCTATTTGAATATATGAAAGTGCTAGGTTGGACTTAACTTGGATAATTTTGATTCGGATGTATCACCACTTGATCAAAATAATCTAAGAGTCAAAATAAAGAGTTATATGGTGATGTAATTGACAATAGTTGTCTACCTATTTATTTATATATCGTTTGTTGTGTCACCACAAGGCTATATACATTTGAAATGGAATTCTTATTATCACTATCAAATCTTTAATTAAGATTTGCTGAACTATATAATATGTGGGTAATATAGTTTGATGAAAATAGTGAGAGATACCAATTTAAAATAAGACTTAATTTATTTCGATAATTAATTAAATTAATGTATGCTAAAATGTTATTTTATTTCACATGCAGAATTGAAAAATGTCACACTTACTATCCCTACGTAGCATACTTGAAGCTAACAAGTTGACCAAACCGAATTACACGGACTGGTTAAGAAATTTGAGAATTTTTCTCACTGCTGAAAAGCTTTCTTGTGTCCAAAATTCGCATGTCCATGCAAAAGTTGCAGAAACTTGAGGAAGAGATTGCTACTTTTAGAAAGTGGCAAGATGATGCATCCATATCACAATGCATTATGCTCGCATCCATGAGTAACGAGCTACAACGTTAGCATGAGAAAATGGATGCTTATTTCATTTTGTTGCACCTAAAAGAATTATATGGTGAGCAAAGTAGGACTGCTAGGTATCAGATATCTAAGGAGCTCTTCCGATCTCGTATGTCCTAGGTTACTACTGTTGAGACTCATTGTCTAAAGTTGATTAATTTGATTGAACAATTGGAACAATTGGGGTTCAGCATAGATGGGGAGTTAAGTCAAGATTTGATCTTGCAGTCACTCCCAGACACCTTCTCACAACTTGGTGTGAATTTTCACATGAATAAGTTAAACGTCAGCATGCCTGAGTTACTTAACATATTGAAAACTGCTGAAGGTCACTTCCCATCTAAGCGAGATCATGTCTTAATGATAGATGATTCTTCCAAGAAAAGGAAGAGGCCCAAGGTATCTTCTAAAAAGAAGAAAAGCAAGAAGGCTAAGGGAAAGGCGAAGAAAAAAGATAATAAGAAACCTGATCCAGACAGCAAAGGAATGGGCTTCCATTGCAGCAAGCCGGGTCATTAAAAGAGGAACTGTGATAAGTACATTGCGGAACAAAAGCAGAAGAATCTTGGAGAAGCTTCAGGTTTGTTCATAATTAAAATTAATTTTTCTCAAACTCAAAATTCTACTTGTGTATTGGATACCGGCTATAGTTCTCACATATATAATACTATGCAGGGACTCATCAGAAGTAGAAAGCTGAACAAGGATGAAGTCATCCTACGAGTGAGAAATGGAGCAAAAGTTGCTGCATTAGCTATAGGGACTTATTGTTTAGCACTACCTTCGGGAATGTCCATTTATTTAAATAATTGTTAGTATGTTCCAACACTCATTAGAAATATTATTTCGATTTCTGTATTGGATATGGAAGGTTTTGATATTATAATAAAGAACAATAATTGTTCCATTTATAATAAAAATGTTTTATATTGTGTTGGTAATTTATTGAATGGACTTTACGTGATTAACTTGAATGAAAATATACTTCAAATTGAACAAACTAATAAAAGGAAAAGAGACGATGTTAATTATACCTTTATGTGGCACTGTAGACTCAGTCATATCAATGAAACAACATTATCCAAGTTATATAAGGATGGTCTCTTAGAGCTATCTAATTATGAATCATATCCAACTTGTGAATCTTGTCTCATGGATAAAATGACTAAATCCCCTTTTAGTGGAGAAGGAGAAAGAGTTACAGAGTTGTTAGCATTAGTACACACGGATAAATGTAGACATATGACAATGAATACACTATGAGGGTATTCTTATTTCATTTCTTTCATTGATGATCATTCAAGATATGGATATGTGTATTTAATGAAATACAAATCTGAATCGTTTGAAAAGTTCAAAGAATTCAGAAGTGAAGTAGAGAAACAACCCGGTAAGAGTATTAAGATTCTTCGATCTGATCGAGGTGGTGAATACTTAAGCGATGAGTTTCTCAATTGTCTCAAAGAAAATGGTATAATCTCACAATGGACTCTACCAGGAACACCACAGTTGAATGGTGTATCTGAAAGGAGAAATCAAATATTTTTGGACATAGTTCGATCCATGATGAGTTGTATCGATCTTCTAGTATCATTCTGGGGCTACTGTTGAGACTCATTGTCTAAAGTTGATTAATTTGATTGAACAATTGGAACAATTGGGGTTCAGCATAGATGGGGAGTTAAGTCAAGATTTGATCTTGCAGTCACTCCCAGACACCTTCTCACAACTTGGTGTGAATTTTCACATGAATAAGTTAAACGTCAGCATGCCTGAGTTACTTAACATATTGAAAACTGCTGAAGGTCACTTCCCATCTAAGCGAGATCATGTCTTAATGATAGATGATTCTTCCAAGAAAAGGAAGAGGCCCAAGGTATCTTCTAAAAAGAAGAAAAGCAAGAAGGCTAAGGGAAAGGCGAAGAAAAAAGATAATAAGAAACCTGATCCAGACAGCAAAGGAATGGGCTTCCATTGCAGCAAGCCGGGTCATTAAAAGAGGAACTGTGATAAGTACATTGCGGAACAAAAGCAGAAGAATCTTGGAGAAGCTTCAGGTTTGTTCATAATTAAAATTAATTTTTCTCAAACTCAAAATTCTACTTGTGTATTGGATACCGGCTATAGTTCTCACATATATAATACTATGCAGGGACTCATCAGAAGTAGAAAGCTGAACAAGGATGAAGTCATCCTACGAGTGAGAAATGGAGCAAAAGTTGCTGCATTAGCTATAGGGACTTATTGTTTAGCACTACCTTCGGGAATGTCCATTTATTTAAATAATTGTTAGTATGTTCCAACACTCATTAGAAATA
This sequence comes from Panax stipuleanatus, assembly GCA_020205555.1. Taxonomy (NCBI): domain Eukaryota; kingdom Viridiplantae; phylum Streptophyta; class Magnoliopsida; order Apiales; family Araliaceae; genus Panax; species Panax stipuleanatus. Next base: position 77,750,318 of record CM035124.1, on the reverse strand, counting down.
TTATTTCGATTTCTGTATTGGATATGGAAGGTTTTGATATTATAATAAAGAACAATAATTGTTCCATTTATAATAAAAATGTTTTATATTGTGTTGGTAATTTATTGAATGGACTTTACGTGATTAACTTGAATGAAAATATACTTCAAATTGAACAAACTAATAAAAGGAAAAGAGACGATGTTAATTATACCTTTATGTGGCACTGTAGACTCAGTCATATCAATGAAACAACATTATCCAAGTTATATAAGGATGGTCTCTTAGAGCTATCTAATTATGAATCATATCCAACTTGTGAATCTTGTCTCATGGATAAAATGACTAAATCCCCTTTTAGTGGAGAAGGAGAAAGAGTTACAGAGTTGTTAGCATTAGTACACACGGATATATGTAGACATATGACAATGAATACACTATGAGGGTATTCTTATTTCATTTCTTTCATTGATGATCATTCAAGATATGGATATGTGTATTTAATGAAATACAAATCTGAATCGTTTGAAAAGTTCAAAGAATTCAGAAGTGAAGTAGAGAAACAACCCGGTAAGAGTATTAAGATTCTTCGATCTGATCGAGGTGGTGAATACTTAAGCGATGAGTTTCTCAATTGTCTCAAAGAAAATGGTATAATCTCACAATGGACTCTACCAGGAACACCACAGTTGAATGGTGTATCTGAAAGGAGAAATCAAATATTTTTGGACATAGTTCGATCCATGATGAGTTGTATCGATCTTCTAGTATCATTCTGGGGCTATACCTTAGAAGCGGCTACAAACCTACTTAACAAGGTACCTACCAAATTCGTCCCAAAGACTCCATATGAGTTATGAACAGGGAGGAAACCAAATCTTAAACATGTTAAGACTTGGGGTTGTCCAGCTTATGTTAAAAAGTTTGAAAATGATAAGCTGCAGACTAAATCTGAAAAATATAGATTTGTGGGATACCCTAAAGAAACATCAGGCTATTACTTCTATCATCCTGCTGATCAAAAGGTGTTTATTGTGAAACATGATGCCTTCTTGAAAGAAAAAAAAATTATCCTTGAAGGGTCAGTGGGAGTAAGATATATCTTAAAAAAGTTTAAGAACCACAAATTACAACAGATCAAAGTCAAGTACCTGACCAAGTAGAAGAACCTATTATACAACAACCTATTTATAAATCTAAAATAGTACCGAAGATACCTGATAGGTATGGTTTTGTCATAGAGGATGTGTGACAACCCGAGAATTTATAAAATCTTAAATGATTCAAATAAAGGATAAAGAATAAAACCTAGATGGGAATTTGAGGATTTAGTTAAAAAATTTAAAGAACCTATATGGTTTGATTTGAATTCTTAAAATGTGTATATGTATAGGTAAATATATATATATATATATATATATATATATATATATTTAGTGATGTGATATATATGTTTGTACAAGAGGAATGATAAGAATAAAGATAATATGAGATTTGTGGGACATTTCTCAAAGTATTAAATTATTTTGTATGTGTATAAATATTATTTGATTGCTTATATTTGTTTATTATATAATAAGCAAATAAAAGAAACTAATGTAGCCTAATATATATATTAGGTATGAGAATTGAATAACCTAAGGGTTATGGCATGGGAGAATATTAATATTGAAAATATTAACTAACCCTAAGAGATTAAGTTTATTTTCTCAATTAATTAATTTTATTAAAGCAAGTCTAATTGGGTTAAGTAATTAAATGTACATGAGTAAGGATTTGAATTACAAATGAGGGGAATGGAAATCCTAATTAAATAATTAGGGATAGGATAGAATTAAAATTAGTGGACTATGTTAATTTACATAGCCCAAATATTTTATTATTAAGCCCAAAGTAATTAATTGGGAGCCCAAGACTTTAGCCCAATTATAAGGAATTTATTTGGATATTTAAGTGAGCAAATATTGCAATAAAACTAAACCAAGTTGGGGTTAAAAGAGGCATAATTTTGGCCAATAGAGGAAGGAAGAGAAGGGGGCATGTATGTAATGATTAAGTTTACCTACTCTCAACAACTCCCCACCAACTCCAACATGTGTCACCTATTTATTAAGTCACTCATTTTGTTCAAGTGTGCAAGCAATGGTTTCATTAATGAGTGAGAGAGAGAGCTAGTGTGTTGGGTAAAAATATTACATACATATGATATATCTATATCATATTTACCAACACACAATCATTCCTTCTCTTTGTTACTTTATTTCATTCTCTTACTTCCTTATTTGCTAACTATCCAAAGCAAAGCTAGAGAGAGGGGAGAGGGATGGTGGGAAGAGGGAGAGAGAGAAAAGGAAGTTTGATCTTTCTTCTCCCCTAAATCATCATCTATTTGGATAGATCAAGAAAGAATATTTACAAAGCAAAGGTATAAGCTTTAAACTAGTTCATGAAATTTGTGTTTTATTATTCTAGATCAAAACATGGATCTATGATTCAAAACTCTAAAATCTTATATCTATATATTTTGTAAGTGTTATATGTTTAGATCTATCACTTTTAATGATCAAAAGCAAAAAAAAGAAAACTATATTTTAAAAGTTAGAAAATCTTGATTTTCTTAGCCTTGATTATGTTTTCCTTGTATTTGGTGTATGTTTGGTGTAATATATCATGGATCATGGTAGATCCTTGATCTTAAGGTGTATTAGTATGTATTATGATGGTTTATGATGGTTAAAGTTTGGTTAATCAAGAGATCTATGAAGATTTTGTACAAAACACAAAACTGGAAAAATTAAATTTTAGGGAAAACGTAACGTGAAATTCAAACGACCATATCTCCTAGTGTATTTTGAATTTTTGAGTGTGGTCAATTTTTGGAGTTAGATATAGAAGTCTTCTAACGTTTCCAAGTAGAATCACTGAAAAATTTCATGTAAATTTCCGTGTGGACTATTTTTAGCAAAGGACGCCAAAACTAAAAATGACAAAAAATAGGCTATCTGGAAATTTAAGGGACTGTTTCGTCCACTTAATTTGTGTAATAAATTCCAATCTTTTGGGACATGAATATATATGTTATAAAGTAGCTTATGTCCAAACATGAGCTCATTCTGACTTAAAATGAGCAAGTTATGACTATTTTAATATTTATATTTTTTGACGAAAATCGCTATAACCGGAGTTGTATAACTCCGATGGCCACGAAATTTAAACTGGAGGCTGACTGATAACATGTGTAAGATACCGCCAAGAGTTGGGAATTTTTGGAGTTAAGCGCGAGGTAGCAAATTTCTTAAGGAATTAACTAGAAATGGATTTTTGGAAAATACTAAAGAAAATTGAAAAATTCCTGAAAAATTATTTTTGTGTATGAAATACATGTATTTATGTGTGGACAAAAGATAAAAAAAATAATAAGATAATTTGGGTAAAAAAGGGGAATCCAGCTTGCTGATTGGCCATCAGGTTGCTGGATTGCAATCTGGTTTGCTGGATTGGCCATCAAGTTACTGAAATGCTCTGTTTGGATAATCCAGGCTACTGGATTAGAGGTAAGTTGAATCCAGGCTTGCTAGATTGGATGTCAGTTTGAATCCAGGCTTGCTGGATTGGAGGTCAGTTGAATCCAATCTGTTGAGATTGGAAAATAGTTTACTAAATTAAAATTCAGTCTGAATCTAGGTTGCTGGATTAGGTATTCGGCTTACTAAAATATAAAGGACTTATAAAATGAAAGACTAAGTGTTAATTCATAAGTTATATGATACAGTATGTGGTTAAGGGTTAAGTATGAATTAGATAAGCTATAACATTGGCAAACCCTAATGTTATAGTAAAAACTTTAATATTCAGATAAGACACCCTAACTATTGAGTTGATACCCGGTCTTATGTGTTTTAGTGACTGTTAGGGATATATGCTTATGTGTTTAAGTTATATTATGGCTGTAATTAACAGTAGTATATGTGATGATATTATTCTAATTGAGAGATCGATATTATCAATATTAGGTCTTTCAGATGAAGCTAAAATAGATTGTGTAATAGTAAACGACGGTTCAGGCAAGTTCTCGAACAATACTTTAATTAAGCAAGTTTCCTAACTCGAACTCGAGTTGTTATTGTAAAGCATGTTCGTGATTAATCATTGTTGATTATATCACATCTATGATTCATTGATTCGCACGTTGTGCATATTGTATATGTTCATCAGGTATGAAAGGCTGATCACCTTCATTGCCCTAAGGTTCAGATAAATTTGTTCATGTTCATTGTTGGCCATTCATCATTATTGACTCGGCCATTCATTTATGAAAATTAATTTACATTCTTCCACAATTATTATATTGTTGAAAGTTTGTCAGCTTATTATTCTTTTCAATCATGTTATATCTTCATTTGAACTTAAACTTGCTGGGCAAACTTGTTGCTCACCCTTGTTATATTACGATAAACATTTCAGATTAAAGAAAAAACTTCGGACACAGTCAAAGGCAAAGACAAGTTCCAGGATGGAATTATTATACGGTTAAAATGGTAATAGTATAGGATACAAATGACATTGTATGCCGTGTAGGATATTAAATGCAGGTATTAAGTTAAGGTTACATACCTTGAGAATTATGTTGTAAAAGTTATTGTATAAATAATTTATGTTTATATCTTCCGCAATAGTTATAGAAATGATGTATCGTAATGTACCAGGTCCGAGGTTCTGGGGACTCGGATTTGGGGGCGCTACAGGATGACAATGAGGTACAGATCATAAATGATGATGATCCATTAAATTATGAACAGGCTATTAGTAGTAGAGACTCAGAGAAATGGCAAGAAGCCATAAAATTCGAGATGGACTCCATGTATGAAAACCAAGTATGAACTTTGGTTTCAGCACCTAAGGGCATTAAGCCTATTGGGTGCAAATGAGTTTTTAGGAGAAAGACTGGAGCGGATGGCAAGGTAGAGACCTATAAGGCCAGACTGGTTGCAAAAGGTTTCAAACAAAGGCAAGAAATTGACTATGATGAAACCTTCTCACAAGTAGCTATGCTCAAGTCCATTCGGATTTTTCTTGCGATCGCAGCTTATAACGACTACGAGATCTGGCAAATGGACGTGAAACCGGACTTCCTCAATGAGAAACTTGAGGAGGATGTGAATATGACACAGCCAGAGGGTTTTGTTTCAACAGTTGGAACAAATCAAGTCTGTAAGCTGCAACGATCCATTTATGGATTGAAGTAAGCTTCTCGAAGGTGGAACATCTGTTTTGATGAGACAATCAAAGAGTTTGATTTTATCAAAAATGAGGATGAACCATTTGTGTACAAGAAGGTTAATGGGAGCGCTGTATCATTCCTTGTATTATATGTTGAAGATATATTACTAATAGGGAATGATATTCCTATGCTGCAATCGATTAAAATTTGGTTATCAAAATACTTCTCCATGATAACTTCAACTGATTCGAATAATATTTCTTTCATCAATAATAAAGAACTGAGTATGGAATATAGAACTCATCTGAGGGTCGTAAGACTTTGAACTATGTCCTAGGTGATAAACATTTCTATTTAAAACCTTTAACAGTCGTTAGACTATATTTTTGTTTGAAAATCAAAATCATAAGGCTTTGTTTGGCAAAAACTATTTTTTTTTAAACAGATTTTTAGTAGTTAAGGCCCTGTTTGGTAAAACAGGATTAAAAGTGATATAAGGGCCTTGTTTGGCAAAACTAATTTAAAACCCTTTTATTTTATTTTAATAACTTCTTTAACACATAGTTTCCAATGTCACACTTTATTTATTTAAATCCTAACAATCTAATTTAATTAAATACAAGCTAACATTCATTAATTAATTAAAATTGTCACATAATACTAAATTACTACACAATTATAATTCACTTATTAATCATAATTCATGTAACAAATTAGTAAATCTGTAAATCTTTATTAACAATTACCACATAATATTCATCTAATTTAATTATTCTTAATTAAATTAGAATTACAACACACAATTACTTACACATCAATTTAATTAATCATATTGTACTTAACTAAATTACTCCACAACATAATCACATAAATTATTTATTAACTCAATAAATAAATTAACTAAAATATTTATTTAATTCAATAAATATTTATAATTAAATATATAAAATCTCATTCGTTACAATATTCTCTCTTAAAAGGATTCTGTCTCCAGAATCACAATAAAAAAAAACTCATTCGTCACATTCTTCCCCCCATAAAAAGATTCTGTCCCCAGAATCGATATATAAGAAATTACACAAATAATTGGGAATAAGTTTTCATCATAACATCTTTGAGTTCCCACATAGCTTCTTCAGCACTGTGGTTCCTCTAGATTACCTTAACAGAAGGTATCATTTTATTTCTACGTACTTGTTCTTTTCTATCAACTATTTGAACAGGAACCTCTTCATAGGTTAAGTCTTTATCAAACTATAAAGGCTCATACTCTATCACATGCTTATAGTCGTGTTTGTAAGGTCGCAACACAGAAATATGAAAGACGTTATGTATATTATCTAGCTCCGGAGGTAACGCAACCTCGTAAGCAACCTCCCCAACCTTTCGCAGTATCTCAAAAGGTCCAATGAATCGGGGACTCAGCTTCCCCTTCTTGCCAAATCAAATCTTCCCCTTCCAAGAAGATACCTTTAGAAAAATGAAGCTTCCTACTCCAAATTCTCGATTCTGTCGATGATAATAGGCATACTTCTTTTGTCTGTCTTGAGCAGAAACCAATCTCGTTCAAATTATCTTGACGATCTCCACAGTTTGTTGCACCATTTTTGGTCCCAACAGCTGTCGTTCACCAACCTCATCCCAGCACAATGGAGTCCTGTATTTTCTGCCGTACAATGCTTCGTAAGGCGGCATACCAATACTTACATGGTAACTATTGTTGTAGGCGAATTCCACCAACGATAGATGATCATCCCATCTTCCTTTGAAGTCCATAACACAAGCTCTCAGCATATCTTCTAGAGTCTGAATCGTTCGTTCGCTCTGGTTATCAATCTGAGGATGGTACAGTCGTACTCATTCGTAATTACGTTCCAAAACATTCATGTAATCACTTCCAGAAATTCGAAGTGAAATGCGGATCCCTGTCGGACACAATAGCTACTGAAACACCGTGTCTTGAAATAATTTCCTTAACGTACAGCTTCGCTAACTGATCCAAGTTGAATCTAATCTTGACCGATAAGAAGTGCGCTAATTTCTTCAGTTGATCCACTATAACCTATATCGCATCAAAACCTTTCTGAGTCGGTGGAAGACCAACCACGAATTCCATCGTGATGTGTTCTCACTTCCATTCCGGAATCTCTAATGGTTGTAGCAATCCACTTGGTCTCTGGTGTTCTCCTTTGACCTTCTGGCACGTTAGACATCTCACAACGCATTCAGCCACGTCTCTCTTCATATTCGGCCACCAAAAATGTTATCTGAGATCCTGGTACATCTTCGTACTCCCAGGGTGAATCGAATATCTTGAAATATGAGCTTCGCCCAAATTTTCCTCTTTGACTTCTAGTACTGGCGGAACCCATATTCTCTCTTCAAAATGTAGTAGTCCATCATTATCAATCTTTAACTTTATCTCTTCACCATCGGCTACTCTCTTTCGGATCTTCTCACATTCCTTATCACTAAGTTGTACCTCTTTCACCTAGTCCACCAAGGTTGAACCGGTAGTTACTTGGAATAACTTCTCATCCGACTCCTTCGGATGTTTAATTTCCAGTTCTAACTTAGCCATCTCATTCACCAACTGTTCATGAGCAGTTAACAACATTAAGTTCTCATGACCCTTTCTGCTTAAAGCGTCGGCAACCACATTAGCTTTACCCAGATGGTAAAGGATCTCGCAATCGTAGTCCTTGATTAGCTCTAATCATCTTCTTTGGCGCATATTTAAATCTTTCTGTGTAAAGATATACTTCAGACTCTTATGATCTGTGTATATCTCACACTTTTCTCCATAAAGGTAGTGTCTCCATATCTTCAAAGCAAACACTACTGCCGCCAATTCCAAGTCATGGGTCGGATACCCTTTTTTATAGTCCTTCAGTTGACGTGATGCATAGGCAATGACTTTGCCACTCTGCATCAGCACACAGCCTAATCCCTTATGTGAGGCATCACTGTATACTACGAAATTTCATGTACTATCAGGCAATGATAACACAGGCGCAATACTCAACCTCTTCTTCAGTTCTTGAAAACTCTCCTCACACTTTTCCGTCCAAACAAACTTAACCATCTTACGAGTCAAATTTGTCAACGGAGTTACGATTTTGGAAAAGTCTTGGATAAATCTTCTGTAGTAACCTGCCAATCCCAAGAAACTCCTAACTTCAGACAGTGTCTTCGGCTAATCCCAATTCATCACAGCCTCAACCTTCGACGGATCTACTGAAATCCCAACTTTGTCAATCACATGGCCAAGAAATTGCACATGTTCTAACCAGAATTCACACTTCGAGAATTTTGCATAAAGCTTCTCCCGTCTCAGCGATTCCAATGTTAGCCTAAAATGTTCAGTGTGTTCCTCCTCAATTTTGGAATAAACCAAAATGTCATCTATGAACACCCCTACAAATTTATCTAAGAATGGCTTGAAACACCCTATTTATTAAGTCCATAAATGCAGCTGGTGCATTCGTTAGACCAAATGGCATCACTAAGAACTCGTAATGCCCATACCGAGTCCTAAAAGTCATCCTCGGTATATCCTCTCTTCTTACCTTTAACTGATGATATCCACTTCTAAAATCTATTTTCGAGAAGTATCTAGCACCCTTCAGTTGATCGAACAAGTCATCGATCCTAGGTAAAGGATACCTATTCTTGATCGTGACTTTATTCAACTCCCTATAATCAATGCATAGTCTCATTGATCCATCCTTCTTCTTCACGAACAGTACTGGCGTTCCCCACAGTGATACGATTGGCTGAATATACTTCTTATCCAGCAATTCTTGCAGCTGAACCATCAATTCCTTCATCTCGACTGGAGCCATTCTGTACAGGGCTTTCGATATTGGAGCAGTCCCCGGCGCTAAGTCGATCACGAACTCTATTTCTCTATCTAGCGGAAGTGCTAGCAAATCGCTCAAAAATACGTCCACAAACTCCCTAACCACTGATATCTCTTCTATCTTCGGACTCTCCTTACGAGTATCCACTATGTACGCAAAATACCCTACACAACCTTGCTTTAATAGCTTCTTGACTTGTATAATCGTCAGATAACTCGCTTATCTAGGCTACTTGCTGCCATAAAACACTACCTTTGATGGAGTCATAATTAAGGTTCACAAACTTCCTCTGGCAATCGATTACCGCACCATGGTTGAACAACCAATCCATACCCAGTATCACATCAAACTCCCCAAGTTTTATCAAAATCAAATCTACCCTCAATTCTTGACCATTAATGTCCAATCTACAGTTCTTGTAAACAAACATAACAGGAATAACCTCCCTATTCGCAATCTCTATGTTCAAGGGGTAAACTAATTCCTCTTTAGGTAAGTCTAAGATTTTAGCAAATTCAGCAGATATAACTAAACAAGTAGCACCCGAATCAAATAATACATAAGCATTAAGACTATTGACCGGAATAATACCAGACACCAAATCTTTCGATTGCACAACATCATGTACCATCATGTTGAACGTTCTGGCAGTGGGTCAAACTGCCTGCAGTGGTCCAGCGATAGTTAAAGTACTACCTTTGCCATTTCCTACGTTTCCCTGTTGTCCCTCCTGCTGGTTTCCTCGGGCAACTTCGAGCCATGTGATCCTTAGATCCACATGTGTAGCAAGATCCCTTCTTTGGGTTAGGACAATTCGGCACAATGTGGACTTCCTGACAACCGTTGAAGCATACCCGCTTCCCCCCTCAAACACACTCCAGTGTGATTCTTCCGGTATGTAGCACATGCTTTAATCCTTCTCTTCTGTTGGCTTCCCTGTTGACTCCTAGCAGACGTGTTGTCGCTCCACTTCCTTTTCTAGTTGATAGCACCGCTACCACCAGCCTTGTTCTCTGGCTCGTTCTTCTTCTTCTTCTGATCCTGGTTGTATTTGGTCAACACATCGCTTCCACCTTTAGCGAGGATGGCCTTTTCCAATACCGCATAAAACGTATTCAGCTGGAATATGGAGACTTTACTATAGAGCCAGGGATTCAATCCCTGCTCGAACCTTCTCGCATTCTTCTCGTTGGTACTGACCTGATACGTCGCAAACCTGGCTAGCTCGTTAAATTTCGCGGCATACTCCGGCACCTGTCATCGCTCCTTGTTTCAGCTCTAGAAACTGAACCTCCATCTGGTTCTGTGAGCTTATGGGGAAGTACATTTCAAAGAACATCTCTTTGAAACGGTCCCACACTATAACACCTTCTCTTTCCCTAGTCTTATTGGCCTGCCACCAAAAGCTAGCTTCCGACTTCAACATGAATGTCGCGAAAGTCGTCTTCTGGTCCTCGTTAACTCTGGCCACATCAAAGACTTTCTCCATCTCCATCTCCATCACCCACATTTGGGTCTCTATCGGGTTCACCGATCCCTGGAACTCTGGCTGTCCTAATACTTTGAATTCCTTGAATGTAGTGTTCTGAACTTGCAGCTGATTCGCAAGCGCTCCAGTCAGTAGGTTCACTAATTGTTGAACTGAATTGGGATTTGTCCCGTCGTTGTTGTTGTCGTTGTTGTTGTTATTAGTAGATCCTTCTGGGTTTTGACGTGTAGGTCTTCTTCTAGGAGGCATCTTTCTGTTAAAACATACTCTTATTAGATCCCTTACTCATTTCTTAAATATTCAAGTTCATACTAAAATATTTAAATAAATTAATTCACATCTGAACCCATAGCACGTCAATAAACTTCGATATTTTATTCATTCATAGTTTTAAAACATAGAATTGATAGCATCACTGCTATTTACATCATCTTTCCTGAACTGAATAAGTTACAGGATTACATCATTATCTTATCCCATTATTATCTCAAATTCGGGGATTTACATTTATTTAATACATAATTAAACACATAATTAATGACTCTATTATCTAGGCATGTTAAGACGTCGCACAGCCTCTCTACGTTCTTCTTCCATCACCCAGAACACTATTCTGCGATACACCATGTACCACGGTAAATCATTGAACTAAGCTGGGTAATAGAAAATACGATCCTAGGCCCTATCTATAGCCGTATGGAAAGCATAGTCTGTCTCCCTCAACTTGGCCTTCTTCACTTGAACCTCGTCTTCAGCTCTCTCTGCACGTTGAGTAGCCCTCAAGCTCATTTTCTCTGCTCTGGCACGCTTCGATGACTCCTCTTGGATGTCGTTCCTCAACTTAGCTAGCTCAGCCAGTGCATCATCTCTTTCGCTCTCCACGTGGACTAGATCCCACTTTGTGATTCCAAGTTCATCGTCCAGCTCTTAAATCGTCTCATCTCTCTGTTGTATGGTAGTCCGACTCTCATCTACCAGTTCCTCAAGCTCTCTGACTCGACCATGTAGCTCCATGTTACGGTCGTAGACCTCCTCGTACATCTCAGTGCTAGTCGAGTGAGGTGGAAATTCCTCTTCAGGATCCTCCTCCTCTTCCTCTGACTCATCCTCGTCATCTCGATCAGATACTGGCTCATGCTCCTAACCAACTACGGTGATCAATGGAGATGGCTCTCTCTGAATCAATTGCTCCCAGACAATGTGGATGTCTCGGGGATCCTCGTCCCTAGGCATCTGGGGTAACTCCTCCCTAGCCTGACTGGACTCTCCAACGTTCGTCATCCTAACAACAGAATTTTAAAGTTTAATTATTATGTGATATCGATCGATACTCTTCGTGTACATAAACGTAATCACATAGCACATAAGGTAGTTTATTATCTTTAACTATCATCACTATTTTTTCAATCTCTTATAAGGCTACTACCTAAGGTTTCCCTACCTAAGGTTCATAACCTAAGCACTGCTTTGATACCAACCTGTGTCACCCCCAAATTCGGATACTTCACTTCCACAGGATTTGGTGCTCACTATCTAAATAAAATATAACTACTACCCATAATAAGGAATGCAATATAAATTACAACCTTGAATAAATAATAAAATCTTCCTTATCAAAAGGATTACAACCTTGTTCAAAATATCCCAGGGTTTGCTAACCTTAACGTCAATAAAATGCGAAAATAAAATATCATAACATAAATAAAGTCTTATTACAATCCCATCATAATTATAAACAAGTCTTCACTTGTTAATCTTGTTCTTGCCCTTACTAGTTGACGGAGCGTCAACACTTTCAACTTTAGCTGCAAGGGTTATATAATGCAAGAGTGTGCAAACAAAATCTCACTTGGAATAACAAATGATAGTGATGACATAAACTGAATAACTTCAATTGAATTCGAATAATATTTCTTTCATCAATAATAAAGAATTGAGTATGGAATAAAGAATTCATCTGAGGGTCGTAAGACCTTGAACTATGTCCTAGGTGATAAACATTTCTTTTTAAAATATTTAACAGTCGTTAGACTATATGGACTCTTAACTCATACTTAGGGGATCATCCCTTCGTGCCATATATTGTGCACAAACATCTTAACTCTTTCGCATGGTAATCCCCTATTAAATAGGGTTGTTCATCTCAGTATTTAATAACAAATTCGCACCAAAGAAAGTTTGGTTTGGATAAGCTTCAAGGGAAATTTTAGAGTTCAACTATCATCAACTAAGTAATAGTTGAATCGACTTACAATAATAATAATTCAACAATAAAGAATTACGAAATAACTTATGCTTTACAACTAAACTTAAAGCAATTGAAAGATAAGATGGACCTTGCTTGAACAATTAAGTCAAGGTCACATTAACTCAATAATGAACTTTGATAAGATATTTATTCAATATATAATTGATAAAGAATAAAATAACTTGCATATGAATAACAAGTTAAAAATAGGAAACTTGCTCAAGTAAAGTTTGAGTTTAGAAAACTTGCCTTCAGCGCAAGCTACAATTACACTCACGTTCCACAATTATCCTACATATTACATTATGATTACAATATCAATTAGTTTCATAACCACTACGATAAACCATTAAACTTCTAACTTAAGTTCAACTTAATAACATGGATTGTAAACTTAACTCGCTAACTAACCACATACGTGAGTCTAAACTCAAAACATGTATATCACCTGTATATAACACTTTAAACTATCATAATCATACCCTATTGTGACACCCCCAAATTCGGGTACTTCGTTTCCACATGATTTGGTGTTCACTTTCTAATTAAAACATACATCTACCCAAATAAAATTTCAAACTAATTACAACCCTTCATAAAACCTTAATAAAATCTTCCTCTAGAAAGAATGGCAACTTGTTCAACAAAAATCCCAGGGTTATCTAAACCTTAACATCATTCAAATAACGTAAATGCGGAAATATAAACATAACCAACTAAGTCTTAATACAAAAGCAACTTGACGTCACAAGCCTTCACTTATTCATCTTTCCTTTTCCTTTACTTGTTGATGGTATGTCAACATTCTTGGTCCCAACTACAAATGGTGGTAAAGCAGGCAAGAGTGAGCAAACAAAAGCTCACTTGGATATACAACAGTGATATGACATAAGTGAATCGTTTCAAAAGAGTTTGAATAACTTTACTTTCATCAATATAAAGAATTGAAATATAATTCTTTCATCAATATATAGGATTCGAATATGAAATCATCTGAGGGTCATAAGACCTTGAACCATTGTCCTAGGTTATAAATATTTTTATTTAAACCTTTAACAGTCAATAAGACTATGGACCCTTAACTCGTACTCAGGGGGGTCAACCCTTTGTACCATGAATTGTGCACAACCATTTAACGCTTTCGCATAAATTTCCCCTAATTAATAGGGTTGTTCCTTCTCAGAAATTGAATACAAGTCCGCACCAAAGAAAGTTTGGTTTGGATAGATAAGGGAACTTTAGAGTTCAACTGTCATCAACTAGGAGTAGTTGAATCGACTTACAGTCCTTTACAGTTCAATAATATAATAATCATGAACCAATTTCAAAATATAACAATAAACTCATAATAGATAGGCATGCTTTTAGAAACAACTTAAAGCATTCGATAGACTAAGTAGATCTTGCTTGAACAACTAAGTCAAGATCATATTACTAAAATAACGCTTTAATACTTACGCTTTATGAGTATGGTATAACTTGTACCACACATAATAATTTAAAGAACGTAAATGAACTTTCGTGATTTCTTGAGCAAGGGTTAAGAAACTTGCCCAATGAAAAGATACAATGAATAGGCTTGTATAGCATTCGAGAGTAGCTTAAAGAACTTGCACAATATAAATAACAAGTTTAGAAACTTGCTTAACATAGGATAATAAGGGTAAGGGAACTTGCCTTAAGCGCAAGCTACACTTTAACAACTATACCCACATCACAAACACCCTACACATTTATATTACATTCAAACCATCTATTAGTATCCAACTATAACATTTAAACCATCTAACTTCATATCCAAGTCCAACTCATATTATAATTTACCACATTGGTTACTAATTAGTCAAGTACGTGAGTCTATACTCACGGCATGCATTAATAAGCCTATACTCCAATGAATCGTGTTGTGTGCCTCGTGAAAGCAACACACAAACACACACATGTAACATATTCATAATATACTTCAATCAAACTTAAACACATCAAAAACATGTTATCTTATTACACATTTCACTTTCCAAGTCTTAGAAACAAGTTAGCTTAACAAACGGGGCATAAAAACTCAAAAACAAAAATCCAGAATTTTAGGGCAGCAACCTCACCCGCTGGGGCGGGTCCTCCCAATGCAAAACACCCTCTAGGGCGGGCCCCCTGCTGCACCACTTGGTTCGCGAACTGGTGGAGAATTAAGCCAATTTGGCTTATTCCTTCACACCGAATTCGATTTTTCCCAACATGATAAACATAAAACTTTATACTAACAATATTTTAAACTTATTATCATGCTCATAACATATATAATCCATAAAACACATAAACCAAAATAGATTTCATGATTTTCAAAGAAAAATACAATTTTAAGCGTTCTTGACAAAAATTGCTACTACGAATTCGTTTTTCATCCAATTCAAGTGATTCCAATTGTGTTAACTCATATTCTTAACACATTAACATAATACATGATCAATTTTAACAATAAGTCAAAATCAAACATCAATTTGATAGTTTCAAAAGCCGTTTTCAGAAATAGTTTCACCAAAAATCACTATGAACATGCTTCTTATTGTTTATCAAAAATTCATGGATTGAATTGCTAGAATCATCATATAACTCATATATAATCATGTTATATCACATATTACACATAATTCATGCTCACCTCAAGGATTTAAGGAAATTTTCAACATAACTTCATAATTTAACACTATGAACATGAATTTCATAGTGTTCATCATATACTTGTGAATTGAAATTCTTAAACAACTATGAAACTCTCATGTAAACATATATATATATATATATATACACACATATATATACATACATATCCCATTCACATATCAAAATAAATAGCTTTCACTAAGAGACTTTCACATAGAGTTCTAAAACCATGAAAACATAAAAGAATATGCTTTGAAAACTTGTTTTACAACAATTGTATTTTGAAAACCCTTTCATGGCATACAATTTCATATGAAAACATATAACATCATATAACACATATAATTTCATGATTGTAAAGACCTAATTTGGCAAAGAAGAAAACACAACACATAAGAATTAGTTCTAGGGTTAAGATTATAACCTTACTAGTTTTAGGTTAAGAGAGAGATGAACTTGGGCTTGCTTTGCCTTCTTCTTCTTCTTCTTCTTCTCTGAGAATTCTCTGATAATTCTCTCTAACCCTCTTCTTCTTTTCTTTCTTTGTTTTATAAAACTAACGTAACTTTGTTTTTAACTGACATATATAATATTATACATATAATCATATACATATATGTAACTTATAAATAATAAGTATAATATTTATAACCATAATAAGTATTATTAATTACATAGGTTATAGAATTTAAAAAGAGTTAGGCCACGTTTGGCAACCTCTTAGAAAAATAGATTTTTAGTGCTAAGGCCTTGTTTGGGTAAAATAAGATTAAACAAGTATAAGGGCCTTGTTTGGCAAAACACTTTAAAATCCTTTTCTAGTCTTTTAATAACTCTTTAAATCCATAAATTAAATATTACACTTATTTAATTAAATTACAACACTCTAATTCAATTAAATAAACTAACATTCACATAATACCAAATTGTCACACAATTGAATTTCCTTTATTAAACATAATTCGTCTAACAAATTATTATCACTTAGCACATAACATTAATCCTAATTAAATTATTCCCAATTAAATTAAAATGATGCTACACCATTGCTAACATATCAATTTAATTAATCATATAGCACTTAATTAAATTGTCCACAACACTCGCACACTTTATTTATTTATCTTCACAATTAAATTCCATAAAATATTTATTTACTTCAATAAATATTTACAATTAACATATAAAATTCTCAATCGTTACACCTATGATAACAATATCTAAGTTCACACATAACATGTTAATATGAGACTTCAAATTGTCTTATACATGTCAACAATATGTTATCTTATTGTTTTATATACTTAACATGTCATCACATTAAGTTAGCTAATCATGTAATGCATAAAAATTACACAGAACCCAAATAAATTTTCCGAACAGCAGATACACTCACTGGGGCGGGTGTTTTGCCCCTATAAGACCCATTGGGGCGGGTCCCCCTGCTGGTGGGATTCTTGGTTTGCGAACTGGGCAGCGAAAAAGCCAATTTAGCTTATTTTTTCGCACCAAATTTTGATTTTAACTAACACAATGCATATAAAATTTTATGGAAACATAATCTTAAACTTCTAACATGTTTTTAATATACATAAACACCACAACACATAATCAAAACACTTAATTTCATAATTTTGAAGAAAATACCATTTTTAAGCGTTCTTGAAGAAAATTGACACTTTGAGTTTGTTTTAAAACCAAATCACGTAATTCAAATCGTGTTAACTTCTTTTCTTAACATATTATAATAATCTATGAACAACTTACATAACATATCACAATCAACCACAATTTTGATAATTTAAAGACTATTTTTCAAAATAAGTTCACTATAAATGGCTATGAACAAGATTTCTTCATGTTCATCATATTTACATGAAATTAATCACTTAAACAACCATATGAATCATATATAAGCATTTTATAACACATATTAAATATATATGAACCATATTACACAAATTCTCATAAAAATCAAGTTACAAATAACTTATAACTACGAAAACAATGAAGAACATAACTTAATAAGTTAAAAGAGAGTTAGATTATACTCTTTGTTGTTTTAAGAGAAGAAGATGATGGTGATGATTATCTTTTCTTTTGATTTCTCAAAGCCTTCCCTTTCTTCTTCTCTCTAGTTTTCTTACTCTCTTCTTCTTCTAACTCTAACTTACATATAATATAAACTGACACTATAGATATAATTACATATAATTATAAAATATAACCTGACAATACTTAATACCCCTTATTAAATAATTATCAGTTATATTTTTATTTGAAAATCAAAAGCATAAGGCTTTGTTTAGCAAAAACCATTTATTTTTTAAAAACAAATTTTTAGTAGTTAAGGCCCTGTTTGGTAAAAACAGGATTAAAACTGATGTAAGGGCCTTGTTTGGCAAAACTAATTTAAAACCCTTTTATTTTATTTTAATAACTTCTTTAACACATAGTTTCCAATGTCACACTTTATTTAATTAAATCCTAACATTGTAATTTAATTAAATACAAGCTAACATTCATTAATTAATTAAAATTACCACATAATACTAAATTGCTACACAATTATAATTCACTTATTAATCATAATTCATGTAACAAATTAGTAAATCTGTAAATCTTTATTAACAATTACCACATAATATTCATCTAATTTAATTATTCTCAATTAAATTAGAACTACACCACATAATTACTTACGCATCAATTTAATTAATCATATTGCACTTAACTAAAATACTCTACAACATAATCACATAAATTATTTATTTAACTCAATAAATAAATTAACTAAAATATTTATTTAATTCAAAAAATATTTATAATTAAATATACAAAATCTCATTCGTTACAATATATCCTGCTTAAAAGGATTTTGTCCCCAGAATCACAATAAAAAAAACTCATTCGTCACATTCTTCCCCCTTAAAAAGATTCTGTCCCCAGAATCGATATACAAGAAATTACACAAATAATTGGGAATAAGTTTTCATCATAACATCTTCGAGTTCCCACGTAGCTTCTTCAGCATTGTGGTTCCTCCATATTACCTTAACAGAAGGTATCATTTTACTTCTAAGTGCTTATTCTTTTCTATCAACTATTTGAACAGGATCCTCTTCATAGGTTAAGTCTTTATCAAACTGTAAAGGCTCATACTCTATCATATGCTTGTAGTGGTGTTAGTAAGGTCGCAACACAGAAATATGAACGACGTTATGTATATTATCTAGCTCCGGAGGTAACGCAACCTCGTAAGCTACCTCGCCAACCTTTCGCAGTATCTCAAAAGGTCCAATGAATCGGGGACTCAGCTTCCCTTTCTTGCCAAATCGAATCTTCCTTTTCCAGGGAGATACCTTCAGGAAAACGAAGCTTCCTACTCCAAATTCTCGATTCTGACGTTGATGATCGGCATACTTCTTTTTTCTGTCTTGAGCAAAAACCAATCTCGTTTGGATTATCTTGACAATCTCCGTAGTTTGTTGCACCATTTTCGGTCCCAACAGCTGTTGTTCACAAACCTCATCCCAGCACAATGGGGTCCTGCACTTTCAGTCGTACAATTGCTTCGTAAGGTGGCATGCCAATATTTGCATAGTAACTATTGTTGTAGGTGAATTTCACTAACGGTAGATGATCATCCCAGCTTCCTTTAAAATCCATAACACAAGCTCTCAGCATATCTTCTAGAGTCTGAATCGTTCGTTCGCTCTGGCCATCAGTCTGAGGTTGATAGGCCGTACTAATTCGCAATTGCATTCCCAAACATTCCTGTAATCGCTTTCAAAAATTTAACGTGA
Organism: Panax stipuleanatus; assembly: GCA_020205555.1. NCBI lineage: Eukaryota > Viridiplantae > Streptophyta > Magnoliopsida > Apiales > Araliaceae > Panax > Panax stipuleanatus. The sequence goes on along the minus strand of CM035124.1, from coordinate 77,731,051 downwards.
AACGCGAATCCCTGTCGGACACAATCCGATACTAGAACACCGTGTCTCGAAATAATTTCCTTAACGTACAGCTTCGCTAACTGATCCAAGTTGAATCTAATCTTGATCGGTAAGAAGTGCCCTAATTTTGTCAGTCGATCCACTATAACCCATATCGAATCAAAACCTTTCTAAGTCGATGGAAGACCAACCACAAAATCTATCGTGATGTGCTCCCTACTTCCATTCCGGAATCTCTAATAGTTGCAGCAATCCACTTGGTCTCTGGTGTTCTCCTTTGACCTTCTGGCACGTTAGACATCTCGCAACGCATTCAGCCACGGCTCTCTTCATATTCGGCCTACCAAAAATGCTGTTTGAGATCTTGGTACATCTTCGTACTCCCAGGGTGAATCGAATATCTTGAACTTTGAGCTTTGCCCAAAATTTCCTCTTTGACTTCTGGTACTGGCAGTACACAGATTCTCTCTTCAAAACGTAGCAGTCCATCATTATCAATCTTGAACTTTATCTCTTCACCATCGGTTATTCTCTTTCGGATCTTCTCACATTCCTTATCACTAAGTTGTACCTCTTTCACCTAGTCCACCAAGGTTGAACCGATAGTTACTTGGAATAACTTCTCATCCGACTCCTTCGATTGTTTAATTTCCAGTTCTAACTTAGCCATCTCATTCACCAACTATTCCTGAGCAGTTAGCAACATTAACTTCTCATGACCCTTTCTGTTTAAAGCGTCGGCAACCACATTAGCTGTACCCAGATGGTAAAGGATCTCGCAATCGTAGTCCTTGATTAGCTCCAATCATCTTCTTTGGCGCATATTTAAATCTTTCTGTGTAAAGATATACTTCAGACTCTTATGATCTGTGTATATCTCACACTTTTCTCCATAAAGGTAGTGTCTCCATATCTTCAAAGCAAACACTACTGCCGCCAATTCCAAGTCATGGGTCGGATACCCTTTTTTGTAGTCCTTCAGTTGACGTGATGCATAGGCAATGACTTTGCCGCTCTGCATCAGCACACAGCCTAATCCCTTATGTGAGGCATCACTGTATACTATAAAATTTCATGTACTATCAGGCAATGATAACACAGGCGCAATACTCAACCTCTTCTTCAGTTCTTGAAAACTCTCCTCACACTTTTCCGTCCAAACAAACTTAACCATCTTACGAGTCAAATTTGTCAACGGAGTTACGATTTTAGAAAAGTCTTGGATAAATCTTCTGTAGTAACCTGTCAATCCCAAGAAACTCCTAACTTCAGACAGTGTCTTCGGCTAATCCCAATTCATCACAGCCTCAACCTTCGACGGATCTACTGAAATCCCAACTTTGTCAATCACATGGCCAAGAAATTGCACATGTTCTAACCAGAATTCACACTTCGAGAATTTTGCATAAAGCTTCTCCCGTCTCAGCGATTCCAATGTTAGCCTAAAATGTTCAGTGTGTTCCTCCTCAATTTTGGAATAAACCAAAATGTCATCTATGAACACCCCTACAAATTTATCTAGGAATGGCTTAAAAACCCTATTTATTAAGTCCATAAATGCAGCTGGTGCATTCATTAGACCAAATGGCATCACTAAGAACTCGTAATGCCCATACCAAGTCCTAAAAGTCATCCTCGGTATATCCTCTCTTCTTACCTTTAACTGATGATATCCACTTCTAAAATCTATTTTCGAGAAGTATCTAACACCCTTCAGTTGATCGAACAAGTCATCGATCCTAGGTAAAGGATACCTATTCTTGATCGTGACTTTATTCAACTCCCTATAATCAATGCATAGCCTCATTGATCCATCCTTCTTCTTCACGAACAATACTGGCGCTCCCCACAGTGATACGATTAGCTGAATATACTTCTTATCCAGCAATTCTTGCAGCTGAACCATCAATTCCTTCATCTCGACTGGAGCCATTCTGTACAGGGCTTTCGATATTGGAGCAGTCCCCGGCACTAAGTCGATCACGAACTCTATTTCTCTATCTAGCGGAAGTGCTGGCAAATCGCTCAAAAATACGTCCACAAACTCCCTAACCACTGATATCTCTTCTATCTTCGGACTCTCCTTACGAGTATCCACTATGTACGCAAAATACCCTACACAACCTTGCTTTAATAGCTTCTTGACTTGTATAATCGTCAGACAACTCGCTTATCTAGGCTACTTGCTGCCATAAAACACTACCTTCAACAGAGTCGTAATTAAGGTTCACAGACTTCCTCTGGCAATAGATTGTCGCACCATGGTTGAACAACCAATCCATACCCAATATCACACCAAACTCCCCAAGTTTTATCGAAATCAAATCTACCCTCAATTCTTGAGCATTAATGTCCAATCTACAGTTCTTGTAAACAAACCTAAAAGGAATAACCTCCCTATTCGCAATCTCTATGTTGAATGGGTAAACTAATTCCTCTTTATGTAAGTGTAAGGTCTTAGCAAATTCATCAGATATGAATGAACAAGTAGCACCCAAATCAACTAATACAAAAGCATTAATACTATTGACCGGATCTATACCTGACACCACATCTTTTGACTGCACAGCATCCTGCACCGTCATGTTGAACGTTCTGGCAGTGGGTCGAACCGCCTACAGTGGTCCAGCGATAGTTAAAGTACTGCCGCTGCCATTTCCTCTGTTTTTTTTGTCCCACTTGCTGGCTTCCTCGGGCAACTTTGAGCCATGTGATCCTTATATCCACATGTGTAGCAAGCTCCCTTCTTCGGGTTAGGACAAATTGGAGCAATGTCGCCTTCCTGACAACCGTTTAAACATACCCGCTTCCTTCTCAGACACACTCCAGTGTGATTATTCCTGCATGTAGCACATGCTTCAATCCTTCTCTTCTGCTGACTTCCCTGTTGACTCCCAGCAGACGTGTAATCTCTCCACTTCCTTTTCTGGTTGATAGCACCGCTCCCACCAGTCTTGTTCTCTGTCTCGTTCTTCTTCTTCTTCTTATCCTAGTTGTATTTGGTCACCGCATCGCTTCCACCTTCAGTGAGGATGGCCTTTTCCAATACCGCAGAAAACGTATTCAGCTGGAATATGGAGACCTTACTGTAGGGCCAGGGCTTTAATTCCTGCTCAAACGTTCTCACCTTCCTCTCGTCGGTACTGACCTGGTACATCACAAACCTGGCTAGCTCGTTAAATTTCGCGGCGTACTCCAGGCACTGTCATTGCTCCCTATTTCAGCTCTAGAAACTGAACCTCCAACTGGTTCTATGAGCTTATGGGGAATTACACTTCAAAGAACATCTCTTTGAAATGGTCTCACGCTATAACACCTTCTTTTTCCCTAGTCTTATTGGCCTGCCACCAAAAGCTAGCTTCCGACTTCAATATGAATGTCGCGAAAACCATCTTCTGGTCCTCGTTAACTCTGGCCACATCGAAGACTTTCTCCATCTCCATCACCCATGTTTGGGCCTCTATCGGATTCACCGATCCTTGGAACTCCGGCAGTCCTACTGCTTTAAATTCCTTGAATGTAGTGCTCTGAACTTGCGGCTGATTCGCAAGCGCTCCCGTCAGTAGGTTCACTAATTGTTGAACCAAATTGGGATTCGTCCCGTCATTGTTGTTGTCGTTGTTGTTGTTATTAGTAGATCCTTCTGGGTTTTGATGTGTAGGTCTTCTTCTAGGAGGCATCTTTCTGTTAAAACATACTTTTATTAGATCCCTTACTCATTTTTTAAATACTCAAGTTCATACTTAAACATTAAAATAAAATAATTCACATCTGAACACATAGCACGTCAATAAACTTCGATATTTTATTCATTCATAGTTTTAAAACATAGAATATATAGCATCTCTGCTATTTACATCATCTTTCCTGAACTGAATAAGTTATAGGATTACATCATTATCTTATCCCATTATTATCTCAAATTCTGGGATTTACATTTATTTAATACATAATTAATGACTCTACTATCTAGGCATGTTAAGACGTCGTACAGCCTCTCTACGTTCTTCTTCCATCACCCGGAACACTGTTCTGCGATCCACCATGTACCACAGTAAATCTTTGAACTGAGCTGGGTAATAGAAAACACGATCCTGGACCCTATCTATAGCCGTATGGAAAGCATAGTCTGTCTCCCTCAGCTTGGCCTTCTTCACTTGAACCTCGTCTTCAGGTCGCTCTGCACGTCAAGTAGCCCTCAAGCTCGTTTCCTCCGCTCTGGCACGCTTCGCTGACTCCTCTTGGATGTCGTTCTTCAGCTTCGCTAGCTCAGCCAGTGCATCATCGCTTTCGCTCTCAACGTGGACTATATCCCACTTCGTGTTTCCAAGCTCATCGACCAACTCTTGAATCGTCTCATCTCTCTGTTGTATGGCAGTCCGACTCTCGTCTACCAGTTCCTCAAGCTTTTCGACTCGAACATGTAGCTCCATGTTACGGTCGTAGAACTCCTCGTACATCTCAGTGCTAGTCGAGTGAGATGGAAATTCCTCTTTCGGATCCTCCTCCTCTTCCTCTGACTCATCCTCGTCATCTCGGTCAGATACTGGCTCATGCTCCTGACCAGCTACGGTGATCAATGGAGATGGCTCTCTCTGAATCAACTGCTCCCAAATAATGTGGATGTCTCGGAGCTCCTCGTCCCTAGGCATCTGGGGTAACTCCTCCCTAGCCTGACTGGACTCTCCAACGTTCGTCATCCTGACAACATAATTTTAAAGTTTAATTATTACGTGATATCGATCAATACTCTTCGTGTACATAAACGTAAGCACATAACACATAAGGTAGTTTATTATCTTTAACTATCATCACTATCTTTTTGATCTCTTATAAGGCTATTACCTAAGGTTTCCCCGCCTAAGGTTCATAACCTAAGCATTGCTTTGATACCAACCTGTGACACCCCCAAATCCGGATACTTCACTTCCACGGGATTTGGTGCTCACTATCTAAATAAAATATAACTACTACCCATAATAAGGAATGCAAAATAAATTACAACCTTGAATAAATAATAAAATATTCCATATCAAAAGGATTACAATCTTGTTCAAAATATCCCAGGGTTTGCTAACATTAACGTCAATAAAATGTGAAAATAAAATATCATAGCATAAATAAAGTCTTATTACAATCACATCATAATTATAAATAAGTCTTCACTTGTTCATCTTGTTCTTGCCCTTACTAGTTGACGGAGCATCAACACTTTCAGCTTTAGCTGCAAGGGTTATATAATGCAAGAGTGCAGCAAACAAAAGCTCACTTGGAAAAACAAATGATAGTGATGACATAACCTAAATAACTTCAACTTATTCGAATAATATTTCTTTCATCAATAATAAAGATTTGAGTATGGAATATAGAATTCATCTGAGGGTCGTAAGACCTTGAACTATGTCCTAGGTGATAAACATTTCTTTTTAAAACCTTTAACAGTCGTTAGATTATATGGACTCTTAACTCGTACTTAGGGGAATCAGCCCTTCGTACCATGTATTGTGCATAAACATCTTAACACTTTCGCATGGTAATCCCCTATTAAATAGGGTTGTTCATCTCAGTATTTAATAACAAGTACGCACCAAAGAAAGTTTGATTTGGATAAGCTTCAAGAGAAATTTTAGAGTTCAACTATCATTAACTAAGTAATAGTTGAATAGACTTACAATAACAATAATTTAACAATAAAGGATTACGAAATAACTTATGCTTTAGAACTAAACATAAAGCAATTGAAAGATAAGATAGACCTTGCTTGAACAATTAAGTCAAGGTTACATTAACTCAATAATGAACTTTGATAAGATATTTATTCAATATATAATTGATAGAGAATACAATAACTTGCATATGAATAACAAGTTAAAATTAGGAAACTTGCTCAAGTAAAGTTTGAGTTTAGAAAACTTGCCTTAAGTGCAAGCTACAATTACACTCATGTTCCACAATTATCCTACATATTACATTACGTTTACAATATCAATTAGTTTCACAACCACTACGATTAACCGTTGAACTTCTTACTTATGTTCAACTTAATGACGTGGTTTGTAAACTTAACTCGCTAACTAACCATATACATGAGTCTAAACTCACAACATGCATATCACACGTGTATAACACTTTAAACTATCATAATCATACCCTATGATAACAATATCTAAGTTCATACATAACATGTTAATATGAGACTTCAAATTGTCTTATACATGTCAACAATATGTTATCTTATTATTTTATACACTTAACATGTCATCACATTAAGTTAGCTAATCATGTAATGCATAAAAACTACAAATAACCCAAATAAATTTTCCGGACAACAGGTACACCCGTTGGGGCGGGTGTTTTGCCTCAATAAGACCCGTCGGGCTGGGTTCCCTTGCTAGTGGGATTCCTGTTTCGCTAACTATGCAGAGAAAAAGCCAATTTGGCTTATTTCTTCGCACCAAAATTCGATTTTAACTAACACAATGCATATAAAACTTTATGAAAACATAATCTTGAACTTCTAACATTTTTTTAATATACATAAACACCACAACATATAATCAAAACACTTAATTTCACGATTTTGAAGAAAACACCATTTTTTAGCGTTCTTGAAGAAAATTGACACTTTGAGTTTGATTTTAAACCAAATCACGTAATTCAAATCGTATTAACTTCGTTTCTTAACATATTATCATAATTATGATCAATTTACATAACATATCACAATCAACCATAATTTTGATAATTTAAAGACTATTTTTCAAAATAAGTTCACTGTAAATTGCTATTAACATGATTTATTCATGTTCATCATACTTACATGAAATTAATCACTTAAACAACCATATGAATCATATATAACCATGTTATAACACATATTAAACATATATGAACCATATTACACAAATTCTCATAAAAATCAAGTTATAGAGAACTTATAACTACGAAAACAATGAAGAACATAATTTAATAAGTTAGAATAGAGTTAAATTATACCCTTTATTGTTTTAGGAGAAGATGATGATAGTGATGATGATTATCTTTTTTTTTAATTTCTCAAAGCCTAAATATAAACTGACACTATAGATATAATTACATATAATTGTAAAATATAACCTGACAATACTTAATACCCCTTATTAAATAATTATCAGTTATTTTTTTGTTTGAAAATCAAAAACCATAAGGCTTTGTTTGCAAAAACCATTTATTTATTAAAAACAGGTTTTTAGTAGTTAAGGCTCTATTTGGTAAAACAGGATTAAAACTGATGTAAGGGCCTTATTTGGCAAAACTAATTTAAAACCATTTTATTTTATTTTAATAACTCCTTTAACACATAGTTTTCAATGTCACACTTTATTTAATTAAATTCTAATATTTTAATTTAATTAAATACAAGCTAACATTCATTAATTAATTAAAATTGCCACATAATACTAAATTGCTATACAATTGTAATTCACTTATTAATCGTAATTCATGTAACAAATTAGTAAATCTGTAAATCTTTATTAACAATTATCACATAATATTCATCTAATTTAATTATTCTCAATTAAATTAGAACTACACCACACAATTACTTACACATCAATTTAATTAATCATATTGCACTTAACTAAATTATTCCACAACATAATCTCATAAATTATTTATTGAACTCAATAAATAAATCAACTAAAATATTTATTTAATTCAATAAATATTTATAATTAAATATAGAAAATTTCATTCGTTACACTTTTAGAATCATGATGATGATTATGCTAATGAGATCTAAATTCTTAGAAAGCTTAAAATTAAAATAGTTTTCAATCATTAGATTACTAAATATGGGATTAGTGAATCCGGATAGATCGGTACATATGTTGCTTACTCATTGGATGAGGATGATTGATCTCATGATCATTTGTGTGAAGACAATAAATCAAATATATAGGTGCTTATTAGAGAATAAGTACACTGAACGTGGCTCGCTAAGGAAAACCTAATAGAGTTTTACTCGCCTATCAATAGAAATTCATATAGTGATCGTAGTACAAGTAATCCTTAGACTTGAGATCATCATAGCATCTTATGTATGATGAGTTATACTTTAACATGTCCCTTAAGACCCTAAGGGCATATCAAAGGGTATGTGTGACGCCCCCAGAATAGGTCCAGTCAACCCAACCCATTCTGAGTCGCCAAATACATGGTACAGAATTCAAATACAAACTTTATATCATACGGTCGTGCAAAATACGACCACACAACTGTGAGTGTCAATACAAATATGTAGAAAATATTAAGATTCAAACTAAGTCCTCATTATAATTATTATCACACTACTTATCAGAAATAGTGAGGACTACTACTGCTCTAACTCGGACCATCACTCTGTCCCCCGACTAGTTCCCGCGACATTCTCATTTCCTGAAGAGGACAACAGATGAAAAGGGTGAGCTCAACTAGCTCAGTAAAGAATATTATGACTAAGATAATGAAAAATAAATTATCGTTAGCCTTCAATAAATCAGATAAAATATAATGGACAACCAATCTTAGATCAATATTCGCAGCGGAAATAACAATTCATTAGAAGAGTTAAGTAGAGAATGAAGTCTACTATCTTCTATGATTTAAAAGTCCATCATCCATGTTTATCCCTGTAACATCAATCAATATACATCTCGAATCAATATTCATCTTTGCACTACAGGCCAAAGATATTCATTTGTATCATCAGTGGTCATATTCATCTCAACACCTGTCATCTTTGCACTACAGGCCAAAGATATTCATCAGGTAATCATTCATCTTTGCTCTACAGGCCAAAGATATTCAGTTACATCACCTTTTAGGACTGAGAATGATGAAAAACATTTTAAAAAAATGAATCCAGTGAGATAAAAGACAAAGACTAAGGATTCGTATTTTAGTATATCCAATTCAAAAATACATCGTAATAATCAATTGTGGAGCAAAATTCAAGAATAGAGCTCAAAACTTGGATACAATCAAAGATAGTAACCTTAACAAGCAATTTGGACAAATAGAAAAAAAAATTAATTTTTTCCGTGAATAGTGCCGTATACGTGAATAGTGCCGTATACATGAATAGTGTCGTATACGTGAATAGTAACTCCGACGGAAAAAGTAAGAATTTTAACATAAAATCCATGCCAATATTTTGGTATAATGATATTGAAAAGAATAACATCATTTACGAAAGAAATAACATCCATTACCTCAAAAGAATAGTACTTCTGGCTGGAGTATCGGATATAATATCGAAAAAAACTTACACTGAATACTAATACTCAAAGTATTGAAATACTCACAAAAATACGCTCGATATTATAGAGAGAGAAAACTTCTGATTCTGGTGTAATTTTCAATTCTAACCTAAGCACCCTATTTATAGGAAAAGCTTAGGATGCCAAAGGAGACTAAATTAATAAAATAATATTATTATTTAAAAAAATCCAACCGCCTGCTAAAACTTTCAAAAGCCATCAGCCACCACAAGTGGGACCCACCCTCCATTAAAAAAATATTTATTTTCTGAAACTTCAATAATTCATAATAAATAGCCCCTTTGTCAGAAAAATACAAATGATGTGTCCTTTCCATAGGAAATTTAATTCTCTACAACTTTGCAGAAGGAAGTTTTTTCAAATTCCAAATATAAATTATCCGAAATCCATAAACAGATGATTTTCCACACCAAGATACTGATAAAAACACATCAGCACTAATTCCTTCTTTTATATCCACAAAATAAATATTTTCTTATCATATAAATTAATAATTAATTATTCACAAATAATATTACAGAACTACAATATTGACAACCAGGTCGTTCCCAGGAAAGAGGGGGCCTTCCGATAAGGACTTCTCCTTACTGGCGCGCAATTAAATAACCCCTTCTAGACAGAACTTCCTTAGACATTGTCAATAATGCTATCTAATAATATTATTCAAACAATATGAATTATTGAGTTGATAATGTGAAATACTGTGCAGTGACAATTATTGAATCAATAATACCAAAATATCAACTGTAGCCATTATTGAATCAATCATATAAAATGACAACGTAGCAATTATTGAGTCAATAAAATATCAACGTAGCAATTATTGAGTCAATAATATAAAATATTGAACAGTAATTACTGTAACAATTATTGAGTAATGGCTTCTCACGTAAGAATCAATAATTAGAATTACTGTGCAATACCGTGTGCTACTATGCAACACCGTGTATCACTGTATTTTAACCACCGGGTATTTCAACAGTACTAACGGTAATAACCACGCCGTTATTTTGTAAAAAAGTTATTTCTGTCGCTTTCTATATCCGACAGTTATTCCGTTGTGAGGGCCCACAAATAGCTGCGCCGTCGTACGAATATTCCCCGACAACAAGAATATTCCAAGACCAAACGAATATTCCCCGACAACAAGAATATTTTATAACCACTTGCTCATTTTAAAAATATTTGCACATTTCACCCATAACTTTCATATTTATCAAAACAACACCTTACTGTTTCGAAATAATATATAAAGAAAATTAAATCTTTATTCATAAAAGTTGGGGTCTTACAACCTCCCCTCCTTATGAAATTTCATCCTCGAAATTGACGTACGTACCTGGTATGTCGAAAAGGTGAGGATACCTCGCTTTCATTTCCGATTCCAACTCTCAGGTCATTTCCTCAATTGCATGGTTTCTCCACAAAACTTTAACTTGAGGTATAATTTTCGAGCGTAGGACATGCTCCTTCCTATCCAAGATTTTGACAAGTACCTCCTCGTACGTTAAATCTTCAGCTATCTCATCTGGTTCTAACTCAATAATGCGGTTTGGATCCTTCACATATTTACGTAACACGAATATGTGAAACACGTTATGAACACGAGACATGCTTGGAGGTAAAGCGAGTGTATAAGCCACATTTCCTATTCGGTCAAGAATCTCAAATGGACCAATGAATCGTGGATTGAGCTTTCCTCTCTAACCAAACCTCGTAACTCCCTTCCATGGAGCAACACGTAATAACACATGGTCCCCAATATTAAATTCCACGTCCTTTCGATGAAGATCCACATAACTCTTTTGTCGATCTTGTGCTGTTTGTATACGTTGTCGGATTATTTGGATCTTTTCTGTAGTCATACGTACCAACTCCGGTCCCAACAATGTTGCTTCACCCACCTCATCCCAACATACTAGAGAACGGCATTTTCTCCCATACAACGCTTCGAATGGAGCTACGCCTATACTTGCTTGATAACTGTTGTTGTAGGAAAATTCCACCAATGGTAAGTACTTATCCCAACTCCCTTTGAAGTCTAGAACACAGAGTCTCAATAGATCTTCAAGAGTTTGAATAGTTCTTTTGGATTGTCCGTCCGTTTGAGGATGATAAGCCGAACTGAATCGTAAATCCGTGCCCATAGCTTTCTGCAAACTGATCCAAAATCGTGAAGTAAATCTGGGGTCACGATCCGAAACTATGGATACTGGCATGCCATGCAATCTCACAATCTCATTCACGTACATATGAGCAAGACGTTCAAGGGAATAAGTCTCTTGTATCGGCAAGAAATGAGCAGACTTGGTTAATCTATCAACAATAACCCAAATCGAATCTAAGCCTTGAGAAACCTTGGGAAGACCCGTAACAAAATCCATCGTAATGTCTTCCCACTTCCATTTCAGAATCTCCAGTGGTTGCAATGGAACCTTCGGCACTTGATGCTCCGCCTTTACACGTTGACAAGTTAAACATCTCGAGATGAACTCCGCGATCTCTCTCTTCATATTGCTCCACCAAAATGTATGTCGAAGATCACGATACATTTTAGTACTCCCAGGATGGATTGCAAACGGTGTGTTGTGTGCCTCCATCATAATTCTATGCTTTAAGTCAAAATCGTTAGGAACACAAAGTCTGGAGTTGACTCGAAGTATTCCCTCTTCATCGATTCTTGCTTCTGGAATGGCACCTTCTTGCACCTTCTTCTTCATCTTCATCAGCTCCGCATCCGTAGCTTGAGCAACTTTAACTTTATCAATCAAAGCTGGTTCTACGCGTATATTTGACATCATTGCACTTGTTCCCACATATGATCTTTTACTCAACGCGTCAGCTACCACGTTCGCTTTTCCAGGATGGTATTGGATGGTATGATCGTAATCTTTCAACAGCTCAAGCCAACGTCGTTGCCGCATGTTGAGTTCCTTCTGAGTGAAGAAATATTTAAGGCTCTTATGATCCGTATAAATCTCCACTTTGTCCCCGTACAGGTAGTGTCTCCAGATCTTCAACGCGAAAACGACTGCTGCCAACTCTAGATCATGAGTAGGATAATTCCTCTCATATTCTTTGAGTTGTCGCGAGGCATAGGCTATGACTTTCCCATGTTGCATGAGAACACATCCTAACCCTTTGCCCGAAGCATCGCTGTAAATAACAAATTCATCCGAACCAGATGGTATTGTCAGAACAGGTGCCGAAATAAGTCTCCTCTTGAGCTCTTGGAAGCTCTTCTCGCATTCCTCTCTCCAAACGAATTTCGTATCTTTCCAAGTTAACTGAGTTAATGGATTAGCGATTCGAGAAAATCCCTCTACGAACCTCCGATAGTAACCAGCTAAGCCCAGAAAGCTTCGTACTTCGGTCACTGACTTAGGTTGCTCCCAGCTTTGTATTGCTTCAATCTTCGCCGGGTCAACAGATACTCCACGTTTCGATACCACGTGCCCAAGGAATGCTACTTCCTCAAGCCAGAACTCGCATTTCTTTAACTTGGCGTATAGCTTGTTCTCACGAAGCTTTTGAAGTACCAACTTCAAATGGTGTTCATGATCTTCACGGCTTTTAGAATAGATGAGGATGTCATTAATAAAGACAACAACGAATTGATCCAAATACTCCTTAAATACACGGTTCATCATATCCATGAAAGCAGCAGAAGCATTAGTCAATCCAAAAGATATGACTAAGAACTCATAATGCCCGTACCGTGTTCTGAAAGCAGTCTTTGGAATATCCTCAGTTTTAATCTTCAACTAATGATATCCAGAACGAAGATCGATCTTTGAAAAGAACTGTGCTCCTTGCAACTGGTCGAACAGGTTATCAATAAGAGGTAACGGATACCTATTCTTGATGGTGACATGGTTCAACTCCCGATAGTCAATACAAAGTCGCATACTCCCGTCTTTCTTCTTTACGAATAAAACAGGAGCACCCCAAGGAGACGTACTAGGACGAATAAAACCGATGTCTAATAATTCTTGTAATTGGATCTTTAACTCCTGAAGTTCAATAGGAGCCATTCGATATGGGGTTTTAGAAATGGATTTTGTACCGGGTTCAAGGTCAATAAAGAATTCAACTTCACGTTCTGGGGGTAGACCGGGAAGTTCTTCGGGAAATACATCAGGAAACTCATTAACAACGGAAATATCATTCAAATCTGATGTATTCTGGTTTAGATCAGTGACATGAGCTAAGAAAGCTTGACATCCGTTTTTTAATAAACGAATAGCTTTATGACTTGAAATGATATTGACTGATTTTAGTGGTTTGGTGATTTGGATTCGTACAACAGGTTGATTAGGAATATGAAAACTAATAACCTTACGAAAATAATTAATTCTGGCATGGTAATTGGTTAACCAGTCAATTCCTAAAATCACGTCAAATGCAAGTATTTTCAAAGATATAAGATCAACAGGTAAGGTAAGGGTACCAATCTGAATCAAGCAAGATTTGTAAACTGTGGATGTAACAAAGGTTTCTCCCAACGGAGTTTCAACAGATAAGTCAAAGTCTAATTTATCAGAAGTCAAGCTCAAACGTTGAGCACAAGCAGGTGAAATAAAGGAATGGGTAGCACCGATATCTAACAAGGTGTAAACTTCGCAAGAGTTTATGATCAGCTTACCCGTAATCACCTCGTGTGGATTCCTGGCGTTTTGGGCTGTCACGACAAACGCTCTTCCAGGAATCACCGACTTTGACTTGTCTGCAACCGCCTTTGGAATCACCACCCCCGCTGAATTTGGTTTCGCAACAGGACAATCTCGAGCTATATGTCCTTCTTTTCCACAGTTATAGCATCCTTTGAATTGTTGTGGGCAGTTTGGGCTGATATGTCCCTCTTTCCCGCATTTATAGCATACGACCGGTGGTCGTTCTCCTCCCCTCGAAATAGTTGATGCTGGTGCTGATGTCGACGTCTTTACGTTCTCATTGTTGTACCTTCTCTTCTTGAAATCTCCTCCCGATTCGCTTCTTCTACTATCATGGCCATGATTACCACCGGAGTGGTTACCGTTTCTGTCATACTTTCCTCCTCGCTGGTTGTCATTGCTCCGATGACTGCTGCCACCGGTACGACCTTGGTTGTGGTCATTATCTCGTTCTAACAACTGGGCCCTGTTCACTACATCCGAATATAGAGAAAATTTATGAGAAATAAGGTATTGACGTATTTCGGGTTTCAAACCTCTTAGAAACATCCGCGTCATACGTTCCTCATTCTCCACCAAATGAGGTGCAAACCTGGACAGCTCCGCGAACTTAGCCTCGTACTGGGATACCGTCATGTTATTTTGCTCGAGTCTGATAAACTCTACCTCCTTCATATGACGAATACTTTCAGGAAAGTACTTGTCATTGAACAGTTTCTGGAACGCTTCCCAAGACATCTTGAGTGCGGCAGGCTTGGTACGCTTCACGGATTCCAACCAGTAATCAGCCTCTCCACGGAACATAAACGTGGCGAATAGAACCTTCTGTTCCTCTGTACATCCCAAGACATCAAATATCTTGGTAATTTATTTAATCCATTTCTCCGCCATGATCGGATCTGGCTTTCCCAGAAACTCTGGTAGTCCCAATTCTTTGAACTGCTTGGCAGTGACAACTCGCGTGTTGTTATTATCTCCACCTGTATGTTGTACACGAGTCTCCCTCGTCTGATTTTGCATGAACTGCAAAAAACTTCTAAACATCTCATCGTTTATCGTCTGACCAGCGTTGTTTTCAGGATAAACATTGCCTTCTTGTTGCACGTTCTCCTGGTTAACGATTAAAGGTGTCTCCACAGTCTCATTCACTTCGTTGTTAACGTTCTCAGCTGCCATTCTCTAATACTGCCCTAAAACAAGGGTTAATTAAACAAATCAACATATCACATATTAACCCTATGCTCCGACTGACCAATTAAATACCACATAAGCTTAGGTAGGACATACTAGTGAAGGATTTACTCGTCTCTCCCCTCCTAGTTCTATTCCCCGATCTCCGCCAGAGATCATATCCCTAAGCTCTGATACCAACTGTGACGCCCCCAGAATAGGTCCAGTCAACCCAACCCATTCTGAGTCGCCAAATACATGGTACAGAATTCAAATACAAACTTTATATCATACGGTCGTGCAAAATACGACCACACAACTGTGAGTGTCAATACAAATATGTAGAAAATATTAAGATTCAAACTAAGTCCTCATTACAATTATTATCACACTATTTATCAGAAATAGTGATGACTACTACTGCTCTAACTCGGACCATCACTCTGTCCCCCGACTAGTTCCCGCGACATTCTCATTTCCTGAAGAGGACAACAGATGAAAAGGGTGAGCTCAACTAGCTCAGTAAATAATATTATGACTAAGATAATAGAAAATAAATTATCGTTAGCCTTCAATAAATCAGATAAAATATAATGGACAACCAATCTTAGATCAATATTCGCAGCGGAAATAACAATTCATTAGAAGAGTTAAGTAGAGAATGAAGTCTACTATCTTCTATGATTTAAAAGTCCATCATCCATGTTTATCCCTGTAACATCAATCAATATACATCTCGAATCAATATTCATCTTTGCACTACAGGCCAAAGATATTCATTTGTATCATCAGTGGTCATATTCATCTCAACACCTGTCATCTTTGCACTACAGGCTAAAGATATTCATCAGGTAATCATTCATCTTTGCTCTACAGGCCAAAGATATTCAGTTACATCACCTTTTAGGACTGAGAATGATGAAAAACATTTTAAAAAAATGAATCCAGTGAGATAAAAGACAAAGACTAAGGATTCGTATTTTAGTATATCCAATTCAAAAATACATCGTAATAATCAATTGTGGAGCAAAATTCAAGAATAGAGCTCAAAACTTGGATACAATCAAAGATAGTAACCTTAACAAGCAATTTGGACAAATAGAAAAAAATTTAATTTTTTTCGTGAATAGTGCCGTATACGTGAATAGTAACTCCGACGGAAAAAGTAAGAATTTCAACATAAAATCCATGCCAATATTTTGGTATAATGATATTGGAAAGAATAACATCATTTACGAAAGAAATAACATCCCTTACCTCAAAAGAATAGTATTTCTGGATGGAGTATCGGATATAATATCGAAGAAAACTTGCACTGAACACTAATACTCAAAGTATTGAAATACTCACAAAAATACGCTCGATATTATAGAGAGAGAAAACTTCTGATTCTGGTGTGATTTTTAATTCTAACCTAAGCCCCCTATTTATAGAAAAAGCTTAGAATGCCAAAGGAGACTAAATTAATAAAATAATATTATTATTTTAAAAAATCCAGCTGCCTGCCAAAACTTTCAAAAGCCATCAGCCACCACAAGTGGGACCCACCTCCCATTAAAAAAATATTTATTTTTCGAAACTTCAATAATTCATAATAAATAGCCCCTTTGTTAGAAAAATACAAATGATGTGTCCTTTCCATAGGAAATTTAATTCTCTACAACTTTGCAGAAGGAAGTTTTTCCAAATTCCAAACATAAATTATCCGAAATCCATAAACAGATGATTTTTCACACCAAGATACTGATAAAAATACATCAGCACTAATTCCTTCTTTTATATCCACAAAATAAATATTTCCTTATCATATAAATCAATAATTAATTATTCACAAATAATATTACAGAACTACAATATTGACAACCAGGTCGTTCCCAGGAAAGAGGGGTCCTTCCGATAAGGACTTCTCCTTACTGGCGCGCAATTAAATAACCCCTCCTAGACAGAACTTCCTTAGACATTGTCAATAATGCTATCTAATAATATTATTCAAATAATATGAATTATTGAGTTGATAATGTGAAATACTGTGCAGTGACAATTATTGAATCAATAATACCAAAATATCAACTGTAGCCATTATTGAATCAATCATATAAAATGACAACGTAGCAATTATTGAGTCAATAAAATATCAACGTAGCAATTATTGAGTCAATAATATAAAATATTGAACAGTAATTATTGTAACAATTATTGAGTAATGGCTTCTCACGTAAGAATCAATAATTAGAATTACTGTGCAATACCGTGTGCTACTATGCAACACCGTGTATCACTGTATTTTAACCACCGGGTATTTTAACAGTACTAACGGTAATAACCACGCCGTTATTTTATAAAAAAGTTATTTCTGTCGCTTTCTATATCCGACAGTTATTCCGTTGTGGGGGCCCACAAATAGCTTCGCCGTCGTACGAATATTCCCCAACAACAAGAATATTCCACGACCAAACGAATATTCCCCGACAACAAGAATATTTTATAACCACTTGCTCATTTTAAAAATGTTTGCACATTTCACCCATAACTTTCATATTTATCAAAACAACACCTTACTGTTTCGAAATAATATATAAAGAAAATTAAATCTTTATTCATAAAAGTTGGGGTCTTACAGTATGATTGGGTATAATTAATTATATGTGGAGATAATGAGTGATCAATAAAAAATCTACCACTTCTAGTAAAAGAAGAGCATGTCCTATGTGATTCGATAAATGACAGCTCAGTAGTCCTTGGGCAAGGCAAAATGAAATTAGAAAGTAGTTTCTAATTTGCATTATTAGAGTTTGTGCATTTAGGATTGAAATACATATAATTAAATAAAATAAGACTTGATAGTAATTCCATGTCTTATATTTAATTGAGACATTGTATGGTGGAAGGAATGAATTATACGGTAACTATTTACTCAAAGGTTCTTTTATGATTAATGTTGCAATCTATATTATCTGAAAAGTCGTTGAGCGCTAAGGGGGCTTACCCTTATTATAGAATAAATATTATTTATTTAAATAATTAATAGTTAAAATATTTATTTAAATAAAATTAGAATTATTCTAATTAATTTATTCACAACCGGTTTAATATGGAGAACCTATAGGGTTACACCATAAAAGGATAAATATTTATTTAAGAAGCAAATGGCATAATCAGTAATAATAAGTTAAGTATATTTAATTTAATATATAGTGATAGAATAAATTAAATAGCTTAATATTTATTTTTTAATATTTTAGAAATTTTAAATATAAATTAATAATAGGAGTCTTATTATTATTACTATTATTATTAGTTTAATTCCTAAAAGAGTTTGGAAATTAATTAATAAAAGTACTCTCCCATATTCCTAATAATATTAGGAGATAAATTAATTAAAAGAGTTTAATTAATTAAAATGAAACCCTAATCCTAAAATGTTTAGGAGGGTTGCCTGTATCTATAAATAAGAGGAGTCTTATTTTGATTTAGGGTTAATGCAATTTCTAATAGTTGGGAGAGAACACTTTTTTAGAGAGAAAAAAACTAGGGTTTAGCAAAAACACTCATCTTCTTAATATTTGTTCATCCTTGGTGGATCACCTCTAGAGGCCAAACATTTGGGTGGCTGACCTTGATCAAAGGAAGAATCACACCCGGTATATTCAAGTTGAACAAATGAAGGATTTGGAGTTGAACTAGTACATGAGGAAGCTCATATCTTCAAGGGTATGAATCTTATTCTTCTTCTTTTCGTTTAATTAATAATTGCGCTGAAGGATGATTCGGGTATATATGGTTTGTAAAAAATTTAAAACTCTAATATATCTCGCTTCCGCTTTATGTATGTAATTGTTGCATGTTCATGGATATTACAAACCTAACAGGGATAACAGTTCTATGACCTTTCCTTCATTGATCAACATCTGTAAAATTTCTTCTCTGGATTGGTTCAAGGGAATGAACTTTCTTTTAGCTACAAACTCTCTATATGCCTAAAATCTTGATTCCCTTACAACTTTATAAAAGTAGTATGCATACAAGTCAATCATGTATGATGATAACACATCTACTTTAGAGACGATCTTATTTATTTATTAATAAAAGTATTAACTTATTAAAGGCATTTAATTATATACATGATGCTATTTTTATAATATGTAAATAACTCATAGTTTTAAGCAATGCTTTTAGAATCATGTATGTAGGTGCTTATTGGAGAATAAGTTCACAGAACGTGACTCGCTATGGAATACCTAATAGAGTTTTACTTGCCTGTCAATAGGAATTCTTAATCTGATAGTAGTACAAGTGATCCTTGGACTTGAGATCATCAAAGTATCTTGTGTGTAATGAATTATACTTTGACTTATTCTTTAAGACCCTTAGGGTATATCAAAGGGTATGCTTGGTAAGTTACATATGGAGATAATGAATGGTCAATAAAAATCTACCACTTCTAGTAAAGAAGAGATATGTCCTATGTGATTCGTTAAATGACAACTCAGTAGTTCTTGGCCAATGCATAATAAAATTAGAAAGGAGTTTTTAATTTGCATTATTTGGACTTGTGCATTTTTCAATCGAAATACATATAATTAAATAAAATAAGACTTGACAGTAATTTCATGTCTTATATTTAATTAGGACATTGTATGGTGGAAGGATTGAATTGTACGATAACTATTTACTCACAGGTTCTTTTATGATTAATGTTGAAATCTATATTATCTGGAAAGTCGTTGATCGCTAGGGAGGCTTATCCCTATTGTAGAATAAATATTAATTTTTTAAATAGATTATTAGTTTAATTTATTTATTTATATAAGATTAGAATTGTTCTAATTGATTTATTCATAACCGGTTTAATATGGATAACCTAAAGGGTCACACCATAAAGGGAAGAATAATTATTTAAGAAAATAATGGCATAATTGTAATAATGCATTAAGTGTAATTCATTTAATTTATGTTGATAGAATAAATTAAATAGCTTAATGTTTATTGTTTAATATTTTGGAAATATTAAATATAAATTAATAAGAGGAGTCTTATTAATATTATTATAATTATTATTATTTTAATTTCTAAAAGAGTTTAGAAATTAATTTAATATTAGTACTCTCATTTATTCCTAATAAGATTAGGAGGCAAATTAATTAAATAAATTTAATTAATTATTTTCAATGTGGTGGGAAGCGTAAATTAATTAAAGGAGTCTAATTAATTAAATGAAACTCCATATCTAATAGGATTATAAGGGTTGACCAATATCTATATAAGAGGAGTCTTATAATAGATATCAGATGATGCAATACCAATTGTTGGAGAGTACTCCTTTTCTATAGTGGATAGAAACCTAGGGTTTAGCAAACCACCCTCCTTCTTGATTATTCCTCTTCCTTGGTGGATCACCTCTAAATGCCAAACACTTGGGTGGCTAACGTTGATCAAAGGAAGGAATCTAACCCGGATATTCAAGGAGACCGCGAAGAACAAGAGTTGAACTTGTACATGTGAAAGCTTCGTTCTATAAGGGTATGAATTCCATAACTTCTTATTTATCGTTTTAAATTAATAATTTGCTTAAAGGATGATCCGGGTAATGGTTTTGTAAAAAAATTTTAAACTCTGATCTACCATGTTTCAGCTAATTTTTGTAATTTGATTGCACCATGATTTTGTACAAACCTAACAGTGGTATCAGAGCTAAACCTTTATGCAATTATTAATTGTTTTGATTCCATATATGTATGGGTATGTATTTAGAATAATTTATTGGGCATAATTTAGTTGTATAAAATTATTTTTATGAAGAAAACAAATTGGCAAAATAGTTTTTTTTTCATGCTGATGGATTCCGTGGCTTTATGATTACAAGGGCTGTGATTTGTTTTGCCAAAAATGATGACCCAGGACTGGTTTTACAAAATTGAATAAGATTCAAAAAGGCGAACATACAGCTTGTTTGTAAAAGGAAAGTATTGGTATATAATATATATATTGTAACGACCCCAAAATTCATACAATATAATTCTCATCCTCGATCATTAGCAATACATCTTTAATATATCTTTACGTCATTATTCGATATTAAAATCACTAAAAATACGGAATATTTAAAATTTTTATAAATTTTCTTTCTATATTGCCCTGAATCGCAACCTTAACATTACAAATATTTGATTCAATTCTATTACATGAATCGCTACAACGAAGGGACTATACAAAGTCTTACATCACTAAGCAATATCCATTATACGTCGGATAGCTCAACTTACAACTTAACAATTAAGTTACAATGAAAACATCAACTACAATTTAAATTTAACAAAATTAATATTCTTTAACATTGATCTCTATAAATCACTTAACACGTATCTTTACCTTGCATTCTTGACCTGCAAAAATGATTATTTGCAAGAG
Source organism: Panax stipuleanatus (assembly GCA_020205555.1). Taxonomy (NCBI): domain Eukaryota; kingdom Viridiplantae; phylum Streptophyta; class Magnoliopsida; order Apiales; family Araliaceae; genus Panax; species Panax stipuleanatus. Next base: position 77,709,498 of record CM035124.1, on the reverse strand, counting down.
TGCGCTCGACAGCTCAGCAAGATCTAACAGTTTTCATGCATCACATAGCACATAATTAATATGCTCAATATTAAAGTAACATGGCATACATGCTTTAATCACATAACAAATATAAAGATTGAGTTCCTTACTCAATCAACATTATTAAATCAATCAATGTAGTCATAAGTTGACTTTAACATTTCATGCTTGCAACATATACAACATAGCATACTCTTTGCAATACAATTTAAAATAGTTCATAATATCATCAAGTTCACATAGAAAATAGGAACCGAAAGACTTGCATGGACTCGTAGATTACCAATTACCGAAAAATAGCTTAATATAATCTCCTTCATGATCCTACATAACGTATTACCATACGCATCAATTATTAGTCACCTAGCAATGCTTATCAAATGTCTAAGTAAATAATACTTTATACTTTCTAATTCTCTTCTATTTACTAGTTTGACACTCGCTGTCAAACCTTATGTATAATTAACAATATTAGTTAATTATCACATAGCTAATCCTAATATTTAGTTATCCACTTTAGGTTAACTCATTCCTCTTTAACTCATAAGTTAATAATTAATTACCACATAATTAATCACATCACATAGTCATTTTACATTTCTCATGATTAATCAACTAATAATTACATACTCATTTTAAATTATAATTAAACAAATTATGATTTGAACATCCACTTTAATCAAACTACAATTAAACAATCATAATTTATAATGAATCAACTACATCATGCATTAAATCATAATTTAAGCATACTTAACTTAACCCATTACTTAGATTATAAATACTCAATTTTTATTCATGCCCTCATTAAATTATAATTATATAAATTATAATTTAAATTATACTATTACCTTGATTATAATTATTCCAAATTATAATCACATATTAAGTTATAATTAAACAAATTATAACTTATAATCAATTAAACTATATCATGCATTATAATTACACAAATTATAATTAATCATGCAATTATCAATTTATAATCCATAATTAAACATGCATTTATTAAATTAAAATTACATAAATTATAATTTAAATTAACATCTAATTGATTAAAATAGATCAACTAATATTCATTATAATTTAACAAAAATTATAATTTAATTTAAACATTTACTCTTGATTATAATTATACAAATTATAATTAACCAATTCACCATTAAACAATAATTCAATTAATACTTTAAGGTTTTCAAAACCTCTTTTCTTTTACAATTACCAAATTGTCAAATTCATGTTATCAACATGCTATTGCAACTTAAATATATGATTATTATTCTAGCAACAATGTAACTTAGTCATAAAAATAAACTGCACACTTAAATAAAACTCACTGCCTCTGCCCAGGACACGGCGCAGCTGCGCAGCCATAAGCCTTGGCACCAGGCGCAGCTGCGCAGGTGACCAGCCTGAGAAAACCCAGTGGCGCAGCTGCGCTGCTTCTGGCTGTGCTCCCGGCGCAGCTGCGCAGGTACGCAGACAGAAGCAGGCAGTGCAGCCTCCCTGTTTCACCGATTAAACCCAACATGCCATCAAACGGCAATAACAAGCTACTAGAACAATGTATAGCATATACTTGATACAATACACTCATATAACATATCTCCAAACACAAAAACATTTAAACAACAATAATCAAAAGTTTTAGAAATCAAATTTGATATTTTCATAAAACTTATATATTTTATAAAACCATTCACTGTAAATCACTTTCTCAAGCAATTTAACTCTATATACATGCATTATATACGTAATTGAAGATAGCATCAAACAAATTCTTAATAAACATATTAACATATATCAATTTCTTCAAACTAAAATCAACCATAATACCTAAAACTCATATGAACTCATATGAACATAACTTTTCTATTAAAACATGTTTCTACAATCAATTTGATTTCTGAAAATCATTGTTTATGGCATCTAATTAAATTTATAAACAGTATATTAACAAAATTCCAACATATATTCAACAAAATTACTAACTTTCATGAAAAACGTTTTTACAGAGAAGTTCCACAACATAAAACACATTATTAAAACTAAATTTAGAAGTTATACCCTTTGATTATGCTTAGGAGAAGAAGATAATAGCTTAGCGAGAATTCTTTCAAGGTCTCTTTCCCCTTTCTTTCTCTTCTTCTTCCCTTCTTCTCTTTTCACTCCATCTTTCTCTGTGTTTTCTCTCTAACACAGACTAACCTTTGTTTTGTTCTTTTAACCAACGTATATACAAAATATACATACAACATATATACATAATATGTAACTTACAATATTAATGTATATAATAAATCCTATACTAATTACAATTAAAATAGAGGTTACACCTTTGAATTTTTTTTTAAAAGCCCTAAGGCTTGTTTGGCAAAACAAGTTATTTTACAAACAGATTTTTAGTAGTTAAGGTCATGTTTGGGTAAAACAGTTTTAAAACAAAAGTAAGGGCCTTTTTTAGGAAAAAATCATTTAAAAACTCTTTTCTTTATTTTAATAAATCCTTTTAACACATACTTTAATGCTACTCTTTAATTAATTAAATCTTTACATTCTAATTTAATTAATTAAAAGTCTAACATCAATTAAGCACATAAAATTATCACATAATTACAATTAATTGCTAATTATAATTGCATGTAACACTCATCACATTACTCATCTAATTTAATTATCTCAATTAAATTAGAACTATAACATAAAATCATTATATCAATTAAATTAAATACTAAATATTCATTTAATTAATATACTACACTTAATTACATTACTCCATAATAATCACATAATTATTTATTTAACTCAATAAATAATTCAATTAAAATATTTATTTACTCCAATAAATATTAACATTAATATTTAAATTATCTTCACATAGATTCACATATTTCACCATATATGACACGTACTCACATACTTAAACTCAAAACATCAGATAATAAGAATTTTATTTATTAAATTCTCATTTATAAATTCTAAAAATCTGGGATGTCACATTCTTCCCTCCTTATAAGGATTCCGTCCTCGGAATCACCGAAACCCTACCTTACTCAAGTTTTCACAAAAATCTCTTTCACAATTTTATTGTTGAATAACTTTAACTCATTATCATAACGACATTTATATAAACTACACATATATCTCTACTAAATTCACATCTTCAACAAGGTTAAGATTTTATTACTTAACCTTCAATCAAACACAATCGTATATCAAATATAATATATTTTTTTTAACTCATTCCTTCCCTTACTAAAGATCATTACCATATATTCTACTCGTAGAATTAATATACTATATAATTCACCATCTATAATTATTCGGGTTATCACATTCACCCCTTCTTCTAAGAATTTCGTCCTCGAAATTCAAGTCTATCAATCTATATATATCATTCTATCAAAATAGATTTTTACGTTAATCTCTATTCACTGGATTAAAGCGTTCAACAACTACTTCTTTCTAAGCAATATCCTTCTCGCTACATTCTCCTTCAGAATAATAAGAATCTTCCACAATTGCTGAATAATTGGGAAGCGATATAAACAACTCAGGAATTTAAAAGATTCCAAATCATGCTGATTAGTCGCAAGACCTTGAACTTATTTTTAGGTTTATTAGTGCTTCACCCCCGGTACTTCACACTATAAAACCGCATCGGTACTCTAGGTGGCCAGCCTATCGTACTCCTACGTCGGGCCCAAACGTAGTACATCGTAACGACTATATGCGTTACACTCGGAACTATTGTCTCCGATAACATGTCCCCTTTTATAGGGTTGTTCACCTCAGCTTCTTAACATCTGAATCTATACCAAAACAATTTGGTTTGGCATAGTTTGACCAAAAACGCTCGAATTTTATAAACATCTTTCAATATTTGTCTAGCTGAATCAAGTAGCATAGACTTCGAGCAACAATTCGGACATCAATCAAAATATACATATATGTATATATACTTAACCAACTCAAAATATATATATTTTTTTCCGTTTAAAGAAACTAAAAGTAAATAAATCTCTTCTTTTTTTTTAAGAAAAGTAAAATAATAAGTAAATCTTTTCATAATATCCTAATACCGTACCGTAGTAATGATACGTTGAGGATTTCGTCATTACATGACGTCGTCATACTACATCATACCATAGTGGGCTGACGATCATACTGATCACATCCAACACTAGGTTTAACTGCATTGATAACTTCCTCGATTATTTTTACACTATATCAAATGATGCATATGAAATACATTTTGAAGATTTAAAATCATTTTGTCCAGCTGAAGCAATTAGCATAGACATGTGAATAATAGCACTATTTTAAAAATTCATTGGTTCCATCATTGATCCAATATTTTTCACGAAAACAGAAGTGCAACATCAGCACGAAGTCAATAAATTTCAAAAAACTAGCAAAGCTAGGAGATTTAGAATATAAAAATTTTCTCCGTCAATATAAATCTTTACTCCACCATTACTTAATCATTCTATCAATCTTAAATAACCTCAATGCTGTCGCTACCATAACCTTTCTATACCCAGTATAGTTCATCGAACTTACCACACTTTGGAAGTTCAGGAACTTGCCACAATAATATGAGTTTAAGAACTTGTCCTAGCAATATGTAGTCAAAGAACTGATCAGAGACTGTCCATATGCTTAGGGGTTCAAAAACGTATATACGACTATGAGTCACGAACTTACCATAAGTATGAGTTTTAAGAACTCGCCTAACCTTAAGATCATCTAATGTAATCTTAATATCATCTAATCTAATCTCTAATGACTCTAACTATCAAATATACTATGAGAAAAGAATCACCTTCTCGTCATATATATCGATAGCGCGACACCAACCTTCCAACGATTATCAATATGATAAACCAAGTGTAAGCACAAAACCCTGCCCATACAGAAGTTTGTACAACTCAGCCACCACATGAGTCCTCAATTGAAATCCCACTTAACTTTATCTTACTTATAACTTCTTATCCTATGCTCGATACAGACATTCTGTATCCCATCATTTATAACTCCTCGTGAGTTAATCTCGTACTATCTCATAGTACATTCTCGTTATAGTCTCAAACTATAACTATTCAGTCATTACAGATCATCTGTCTTTCAACTTATAAGATATCACGTCGTGATCTTATTCTATAATCATCTCCCTTATGATTATTCCTTATCTCATTATCGTTTTATTTTAAAACTTCTTATCTATACTTATATCATATTATACCATGATTTCAGTTATGCTTTTAATCTCATAGACTTCGTTTATTCATCGTTATTCGTTAACTATATTATTATTGGAGTTAGACAACTCCTGATTCTAATCTACATATCTTTCCAAGATTCTTCTTTGAATCTTTTTGTTTATTAAACAACTCTTCCTTTAAGAATTTCTAACTTCGTTCATATAGTTCAATATTTTATTCGAATTTCATTCCTCGTTATCCTCACTTTCTTCTTATAACATTACTAGGACTTTGATAGTAGTGTGCATACAAACTAATCATGTATGATGACAAAGCACATACTTTGTAAACAATCTTATTTATTTATTAATAAAATATTCATTTAAGGCATATAATTATCTACATGGTGCTGTTTTTATAATATGTAAATAACCTATAGTTTTAAGCAATGCTTTTAGAATCATGATGAGATTATGATAATGAGATCTAAATTCTTAGAAAGCTTAAAAACTAAAATAGTTCTCAATTGTGGGATTACTAAAATGGGAATTAGTAAATCCGGATAGATTGGTACATATGTTGCTTGCTCATTGGATGAGGATTACTGATCTCATGGTCATTTGTGTGGAGACACTAAAGCAAGTATGTAGGTGCTTATTGGAGAATAAGTTCGCTGAACGTGACTCGCTATGGAATACCTAATGGAGTTTTACTCACCTGTCAATAGGAATTCCTAATGTGATAGTAGTACATGTGACCCTTGGACTTGAGATCATCATAGTATCTTGTATATAACAAATTATACTTTGACTAATTCCTTAAGGCCTTTTAAGGCATATATAGGGTATGCTTGGGTGTAATGAGTTACATATGGAGATAATGAATGATCAATAAAAAATCTACCACCTCTAGTAAAAGAGGAGATATGTCCTATGTGATTCGTTAAATGACAACCCAGGAATCCTTGGCCAAGGTAGAATGAAATTAGAAAGAGGTTTCTAATTTGCATTATTTGGAGTTGTGCATTTTCTAATCGAAATACATATGATTAAATAAATTAAGACTTGACAGTAAATCCATGTCTTATATTTAATTGGGACATTGTATGGTGGAAGGATTGAATTGTACGGTAACTATTAACTCACAGGTTCTTTTATGATTAATGTTGAAATCTATATTATCTGGAAAGTAGTTGATCGCTAGGGAGGCTTATCCCTATTGTAGAATAAATGTTATTTATTTAAATAGATTATTAGTTTAATTTGTTTATTTAAATAAGATTAGAATTGTTCTAATTGATTTATTCACAACCGGTTTAATATGGAGAACCTAAAGGGTCACACCATAAAAGGAAGAAGAATTATTTAAGAAGAAAATGGACATGATAGTAATAATGCATTAAGTATAATTAATTTAATCTATGATGATAGAATAATTTAAATAGCTTAATGTTTATTATTTAATATTTTAGAAATATTAAATATAAATTAATAAGAGGAGTCTTATTAATATTATTATTATTATTATTATTATTTTAATTCTAAAGGAGTTTAGGAATTAATATAATATCAGTACTCTCTCTCAATCCTAATAAAGATTAGGATATAAATTAATTAAAAGTATTTAATTAATTAAAACCCTATTCTAATTGGATTAGGAGGGTTAACCTAATATCTATGTAAGAGAGTCTTATATCAGAAATAAGGTACGTGAATTTTTCAAGAGTTGGGAGTACACATATTCTATAGAGATAGAAACAAGGGTTAAGCCAATAACCCATCTTACTGAGTTCTTCATCTTCCTTGGTAGATCACCGTTAGAGGCCAAACATTTGGGTGGCTGACATTGATCAAGGGAAGGAGCCACTACAGAGGAATCAAAGGAATCAAATGAGTAGAACTTGTACCTGAGGAAGCTTGGATCTTCAAATGTATAATTCTATTTTTCTCCTTCCTCATTCACTGATAATTGATGCATAAGAATGATCATGGTAATGGGTTTGTATAAATTTTTTGAAAACCTAGTTTTTTACGCTTCCGCCCTAATTATGTGATTTGATTGCATGATTGCGTTACGTATAATCCCAACAGTGGTATCAGAGCCAATCTTGTGCTAATTATCAGTCTATGTGATTCCATACATGTATAATATGCGATTGGATCGAGTTCTGGGCAACAAAAATTTTTCTAATTCTGCGAAGCTGCGCCGATTCCTGGCCTTCTTGCTGCGCAGCTGCGCCAGTATCTTGGCCTGGTTTTCATGCTGCGCCGGTTCCCTTTATATTCCTGGCGCAGCTGCGCCACTAACAGAATCTGATTTTTTTTTGTTTTATTTAATTAAATGAATGATTTTTTTAATTAATAAAGATTTAAAATAAAGATGTTTATTTTATATGAAATGAGATTTCAGAATTGCTAAAATTAAAGAGTTTAATTTGGAATTATTTTTGAATGAAATAAAGGAGTTTATTTTTCCAAAAACAAAGTTTAGCAAACTTTTGCCCATTAACTGATATTAATACATATACGGAATGAATTTACTTTCATGAGATGAATAAGTTTTATCGATACGTATGATGATATGTATGGTAATAAAAGGGATTGATTATGGACTATGACCAATGTGATTGGATTTTATTTTGGATGAATACTTAAATGTATGGGTTTTATAAAATGGGGTCTGCGTACCTCGTCTTCTCTGATTTTATTCTCGGTGTAAAATTCTATCTCCCTTCTATGTACTTTCCCTTGACTGCTGATCAAGGTTTCTATTTAAAAATAATTTATGTAATAGAGATAGTTAGAATTATCTTGAAGAAACTGGAGACCAAGGAGCAAGGAGCGGGTGAAGACCCGTTTGTATGGAGCCCGGGTTTAAATGTAACAGTTACGTTTAAATTTAAATTTTTGCACTCCTAGGTTTGACCTTTTGGTTCACTTGGTGGCTCTAGTGAACCAAACTAGAATAAAAGTCCATAATCAATCCGGGTAGAATATAGTATTCTATATTGCATGCTAAATATTATATATATTATATTTTATACAAACATGCTTCGCATGTTTAATAAAATGACGCGTATTTTATATATATATGTGCATGCGCGCTTAAAAAGATGAGACAAATAATAACAAACCCCTCAAAGAAATATTATTAAGTCTGAAGCGTTCAAATGATATTTGGAATATCGAACGTCGCCTTCTAGCATGATTAGTTAATAGAGTATTAAATATTTAATATGAGTTTGTTGTGCTATCCACAAGGCGAGTATTGAATATTTAAGATGTTAATTAATCACATTTGATGCTTATCAAGAAAATTGAACAATCTAGTCTTGTTGTGCTATCCACAAGGACGAAAATTTTTCTTTTTTGAATTTATGGAAGTGCTAGGCTGGACTTAACTTAAATCATTTTAGTTCGGATGTGCACACACATGACCATTATGATTTAAGAGGCAAAATAAAAGGAGTTACATGGTGATGTAATTGACAAGAGTTGTCTACCTATTTATTTGTATATCGCTTGTTGTGCTATCCACAAGGTTATATACATTTGAAATGGGATCCTTAATCTCACTAGTAAATCTTTAATTAGATGTTGCCGAACTATATGAGTGAGGGTAATATAGTTTGATGAAAATAGTGGGAGATACCAATTTAAAATAAAGACCTAAATTTATTTTGGTATGAAAAGTTAATAAAATGAATGTTTGCTAAAATGTTGTCTTTTCACATGCAGAATTTTAAAAATGTCAAAATCACTAATCTCACTACGAAGCATACTTGATGCAAATAAGCTTACCGGCCCGAATTATGAGGACTGGCTAAGAAATCTGAGAATTGTTCTCACTGCTGAAAAGATTTCTTATGTCCTAAATTCCACTATCCCTGAATCTGTTTCAGAAACAGCCTCTGAGGAAGAGATTGCCACTTTCAATAAGTGGCAAGATGATGCATCTGTGGCTCAATGCATCATGCTCGCATCCATGAATAACGAGCTTCAGCAGTCAGCACGAAAAAATGGATGCTCCTGCTATGCTGCTTCACCTCAAGGAGTTGTATGGTGAACAGAGTAGGACTGCTAGATATGAGATATCTAAGGAGCTCTTCCGATCTCGGATGACCGAGGGCACTGTCGTCGAGACTCATGTTCTGAAGGTAATCAATTTGATTGAACGCCTTGGACAGCTTGGGTTCGTCATGGATGGGGAGTTGAGTCAAGACTTGGTCTTGCAGTCACTCCCTGAGACCTTCTCGCAGTTTGTGGTTAATTTTCACATGAATAAGCTAGATGTCAGCTTACCTGAGCTGCTTAACTTGCTGAAAACTGCAGAAGGTCACTTCTCATCCAAGAAGAACCATGTCTTGATGGTGGATTCTTCCAATAAAAGGAAGAGGCCCAAGGTGTCTTCTGAAAAGAAAAAATCTATGAAGGCTAAGGGAAAAGGGAAAAAAATGAGCAAAAGAAACCTGAACCAGCTAAAGGAATATGCTTTCATTGCAATGAGCCGGGACATTGGAAGAGGAACTGCAAGAAGTTTCTAGCAGAGAAGAAGCTTGGAGAAGCTTCGACTTCCAATCAAGGTTTGTTTATGATTGAAATTAATTTTTCTGAAAGTCATAATTCTACTTGGGTATTGGATACCGGCTGTGGTTCTCACATATGTAATACTGTGCAGGGACTGGTCAGAAGTAGAAAGCTGAACAAAGATGAGGTGATCCTACGAGTGGGAAATGGAGCAAAAGTTGCTGCATTAGCTGTAGGAACTTATTGTTTAGCAATGCCTTCGGGCAAATCCATTTATCTTAATAATTGTTATTATGTTCTGAATATTATTAAAAACATTATTTCAATTTCTGTATTGGATATGGAAGGTTTTCACATTATTATAAAGAACAATGGTTGTTCTATTTATAAAGACGATGTTTTATATGGTATTGGAAATTTGCGAAATGGACTTTATACACTTGACTTACAAGAAAATATATTTCAAATTGAACAAATTAAGAAAAGGAAAAGAGATGATATTAATTATACCTATATGTGGCACTGTAGACTCGGTCATATCAATGAAACAAGATTATCCAAGTTGCATAAAGATGGGCTCCTCGAGCTATCTGATTATGAATCATATCCAACTTGTGAATCTTGTCTCATGGGTAAAATGACTAAATCTCCTTTTAGTGGAAAAGGAGAGAGAGTTACAGAGTTGTTGGCATTGATTCACACAGACGTTTGTGGACCTATGACAACAAGTGCAGTGGGTGGGTATTCTTATTTTATTACTTTCACTGATGATCACTCAAGATTTGGATATATGTATTTAATGAAATACAAATCAGAATCATTTGAAAAGTTCAAAGAGTTCAGAAGTGAAGTAGAGAAACAAACGGGCAAGAGTATTAAGATACTTCGATCAGATCGAGGTGGAGAATACTTAAGCAGTGAGTTTCTCAATTATCTCAGAGAAAATGGTATAATCTCACAATGGACTCCTCCAGGTACACCACAGTTAAATGGAGTATCTGAAAGGAGAAATCGAACACTATTGGACATGGTTCGATCCATGATGAGTTTTACCGACCTTCCAATTTTCTTCTGGGGATATGCCCTAGAAACGGCTGTATACCTACTTAACAAGGTACCTACCAAATCCGCCCCAAAGACTCCATATGAGATGTGGAAAGGGAGGAAACCAAATCTTAAGCATGTTAAGACTTGGTGTTGTCCAGCTTATGTCAAAAAGTTTGAAAATGATAAGCTACAGACTAAATTCGATAAGTGTAGATTTGTGGGATACCCTAAAGAAATCGTAGGGTATTATTTCTATCATCCAACTGATCAAAAGGTGTTTGTTGCGAAACATGCTACCTTCTTGGAGAAAGAGTTTATCCATGAAGGGGTCAGTGGGAGCAAGATATATCTTGAAGAAGTTCAAGAACCACAAGTTACCACGGACCAAAGTCAGGTACCTAACCAAGTAGAAGAACCCACTGTACCACACCATGTTCGTAAATCTAGGAAGAGTACCGAAGATACCTGAGAGGTATGGATTCGTTATAGAGGATGACGATGAGGTACACATCATGAATGATGATGATCCATTGAATTACGAACAGGCTATGAGTAATAAAGACTCAGGAAAATGGCTTGAAGCCATGAAATCCGAAATGGACTCCATGTATGAAAACAAAGTATGGTCTTTGGTTTCACCACCTGAAGGTATTAAACCTATTGGGTGTAAATGGGTTTTTAAGAAAAAGACTGGAGCAGACAGGAAAGGTAGAGACCTATAAGGCCCGACTGGTTGCAAAAGGTTTCAAACAAAGACAAGGAGTTGACTATGATGAAACCTTCTCACCAGTAGCCATGCTCAAGTCCATTCGGATTTTGCTTGCGATTGCAGCTTACCACGACTATGAGATCTGGCAGATGGACGTGAAAACGGCCTTCCTCAATGGGAAACTTGAGGAGGATGTGTATATGACACAGCCAGAGGGATTTATTTCAAAAGTTGGAACAAATCAAGTCTGTAAGCTACAACGATCCATTTATGGGTTGAAGCAAGCTTCTCGTAGATGGAACATTCGTTTTGATGAGACAATCAAAGAGTTTGATTTTATCAAAAACGAGGATGAACCATGTGTATACAAGAAGGTTAGTGGGAGCGCAGTATCATTCCTTGTATTATATGTTGATGATATATTACTGATAGGGAATGACATTCCTATGTTACAATCCATTAAAATCTGGTTATCTAAAAACTTCTCCATGAAGGACTTGGGTGAAGCATCCTATATTTTGGGGATAAAGATATATAGAGATAGATCTAAAAGGATGCTCGGCTTATCCCAAGGAACGTACATTGATACGATGCTAAAGAGGTTTAGCATGGAAGATTCCAAAAGAGGTCTCATGCCGATGAGCCATGGAATAAATCTCTCCAAGAAACAGGCCCCAAAGACACCTAAGGAGAGAGACCGTATGAGTAAGATCCCTTATGCTTCTGCAATAGGATCTATCATGTATGGTATGATATGTACTAGACCGGATGTTGCTCACGCACTTAGTGTAACAAGCAGATACCAGTCGAATCCAGGAGAAGAGCACTAGAAGGCTAGTGAAAAATATCCTAAAGTACTTGAGAAGGACTAAAGATATTTTTCTTGTCTACGGTGGGTCTGAATTAAAACTCGAGGGAATTCACGGACTCAAGTTTTCAAATAGACCAAGATGACAGTAAATCTGTTTCAGGGTATGTGTTTACCTTGAACGGAGGTGCAGTGAGTTGGAAGAGTTCCAAGCAGCAAACGGTTGCTGATTCAGTGACAGAGGCAGAGTATATAGCTGCAAGTGAAGCTGCAAAGGAAGCTGTTTGGATGAAGAAGTTCATAACTGAACTTGGTGTGGTTCCTGGCATTGGAGAAGCAGTTCCCGTATACTTTGACAACACCGAAGCGGTTGCACAGGCTAAGGAACCCAGGTCTCATCAGAAATCTAAACACGTGTTGCGGCGATTTCACTTGATCAGGGAGATCATTGAAAGAGGAGACGTCACCTTGGAGCGTGTAGACTCTCAAGACAACATTGCAGATCCATTTACTAAAGCTTTAACACAACAGCAGTTTGATCGTCACTTAGAGAAGATGGGTATGAGATACCATGGCGATTGGCTTTAGTGCAAGTGGGAGATTGATAGTAGTGTGCATACAAGCCAATCATGTATGATGACAAAGCACGTACTTTGTAAACAATCTTATTTATTTATTAATAAAATATTTATTTATTAAAGGCATTTAATTATCTACATGGTGCTGTTTTTATAATATGTAAATAACCCATAGTTTTAAGCAATGCTTTTAGAATCATGATGTTGATCATGCTAATGAGATCTAAATTCTTAGAAAGCTTTAAAACTAAAATAGTTCCCAATCATGGGATTACTAAAAAGGGGATTAGTAAATCCGGATAGATTGGTACATATGTTGCTTGCTCATTGGATGAGGATGACTGATCTCATGGTCATTTGTGTGGAGACACTAAAGCAAGTATGTAGGTGCTTGTTGGAGAATAAGTTCACTGAACGTGACTGGCTATGGAATACCTAATGGAGTTTTACTCGCCTGTCAATAGGAATTCCTAATGTGATAGTAGTACATGTGACCCTTGGACTTGAGATCATCATAGTATCTTGTATGTAACAAATTATACTTTGACTAATTCCTTAAGGCCTTTTAAGGCATATATAGGGTATGCTTGGGTGTAATGAGTTACATATGGAGATAATGAATGATCAATAAAGAATATACCACCTCTAGTAAAAGAGGAGATATGTCCTATGTGATTCGTTAAATGACAACCCAGGAATCCTTGGCCAAGGTAGAATGAAATTAGAAAGAGGTTTCTAATTTGCATTATTTGGAGTTGTGCATTTTCTAATCGAAATACATATGATTAAATAAATTAAGACTTGACAGTAAATCCATGTCTTATATTTAATTGGGACATTGTATGGTGGAAGGATTGAATTGTACGGTAACTATTAACTCACAGGTTCTTTTATGATTAATGTTGAAATCTATATTATCTGGAAAGTCGTTGATTTCTAGGGAGGCTTATCCCTATTGTAGAATAAATGTTATTTATTTAAATAGATTATTAGTTTAATTTGTTTATTTAAATAAGATTAGAATTGTTCTAATTGATTTATTCACAACCGGTTTAATATGGAGAACCTAAAGGGTCACACCATAAAAGGAGGAAGAATTATTTAAGAAGAAAATGACATGATAGTAATAATGCATTAAGTATAATTAATTTAATCTATGATGATAGAATAATTAAATAGCTTAATGTTTATTATTTAATATTTTAGAAATATTAAATATAAATTAATAAGAGGAGTCTTATTAATATTATTATTATTATTATTATTTTAATTCTAAAGGAGTTTAGGAATTAATATAATATCAGTACTCTCTCTCTCTCAATCCTAATAAAGATTAGGATATAAATTAATTAAAAGTATTTAATTAATTAATTAAATAAAACCCTATTCTAATTGGATTAGGAGGGTTAACCTAATATCTATATAAGAGAGTCTTATATCAGAAATAAGGTACGTGAATTTTTCAAGAGTTGGGAGTACACATATTCTATAGAGATAGAAACAAGGGTTAAGCCAATAACCCATCTTACTGAGTTCTTCATCTTCCTTGGTGGATCACCGTTAGAGGCCAAACATTTGGGTGGCTGACATTGATCAAGGGAAGGAGCCACTACAGAGGAATCAAAGGAATCAAAGGAGTAGAACTTGTACCTTAGGAAGCTTGAATCTTCAAAGGTATAATTCTATTTTTCTCCTTCCTCATTCACTGATAATTGATGCATAAGAATGATCATGGTAATGGATTTGTATAATTTTTTGAAAACCTAGTTTTTTACGCTTCCGCCCTAATTATGTGATTTGATTGCATGATTGCGTTACGTATAAACCCAACAGACTTCACACATCCTACACTTCCACGTATGTGAAAATAATCACCTTTTCATTATACGTAACTTAACTTAACTTCTCATTCTCTAAAGTCATAGCCTAAGGTACTCTTACCTAAGGTGTATAACCTATCAGCATTGATACCAACTGTAACGACCCCAAAATTCATACAATATAATTCTCATCCTCGATCATTAGCAATACATCTTTAATCTATCTTTACGTCATTACTCGATATTAAAATCACTAAAAATGCGGAATATTTAAAATTTTTATAAACTTTCTTTCTATATTGCCCTGAATCGCAACCTTAACATTACAAATATTTGATTCAATTCTATTACATGAGTCGCTACAACGAAGGGACTATACAAAGTCTTACATCACTAAGCAATATCCATTACGTAGATTATAAATACTCAATTTTTATTCATGCCCCCCAAAATTCATACAATATAATTCTCATCCTCGATCATTAGCAATACATCTTTAATCTATCTTTACGTCATTACTCGATATTAAAATCACTAAAAATGCGGAATATTTAAAATTTTTATACACTTTCTTTCTATATTGCCCTGAATCGCAACCTTAACATTACAAATATTTGATTCAATTCTATTACATGAATCGCTACAACAAAGGGACTATACAAAGTCTTACATCACTAAGCAATATCCATTACTTAGATTATAAATACTCAATTTTTATTCATGCCCTCATTAAATTATAATTATATAAATTATAATTTAAATTACACTTTTACCTTGATTATAATTATTCCAAATTATAATCATATATTAAGTTATAATTAAACAAATTATAACTTATAATCAATTAAACTATATCATGCATTATAATTACACAAATTATAATTAATCATGCAATTATCAATTTATAATCTATAATTAAACATGCATTTATTAAATTATAATTACATAAATTATAATTTAAATTAACATCTAATTGATTAAAATAAATCAACTAATATTCATTATAATTTAACAAAAATTATAATTTAATTTAAACATTTACTCTTGATTATAATTATACAAATTATAATTAACCAATTCACCATTAAACAATAATTCAATTAAAACTTTAAGGTTTTCAAAACCTCTTTTCTTTTACAATTACCAAATTGTCAAATTCATGTTATCAACATACTATTGCAACTTAAATATATGATCATTATTCTAGCAACAATGTAACTTAGTCATAAAAATAAACTGCACACTTAAATAAAACTCACTGCCTCTGCCCAGGACACGGCGCAGCTGCGCAGCCATAAGCCTTGGCACCGGCGCAGCTGCGTAGGTGACCAGCCTGAGAAAACCCAGTGGCGCAACTGCGCTGCTTCTGGCTGTGCTCCTGGCGCAGCTGCGCAGGTACGCAGACAGAAGCAGGAAGTGCAGCCTCCCTGTTTCACCGATTAAACCCAACATGCCATCAAACGGCAATAACAAGCTACTAAAACAATGTATAGCATATACTTGATACAATACACTCATATAACATATCTCCAAACACAAAAACATTTAAACAACAATAATCAAAAGTTTTAGAAATCAAATTTGATATTTTCATAAAACTTATATATTTTATAAAACCATTCACTGTAAATCACTTTCTCAAGCAATTTAACTCTATATACATGCATTATATACGTAATTGAAGATAGCATCAAACAAATTCTTAATAAACATATTAACATATATCAATTTCATCAATTTCTTCAAACTAAAATCAACCATAATACCTAAAACTCATATGAACTCATATGAACATAACTTTTCTATTAAAACATGTTTCTACAATCAATTTGATTTCTGAAAATCATTGTTTATGGCATCTAATTAAATTTATAAACAGTATATTAACAAAATTCCAACATATATTCAACAAAATTACTAATTTTCATGAAAAACGTTTTTACAGAGAAGTTCCACAACATAAAACACATTATTAAAACTAAATTTAGAAGTTATACCCTTTGATTATGCTTAGGAGAAGAAGATAATAGCTTAGCGAGAATTCTTTCAAGGTCTCTTTCCCCTTTCTTTCTTTTCTTCTTCCCTTCTTCTCTTTTCACTCCATCTTTCTCTGTGTTTTCTCTCTAACACAGACTAACCTTTGTTTTGTTCTTTTAACCAACGTATATACAAAATATACATACAACATATATACATAATATGTAACTTACAATATTACTGTATATAATAAATCCTATACTAATTACAATTAAAATAGAGGTTACACCTTTGAATTTTTTTTTAAAAGCCCTAAGGCTTGTTTGGCAAAACAAGTTATTTTACAAACAGATTTTTAGTTGTTAAGGTCATGTTTGGGTAAAACAGTTTTAAAACAAAAATAAGGGCCTTTTTTGGAAAAAATCATTTAAAAACTCTTTTCTTTATTTTAATAAATCCTTTTAACACATACTTTAATGCTTCTCTTTAATTAATTAAATCTTAACATTCTAATTTAATTAATTAAAAGTCTAACATCAATTAAGCACATAAAATTGTCACATAATTATAATTAATTGCTAATTATAATTGCATGTAACACTCATCACATTACTCATCTAATTTAATTATCTCAATTAAATTAGAACTATAACATAAAATCATTATATCAATTAAATTAAATACTAAATATTCATTTAATTAATATACTACACTTAATTACATTACTCCATTATAATCACATAATTATTTATTTAACTCAATAAATAATTCAATTAAAATATTTATTTACTCCAATAAATATTAACATTAATATTTAAATTATCTTCACATAGATTCACATATTTCACCATATATGACACGTATTCACATACTTAAACTCAAAACATCAGATAATAAGAATTTTATTTATTAAATTCTCATTTATAAATTCTAAAAATTTGGGATGTCACACACACACACACACACACACACACACACACACACACACACACACACACACACACACATATATATATATATATATATATATATATATATATCTAACAAAATACAAATGATTTTGAATTTTTCGCCCACTCAATAAATCATCTTAGCCGTCCAAAGTTTGGGATAAATTCCATCATCGATGTAATGCCGGAGGCATAGGACACAGCTAGTGTATATATATATATATATAAACCTGTAGCGAAAAAGTGATCCAATTCACTTGGTGACTTGATCTCATATTATATATATATATATATATATATATATATATATATATATATATAATATAAGATC
Organism: Panax stipuleanatus; assembly: GCA_020205555.1. Taxonomy (NCBI): domain Eukaryota; kingdom Viridiplantae; phylum Streptophyta; class Magnoliopsida; order Apiales; family Araliaceae; genus Panax; species Panax stipuleanatus. The sequence continues at coordinate 77,691,527 of CM035124.1, read as the reverse complement.
CTGCAGGTTTATAGTAACATATATATATATATAGTAATATATATATTATATATATGATTCAGTTACTTTATATATATATATATATATATATATATATTATTCTTAATAATTTTATAATTAAAATAAAGAATTTATTTTAATTTTGAAATTGAATTTCATGCAATTTAAAATTGCCCAATAAATGATACTCATATATATATATAATGGTCTTAATTTATGAGATGAATATTTATTTATTGATGCATATGATGATATGTATGATAATAAATGGCATTGATTATGGACTATTGACCAATGTGATTGGATTTTATTTTAGTTGAATGCTTGGATGAGTTTTATTAAATGGGGTCTGCGTACCTCGTCTTCTCTGGGTTTTTTTCTTGATGTAAAATTTTATCTCCCTCCTATGTACTTTCCCTTGACTGTTGATCAAAATTTCTATTTAAAATTAAATAGTTTAATATAATAGAAATAGTTAGAATTGTCTTGAAAAAATTGGAGACCAAGGAGCAAGAAGCGTGTGAAGACCCGTTTGTAATGGAGCCCGGGTTTAAATGTAATAGTTACGTTTAAATTTAAATTCTTGCACTCCTAGGTTTGACCTTTTGGTTCACTTGGTGGCTCGAGTGAACCAAACTAAAATATAAGTTCATAATCAATCCGGGTAGAATATAGTATTCTATATGTGCATGCTAAGTATTATATATATTATATTTTATGCAAACATGCTTCGCATGTTTAATAAAATGACGCGTATTTTATATATATATGTGCATGTGCGCTAAATAAGATGAGACAAATAATAACAAACCCTCAAAGAAATCATATTAAGTCTAAAGCGTTCAATGATATTTGGAATATCAAACGTCGCCTTCTAGCATAATAAATTAATAGAGTATTAAATATTTAATATGAGTTTGTTGTGCACACACAAGGCAAGTATTAAGTATTTAAGATATTAATTTAATCACATTTTATGCTTATAAAGTTAATTGAACAATATTATTTTGTTGTGCACACACAAAGACAATATTATTATTTTTTGAATATATGGAGTGCTAGGATGGACTTAACTTAAATCATTTTAGTTCGGATGTGCACACACTTGACCATTATGATCTAAGAGGCAGAATACAAGGAGTTACATGTCGATATAATTGACAAGAGTTGTCTAGCTATTTATTTATATATCGCTTGTTGTGCACAAACAAGGCTATATACATTTGAAATGGGATCCTTAATCTCATTAGCAAATCTTTCATTGGATTTTGCCAAACTATATAAATGAGGGTAATATAGTTTAAAGAAAATAGTGGGAGATACCACCTTAAAATAAGACCTAATTTATTTTGGTATATAAAATTAATTAAATGAATGTTTGCTAAAATGTTATCTTTTCACATACAGTAATTTAAAAATGTCAAAATCACTAATTTCACTGCGTAGCATACTTGATGCTAACAAATTGACCGGATCGAATTACACAGACTGGTTAAAGAATCTGAGAATAGTTCTCACTGCTGAAAATATTTCTGATGTCCTAAATTCACCTGTCCTTGGAACTGTTTAAGAATCAGCCTCTGAGGAAGAGATTGCCACCATTGTAAAGTGACAAGATGATGCATCTGTGGCTCAATGCATCATGCTCGCATCCATGAATAACGAGCTTCAGCATCAGCATGAAAACATGGAGGTTCCTACTATGTTGCTTCACCTTAAGGAGTTGTATGGTGAACAAAGTAAGACTGCTAGATATGAGATATCTAAGGAGCTCTTCTGATCTCGAATGTCCGAGGGCACAGCCGTTGAGACTCATGTCCTAAGAGTGATCAATCTGATTGAACACCTTGGACAGCTTGGGTTCGTCATGGATGGGGAGTTGAGTCAAGACTTGGTCTTGCAGTCACTCTTTGAGACCTTCTCGCAGTTCGTTGTTAATTTTCACATGAATAAGTTAGATGTCAGCTTTCCTGAATTACTTAACATGTTGAAAACTGCAGAAGGTCACTTCCCATCCAAGAAAAACCATGTCTCAATGGTTGATTCTTCCAAGAAAAGAAAGAGGCCCAAGGTGTCTTCTGAAAAGAAGAAATCTAAGAAGGCTAAAGGCAAGGTGAACACAAAGGAACAAAAGAAACCTGATCCAGCTAGCAAAGAAATGTGCTTCCATTGCAACAAGTTGGGTCACTAGAAGAAGAACTACAAGAAGTTTCTGGCAGAGAAAAAGCTTGGAGAAGCTTCGACTTCCAATCAAGGTTTGTTCATGATTGAAATTAATTTTTTTGAAAGTCAAAATTCTACTTGGGTATTGGATACCGGCTGTGGTTCTCACATATGTAATACTGTGCAGGGACTGGTCAGAAGTAGAAAGGTGAACAAGGATGAGGTTGTCCTACGAGTAGGAAATAGAGCAAATGTTACTACATTAGCTGTAGGCACTTATTGTTTAGCACTGCCTACGGGCAAGTCCATTTATTTAAATAATTGTTATTTTTCCGAATATCACTAGAAACATTATTTCTGTTTCTGTATTAGATATGGATGGATTTGATATTATAATAAAGAACAACAATTGTTCTATTTATAATAACAATGTTTTGTATGGTGTTGATAATTTCCGAAATGGACTTTATATACTTGACTTGCATGAAAATATATTTCAAATTGAACAAACTAAGAAAAGAAAAAAGAGATAATGTTAATTATACCTATATGTGGCACTGTAGACTCGGTCATATCAATGAAACGAGATTATCCAAGTTGCATAAGGATGGGCTCTTAGAGCTATCCGATTATGAATCATATCCAACTTGTGAATCTTGTCTCATGGGTAAAATGACTAAATCTCCTTTTAGTGGAAAAAGAGAAAGAGTTATAGAGTTGTTAGCATTGGTTCACACAGACGTTTGTGGACCTATGACAACGAATACACGAGGATGGTATTCTTATTTTATTACTTTACTGATGATCACTCAAGATTTGGATATGTGTATTTAAAGAAATATAAATCTGAATCATTTGAAAAGTTCAAAGAGTTCAGAAGTGAAGTATAGAAATAAATGGGCAAGAGTATTAAGATTCTTCGATCAGATCGAGGTGGAGAATACTTAAGCGGTGAATTTTTTAATTGTCTCAAAGATAATGGTAAACTCTTACAATGGACTCCACCAGGTACACCTCAGTTAAATGGAGTATCTGAAAGGAGAAAATGAACATTGTTGGATATGGTTCGTTCTATGATGAGTTTTATCGTTCTTCCAATTTCATTTTGGGGTTTTGCCCTAGAAACGGCTCATATCTACTAAATATGATCCCCTCGAAATCCGTCCCCAAGACTCCATATGAGATGTGGACAGGGAGGAAACCTGGTATTAAGCATGTTAAGATTTGAGGATGTCCAACTTCTATGAAAAGGTTTCAAAATGATAAGTTTGGGACAAGATCTGATAAGTGCACATTTGTGGGATATCCTAAAGAAAGTTTGGGATACTATTTCTACAATCCTCCTGAGTAAAAGGTGTTTGTTGCGAAACACGCTGCCTTCTTGGAAAAGGAGTTTACACTTGAAGGGGCTAGTGGGAGAAAAATAGATCTTGAAGAAATTCAAGAACCATAAACCACTACATATCAATTGGATGAACCTATCCAAGTAGAGACACCTACTGTACAATACCCTATTCATAAATCTGAAAGAGTACCGAATATACTTGAAAGGTATGAATTCGTCATAGAGGATGACGATGAGGTACACGTCATGAATGACAATGATCCATTGAATTACGAACAGGCTATGAGTAATTAAGACTCAGAGAAATAGTAGATGACCATAAATCTAAAATGGATCTTTGAAGCAATGCACAAAACCATTTGGATTTTACTTGCGATTGCAGCTTATTATTACTAGATCTGGCAAAATAGATGTGGAGACGCCCTTCCTCAAATATACTTATTAGAGGAGAATGTATGTATGATACAGCCACATGGATTTGTTTCAATGGTTGAAGCAAATCATGTATATGAGCTACAACGATCCATTTATGGATTGAAGCAAGCTTCTCAAAGATGGAACATTCATTTTGATGAGACAATCAAAAGAGTTTGATTTTATCAAAAATGAGAATGAACCTTGTGTGTACAAAAGGGTTAGTGGGAGCGCTGTTTCATTCCTTGTATTATATGTTGATGATATATTACTGATAGGAAATGATATTCCTATGCTACAATCGATCAAAATAAAGTTGTCTAAACATTCCTCCATGAATGATTTGGGTAGAGCATCCTACATTGGGGATATAAATCTGTATAGATAGATTTAAAAGGATGTTTGGCTTAACCCAAGGAACGCATATTCATTAGATGCTAAAGGCGTTTAGCATGAAAAACTCCAAAAAGGTGTCTCATGATGATGAGCCATGGAGTGTATCTCTCTAAAATTGTCCTTAATAAAAGAGAGATCGCATAAGTTACTATCATATATGCAAGGAAATATACGAGACTTGATGTTGATCAGTCAGATTCTGGAGAAGATCATTGTAGGACAGTGATAAACATCCTAAAGTACTTAACTAACACTAAGAATGTCATCATAACACATGATGGGTCTGAATTAAACTAGAGGACTAAACAGACTAGAGTTTTTAGACTGATCAAGACAATAGCAAATACACTTTAGGTTAAGCCGTTACCTTGAAAGGTGGTGCAGTGAATTGGAAAGGTTCCAAACAGCAAAAGGTTGTTGGTTTAGTGACAAAGACAAAGTATATAACTGTAAGTGAAGTTGCAAGTTAATATTTCGGATGAAAAGTTCATTACAAAACTAGGAATATTTCCTAAGTCTCAACTTGAATCCAAACATGTGTTGCGGCACTTTGATTAAAGAAATCATTGAAAGAAGAGACGTCACCTTAGAACATGTAGACTCTCAAGACAACATTGCAGATCCATTTACTAAAACTTTAACACAACAGCAGTTTGATCGTCACTTAGAGAAGATGGTATGAGATACCATGGAGATTGGCTTTAATGCAAGTGAGAGATTGAAAGTAGTATGCATACAAGCCAATCATGTATGATGATAAAGCATCAACTTTGGAGACGATCTTATTTATTTATTAATAAAAGTATTAACTTATTAAAGGCATTTAATTATATACATGATGCTGTTTTTATAATATGTAAATAACCCATAGTTTTAAGCAATACTTTTATAATCATGATGATGATCATGCTAATGAGATCTAAATTCTTAGAAAGCTTAAAACTAAAATAGTTCCCAATCGTTGGATTACTAAAAAGAGGATTAGTAAATCCGGATAGATTGGTACATATGTTGCTTGCTCATTGGATGAGGATGATTGATCTCATGATCATTTGAGTGGAGACACTAAAGCAAGTATGTAGGTGCTTATTGGAGAATAAGTTCACTGAACGTGACTAGCTATGGAATACCTAATGGAGTTTTACTTGCCTATCATTAGGAATTCCTAATGTGATAGTAGTACAAGTGATCCTTGGACTTGAGATCATCATAGTATCTTGTGTGTAATGAATTATACTTTGACTTATTCTTTAAGACCCTTAGGGTATATCAAAGGGTATGCTTGGGTGTAATTAGTTACATATGGAGATAATGAATGGTCAATAAAGAATCTACCACTTCTAGTAAAAGAAGAGATATGCCCTATGTGATTCGTTAAATGACAACCCAGTAGTCCTTGGCCAAGGCAGAATGAAATTAGAAAGGAGTTTTTAATTTGCATTATTTGGAGTTGTGCATTTTCCAATCGAAATACATATAATTAAATAAAATAAGACTTGATGGTAATTCTATGTCTTATATTTAATTGGGACATTGTATAGTGGAAGGATTGAATTATATGGTAACTATTTACTCATAGGTTCTTTTATGATTAATGTTGAAATCTATATTATGTGGAAAGTCGTTGATTGCTAGGGAGACTTATCCCTATTGTAGAATAAATATTATTTATTTAAATAGATTATTAGTTTAATTTATTTATTTCAATAAGATTAGAATTATTCTAATTGATTTATTCACAACCGATTTAATAAGGAGAACCTAAAGGGTTACACCATAAAAGGAAAGAATAATTATTTAAGACGGTAATGGCATAATCGTAATAATACATTAAGTATAATTAATTTAATATATGTTGATAGAATAAATTAAATAGCTTAATTTTTATTGTTTTATATTTTGGAAATATTAAAAATAAATTAATAAGAGGAGTCTTATAAATATTATTACAATTATTATTATTTTAATTTTTAAAGGAGTTTAGGAATTAATTTAATATTAGTACTCTCATTTATTCCTAATAAGATTAGGAGGTAAATTAATTAAATGAATTTAATTAATTATTTCCAATGTGGTGGGAAGCTTAAATTAATTAAAAGAGTTTAATTAATTAAATGAAACCCCATGTCTAATAGGATTAGAAGGGTTGACCAATATCTATATAAGAAGAGTCTTATAATAGATATCAGATAAAGCAATTCTAATTGTTGGAGAGTACTCCTTTTCTATAGTAGATAAAAACCTAGGGTTTAGCCAATCACCCTCCTTCTTGATATATCCTCTTCCTTGGTGGATCACCTCTAGAGGCCAAACACTTAGGTGGCTAACGTTGATCAAAGGAAGGAATCTAACCCGGATATTCAAAGAGACCGCGAAGAACAATGAGTTAACTTGTACCTATGGAAGCTTCGTTCTACAAGGGTATGAATTCTATAACTTCCTATTTATCGTTTTAAATTAATAATTTACATAAAGGATGATCCGAGTAATGGTTTTGTAAAAAATTTTAAACTCTGATATATCATGCTTCCGCTAATTTTTGCAATTTGATTGCGCCATGATTTCGTACAAAACCAACACTTTATCTGCCCATATTTCATATTTTTGGAAACGGATATGATCCTTCTTTGCAATTTGGAGGATTCTAGGCGGAGGAATGCTTATTTGCCTCTGGCCGATCTGGCTTATCAGATGTCGGGTTACTTGGTGTTAATACACTATTAGCTCAGCTAATTGATCGACTTGTTCTTTGATTGACTTTATCTCATGCTCTATTGAAGATCGTCCTTCTAAATAACCCATTTTGGCGGGGTTAAATTTATTTGGTTGTGACGACTCTCCGATCTTCTTTAGATACTTTCGACTTTCCCCATTCTCAATACTGATCAAGTTCACCCCTTCCGCATTATGCTGAGGTAGAGGGTTGTCGTGAATGTGTGGCTACTCGGGTGTTGTCACCACGATTTTGCCGATGTCTATCATGTACTGAATCTTGTGTTTCATAGACCAGCATTCTTGAGTGTCATGGCCAGGGGACCCAGAATGGTATGCACACTTTTTAATTGGTTATACTACTTTTTATTGCTGGGGGAAGAAGCTGAGTAATCTTCTTTTGTGTTGTCAGAAGCGCTAATATGTTCTTAAGTAAGTTCCCAAGGGGTGTAAATGTTCTTCTGCGCCTAACCTCTCCTGCTTTCTAAGATGGAGGATTTGGAGGATTTGCAGATGATTGGAAAGGAGAATAATGGCTTTGTTTCTGAATGGGCGAGTTTTGACTGCCTCGTCGAGCTTAACCTTGAAGTATTAAGGATACTTTTTCTTCCTTCTTCTTCTGGGCTCTTCGAGGGTTACTCCCGTAGTTTCCCTTCTGGATGTGCTGAACTACTGCCTCTAGAACAGTGAGGTCCTTAATTTTACCAGACTTCAACCCCATTTCAGCTATTTTGCAATGTTTTATCATTTCTGAGAATGGTTTTCCCATCCCGGCCAAGACCCTCTCATAATAGGGAGCTTCCTGTATGTTTATGAAAGTCATCACCATTTTAGTTTCTGCCATAGGTGGGCTGACCTGTGCTGCCATACGTCTCCATCTTTGGGCGTATTCTCGGAAGACTCATTGTTCTACTTCTTGATGTTAGTCACCTGATACAGATCCAGCTCCATTTATGATTGAAAACTATATTAATTCAGGAAGACATGGTCCAGTTCTTCTCAGCTATGGATTTTTGAGTTGTCGAGTCGGGCATACTATTCCCTGGCCTCTCCAATTACACTTTTTCAGAATAGCTGTATTCTTAGCTTCTCGTCCTCTGTGTAGGATCCGAGTTCTCTGATTTATACCTTCAGATGGGTATAAGGGTCTCCTAACTCGTTATATTTCTCAAAATTTGGGACTTGAAACTTGTCAGGATATCGAGCCCCTGTGAATATGTAGAGGTTTGAATAGTTGACACTCCCATAGGTTTATATCTCTTTTATCGACCAGTTGGTCTCCTCCATTTGTTGGACTTTCTTTCTGATATCCTCGATTTCTCGGTCATCCTTGAGATTGGTGATTTCAGGAGTTTTGTTGGTGGTTCCCTCACTGTAGTGGGGTTCCGGTATCTTTTTTTCCACCTTTTTGTCAGAACTTTGATTGCCCTCTTGTGCGGAGTATTCTGGTTAAGTTTGTGTCTTTGGACCTTGACTGTTTTTACATTTTTCCTTTAGTAGGTTAGCCACCTCTGCCATCTATTTTTTAAGTTCCTCGAATTCTTCTCGAGATACGAGGCCAGATTCAGGTGGGGCACTCTCAGCCACGGTGGATGGGCTTTGTGCCTTCCTAGCTTTTGATCTGGTAATTGGACCAATCTTTCCTACAAAAGAATGAGTATTTCAGTCTTGATAAATACTAACAGTATGGATGCATGACATGCAAAAAGTTAGTTTTAGGTTTTTTAATCTTTTTCTACAAAACAAAGGTCAGTTATTTTGATGACAAGATTAATATGACAAGTATAATATTTGACATTTGACAAGAATTAAAAGAGGTAAGTCATGACGAGACTTCTCGTAACGATGGATTTATTAGAGGTTGACCCATCTTAGGATTACTCTCACGGGTTTTTCGGCATGAAGGTTCCCAGATCATCGCAACTTACTCGATGGGAATCGATCCGATCTTTCGCTTGGATCGGATCTGAGTGGCGCCTTTCCTGAGACTCGCGGGATTATACTGCCTTGAGTCCAGTAATCAGCCATCGACGGGTTTGCCTCCTGGTTGAGGAATCACATAACATACATTCATTGCGCCTTACCGCATGCAATATGATGACATTGTGCGAGGCACTAATATAAAGGATTTGTAAAGAGGCATTCATTCACACCCATACAACAAGCATCGTAAAGAAAGCATTCATCATACACATGCAGATAAAAAAAGGGAATTGAAAAGACTAAAATGCGGCTTAAGCCCTCTAACGTCCCCAGCAGATTTTCCACTTGTCGACGCCTGGGAAAATTTTGTTTCCTTGACTTTCTTACCCTTTGTATTTTTGCTATGTCTATTGATTTATTTTGAGGGTGAGATTTTAGGAAAGGACCAACATAAATATCGACGATTTTGAAAGATTAACTTTTTACGATTGGTTTGAATTAGACAGAGTCACCAGTTGGTATAGTTTCAAAGGTGAAAGTCCAATAATAATCTAGAAGAGGGGGTTGAATAGATTATCACTGTTTAAAAATTACCTTTGGGCTTTTTGAATTTTAGTGGGTTAATTTTAAGAAATTAATAAGCAGTTTAAAATTCAATCACACAATACACAAATATTTATCTGGTTCATAACATACAGCTCTGGTATGTTGCTACGTCCAATCTCAAGCTCCTCTCCAGGACTTGAGATCCTATTACTCACTATAATAAATACTCCTTCAATAGGCGGAGAAGCCTTTATAAAGTTTTAAAGATACACTTACAACTATCCACAACTAACTATCTTGGACAGCAAACTCCCAGCTCCTTCCTCAAGCTTAGTTGAATCTTCTTTTTGAGCTTAGAACTATTCTATTGCTTGGTCTTGAAACAACAATCTCTTCCTCACCTCATGTGTACACTAGAGACCCAACTCTCAGCTGACCTCTCTAAGACTCTGGTCTTGGTCAAGGAATTCTTGTCTTTCTCACAAGTATAAAATAAACTAACTCAACCTTTTTCTTTTTACAAAAAGTTTGTTTAAATATTTGCTTCTAATAGTAAGCAGATAAAGTTGTAGACCAAATAATTCTCAGATAAGCAGATATAGAATTTAAGTATATGATAAAAGTTCAAAAACTTTTATGTGATGTGCTTCTGTGAAAGCAGATAAAAGATTTAAGTGCTTTTAATAAAGATTTTCTTTTTCTTTAATAAAGAATGTGTTTCTATGGTTTAAGAAAAAGATTTTGCTTTTAGAGTTTGTTTCTATGATTTTAAACAGATGTAACTTTGGATTAAATAACCATACACACTGATATAATGCAACAATAATTTATGAACAATTATATGAGCAGTATATTTAATGACAGTTTATCAAGTATAAAAATTTGATCAATTTAGATAATACTTGAATAAACTTGTTTCACCCACTTATATATATATTATATTATATTTGATCTACGTTGTGAATAATTTGGCCACTTAGGATTTCAAAGATCGTCCAGATAATATTCTTTGGTAAGAAATATCTCCGAATATCGGTATCTAAGTACTGACTAAAATTTTCGATTCACAACTTGATAATCGTATATAAATATTATACAATATTTATATAGATTATTTGTATGAGTAAAAGGCCACTTAGGATTTTAAAGACCGTTCGGAGAATTTCAAAGGAATAGCTTCCGAATTATATCGGTATCTAAGTGCTGACTTTTTACTTGATATGATAGATGAAATATAGATATATATAAATGTGTATCGCAGTTTATATCTGATTATCTATGTATATATATAAGCAAGTATGAGATGATATGAACAATAATAATTTAACAACTTATCTCAGATACTTTGACCAATTTTTCTCTTCTAATATAGAATTAGAACTTTGATTAGAAGAAGAGAGTAAAAGCTTAATCGGACATAATGTAGGCAAGGAGAGTAAGCTTTTCAGATATGTAAATTAGTAAATTGAAATGAATGAAAAAGCTTCCTATTTATAGAATTTTTGAGGTTAGGGCAAAATCATAATTTTAAAATTTCATTTTTGAAATAGAAGGTCCGGATTGCATGATGAAAGATTAAAGGGTCCAGATTTAATTTGTAGTACACGGATTGGGTGGCCTTGTTTTGCCCAAGAAAAAATGTTTCTAATTTGTATGCCCAAACATGCCAGCACCTAACAAATGCAAGCCTTCTTCAAATTATTTGGTCAGCATGTGCAGGCATTTAAGCCTTTCACATTTCCTTTAGTTAGCCTTCATGCATTCAAAATATTTCAGCAAACACACACACGTGGCACACACTCATATACACTATACACACACACATACTCACAGATTATATATATATATATTATATATATATATTTTTATGTATATACTTAACATATATACATATATATATATATATACGGATATATATATAAATAATATATTTTGAAAATTTTCTTTTTGTCCATAAAAGATTTATAAAATCATTTAGAAAAAGAAATAGGAATCTCCTTGTCTTAGGAAATGTTACTATATGAACTCATTTTCTTACCACTTGATATTAGATTATCAAGGTCATAAAATAAATTTAAATGAAGTTTTTAGAAAATAATATTTTGGTCAAAATATATGAGGTAATTAAAATCAAGTTTAATATTTTTAATCCTATAGAGAGGATTCTACCCTTTTGACCTATTTACCTAATTTGTTATCATCAAAATAAAATACCCAATATTTGGAGACCTATCAATCTCCCCCTTTTTGATGATGACAATAAGTAAAAATATTTTGATTTTCAGAACTCCCCCTTAATTCATGATGCTCCCCCTTGGATCATGAATCGGTTTTAAAAGGAATTTTAAATTTTTGAAAAACCAATAGACAGACGCGCCAACCATTCCAGGCAGTTATATAGCAGTTATATCTGGTATGCAACCCATTCAACCCATTCATACAGTTATGACAGTTATATCACAGATATATCCAGTATGCAGATTATATCCAGCATACAAACCATCCAGACAGACAGTTATAGCAGTTATATCATGTCAATCTCATCCAAACCATCCAGGCAGTTATAATCCAAACCATCCAGGTAGTTATAACAATTATAACCAGCAGACTCATTTCTGCTATTCTCATATACTAAGTAGTATACTCATATAATCTGATATTTTTCTTCTCCCCCTTTGTCATTAACAAAATGGAGGGGTAAAGAAAAGATACCAAAGCACCTGCAGAAACTGTTAGTTACTATATTTACCTGCAAGTTAGAATAATTAGCAAACATATAATAATCCTAATTATCAGTATGTTAGTGTGTTATATAGTAATCCTGAATAGTTAGTTAAGTATTTAAGGATACATTCATCCTGAATAGTTAGAGTTCATCAAAGTTAAGTGGAGAGAAGTTCAAACCAAGGGTTGTAAGAGGGGGATCAGTTGGAGTTTGATTAGTATGATCAAGCTGTGCAGAACTTGTAGTGGTAGTGAAATTATAGGGAGGAATTGATACCTTCTGGTGCTTCATTAACACACTCATCATGTCTTGTATGTGATGCACAGATAATTGCAAAGCCTCTAATTGACTCATAATGGCAGATTGATTCTTCAAAGACAGTTGATTCATACTGTTCAGAGAGTCAATTTGTGATAGTAGGTTTAAGTGTAACTCAATGTGATCAGTGTCATTTGGTTGAAAAAAGATCAAAGGCTTAAGGGGAAGGTTTAAGTGTGACATAATATTACTATTGTGAACCATTTGAGCCTTATAAAAATGAACAGGAATGCCCAGATGCATAAAAATTCGAGCCAATAAAAGACCATATCCCATGCAGTTGTTAGAGTGGTAGAATTCAAAAGATGTCAAGAGAAAATATGGCAGACTATATGGCATACATTCAGTCAAAACACATTTTATGAGTTCTATGTCAAATGGACTCAACAGTTTGTCATTTCTGACAGGCATGAAATTGTGTCTAAGAATTTTTCCCAAAAACTGACACTCAGCAGTGAAGTAATCAAGATGCACTTTGCATGGATATTCAAATAAATTTGCAAGAACAAGTTGATCAATAGTGAGTGAGAGATTGTGTTTGAAAGTAAGTTATTCAATAGTAGAAATTCCTATAGGAGAAGTGTATTCATTTATCTTTGGAAAATCTAGGAACTCATTTCTAAGACTAAGGGCATGCAGAAGAAGAATTTCATCAATCACATAATCCTGGCCTTGGATGCAGGTTTTAATACTAGACAAGAAACTAGTTGAATCATGAACAAATGACATGTGAGCATAGAATTCAGCAATCATGTAAGACCCCAACTTTTATGAATAAAGATTTAATTTTCTTTATATATTATTTCGAAACAGTAAGGTGTTGTATTGATAAATATGAAAGTTATGGATGAAATGTGCAAACATTTTTAAAATGAGCAAGTGGTTATAAAATATTCTTGTTGTCGGGGAATATTCGTTTGGTCGTGGAATATTCTTGTTGTCGGGGAATATTCGTACGACGGCGCAACTATTTGTGGGCCCCCACAACGGAATAACTGTCGGATATAGAAAGCGATAGAAATAACTTTTTTACAAAATAACGGCGTGGTTATTACCGTTAGTACTGTTGAAAGACCCGGTGGTTAAAATACAGTGATACACGGTGTTGCATAGTAGCACACAGGTATTGCACAGTAATTCTAATTATTGATTCTTACGTGAGAAGCCATTACTCAATAATTGTTACAGTAATTACTGTTCAATATTTTATATTATTGACTCAATAATTGCTACGTTGAAATTTTATTGACTCAATAATTGCTACGTTGTCATTTTATATGATTGATTCAATAATGGCTACAGTTGATATTTTGGTATTATTGATTCAATAATTGTCACTGCACAGTATTTCACATTATCAACTCAATAATTCATATTATTTGAATAATATTATTAGATAGCATTATTGACAATGTCTAAGGAAGTTCTGTCTAGGAGGGGTTATTTAATTGCGCGCCAGTAAGGAGAAGTCCTTATCGGAAGGCCCCTCTTTCCTGGGAACGACCTGGTTGTCAATATTGTAGTTCTGTAATATTATTTGTGAATAATTAATTATTGATTTATATGATAAGGAAATATTTATTTTGTGAATATAAAAGAAGGAATTAGTGCTGATGTATTTTTATCAGTATCTTGGTGTGGAAAATCAGCTGTTTATGGATTTCGGATAATTTATGTTTGGAATTTGGAAAAACTTCCTTCTGCAAAGTTGTAGAGAATTAAATTTCCTATGGAAAGGACACATCATTTGTATTTTTCTGACAAAGGAGCTATTTATTATGAATTATTGAAGTTTTGGAAAATAAATATTTTTTTAATGGGAGGTGGGTCCCACTTGTGGTGGCTGATGGCTTTTGAAAGTTTTGGCAGGCGGCTGGATTTTTTTAAATAATAATATTATTTTATTAATTTAGTCTCCTTTGGCATTCTAAGCTTTTTTTATAAATAGGGTGCTTAGGTTAGAATTGAAAATCACACCAGAATCAGAAGTTTTCTCTCTCTATAATATCGAGCGTATTTTTGTGAGTATTTTAATACTTTGAGTATTAGTATTCAATGCAAGTTTTCTTCGATATTATATCCGATACTCCAGCCAGAAGTACTATTCTTTTGAGGTAAGGGATGTTATTTCTTTCGTAAATGATGTTATTCTTTTCAATATCATTATACCAAAATATTGGCATGGATTTTATGTTGAAATTCTTACTTTTTCCGTCAGAGTTACTATTCACGTATACGGCACTATTCACGTATACGACACTATTCACGGAAAAAATTAAATTTTCTTCTATTTGTCCAAATTGCTTGTTAAGGTTACTATCTTTGATTGTATCCAAGTTTTGAGCTCTATTCTTGAATTTTGCTCCACAATTGATTATTACGATGCATTTTTGAATTGGATATACTAAAATACGAATTCTTAGTCTTTGTCTTTTATCTCACTTGATTCGTTTTTTTAAAATGTTTTTCATCATCCTCAGTTCTAAGTGGTGATATAACTGAATATCTTTGGCCTGTAGAGCAAAGATGAATGATTACCTGATGAATATCTTTGGCCGTAGTGCAAAGATGACAGGTGTTGAGATGAACATGACCACTGATGATACAAATGAATATCTTTGGCCTGTAGTGCAAAGATGAATATTGATTCGAGATGTATATTGATGGATGTTACAGGGATAAAATATTGATGATGGACTTTTAAATCATAGAAGATAGTAGACTTCATTCTCTGCTTAACTCTTCTAATAAATGGTTATTTTCGCTGCGAATATTGATCTAAAGTTGGTTGTCCATTATATTTTATCTGATTTGTTGAAGACTAACGATAATTTATTTTCCATTATCTTAGTCATAATATTCTTTACTGAGCTAGTTGAGCTCACCCTTTTCATCTGTTGTCCTCTTCAGGAAATGAGAATGTCGCGGGAACTAGTCGGGGGACAGAGTGATGGTCCAAGTTAAAGCAGTAGTAGTCCTCACTATTTCTGATAAATAGTGTGATAATAATTGTAATGAGGACTTAGTTTGAATCTTAATATTTTCTACATATTTGTATTGACACTCACAGTTGTGTGGTCGTATTTTGCACGACCGTATGATATAAAGTTTGTATTTGAATTCTGTACTATGTATTTGGCGACTCAGAATGGGTTGGGTTGACTGGACCTATTCTGGGGGCGTCACAGTTGGTATCAGAGCTTAGGGATATGATCTCTGGCAGAGATCGAGGAATAGAACTAGGAGGGGAGAGACGAGTAAATCCTTCACTAGTATGTCCTACCTAAGCTTATGTGGTATTTAATTGGTCAGTCGGAGCATAGGGTTAATATGTGATATGTTGATTTGTTTAATTAACATTGTTTTATGGCAGTATTTGAGAATGGCAGCTGAGAACGTTAACAACGAAGTGAATGAGACTGTGGAGACACCTTTAATCGTTAACCAAGAGAACGTGCAACAAGAAGGCAATGTTCATCCTGAAAACAACGCTGGTCAGACGATAAACGATGAGATGTTTAGAAGTTTTTTGCAGTTCATGCAAAATCAGACGAGGGAGACTCGTGTACAACATACAGGTGGAGATAATAACAACACGCGAGTTGTCACTGCCAAGCAGTTCAAAGAATTGGGACTACCAGAGTTTCTGGGAAAGCCAGATCCGATCATGGCGGAGACGTAGATTAAACAAATTACCAAGATATTTGATGTCTTGGGATGTACAGAGGAACAGAAGGTTCCATTCGCCACGTTTATGTTCCGTGGAGAGGCAGATTACTGGTGGGAATCCGTGAAGCGTACCCAGCCTGCTGCACTCAAGATGTCTTGGGAAGCGTTCCAGAAACTGTTCAATGACAAGTACTTTCCTGAAAGTATTCGTCATATGAAGGAGGTAGAGTTTATCAGACTCGAGCAAAATAACATGACGGTATCCCAGTACGAGGCTAAGTTCGCGGAGCTGTCCAGGTTTGCACCTCATTTGGTGGAGAATGAGGAACGTATGACGCGGATGTTTCTAAGAGGTTTAAAACCCGAAATACGTCAATACCTCATTTCTCATAAATTTTCTCTATATTCGGATGTAGTGAACAGGGCCCAGTTGTTAGAACGAGATAATGACCACAACCAAGGTCGTACCGGTGGCAGCAGTCATCGGAGCAATGACAACCAGCGAGGAGGAAAGTATGACAGAAACGGTAACCACTCCGGTGGTAATCGTGGCCATGATAGTAGAAGAAGCGAATTGGGAGGAGATTTCAAGAAGAGAAGGTACAACAATGAGAACGTAAAGACGTCGACATCAGCACCAGCATCAACTATTTCGAGGGGAGGAGAACGACCACCGGTCGTATGCTATAAATGCGGGAAAGAGGGACATATCAGCCCAAACTGCCCACAACAATTCAAAGGATGCTATAACTGTGGAAAAGGACATATAGCTCGAGATTGTCCTGTTGCGAAACCAAATTCAGCGGGGGTGGTGATTCCAAAGGCGGTTGCAGACAAGTCAAAGTCGGTGATTCCTGGAAGAGCGTTTGTCGTGACAGCCCAAAACACCAGGAATCCACATGAGGTGATTACGGGTAAGCTGATCATAAACTCTTGCGAAGTTTATACCTTGTTAGATACCGGTGCTACCCATTCCTTTATTTCACCTGCTTGTGCTACAACGTTTGAGCTTGACTTCTGATAAATTAGACATTTGACTTATCTGTTGAAACTCCGTTGGGAGAAACCTTTGTTACATCCACAGTTTATAAATCTTGCTTGATTCAGATTGGTACCCTTACCTTACCTGTTGATCTTATATCTTTGAAAATACTTGCATTTGACGTGATTTTAGGAATTGACTGGTTAACCAATTACCATGCCAGAATTGATTGTTTTCGTAAGGTTGTTAGTTTTCATATTCCTAATCAACCTGTTGTACGAATCCAAATCACCTAAACCACTAAAATCAGTCAATATCATTTCAAGTCATAAAGCTATTCGTTTTTTAAAAAACGGATGTCAAGCTTTCTTAGCTCATGTCACTGATCTAAACCAGAATACATCAGATTTGAATGATATTTCCATTGTTAATGAGTTTCCTGATGTATTTCCCGAAGAACTTCCCGGTCTACCCCCAGAACGTGAAGTTGAATTCTTTATTAACCTTGAACCCGGTACAAAACCCATTTCTAAAACCCCATATCGAATGGCTCTTATTGAACTTCAGGAGTTAAAGATCCAATTACAAGAATTGTTAGACATCGGTTTTATTCGTCCTAGTACGTCTCCTTGGGGTGCTCCTGTTTTATTCGTAAAGAAGAAAGACGGGAGTATGCGACTTTGTATTGACTATCGGGAGTTAAACCATGTCACCATCAAGAATAGGTATCCGTTACCTCGTATTGATGGCCTGTTCGACCAGTTGCAAGGAGCACAGTTCTTTTCAAAGATCGATCTTCGTTCTGGATATCATCAGCTGAAGATTAAAACTGAGGATATTCCAAAGACTGCTTTCAGAACACGGTACGGGCATTATGAGTTCTTAGTCATATCTTTTGGATTGACTAATGCTCCTGCTGCTTTCATGGATATGATGAACCGTGTATTTAAGGAGTATTTGGATCAATTCGTTGTTGTCTTTATTGATGACATCCTCATCTATTCTAAAAGCTGTAAAGATCATGAACACCATTTGAAGTTGGTACTTCAAAAGCTTCATGAGAACAAGCTATACGCCAAGTTAAAGAAATGCGAGTTCTGGCTTGAGGAAGTAGCATTCCTTGGGCACGTGGTATCGAAACGTGGAGTATCTATTGACCCGGTGAATATTGAAGCAATACAAAGCTGGGAGCAACCTAAGTCGGTGACCGAAGTACGAAGCTTTCTGGGCTTAGCTGGTTACTATCGGAGGTTCGTAGAGGGATTTTCTCGAATCGCTACTCCATTAACTCAGTTGACTCGGAAAGATACGAAATTCGTTTGGAGAGAGGAATACGAGAAGAGCTTCCAAGAGCTCAAGAGGAGACTTATTTCGGCACCTGTTCTGACAATACCATCTGGTTCGGATGAATTTGTTATTTACAGCGATGCTTCGGGCAAAGGGTTAGGATGTGTTCTCATGCAACATGGGAAAGTCATAGCCTATGCCTCGCGACAACTCAAAGAATATGAGAGGAATTATCCTACTCATGATCTAGAGTTGGCAGCAGTCGTTTTCGCGTTGAAGATCTGGAGACACTACCTGTACGGGGAGAAAGTGGAGATTTATATGGATTATAAGAGCCTTAAATATTTCTTCACTCAGAAGGAACTCAACATGCGGCAACGACGTTGGCTTGAGCTGTTGAAAGATTACGATCATACCATCCAATACCATCCTGGAAAAGCGAACGTGGTAGCTGACGCATTGAGTAAAAGATCATATGTGGGAACAAGTGCAATGATGTCAAATATACGCGTAGAACCAGCTTTGATTGAGAAAGTTAAAGTTGCTCAAGCTACGGATGCGGAGCTGATGAAGATGAAGAAGAAGGTGCAAGAAGGTGCCATTCCAGAAGCAAGAATCGATGAAGAGGGAATACTTCGAGTCAACTCCAGACTTTGTGTTCCTAACGATTTTGACTTAAAGCACAGAATTATGATGGAGGCACACAACACACCGTTTGCAATCCATCCTGGGAGTACTAAAATGTATCGTGATCTTCGACATACATTTTGGTGGAGCAATATGAATAGAGAGATCGCGGAGTTCATCTCGAGATGTTTAACTTGTCAACGTGTAAAGGCGGAGCATCAAGTGCCGAAGGGACAATTGCAACCACTGGAGATTCCGAAATGGAAGTGGGAACACATTACGATAGATTTCGTTACGGGTCTTCCCAAGGTTTCTCAAGGCTTAGATGCGATTTGGGTTATTGTTGATAGATTAACCAAGTCTGCTCATTTCTTGCCGATACAAGAGACTTATTCCCTTGAACGTCTTGCTCATATGTACGTGAATGAGATTGTGAGATTGCATGGCATGCCAGTATCCATAGTTTCGGATCGTGACCCCAGATTTACTTCACGATTTTGGATCAGTTTGCAGAAAGCTATGGGCACGGATTTACGATTCAGTTCGGCTTATCATCCTCAAACGGACGGACAATCGGAAAGAACTATTCAAACTCTTGAAGATCTATTGAGACTCTGTGTTCTAGACTTCAAAGGGAGTTGGGATAAGTACTTACCATTGGTGGAATTCTCCTACAACAACAGTTATCAAGCAAGTATAGGCGTAGCTCCATTCGAAGCGTTGTATGAGAGAAAATGCCGTTCTCCGGTATGTTGGGATGAGGTGGGTGAAGCAACATTGTTTGGACCGGAGTTGGTACGTATGACTACAGAAAAGATCCAAATAATCCGACAACGTATACAAACAGCACAAGATCGACAAAAGAGTTATGTGGATCTTCATCGAAAGGACGTGGAATTTAATATTGGGGACCATGTGTTATTACGTGTTGCTCCATGGAAGGGAGTTACGAGGTTTGTTAAGAGAGGAAAGCTCAATCCACGATTCATTGGTCCATTTGAGATTCTTGACCGAATAGGAAATGTGGCTTATAGACTCGCTTTACCTCCAAGCATGTCTCGTGTTCATAACGTGTTTCACATATCCGTGTTACGTAAATATGTGAAGGATCCAAACCGCATTATTGAGTTAGAACCAGACGAGATAGCTGAAGATTTAACGTACGAGGAGGTACCTGTCAAAATCTTGGATAGGAAGGAGCATGTCCTACGCTCGAAAATTATACCTCAAGTTAAAGTTTTGTGGAGAAACCATGCAATTGAGGAAATGACCTGGGAGTTGGAATCGAAAATGAAAGCGAGGTATCCTCACCTTTTCGACATACCAGGTACGTACGTCAATTTCGAGGACGAAATTTCATAAGGAGGGGAGGTTGTAAGACCCCAACTTTTATGAATAAAGATTTAATTTTCTTTATATATTATTTCGAAACAGTAAGGTGTTGTTTTGATAAATATGAAAGTTATGGGTGAAATGTGCAAATATTTTTAAAATGAGCAAGTGGTTATAAAATATTCTTGTTGTCGGGGAATATTCGTTTGGTCGTGGAATATTCTTGTTGTCGGGGAATATTCGTACGACGGCGCAGCTATTTGTGGGCCCCCACAACGGAATAACTGTCGGATATAGAAAGCGACAGAAATAACTTTTTTACAAAATAACGGCGTGGTTATTACCGTTAGTACTGTTGAAATACCCGGTGGTTAAAATACAGTGATACACGGTGTTGCATAGTAGCACACGGTGTTGCACAGTAATTCTAATTATTGATTCTTACGTGAGAAGCCATTACTCAATAATTGTTACAGTAATTACTGTTCAATATTTTATATTATTGACTCAATAATTGCTACGTTGATATTTTATTGACTCAATAATTGCTATGTTGTCATTTTATATGATTGATTCAATAATGGCTACAGTTGATATTTTGGTATTATTGATTCAATAATTGTCACTGCACAGTATTTCACATTATCAACTCAATAATTCATATTATTTGAATAATATTATTAGATAGCATTATTGACAATGTCTAAGAAAGTTCTGTCTAGGAGGGGTTATTTAATTGCGCGCCAGTAAGGAGAAGTCCTTATCGAAAGGCCCCCTCTTTCCTGGGAACGACCTGGTTGTCAATATTGTAGTTCTGTAATATTATTTAGTGAATAATTAATTATTGATTTATATGATAAGGAAATATTTATTTTGTGGATATAAAAGAAGGAATTAGTGCTGATGTGTTTTTATCAGTATCTTGGTGTGGAAAATCATCTGTTTATGGATTTCGTATAATTTATGTTTAGAATTTGGAAAAACTTCATTCTGCAAAGTTGTAGAGAATTAAATTTCCTATGAAAAGGACACATCATTTGTATTTTTCTGACAAAGGGGCTATTTATTATGAATTATTGAAGTTTCGAAAAATAAATATTTTTTTAATGGGAGGTGGGTCCCACTTGTGGTGGCTGATGGCTTTTAAAAGTTTTAGCAGGCGGCTAGATTTTTTTAAATAATAATATTATTTTATTAATTTAGTCTCCTTTGGCATCCTAAGCTTTTCCTATAAATAGGGTGCTTAGGTTAGAATTGAAAATCACACCAGAATCAAAAGTTTTCTCTCTCTATAATATCGAGCGTATTTTTGTGAGTATTTCAATACTTTGAGTATTAGTATTCAGTGCAAGTTTTCTTCGATATTATATCCGATACTCCAGCCAGAAGTACTATTCTTTTGAGGTAAGGGATGTTATTTCTTTCGTAAATGATGTTATTCTTTTCAATATCATTATACCAAAATATTGGCATGGATTTTATGTTGAAATTCTTACTTTTTCCGTCGGAGTTACTATTCACGTATACGGCACTATTCACGTATACGGCACTATTCACGGAAAAAAATTAAATTTTCTTCTATTTGTCCAAATTGCTTGTTAAGGTTACTATCTTTGATTGTATCCAAGTTTTGAGCTCTATTCTTGAATTTTGCTCCACAATTGATTATTACGATGTATTTTTGAATTGGATATACTAAAATACGAATCCTTAGTCTTTGTCTTTTATCTCACTTGATTCGTTTTTTAAAATAGTTTTTCATCATTCCTCAGTTCCTAAAGTGGTGATATAACTGAATATCTTTGGCCTATAGAGCAAAGATGAATGATTACCTGATGAATATCTTTGGCCTGTAGTGCAAAGATGACAGGTGTTGAGATGAATATGACCACTGATGATACAAATGAATATCTTTGGCCTGTAGTGCAAAGATGAATATTGATTCGAGATGTATATTGATTGATGTTACAGGGATAAACATGGATGATGGACTTTTAAATCATAGAAGATAGTAGACTTCATTCTCTACTTAACTCTTCTAATGAATTGTTATTTCCGCTGCGAATATTGATCTAAGATTGGTTGTCCATTATATTTTATCTGATTTATTGAAGGCTAACGATAATTTATTTTCCATTATCTTAGTCATAATATTCTTTACTGAGCTAGTTGAGCTCACCCTTTTCATCTGTTGTCCTCTTCAGGAAATGAGAATGTCGCGGGAACTAGTCGGGGGACAGAGTGATGGTCCGAGTTAGAGCAGTAGTAGTCCTCACTATTTCTGATAAATAGTGTGATAATAATTGTAATGAGGACTTAGTTTGAATCTTAATATTTTCTACATATTTGTATTGACACTCACAGTTGTGTGGTCGTATTTTGCACGACCGTATGATATAAAGTTTGTATTTGAATTCTGTACCATGTATTTGGCGACTCAGAATGGGTTGGGTTGACTGGACCTATTCTGGGGGCGTCACAAATCAAACTAGGAAATATTTCTCTATTTGTGAAAGAAATAAGACAATCCCATCCTATACTTGTTATTTTTTTAACAGATTTGGAAAACTATTAAAAGAAGTCCCTACCCCAGGAAGCAAGTTATGCCGCATATGTTCATATTTAGTCTTGGCAGTAAGTGTAAGAAGCATAGGGGTATAAATATCAGGGTGAGACTCAGAAAGCATTTCAAGTTTCTTTCTTTTTGAAGAATAAATAGGAGGCATTTTTGAAAGATAGAGAATGCAGAAAAATAGAAGTTCAAAGACTGCAGAGAAGTAAGACTTATAGCTTGAAGTAGTTAGTTTTTGAAAAACTATCATTTTATAGAAAAAGTACATTTCTAAAACTCAGTTTAAGTAATACGCCATAACTTGAATGTCAAAACTAAACAGTTCTCAAGTGATGACTGTGCACAGTGAGCAGTAAGAGACAGCCATGCTTAGTACTGTGGTAGATTTAAATCATTTGTCAGTTTTCTCCTCTCTTTTTTTAAACAGATGGGTAGAAATGATAGGTTAGACTAAGTTAGTTCCCCTTTTTAAAAAAAAATAACCCAGATGTCCAATCAGAAGACACAAAGAACATTTCATAAATATGCATGTTATTGACATAACAAGTATGGTCCAATATCAATAAAGGGATATGCTATCATTTTTTATTGGGCCATATCAGACTTTTACAAATTAACACAGAGATTCAACAAGTCAGTGTGAAATATATCACATAGATATGTTATCATTGCTTCTATGCCCAAATCAACAGATAGTGAATCAACACAGAGATTCAATAAGTCAGTGTTATATAACACTAACATGTTATCATTGCTCGATGCCCATATCAAAAGATAGTGAGTCAACACAAAGATTCAACAAGTAAGTGTTACATAATACTGATACACACCACATGATCTCTATAACATTGATATAGTACACATGATTTCTATTCTACATAACAGCATATAACATCAACACATAACATGGTAATTATTTTCATCACCTAATGTCTAACAACAAAATTGCAGAATATAAGCATGAAAGTTATTATTTTCACCAAATGTCTATATTCAAATAGACAGCAAAATTGCAGAATTTAGACATGAAAGTTATTATTTTCATTCAATGCCTATATTCAAATAGATAGCCAAATTTCAGAACATAAGTATGAGACTCATCACAGTCACCCAATAATATCAAACTCGTAGTTTATCAAAGAGAGAGAAAGGATATTACCTGAGCACGGCTAATCACAAGCTAAGAAGCTTTCAGTTTATCCACAGTATAGCACAGATGTATCAATAAAATGAGAAACCACACTCACACACATACATTTGTGTATATACACGTAGAAAATATAAGCTAACAGACTGGATTTATGCAGATAATATAATGTATATAACAATTATTGCACATATATATTATTTTTCAAATATATTGTTATATATATATATAATCTTTAAATTTGTTAACAAAAATAAGAGTTTAACAGAAATTAGGGTTTAACAAAAATAAATCTATTAACATAAATTAGGGTTTGACAAAAAAATTTCGAAAAGAGAAAATTAGGGTTTAAACACATATCTGCAAGTATATTAAAATAATTTAAATGAAAAAATTTAGTATTTCATACACATGTATATATAGAGTTTTGAAAAATATTTATACATTTAAACATAAATAAGATTTTTGAAATATATATATATATATATATATATAACCTTTTTTTAAAAAAATATATATTTAGGGTTTTGAAGACACATTTTTTTTTAAAACTGTTTGATAGAAAAATACACAGAAAAAGATGAAGAAAAGAACACATAATTTTTTTTTTAATTCGAAACTTATAAACCAATCGGTAAACAAAATATATATGTATATAAAATTTTTTAATATATATATATGATACGAAAAAAAAATTATAGATCTAGGGTTTAAATTTTTTAAGAACATAAAGATATCAAAAAAAAATTCTTTTAAGACAAAATCGAACCCAGAAACATGAAGAAAGAGAAATCAAATAGGTAGAAATGTTAAGAAGATACAGAAGATTCATCTAATCAAAAAAAACACAGAAAACTCACTGAGATTGATCGATTTAGGCCGAGAGAAAATTAGGGTTTGAGAGAGAGTTGAGAGCGTTTGAGTGATAGAGAGAGAGAGAAGAAGGAGAGCCGGCAGCAGAGAGAGAAAGGAGAGAGATAAATGAAATAAAAATAGATATTTGATTTTTATATTTAGGTTAATTAGAATGATCGGAAGGTTGAGATTTGATATGAGAATTGATCGACGGTTGAGATGAGATCGCGTGTTTAAACGATTCGGCTGACCTGTTTGACTTTGATCAGGACGGCTGGGATGGATTTGTGCTTTTGTTTATTGATCGAGCGGCTGATGTGCGTGATCCGTGTGCTTTGGCTATCTGGCTTCTGATTGGTTGGAGTTAACAGACGCGGATTGAGCTTGTATTTGACCGTTAGATGAGTTTGTTGCTGAACGACTCAGATCAGATCAGATATTAAATATGTAATAAATGATATAAAATATAATTTTTGATATAATTAATAATAAAAAATATATTTATATTAAAATCTATAAATTAATAATTTTCATTATTATATACATATGTAAATTTTTTTAATAGTATAAGTTTTTGATAATTAAGAAAGATTATAAATATGAAGTTTTAATATATAAAATGCATATTTAAATAAATAATATAAGTATATTAACATATATAAAGAAACAAATAAATAATATGTATAATTATGAGTTTATATATATGAATTAATATTAATAATGTGATTAAATATATGTTAAAAATATGATAAAAGGATAAAACTAATAATATTAATAATTTTGACTATATAACTCAAGGAAATTATATTTATATATTACTAGAAAAATAATAAAAAATAGATTTTAAATAAGAGAAAGATTTAATATTTTATGAGATAATATCTAACATTCCCAAATCTAAACGTAATTTACAAAATCTATCAGAACTTAGTGGTTTAGTAAATATATCAGCAATAGTTAATTCTGTGTCAATATGCTCTAGTTTAATAATACCATTGTTTATATGATCCCATAAGAAATGATGTCTAACATCAATGTGTTTTGATCTAGCATTTAATACGGTATTTTTACTCAAGTTAATAGTGCTTGTATTATCACATAAGATTGAGACACAGTTAAATTTTATATTATAATCGGCAAGAGTCTGCTTCATCCATAATATATATGCACAACATCGTGCAGCAGCTATTTATTTGGCTTCGGTGGTTGAAATAGATACCGAGTTTTGTTTCTTAGAGAACCAAGAAACTAAACATCCGCCTAAGAACTGACAAGTGTCACTAGTGCTTTTTCGATTAACATG
Source organism: Panax stipuleanatus (assembly GCA_020205555.1). Taxonomy (NCBI): domain Eukaryota; kingdom Viridiplantae; phylum Streptophyta; class Magnoliopsida; order Apiales; family Araliaceae; genus Panax; species Panax stipuleanatus. Next base: position 77,665,211 of record CM035124.1, on the reverse strand, counting down.
ATGATCGGCATAGTCAAAGTCAAAAAAACACACAAGGTCAAATAGTTAATCTTTAGGATACCATAGACCTAAGTCTGTAGTTCCTTTAAGATATCAAAATATTCTTTTTACTGCAACTAAATGAGATTCTTTAGGGTTTGCTTGAAATCTGGCACATTTGCAGACACTGAACATAATGTCAGGTCGACTAGCTGTAATGTATAGGAACTGTCAATCATTCCTCGATATTTCTCTGTGTCAACACTTTTTTTCATTTTCATCAACAGTTAGTTTATCAATAGTTGACATAGGAGTATTAAGAGGTTTCACAGATTCTAGACCAAATTTCTTAATCATTTCTTTGCAATAGTTGAATTGAGAGATGTGAATATATTTTTCTCCTTGCTTGATTTATAGTCCTAGGAAGAAATTTAATTCTCCCATCATGCTCATTTCAAATTCCTTACTCATGCTTTTAGAGAAATCATTACACATAGTCATGTTAGTAGATCCAAAAATGATGTCATCAACATATATTTGTAAAATAAGTATATCATCATATTTATACTTTGTAAAAAGAGTAGTATCTATTGTACCCCTTTTATAACCATTTTCTAACAAAAATTTACTTAGTCTGTCATACCATGCCTTGGGAGCTTATTTTAGACTGTATAAAGATTTGTGCAGTTTATACACATAATCAAGATGATCAAAGTCTTCAAAGTCAAGGGGTTGTTTAACATAGACTTCTTCAATAACACCATTTAGAAAAGCAGATTTCACATCCATTTAAAATAACTTAATATCTTTATGGCATGCAAAAGCTAATAACATACGTATAGACTCAATTCTAGTAACAGGAGCATATGTTTCATCATAGTCAATTCCTTCAAGTTGATTATACCCTTGTGCAACTAATCGCGCCTTATTACGTATAACAGTTCCATTTTCATCTAATTTGTTACGGAACACCCATCGAGTTCCAATAATGGAGGTTTCTTCGGGAGTTGAAACTAATTCCCAGACTTTGTTTCTTGTGAACTGTTCAAGTTCTTCTTGTATAGCTATTATCCAGTCTTCATCAAGCAATGCATCTTTTATATTTTTAGGCTCAATTTATGATAGAAAGGATAGATGATTGGTCATGTTTTGTGCTTGTGATCTTGTAAGGATCCCTTTATCGATATCACCAATTACATTCTCTATTAGATGATTTCTTATAGCATGTGATTCCTTGGGCAAGTCATTTAACTGGGGATTAGGATTTTCAAGAGGATTAATAGTGACAGGTGGAGATATATCATCTATTTTTAGTTCTTCCATATTTCTGAGAATGTCTTCAATGATTGTATCATTTTCTACCAGTTCTTTATATTTTGGAGGAGGTTTAATTAGATTCATCAAAGGTTACATTCATTGACTCTTCCACGACTAGAGTTCTTTTATTGAAGACTTTATATGCTTTACTATTTAGTGAATATCCTATAAATATTCCTTCATCGGATTTGGGATCGAATTTCACTAGATATTGTTTAGTATTTAGAATAAAGCATTTACTCCCAAAGACACGAAAATAATTTATTTTTGGAGTTCTTTTATAAAAAAAAAGTTCATAGGGAGTTTTGAGTAACATTGATCTTAGCAAGACTCGATTCAAAATATAACAGGATGTTGCAATTACTTCGACCCAAGAATATTTAGGAAGTCGATATTCATTAAGCATAGTATTGACCATATCTTATAGAGTACGATTTTTTCTTTCAACAACACCCACTACAAAAAAAAATAGTAATTTCGCAACAAACGATTTTCGTTGCTAAAGGTGTGAAATTTCGTTGCCAAATAGTTTTTTGCAACGATTTTTCAGTCGTTGGACCTTTCGTTGCGCAATGAGCGTTGGTAATTGTCTAGCAACAATTTATTTTTTTTCGTTGCAGAAAGTGAGATATTTCGCAACGAAAGTTTGTTTCGTGTAAAACCATAGATCATTTAGCAACGAAATATTTTGTAGCAAATTTATTAAGAAATTGTTACTGAAAAGCAACTTTCGCTGCAAAATCCGCCTAATTGGCAACGAAAAGAATATTTTTTTTTGCCAACAAAAATGAAATTCGTTGCGTTTGATACACATTTGGCAACGATATTTGTCGTTGCTGAACAGTATGAAAATTGTTATCTTAATTGATTTTCGTTGTTGATTGTATACTTTTTGGCAACGATTTTCGTTACTAAATGTGTATAATAAACCAGTCATATATTAATTTACAACGAAATTATTCATTGTCGTTGGTTTTGTTATGAATAATTATAATTAATTAACAACGATATTTTTCGATGCTAATTGTTTTTCGAGAGCAATGAAAGTTGTTGTCGATTAGCAAAGACGATATACGTTGTTGTTTGATACAATAGATTTTGATTATATCATTGCCAAATTCATTATTGACAATCCTGTTATGTAACGAATATCAAAATTATTTTACAAACAAAATAAATTGTGGCTCAATGACCCACAACAAATTATGGCAGAAATACAAAAAAAATCAAATATTATTAACTAAATAAAATCATCCAGTACATGTTGAGGAATATTTGGAGCGGTTTCTTTATTTCTCGTTGGGGACAGAAATGGAGGGTGTTGTGCATGACATGGTGCATGTGTGATAGGCCCTGTAAATTACTTCAAACGTGAAGGGATCGTGGTCAAGTAGTTGGACTTGCTTCTTTTCAGGGCACTGATACAACTTTTGGTGGGAGCATCTATAATATCACCTATAATTAACACATTGTCCAGGAAGAGGATTATTGTTAGTGTAGCTCGCTAATGCAATAATAATTAATTGTTATCAAATAAACTCTTTGTAATATTTCATAAGTATCAGTATCATTTTCCTGCATAAAACATACGGCATTGGTCCTCATCATCCTACATAAGTCAACTCTAAAATCCACTTATGCATTGCTATCAACACTCATTGGCTCTGCCTCCTTGGAAGCTGATTTCTGTAGACTAAATAAAAAATCATTTTAGCATCATCTGATTGATCTAAAAGGTGTGATAAACAATTTTATTATATATACAAGCAGCAACTTATATTGAAACCTTCCTCTCTTTCTTCCTCCATAATCGTGAAGCTACCAACTTAAATCCACTCCTTATGTAAGCCACCAAAATTGTTACAAGCTCTCTGCAGCAGAACAGACAGGTGACAAGACATAGTAACGTATCAAGGGTTCCATGCTATTTGATGTTAAACATATACATCAAATCGTCAAGCTTAACACATTTAAGAATAATGAAGTGAAGTGAAATTGAGATCTTAAATCTTCTTTAAATCATATTTAGTTTCCAATCCTAATTATATTATTATTACAAATTTGCTAACAATTTTTATTTTTTTATTTTTTTTTGGGGGTGGGGGAGTGCAAGTCTGCAATATATTTGTGGAATTCCTCATAATTATAATGCGGACGAGTTTTATCTTTGTCATTCAATGTTTTGTTGGATGGCTGCATATATACACACACACATTTACTTGGCCATTGTCTACTTTTTGAAAGTTATATGTATACGTTTTTCTTCTTTCTCTCTACTGCTCATACAGGAGCTGTAGTCTTCCACATGTACTAAACAGTCTTACTTTTAACCATCCCTTGTTTCCCTTTTGAAAATATAAAAAATAATAATAATTTGCTCCTCTAGGAAAGCATTCTCTATGTTCTGTAACTTTGGCTTGCATGTTAAGAAGTTCAACTGAAGTTATACTTTTCGACTTTATTTATTCAAATAAGTCAAATCTCATTAAGGACCTCAAAGTAGAAAAACATAATGGATGCTGTGTAAACTCCAAATCATAAAAATGATATAGACCATGCCAAAGTTATATGCAACATATGCAGAACAGAGAGTTAGAGAGAGAGTGAGATATTAATACCTTAGCTCTGCCTAAAGCCAGTGTAATTATAGAATACATTACATGAAAAACTTCTAAAGCGAAGATGAATATGTGCAATTGGTGCATACCATCCTCAGATAGAAATGAGACTTTACCTTGCAAAAGTGCACCCAAACACTCTTAGACTGCACAATTCTTTTTAATTTTTAATATGCTACTATTACTACTACAACTAATTTGAAGATTTAGATATTTCAACTGGAAGCATGAGTGCTAAATGGTATTTGAATCTCACGAAGAAATAAATATATGTAAATTAATGTCAATAATTTTAAAGTTACAGTTTTTATCAGGGAACCGAGTAAAAGAAGAATGATCATGCCTTGGCAGCACATTTACCTCATAAGCTGCAGCGGCTAGAGAACGATGAAATGAAAGAAGCCTTCTTTTATAATCATTGTCATCGTAATCTTTCTCTGCTGCTTCTTCAAACTTTCTATCACATGGAAGCCATGAATTTCCAATACCCTTTGAGATACATATTTTTAATATGGTTCCTTTTCCCACTGTTAGAAGTAATGATATAAACCCCAACATCATAAGTTATGTGAAACAAATTAAGAGTCAAAGATAAGTTTGTGATAAAATTAAATGACAATATGTATATGTTTTATGATATCACAAGTAACTATTACTTCTTTCCATACAAATGAGATGAGGGTTGTAGTTATGTTTCCTTAGGACACGCTCAAATATTAATTTTTTCCTCAAATGAACATTACAACATTACTCGTACAAAATCACAAATTGATACACATTCAGTTTTGGAACCAACTTTTTCCCCTCCAATTATATAGAGAATAGGCTAATGTATAGAGAATCTAACTCTAAAATAGGCTAATTTTCTTTTCTATTTTTGGATCAACAAAAAATAGAGGAGAATAAACAACATATACACTTTGAAGAAGTAAAAACTAAGACAATTCTGTCCAATTATTTACAAATTCACTAGCTCACGGACTGGGATAATGAGTTCTGAATATCCTCCAACACATCATACTATTTATTATATGAAACAATCATCAAGATCGATCCATCCATCCATCGATCTTTCTTTCTTTTTGTGATACATTGAATACTCTTCCCTCCATGGCTCCATCTATATAATTTTCTTATTATTTTTCTACATATATTTATGTATATCCAGCAGCAGGAAAGAGGAAACACTACATACATATGAGATGGCCTAGAAAATCTTGAACATACTGTATTAAAAATAAAACACAGAGAGAGAATCTTAGTTATATATAAAGTTGGAACTTTAATATCAAGATTAGGATATAGTTTAATTAGATCATGAAAGGGGTTTGGCATTTTTAACTTCAAAACCCATCTAGTTTGCAGCTTCATATGCAAGACAAAATGCAAAGAAGGTGGGGACCATAAAGTTGGAACCTTCACTGATTCTTATGGTCCATAAGAATCAATGAAGATTAAGAATACAAACACTAGTTAATCCAACTTCAATTAGCAATTAAAAAAAAAGGACATGTAACTAATAAACGGCCACGATTGAATCTAGCAATTAAAATTCTTAATGAAATTCTTATCCACGTTATCCTCAACTCCAAGTCGTCAATTCTATGCACGTACTGAACACCAGCCTATTGGATATACTTTCAGAAATTTCTATATCAATTATATTGCTAAAGTCTAGTTTAAAGAGAGGTTGACAAAGCTCTAAAATGTTTTAAGATTTCAGTTTTTGTTAATGTACAAGCATACTGTTAGCTAAAGATGTTCAAGGATACAATAGTAATTGTAAAAGTGAACTAAGGTCATGTGTGTAATTTTCTTATAAGGCTAAAATTAGTTAGTAGTTAGCAGTAAATATATAATGTAATCTGTTTTCATTAGCTGGAAGAATCAGTTATAATAATATTAGATCTATCTTTCTTCTCCATTGAAGACTTCTTTCATGGTAGAGTTCATCAAAACTCGATCATGAAGTTTTTCGATTTGGAGACTGACTAGAGCTCTAGATCAAGTTCAACAGCTTCTTAGCTTCTTCAGTTAGAAGCTAATCTTTATAAACTCCAGTAGATCAGCGCTCAATAACAGATCGGAAAACCCTAGATCTGTACACATTGGATTCTTATACAAATTTCATCATTCTCTTAGTTAATGATGGTACATACAAGGTCTTTTGCTGCAGTTGTTACTGAAAATTAGAACAATCGCAACAACAATACGCCCACAGGTAATTTGATACCAGAAGTAGGTCAAATTGATGCATTTCATCCTTTCTATTTGCATCCTTCTGATCATCCTGGTCTAGTGTTAGTCAATCAACAATTAACTGAGAAAAATTACAGTCAATGGAGTCGTGCTATGACTATTGCTCTCACTGCCAAGTTTAAGATAGGCTTGATTGATGGAACTTATGGTAAACCAGATCAAAATTCAACTGTGTTACCATATTGGGACAGATGCAATAGTATGGTGATTTCCTGGTTATTGAATGCTGTTTCCTCAGAAATCAGTAGTAGTATTGTATATTTATCTACTGCAAAACAAATATGGGATGATCTTGCTACTAGATTCACACAAAGTCACATTCCTAGAATCTATCAAGTCAGAAAAGATTTAGTCTCATTAACTCAAGGAAATCAAACTTTGTCTGTGTATTATACAAGGTTTAGAGCATTATTGGATGAATTGGAAAATCTAACATTGATTCCTAAATGCACCTGTGATTGTATCTGTGGTCATGCTGCATTACAAGCTAAGAATGATACTGTAACAAAAGTATCTCAGTTTCTTATGGGCTTGAATCCACAATTTGCTGCTGTAAGAAGCCAAATTCTACTCATGCCTAATTTGCCTTCCTTGAATGAGGCTTATTCTTTGCTATTACAAGAAGAAGAACAGAAGCATTGTGCAATATTACACACTGAAAATAGTTTTGTTGATTCTACTGCTTTGTTAGCCATGAGATTTGGTCCTACTAAATCAAAGTCCACATTGATCTGTGATTACTGCAAGGAGACAGGGCATGTCAGGGAGAAGTGCTTTGTACTGAATGGTTATCCTCCATGGTTCAAAGGTCCTAGAATTCATCAATCTATTGGTTCTGACAAAACCTTCAATTCAAAAATGACTAATGACAAACAGCATTCATCTGGTCATTACAAAGGGAAATACACATCTCAGGCAGCATAAGTCTCTTATGCTCATCCTTTTCAATATTCATCTAATAACACTGGTTCCCAAATTAGTGGTCAGGTTAGTGGTGAAGGTGGTGCAGGTGGTTACTCTAATATTACTGGTCAGGCTAGTAGGTGCTGGAACATCATCGGGAGGTCTGTCTGCTGGTTTTTCTCCTCAAATTTCACCAGCTCAATATAATCAAATCATGGATATTATTAATGCTGGTTATGCAACTGCTAAACCACCACATACTTTTCCATCTCATGGTTATCCAACTCAGCCAGCCTCAAATTCCCATGTTGCTGCTATGACTAATACTCTCCCAACTGCTCAACTTTTAGGTAGTACTCTAGCAACTACTACTTGTTTCTCTGGAATTCACCTTCCAAAAAGTGATTGGATCATAGACACGGGTGCTACTGATCACATAACTCCTTTTTTTAATCTGCTCATTATTCCTATAACAGTTTCATCCTCTATTCTTTTACCTAATGGTGCTACTTCTTCTATCACACACACTGGAACAATTCAACTTTCTTCTGACATAGTTCTTTATAATGTCATTTGTGTTCCTCACTTTCATTTCAATCTTTTATCTGCTAGCAAATTTACTAAAGACACTAACTCTGTTTTACTTTTCTCCTCTCACAAATGTTTCATGCAGGACCCTTCCTTGAAGAAGATGGTAGAGATTGGTAATCTTCAAGGAGGGTTATACAAATTGAACATTTTCTCTTCTACTGCACAGTTTTCTTGAGCAAATAATGCTCAACCTCAAAATCAGTCTTTTGAGTTGTGGCATGCTAGAATGGGGCATGCACCCATTAATGCTCTTAGAGCTTTACCTTTTAGTATTGCTTGTAATAAATCTACTTCATGTGAAGTCTTTCCACTTGCTAAACAAACAAGGAAATCATTTCCCTTAAGTAATACCATTACCTCTCATGTATTTGATCTTATTCACTGTGATATATGGGGTCCATACAAAATTAAAACTCATGGTGCTTGTTCCTATTTTCTCACCATTGTGGATGATTGTTCAAGGTGTACTTGGATTTTTTTGTTTCAATTCAAAGATCAAGTTCCACAGTTGATCAAAAATTTCATTGCTTATGTTCAGACTCAATTTCAATACACTGTGAAACACTATTCGATCAGATAATGGATCTGAATTTCTCAAAACTTCTTTAACTGCATACTTTCATGAACATGGTATAACTCAACAAACAAGTTGTGTTGATACTCCTCAACAAAATGGTATTGCTGAAAGAAAACACAGACATCTTCTCGAAATGGCAAGAGCCTTAAGATTTCAGTATAGTGTTCCTATTCATTTTTTGGGTGATTGTATTCTTACAGCCACATATCTCATAAATAGACTTCCAAGTTCAGTTTTACATGGGAAAACACCTTTTGAAGTTCTGTTTGGTTCTATTCCGAGTTATTCTCATCTTAGAGTATTTGGTTGTTTATGTTTTGTCTCAACATTATCCAGTGGTAGAGACAAATTTCAACCAAGAGCAACAAAATGCATTTTCTTAGGCTATCCTACTAGTCAAAAAGGTTACAGAGTTTGTGATCTCACAACAAGGAAATGCTATGTTAGTAGGGATGTTACTTTTCATGAAACCATCTTTCCATTTGCTTCTATTTCTATTGCTAACTCTGATCTTTATTTCAATTCTACTGCTACTGATTCTTCCTTACCAGCATGTCCTATTCTTCCTACTGAAATATCATCTACACCATCTGCTACTGAAATATTATCTACATCATCTACTGAAATATCATCTACTATCCCTTCTACAATTGTTCCACCTTCTACTAGACCTTCTCGACTGAAAACAGTTCCAGTCAAATTCACAGATTATGTAGGTTTACCCTTCTCTAGTAACTTGGTCTCTACATCCTCTAATCCTCATTCTTTGACTAATTATCTATCATATGATCATGTCACTCCTTGTCAAAACTATATTGTTGCTTCTGAATTAATTCTTGAACCTAAGTTATACAAACAAGCTTGTCAAGATGAAAACTGGTGCAATGCAATGATAGCTGAAATTAATGCCTTAGAAGCAAACAATACATGGGTTGTGACTTCCTTACCTCCTAATAAGAAAGTTGTTGGTTGTAAATGGATCTATCGAGTCAAATATATTTCTGCAGGTCTTGTTGATAGATATAAAGCACGCCTAGTTGCTAAAGGTTTTACACAAACTGTTGGCTTGGACTATTTTAAGACCTTTGCTCCTGTAGCTAAAATGACTACAGTACGAGTATTACTTGCTATTTCAGCCATTCAAAATTGGCATCTAGACCAAATGGATGTTACCAATGCTTTTCTTCATGGTGATCTCAATGAGGAGGTTTATATGGATTTTCCTCCTGGTTTTACTCCAGCTGCATCTTCATTTGACAAACCTTTAGTATGTAAACTTCAAAAATCTTTGTATGGACTCAAGCAAGCTCCTATACAATGGTTTGCTAAGTTTTCTGGTGCTCTTCTGCAATATGGTTTCCAGCAATCATATAATGATTCCTCTTTTCATACTCAAGGTTTTCTGGCTTTATTGGTCTATGTGGATGATATAATAATAGCAAGCCCACATTCTGCTCTTATTGCTACTGTCAAATGCTATCTTAATTCTCAGGTTAAGATCAAAGATTTAGGTTCTTTGAAATTCTTTCTGGGATTGGAAATTGCTAGATCTTCTAATGGTATTGTCCTTAATCAAAGGAAGTATGTGCTTGATATTCTTAAGGATTGTGGGCTTACAGCAGCTAGATGTTCTAAGGTTCCTATGGAATAGAATCACAATCTCTTAGCAGCTGATGGACCTACATATTCTAATCCTTCTCAGTATAGGCGATTGATTGGCAGGTTGATTTATCTCACAATCACAAGACCAGACATTTGTTATAGTGTTCATATTCTCAGTCAATTTCTAGTTCAGCCTAAACAAGCTCACATGGATGCTGCACTAAAACTTGTTCGATATCTAAAAGGCTCACCAGGTCAAGGCTTATTCCTTTCCAGTTCCAGTTCTTTGCAACTGCGAGCCTATACTGATGCTGATTGGGGAGCTTGCAAACTTACTAGGAGATCATTGACTGGGTATTGTGTCATGCTTGGTAGTAGCCTTCTATCTTGGAAATACAAACGACAACCCACTGTGTCTAGATCTTCTGCAGAGGCAGAATATAGAGCCATGGCAAATACAAGTTGTGAAATAACTTGGCTAATCTCCCTTCTTAAAGATTTTGGTATTTCAAATACCACTCCTGTTACTTTGTTTTGTGACAATCAATCTGCTCTATACATAGCTTCAAATTCTGTCTTTCATGAACGCACCAAGCATATTGAAATTGATTGTCATTTGATAAGGAGAAATTACTTCAAGGCTTGATCAAGACTGCTCACTTACCAACTTCTCTGCAACCTGCTGATCTCTTCACTAAGGCTTTAAGCCATGAACATTTACTTAGATTTCTGCACAAGTTGGGATGCTGCAACTTGTTTCAGCCTTCCAACTTGAGGGAGGACGTTAATGTACAGCATACTGTTAGCTAAAGATGTTCAAGGATACAATAGTAATTGTAAAAGTGAACTAAGGTCATGTGTGTAATTTTCTTATAAGGCTAAAATTAGTTAGTAGTTAGCAGTAAATATATAATGTAATCTGTTTTCATTAGCTGGAAGAATCAGTTATAATAATATTAGATCTATCTTTCTTCTCCATTGAAGACTTCTTTCAGTTTGCTTTTCCAATCGTTTCCATCTGCTCTTTCCAGACTAGATGACAAAAAAGTTCTGATTATACAACACCTCTCTAAGGTTTTCTAAATTCCCAAATTATAATTTGAACTTGAACAGGTTTCACTTCATCACTTTGAAATCTAAACACAAATATGCATGTATAAACTAAGGTAATCAATACATATATACAGAAAGCACCTGCAAATCTTTGGGAAAATACTCGTGTTTCATGGAGAAATCCATGGCACGCAACAACCGTTGGTTTCTGGCATCAACAATTTCATGAGGCAATCGTTTAAGCGCTTCCTTGATGTCCAAATCTTCATACGGATCGTATAGATCATCGAATCTCAACCCTAATTTTTACCAAATTCAACATCCAAACACAAAAACCATAACTAAAATTTGTCATTTTTGGTAATCTATAGCGATATATAGAAACATACATGGGGAAAAGGAAGGTTAATTACCGAATTTGTGGAGACTTTTAGGGATGGGGTTTTTGTGGAGTTTTTGTGCATAGTTGCTAGAAAGTTCTTTGATGGATTCAACAGCCAAGATAAAAGCGCCATCTTCGATTGATTTCACTTCTCTAATCTCTCTTGTTCGTCAATAACCCAAACTCTCGTCGCTCGAAGGTTACCGACCTCCACCCTATACAAAAACCTATTAAGTGTCGTCCGTTTTAAGTCAATTTGATCTGAAGGCCATAATCACTTCGCTCATAGTCTGTGTGCCTTCTTCTGATTGGTCTTCAGGGTCATTAACCAACTGAATCAATTTATGTTTTTATCCCAAAGGCCCATATTTATTTTAAGCATAAGTAATATAGAATTTTAATTCTGAAAATTAACAATATTTTAAAACTAACTTTTTGTTTATTTGTATAAATAATTATTTTACCAACTATTATCTTCGTATTATAATATTTAATTAGTATAACTCATAAATATACTTATAGAATTTTTTATAGCATACAATATATTATTTTATAAAGAAAATTATATAACTTTGCTATTAAAAAATATTTTTAGTAAGCTAATGTATATATCAATATATTAACTATAATTATGTAAAAATATTATTTTTAAAAAAAACTATTTCAGTTCATAATATCATATCCATATTCATATCCAATATTCGACGGGTTTTAAAAATACTATCCGTATTCGGTATTCGAAATAATATCAAAATACGTATAATATATGTTTCCATTTATTTTATTCGAACGAACATATTATTCGAATATTCGGTTATCTAAATTCGTTTATAAGTTACCTGATAAATAATTCATTTAAATTATTTAGAAAAATAAAAAAAATGAATAATTACTGATCACCATTTAATGTTTTAACGATACATGTTAATTAAACATCCTAATCATAAAGGAAAGGAAAATGTCAAGCACGTCATCATCTATCATTGATGATCATAAAAATCAATCAAAATTTAAACATCCTTGAGAAAGTATCAATTAACAACATTTTCATTAATGAAAGATAATACTATTTTATCATTCACTCTTGTTCTTGCACACAAGTTTTAAAAATAAAATATTTGTAACAAACTAATAACTATAGTTTTGTTCTTTAGTGTATCATTTTCTCATTAAATGAACATTTTAGATATTTTACACTTTGCAATTGTAAAAATTCATTAATTAAATTAAATGAATCCATTTCAATTATTAATATTATATTTAAAGTGTTATTTTCTAATTTAAAATAATTTCTGTATGATAGTAAAATTAATTATTATATATGTAAGGAAGGTTATTTGAAAAAAAATTTGTTTACATAATATATGATGATTGGTAATTAAATTATTAATATATATATATATATATATATATATATATATATATATACACACACACACATACACACACATATAAGTTATTCGGATACGAATTCCGGATACTCGGATACCGAATATCCGCTATATGTCGAATATATTTACGGTCAAATGTTAAATAAATACGAATACGCTTATATTCGTATTCGTATCTGTTTATTTACGAATACCTTAAGATCGAATACAAATATATTTAATTTGTTTCGAATACAAATAATATCCGTTTTTTACGAATACAGATACGAATATAGACGGATACGAATTTTTCGATAATCATTTACATCCCTAGGGAAGAATACTAAAAAAATTGAATCTCATCTCACATCTTCAATCCTGTAGAATTTCCATAATCTTCCAACCTTTCATTAAAATAAAAATATTATTCCAGCATATTTTAAAATTTGAGATATATTTTGACATTGTAAAGTTAATTCGTAAAACCTATCATTAAAATTGAAGAGAATTTACTTAGATTTTGAAATCAAAAAATTTGATAATTATTAGTTAGTTTACAATTAAATAGATTTGTAGTAATTTTGAATTTGAGAATTGCAAAAAAATAAAATTTAAAAAGTCAAAAGGAATATCAAATTATGAAAGTAGGGTAGGCCTAGTAATTTTTATACTATGTTAATTAGAAAATTAATAAGCTTCTTTTTTTTATTATAAAGGAAAAGAAAGGAATATAAAAGTTTTAAATTTAAATAACTACTTTATTTGTTAAATTAAGTTTAAATATCAATTTTTATGAAGGGAGAAGATAAAATTTGTATGCTTTCTTAAAGCTGTCTCTTTTTAAACTTCCTTTTTCTCATTAAATTAGTGAATTAAAGCAAGTATTTTGTTTTAATAAAATGAGAAAGTAAATTATATTATATAATGTTGTTAATGGTTCATAATTGGAATACCTGTTATTGCAATATATGAAATAATTTCATAATATGTGTATTGAAGGAATAATATGAATAATGTAATTTTTTTATATTATATATATATAATATATTATATATGATATAGTATTATCTTATAAGCATTATACTTGTGTTGAGAATTTGTGAGTGAAGTTATGAGTCAATGGAAGCAGGAGGTGGCTTTTATTAGCATGACTTGATATGTCTGTTAAATAAAAAAGAGATCTAAGCCTTATCATAAGGGGATGTATTAGAAAAGCTAAGAAGATTTAACTGACTCTCTTCCTTAATTCCATTTCGTTTTAAAAAAAAAACTTCATTCTCAGTACTCCTTCTCTTCGATGCGTCTCTCATTTCTCTCTAATTACTTGAGTCCTTACATTCCCATATCACCAAAATACAATAACCCACCAAGTTATTGTTAGAGATATAGCCGAATACTCTGAAAATTTAAATTATAGACTGAATTAGAAGAGGGGTTGAAGCAAGGGGCGTCTAAAAGAGGAATTTAACTCAACTAATTACAAGTTGGAGCAAGGACACAGTAAATTAAGAGGTAAATTTTATGTGTTTTAGTTATTTTCATAGAAATTGGTTTATTAGTACTTGTTGTGATTATAATTGCTGTGTTTGGGTTGAGAAATTGTTGTGATGAAGGTGTTACTTGATGACTGGAGTAATAAGGAAGGATTGTCCTGAATTTTTTTGGCTAAACTCCACCTAAATGTTTATGAAATCTGGAAATTTAAGCCACGCCCTCATGATATTTGATAAAATGCCTCATAGAGGCTAAAGTGTTTAAAACTAAGAATTTGCAAATGCTTGGAACTAAGTTGCATACATGTTATATTTTTATGGAGAAGTTTGTTTTTCCAAACATATCCCTAACATTATGTAAAATACAGAGGAGCTCCTTTCTGCTGTGAAAAATGTACTGATGTTGATCTTGAGACTAACAAACAAAATTTCCTAAATATGCAAGTTGGTACTTATGTATAGTTGCTGAAAATATTAAGACAATCTAAACAATATGATGAGTATAACATTTTTTTTTTAAAGTTCTTAAAGCTAGTTTAAAGAACATGTAGATATTTATAAAAGGCTGGAGTGTTCATCTAAAATTAAGGTCAGGATCTTCTTAAAGTTTAAAAGGTCAATTTCAGACACCACAACATAGAAAATTTGTGCTATCAAAATAAGGAGTCTTATAAAATTTATATTCTTTTAGAATAACGTAGCATAGAACAATAATGTTTTTTTTATGAAATTAGTTAGCTTAGTACATAATTTAATCAGTCTGTTATATCCATGTCATATTTCATTATGCGATCGAAACGTATGCATACTTTTATCATGTTCTGATTCGGAAGAATTGTAGCCTCGTCTACATTAAAAGAACGGTTAAGTATTTATAATGTAGGTGTTGACCTTAAGGATAAAAAACTTTGAGTTCAAATAATCCATCATTATCTGGTCTGACATGTTGGCATATGAAATAAAACAATATACCATTCATAGAAAAACTTGGTTAGTGTTATGCTTGAAATATATAATATTAGAGCACATAATAAAGACAATAGGATATAGACAAAGTTTAGAAATAATCTGATTACTGATCTGAGTATAGTAATATAAGAGTCCAAATTTATGGCTAATACATCTTTGATGAAAAAAAGCAAGAAACCTATATATATCATCACCCTCGTGTCGCTAACTAAGACTAAAACATTTTTATGGGAATAATATTTTGTCACTGTCAAATTAGGACCAAAAAATGATCCTATATAAAGGAAATGCTCTAATACTAACTGGCACACAAAATTGATTTGGGCTAACGGACACGAGGCAATTGTCTGACTAGTTAAACGATTGGTCCAACTTATTTCAGAACAGGCCTAACCGTGAAAGCCATACATCTATTACGTTTTTGGGCTAGAAATTAAGTCCACCCACTGGCCCAGAAAGTTCAACCACTTATTGACCTTCTTTGTTAGCAACAACACATGGCATCAGAGATAACATCATCGATAATTGGAGGTAACGCCATCGGTAATCGAAGGTAAGGACAACACGATAGCAGCAGATATAGAAAGCGTTTAACTATAGAGGGTAAGATGTCCCTGTGAATGCTATAATCCCTTTTAAAGGTTTTGGATTGTTTTTAGTGTTTACCAATGTTATATACCGTTAAAACATTAGTTTTTTTTTGTTTCCTATGTACTTGCCTTTGTTAATTGATTTAAAATTATGACTTACTTTTAGTTAAAAAGATTGTCAATGTGGAGGAATGTTAGATGTACTTCCAAGAAATGGTGCCAAAATACATCAAAATAGTAAATTTTAAATGCTATATAATACATTGCTGCAGAAAATTGTTATAAGTAATTGTTTTTTTATCAAGAAAATACTCCACATTATATAAAAATAATATACATATAAACGGACCTTTTATTTATATGGAAAATTCTCAATGTCATAATGGTATGCAGTGGGATGCTATAGTAAATGGCTATCAATTTTGCACAAGGAAGTTCTTACCCTTTACAGGGCTCTTTTGTGGGCTGCCTCTCAATGATGGCATTGTTGTTTCTCTCCTTTAAAATGTCTCATTGCATACTTTAAAGCATAAGCAACAACATTTTTGGTTGTAATATTTGTACTTGTGCTCCCATAAACTAAACTAAAGAAGCTCAAAAACTTGAACAAATGGTTGCAAAACTAAATCTGAATTTCTTGTCTTGTTTTACTTGATATATATTTAAATATATAAAACACTGATGGCCATTTGTTGACTAATAACTTGATTACTAATAAACTGGGAATACTATAATGGAAAAGAGGAGAATCATCATCGATAGCTTTGAAAGGGTAGGCAAGCTAGTACCTATTAGGACTATTCTCTTGATCTAAACCAAACATCTTTGTGGACATTTTGCATGTAAAGGATTCAGTTGTTACAATTGCATCGAGTGTTCGATAGTACATCTTTGCAATGTTGTGTTTGCTTCTGTGAAGAATGGATAAGCCATTTTGGTCACAATGTGTAGTTGATACTGTTGGATATAATTCTTGAGCTATTTGTTAGCTTAAAATATAAGAATAAATTGAATACATTTTTTGATTTGATGACAATTTATGGATACGTAGGAGTGCGGAAAGGAACTTTTAATTTCATAGTTTTTTTGGATGCTCAAAAATTTGTGGGTTAACATTTAAAAATTAGAAATAGCTGATTATATAGAGGGATATGATTGCTTATAATTTGCTTGCTCTCAATATGAAAAACAGACTTCAAAAGATACCTCTTAATTAATTTACTCTAAACACATGACATGACCCTTCTTTTGGGCAGGATTCAAATTTGTTAGGAATATACATAAGAATGTTATTCCTATTTATATATGATTTGATTATGATATAAATGAATGAATATGCAAGTATGCTTGCATTGATAAAAGCTGTAAAGTCCTTTGATAGATAATAGGAATATATGTACAAGGACTTAGACTGAAATGATCAAATATGTTAGGTTGATCCTACATAAGCAAAACAGCTTTGTAAAGTCCTTAAAAAGAAATGATGTACAAGGACTATAAAGATAGAAAGATCAAGCTTGTTAGGTTGATCTTATAATATAATAGATAGGTCTGTCTGATCGTCGAAGCACTGCATCAGAATCGTAGTCTGCCAGGAGAGACAAAGGAGACTCGAGAGCTATCAAGGCGGAATCGTAGTCTGCAGGATAGTAGATCTCGGAGTTCGTAGTCTGCCAGGAGAAACGAGGAAGGATCGTAGTGTGTCGAGAAGTACTTCCTAGAAGCCGTAGTCTGCTGAGGAAGTCATGTTCAGAATCGAAGAGACATCCTGTCTATGAGCCGACCGAGAAACTGCCAGAGCTAAGTCAAGAATCATAGATCACACTTAAAGTAGTGGAGTCTAATGATCATCAGAGGCAGAGATCGTAGTCGGGTAAGATCAGACGAAGACAGCAAGCATGAAGGCAGAATCGTAGACTGTCAAGGTCTGATCTCGGAATCGTAGTGTCTGCAGCAACAAAGCTAAATCGTAGTCTGCAGAACTAAAGCTTCCACAAAGGTTGCTCTACAACGCTAAGGGAAGAATCGTAGTGTCAACACAATTCTCATCAAATGGGCACTCCCATTATATCAAAAGCATGAAGCCTCTGGTCTGAGCTACAAAGATACATCCTACATAAAGAGTACCAGAGAGCATTCACCGAATGGCATGCAAGCTAACAGAAGATCTAAGCATCAACTTTATCAACATGCAGACTGAGTTGTGAATCCATTCGAGATGAAGTTTTCCACAAGCCAATCAGAAGAAGACTTCATACTAAGTGACTGACTAGAGAAAGTCAGCAAGTGCAGTAGCTGTCAAGAGAACAAAAAACAATGATCTTGAGAATCACTCAAAATCGTAGTGTTTGCCAAAGTGAAGGAGGAACTGATACAACCTACAGAGATACCGGCCAGCTTGTGATGAACAAGACAGATGTGATTAAGCATGGGTCAGACCATTGAAGATAGGTGAACGGGAGATCATCAGGAGAAAGGAGCTGGGTATGCAACAAATTTGAAGTGTCTTGCTATTCAGAAGTGGTCAGAACGATAAGTTAAGATATCAATTCCTGAAATCAGTCAAGGCAAACAGAAGTATTGAAGCACTACACAAGAAAAGGAAGAAGTGTTCCACATTGAAGATCCAAGAACACTCTTCAGAATCGTAGTATTGTCTCAGCCAGTCAAAGAGCAAAACTCAACAAAGACACACTACGATAAAGGTCCAAGAATATATGCATCAGAATCGTGGAGTTCGGGCATCTGAGTGTTGAAGCACTGGCAATGAATCAATGTGAAGACTGACATCCGAACGTTGCTAATTGAGAGCATCGATGCAAAAGGACAACTCCTAAGGATTCGAATCAAAGAATCAGAAAGGAGAAATAAAGAAGACTACCAGCCTGACACGGAACAATGACATCTCTGAGGCGGTAGGTGAGAAAGCAGACTGCTGTGTCAGTTAAGTCAAAAAGAACTTGTCACGTCACATCAGCAGTCTGCATCAAATAACTCGAGATCTGCGAAGCAATTCAAATAGCTTCCAACGGCTAGTTTCCAACGGGAAGATTATGGAAGGGTATTTAAAGGACAAGCTTCAAAGATAAGAGTTGTTGCTAAGTGTAGATTCGTTGAGTTGTTGGAATGCTACATTGTTGACTCTACGAGTTCCACCAGAGCTGAAGAGAACAAGTCTCAGTGGCAGTGAGATTACGAAGGTGGAAGTGAAGCAGACTTGAAGAAGGACTGAACAGACTAAAGCTTCACTCAATAAGGATGAGAATGCCACTGAAGATGGCAGCCAAGCTGAGAGCCGAGAAGGCTAATAAGATAGCATTCAAGAAGGTGGCTGAGTATAAAGAAGATCAGAAGAGCCACTCTACGGATCATCATGAAGAACCAGAAGTTGAACAAGAGAAGATGCAGAACCATGTCTGCATATCATTCAAGAAGGGTTCAAGGGTTGCTAAGGGTCAGAAGAAAGTGACCCATAATGAAAAGCCTTAGCAGTCCTATGTGGAGATGGTGCACAACTGACAGGAAGTGAAGATGAGCCGAACAGACTGAAGATCAGCTGCACCAGAAAAGAGGTCCAGACTCGAAGCAGAATGCTGAGGACCGAGCCTAGCTGCTAAGTACAAAGATGATCAAGCTTCAAGACATCTTAGTGGCAAAGCACAAACAACAACAACAACTATAACTACAAGTAGCCAGGGCCAAAGGGTCCTTGTCCGGAGGGGCTAAATGAGTTCCAAGCCGGAGGGCTTGAAGAGTTCTTAGTGAACTAAAGGAGTTCTAAGCTAAAGGGCTTGAAGAGTTCAAAAGTGAACTAAAGTTTCAGGGCTGCTGGCCTTGAAGGGATCTTAGTGATTCAGGGTGCTGTCCATTTCTTAGTGAATTTCCTGCGAGAGTGCAGAAGAGTGGATTAGGAGTCGAGTTGGCTCTGAACCACTTAAAACCCTCTTGTGGATTATCTTTTGAGGTTTCTTTGTATTTGTCCACGCTAATTTTTGTGTATAATATTCTTTTGGAAATGATATTATTAATTTTTGCAATGGATTGATTGAAATGTTTATGTTTTTTTGCTATGTATATTTAAATGAGATTTTAGATTTAATTGTGCTTATAGATTAATACAATACATTAGTGAATATAAAACTAAATAAATTGAAAATAAATTATAACTTGTGATAAAATTATAATTTGCGAAGGAATTTCTCAGTCAATAAATTCAAAAAACATTCACAACATGCAATTATTGAAGGAAACTCTCCACTCGTTAAAATAAATTTATTCGTTGCAAAATATTTATTGTGAGGGAAGTCATCTTTCACTAAATAAAATAAATCCCTTACAAAAAATAATTTGCGAGAAAAATATATTTCACAATATATCCTTCACAAAAGATATGTAGCGAGCGATTGGGCGAATAAAAAATTATTTCACAACTAATCACTTGTGATTAATATACCATATATTGTGAATGATTTCTCCTTCATTATAAGCCATTTTTCTTGTAATTCGTCTCATGTAAAACAACGAGTTATTGAAAAAGAAATAAAATAAATAATAATTTAAAAATGTAAAACGATGCGTTTTGGAAAAAAAAGAAGGGCTAAATGTGCATATTATCTTAATTTAGGTAGTTGTTGCAAAAAATTGTACAAAATATGCAACGAAAGAAAAATTGTTGACAATGAATGTGGTCTATATTAGGCTACAAAATATAGCAACAAAAAATATTTCATTGCCCCACGATGAGAAGAAATCAACTGATGGGAGATGAATTTTTATCGCCAACACATCGGTAACAAAAAAGTAAATAGGCGGGAAATTATTTTTTTCCCGCCAACGAATTGGCAACGAAAATTTGTAACGACCTATTAATTTCGTTACAAAAAATGAAAGTCTTTCACAAATTGCAACGAATGACAAATTTCGTTGCTAAACATGCATTTTTGGCAACAACTTTATAAATCGTTGCCTGAAAAATCGTTGCCAAATGTCCATTTTTTTGCAGTGATAGTTTGATTGAGGTGTGTAAGGTGCAGAAAAGTTATGACTTATACCGTGCTCATCACAGAACATTATGAAATCAGAATTGTCAAATTCTCTTCCGTGATCAGACCGAATATAAACAATAGAGCTTTCCCTGTTGATTCTGAATTTTCTTACATAGAGCAGAGAAAGAGTTTATCGCTTCATTTTTGAATTTTAGAAAATCAACCCAAGTGAATCTTGAATAGTCATTAACTAGGACTAAAATGTAGACAACACCACCCATGCTATGCAAGAGTTCTAGTGGTCGAGAGGTTGATACTGTGAGTTTAGGTTTATGAGATGCATGAATTTATTTTCTTAATTCACAGGCTTCACAGATATGGTCTTTAAGGAATTTAAGTTTAGGAAGACCACGAACATGTTCCTTAGAAGATATGTTGTTAATTAATTTCATGTTAATGTGTCCTAGTCTACGATGCCAAAGCCAAGGATCGTCATTTGCAGATACAAGACACACATTGTCCAGGTGTGAGTATGTATCTAAATCACATGTGTACACATTTTGACTTCTAGGACAAAGTAGAATTAATTTCCCAGTTTGATCATATATTGAACAGTTATGAGGACTGAATGTTATTTTAAAACCACTATCACACAGTTGATTAATGGATAGAAGATTGTACCTGAGTTATGTGACTAATTGAACGTTAGAGATTGTTATGTGTTTACTATACACATTTCCAATTCCAACAACTTTACTTTTGTTGCTATCTCCAAACGTTACCTCATTACAGTCTGTAGCTTGTAGATTGCTCAATTTTATTTTGTCGCCTGTCATGTGTCTTGAACAACCGCTATCAAGGTACCATTTATTTTTATTAGAGTCAGCTGTGAGACATACTTGCAACATATATTAAATTCACAAACTGGTACCCTTTAATGAGAAGGGTCCTTTGGGTAAGTTTTCCATTTTGTATAAGGATCATTCGTGTTTTCCTTTACAAAGTTTGATACAGGATAATAATCACTGGTAGACACATATGTTCTATGGGTAGCAGATTTATAATATATATGATTAACTCTTTTATTTGAAAGATTTTGACGAGAGGTTCTAGATGGTCTTTCATGAGAAAGAAATTCTCTTCTTGTGATAATAAGTGTAGTGTAACTTCCTTTGGTACCCAAATCATTTTTTTTTTGTAGTTTCCATTCTTGGCATTACATGAGTTAATCGAATGACCATTTCTGTTACAACAAGAACATTTATCAAAAGGAGATGTATAGCCTTTTTCTTTACTTCTAACATGATATAGTTTTTTATCCTTGTTTTACTGGATTCTCCGATATACCCTAATCCTTCTTTATTAAAACTACATTTTTGTTGACTAAGCATAACGTCAAGATTTTCTTTTCCTTTTGTAAATTTAATAACGGTAGAGTTTAAGTCATCACGTTCTAGAGTCAATATCCTAATTTGATCCATTAGAATAGATTCTTCATTTTGTTTTTTTAATTTCTGAGATGAGTTTTCCTTTTTACTTATTTTTTGATTTGGTGTTTAAGAATCTTCAATAATCACAGTAAGCATTGAATTTTTAATTTCAAGATTTTCAATAGAAATAATAAGTGTTGAATTTTTTATTTCAAGATTTTTATTTATTTTTCTTAATTTTTCTAGTTCTTCTTTTGCTGCAAGATTTTCTAAGAATCATTTTCTAGTTTTTCATTTTCTTCTTTTAAGATTTCATTAATCATAATTAAATTTGAATTTTCTATTTCAAGATTTCTATTGGTTTTAATTAATTTTTTTAATGATATTTTTAATTTAATAAAATCTTCTTTAATAATTTTATTATCTTCAAATAGAAAATTATATGCTTCTTGTAATTCATGATGTTCTTCATTTATGTTTTCTAAATTATGTGTGACAAATGAAGTGCTAGGTAATTGATGTTTCGAATTTACCTTAGATCTTGGTGATGAGTCATTGTCCTCCATTAAACATAAATTTGCCGCTCCCTCTGTTGGTTCAGTGGGTTTTTCTTCATCACTTAGATCCCAGCCTTCTTCAGCTACTAGAACTTTGTTATTGACTAGTTTTGGACAATCCTTCTTGAAGTGTTCTGGTTGGTTGCATTCAAAACAGTTATTTGAATTTTCATTTGAGCCAACATTTCTGAAGTTGCTGTTGGTAGCTTTAAAATTCCCTACTGTAATTTTTGGCTTGAAGACTTGCTTATTTCGGAAGTTGTTGAAGTTGTTATTTGTTTTCATAAAGCATTTGCCATATCTCTTTGCTTTGCTTTGGATTACTCTCCTGAGTTGTCTTGATAATAATGCAACTTCGTTATTATCTAGACTCAAGACTTCTTCATTCAATTCATCATCATCGCTTTCTTGATCAACGAGTAAGGCTTTGAAAGCAATTCCTTTCTTTTTGAGGTCTGTGCCTGATCCTGCTTTTCGACTAGCATGTCGACTTCGTGGGCACGGAGATTTTCAATGAGGCTATCAAGAGAATAAGCAGTTAGTTACTTCGATCGCTGCGCTGTCTACTGAAACATCTGTATCTTGCAATCCGAGAATTCCTAGGAGATGTGCCATATACCATTTCGAAAAGCTCTTTTCGAGAGCTACGCAATGACATCGGG
This sequence comes from Panax stipuleanatus, assembly GCA_020205555.1. Taxonomy (NCBI): domain Eukaryota; kingdom Viridiplantae; phylum Streptophyta; class Magnoliopsida; order Apiales; family Araliaceae; genus Panax; species Panax stipuleanatus. The sequence goes on along the minus strand of CM035124.1, from coordinate 77,641,874 downwards.
CTTGATCATTTCTAAATCCGGAAAGATGGGTGCATGATCAGAATAACATCTTCAAGTATCCGAAGGCATTCCGTAGATCTGTCGTGTGCAGTTTGCACTCGGGATTATTGCGGTGGTTCTTTGTGAGCCTATCCTCAGTCGGACGATTGTTGTTTATGTTGTATTGGCAAAATCACATCTTTGCCCTTCCAGGATTGACTTCAGGTTTGAAGTTGTTTTTATTGTCCCTCGGGGTTGTCTCCGAGGTTGAAGTTATAATGCTGTCTTCCCTCGGGGTTGTCTCCGGGGTATGAAAAATCGTTTTTGCCCTCCTGCATTGTTAGTAAAAGAAAAGTAAAATTTTGAGTGTCTACATTATTTAAATAGTAAGATGCATATATATATATATATATATATATATATATGCATTATATATTTATGCATTGTGAGTAAATATTGATTTACATTTAGTTTAATGTATTTTTTTTGAGAAGCTACACTATTATAATATAGTAAATTTAGTGATATATTTCAAACTAGGGGTTAGGGATTGGCACAACAGAATATAATGGTTAGTTTAATTACCTACTAACACAAAGGCAAATAAATTGTTGCGCACAAGAGAAGATATAGAATTCTTCAAGAGAAAAATATAATAGTATTGATAATAATTATCAAAAGAATACTTTCAACCCTATTTAGAAAAGAAAATAACTAAATATTAAAAAATTAAAAATAATCCAAAATTTGACTAAAACTTTGGTTGACGACAGAACCACTTTAAAAAGCTTTTTTGGGCTTAAAACTATATATATCATGGCAAAAGGCACAAGTCTTGTAGAGCTTGTCGAGAGTTTTATTATGGACCATGTAATTTCAAGCGAATCAAAAGTTACGTCCATTTAAAGTTTACTTGACGAAAACTCTTATTCCAACTTAAATTGTCAATCAACTTTCAATTCCGAATCAACTTTTAAATTCTGTTTTGCATCAGGACCAAGAGAAAAATTAGGGAAATTTACATTTTTAATCTTTTGAAGCTTGTTGAAATGTATAATAATGTCTTCTCGTATATTAATATTTTTTGAAGTTTGAATTTAGACTTTTTATTAAATAATAGACTCGAACGCGTGATTTGCAATCTAAAAAAGAAAAGAAACCTTTACTAGTTCGCTGTCAAGTTTAAAATATTTTACAGTTCATTGTTCATATTATGTAAGTTACACCAAACCATTCAATATGTATTTTGTAAAAAGACAGTGAGTTGAAATAGTTATTTACAAAATTTAAAATACTCCCTTTGTTCTAAAAGATAAATATTATAAACTATCTAAAAATATTATCATTAATTTAAAAAAAAATTAAACTGATAAATTATATTAATCTAAAATTTTAAAAACTATCTCAAATTAAATTTAAAAAAACAAACTTAATCATATATTTAACACCCGGGTTATTTTACACGCCGGGAAGGAGGGGGGGGGGGGGTTAAGTATCGACAGTCCATTGCCCGTAAATATGTTGTTTACGTCCGACAACAACTGCTCGAACTAAAATTACCAAAAAAACAAGGGTTTAAGCTGTATGCTTGTCCACAATCTCAACACACACAATAATTAACATTGTATATACTTTTATGGCTTAAATACATCTTAAATTAATTTTTTTTCCATTTTAGAACTTAAATTTCAATATTTCTATTTAAAGACATATAACTTTAATATCCCTAAATATCTATAAAGATAATATTTCTTATAACCAATATATATAAAATATATAACTGATTATTATTTTGATAAATTTACTCTTAAATATCTTTTGAAATGCAAAAAATTATAGGCACGTGATCAATATATAGTGAATAAAAAATTGAAGTCAATGTAAATGATACATACTCCTAAAAAAAGTAATTTTACTTTTATTTGTATATATTAGCATGACTTTTTTCGGTAAGAAATATTAAATTTGGAGGTCAGAAAATTTTATTTATGAAAATTCAATGACATTAAAGTTTAATGTTTTAAAAATGAAATATTAGGTTTTAAATTCTAAAATGCAAAAAAGGAAAAAAAAATAGAGATTTAAAGTGTATTTAAGTCTACTTTAGCTAGGGTTACAAATTTTTGAAGTAGGTTTCATATATAATGAAATATCAATAAATTATAATCTGACATATCATTTTGTATTTTTTTTGTATCCAATCTTTCGTCGCCAAATCGTTATTTCCTATATAACTGGTTCTAAAATTTGTGGTCAAACCTTGAAGGTATTTACGATTTACCTAGCAAGGTTGAATAATGAGTTTTTAATAGAAGTTACTGCAGAGACAATGGTTAAACTTTAAAGCTGTATGTTGAATATATTCAAAGGGTTCACTGTCATTTCCATGTTAGTTTTGGCCAACTAATAAACTCAGTGTAGTTTCCATATTAGGGAACCTTAAAATTATGACCACTGTGGAAAGAATCCATAAGTGGCAAAAACTCATGAGGAGGCTGGTGAACTTGTCAGATCATTCTGCAGTGGTGGTTATACGTCAACAACAGCCATTTTGTCCTTGCTTTTATAAGCTTAGAGTACCATGGAGGACTACTTTTTTGTTTGATTTTACAGAAATGACATCACTTCATTCCCCAAAATCCTTTTTGCTCCTACATCTCTACATTTAATTTTGAGATCATAGTGTTAAAACCATGGGAAAATTTGATCATGGTCCTTTGAGATGGCAGTTCATTTGGATAGTCAATAGAACAAGTTGAATTGAATAAGAGAATTATATTTCGAATAATTTTCATTATTCAAGTATTTTTGAACTGTAAATTCCAACTCTACAAATTTAATTTATTTATTTATAGGTTTGTTCTAAATAGACGACCAAATATAAACAGCCTAAAATCCGTATATGGAAAAAACATGCACCATAGACAAATTAAAAGGGAATTTTTGTGTTAAAAAGTATTTAAAATTTTATTAGAAAAAAAGAAAAGGAAATAAGGACTCATTTTATGCACGGAGAAAACTCATGTATGAGAACATGGAATCACCATGCATGGGTATGACTAGTGACCACAATCACCATACATTTTTAAGCACCCCTCCCCCTAGTAAAATTCTCTTTGTTTTACATAAAAAAATGTTTCAGACTATCCTAAACAAATATAAACAAGTATAAAAAGAAAAAAGTCATAAAGTAAATGAGACACTCATTTTAGTACGGATGAATTTTTACTACCATATTTGTACAAAGTACAAACAACTACTATCTTTTATGACGGAGAGCAACCTGTATACCAATCAAAACACATGAGAAAACATGTATTAAGACTTAAACATCTCTCTCTCTCTCTCTCTCTCTCTCTCTCTATATATATATATATATGTGCATATGTGTATGTATATGTATATGTATATGTATACGTGTGATTTTGCCAAAAAGAAGGGGCCAGAAAGAAGCTCAGAACAACTTTACAAAGTAAACAAGTTGTGAAGCTCAACCTTTCTTCTCTCCCACCTTAATTTCCTCTTCTTTTTTTCTCCATCTCTAGCTAGTTTAAGAATTATATACAAAATTCAGTTTCCAATTCCGATGCCAGTTTCTTATATGCTCTATACCTTTATCCATTTAGTTAAAAAACAAACCATAATTAAGATATATATATATATATATATATATATATATATATATATATGCATTTTCACATCTTAATTTTGACAAAAATTCTATCCTACATATATATACATACATACATATATGTTTGTTCTTGTGTTTTTTTAGACGAAAAAATAACTAATAATTGTTATATTCCCTTAATTTAACCAGAAAATTATTTTGTATACATTTATAGGTTAAGTTGATAATTATGGGAAGAGGAAAGATAGATGTGAAGAGGATCGAGAACAACACTAGCAGACAGGTCACATTTTCGAAGCGCCGAGCCGGACTTTTCAAGAAGACACATGAACTTTCAGTTCTGTGTGATGCTCAGATCGGACTCATCATCTTTTCAAACAAAGGGAAGCTCTTTGAATACACTTCTCACCCTCGCAGGTCAATATATTTTTTTGTTCCGTTTCTTTAATTTTCCAACATTTTTATTGGCTTAAATTAATTAATTATCTTATTCTTGATTTTGGGGCTTCATGGTTTTCTCTGTCATCTTTCACCTCAGTCCAATTCTGCTGTTACAATATTTGCCTAATCAGTTGTTTCACTGAAATTACATTAAAAACAAAACATGAGATGAAACGACAGATGAGATCTCAAATAGATTTGAATTCTTTTCTCGTTGGATGATCACATGCACTGATGATGAGTACTTATTATAATATTCCCTGATTTATGAAATGAGGCAGCCAGCAGACTGATCAAATTTCAGTTTCCCACTTGCCTCCTTGATCTAGTTTTTCAAGCTTATGTGAAATTAGGGTTTTTGAATTTTTTTGTTACTAAACAACTTTTCTTCTTCAATTAGATGCAAGTTTTAAGCAGTTGTATCCCAAATTTATTCATCTCATTGGTAGATCTATACTTCTACAATGAAATTATAACTTTACTAATTATAAAAAAATCAGATGCCATATTTCCATAAAGTGAAAAACTCATGTTACAGTTTTGCATTTTAGACTATTTTATTATTATGTTATAGCTCATAGATCATCTGATCATATATATATATATATATATATATATATATATATATATATATATATCTATATATGTTCTTGTGTTGCAACAGCATGGGACAAATAGTAGAAAGGTATCTGAAGACTACGGGCAATAATATACCTCAGCATGATAACCGGGTTTGAATAAACTTAATAATACCTCATAGTTTAATTTCCAGTTACAATTTTAACTATAATTATACGCTTTTCCCTTTTCAATTATTTTTTCTTTAATTTTCTCTCTTTCTCGAAAAATTGTTAGGAGCAAATACACAACGAATTGACCCGAATTAGGAAGGATACCCTTAACCTTCAATTGAGCCTCCAACGATACAAAGGAGATGACTTAAACTCTGTACAACTTCAGGATTTGGATAAACTTGAAGAGCAGCTTGAGCATTCCATTAACAAGGTCCGCTCAAGAAAGGTAAATCTTATTCTTCTAAGTTTGACTTTTTAAATTTGATATGATTACTTTAAATTTAGAAAATAATAATAATAATTAAATCTTGTAATTAGTATTATCATTTAGATGATTTACAATTTTTATAATTACATTATCTAAAATTAAAAGAATTCATATCAATTTAAAATATAAAAAATATCTCAAACTAACTTCTAAAAATCAATATATTGGTCCTATATTTTAAAACGCTGGTGTGTGTATAGTTGGAATTTAGATTGTAATTTTTAAATAATAGAAAAAAATTATCCACTGAAATATATTTGATGGTTCAAATTTTAAATTATGTTGCTTCAATCTTGTAACACAAGTTAATTAAAATAACCTTTTGCATTTCATAACGTAAAACTTATAATCATGTTACTTATTTTTTAAAGTCAATTTAAGGTTGTTTGCTTTTTGACGTCCAATTGTGAGCACAACAATAGTCTGGCCTTCGAATCCCCCGCCCCGTGGTTGTATCCAATGTTTTAAAATTCGGATTGGATCGAAGATCGGACCGGTAAAAATTGTTGTCTTTCGGTTTGGTTTTGTCCAGTGACCCGGTTTTGGTCAAAATTTGGTTTGGTCCATTAATCATCGGTCCAACCGATAAATCCGGTTAATTGTCCTAGTTTTAATTTTTTTTTATCAAAAAAAATTTAATATTAAAATTAACCACTTTTATTAATATTGTAACTTATCTTTATTATGTTTTAATTCATAAAAAATGAAATTTTTAAAAAATTTATTAATTGCTAATAATATATATTTTATATATTAATGACGTCACTAGGTCAATAACGGTTCGACTATTGATTGGACAAATGATCCATCCACCCATTACATTTTTCGGTTCGATGAACGATCCGATTCTGAGAACCTTGGTTGTATCACCTTGTGATAACAAGAATTTAAAAGGACCAAACAAAGAAAAACTTAAGACTTTTTTAAATTCAAAATTGATATTGATTTATGTAATTTTAATCAATATATACAATGTTGAATATTATAAATATTAATTAAAAAATATTACTCATTGTAAGATTTATTGTTTCATAATTTTTAATGAATTAGCTCAATTTAAATTTGAAAATATTTCAAATTAACTTTTAAAAGTCAACAAAATTATGTTATATTTTGGAAAGAAGAGAGTATAATTTTTCCCTCTATTGATTGCATTATAATTGATATGAGTTAATTCATATTATTTAAATTTGTATTGCTGTGCATTCAGTTTCAGTTACTCCAGCAGCAGCTGGACAATCTGCAGAGGACGGTATATATATATATATAGCTTTACTTCAAATTCTCTTTTTCTTCTCTATCCTCTTACTTTTACTTGTATGTGGATTTTAATTTGGTACAAATTTATGTGTTAGGAAAAACTGCTGGAGAAGGAAAACCAAGAGATGTATCATTGGGTGAGTTTAATTAATCGATAAAATGAAAAGGAATTATTTTTAGGCACCTTAGATACAGTACTACTACTACCTTCGTCCAAATATTAAAGAATGAGAGTTTTAGTTTAACTTCTTGACTCTTATTTATGGCGGTGGAAATTGTGAAAGCAAAAATGACATATTACGATCAATAATTGTCGCTTAATATATGTTAAAAATCGTTAAGATAATAACAAAAGTGATGTTAAATATATATTTATTTTGAAAATATAATTCTTTTCTCAAACAATATCAACCATCATATTTATGCATATTAATTATTAATTCAAGGATATGAAAGTGTTTAATGATACTTTCTTCGTTCCAAAATTAGAGATATAATTTGATTTTTGAGATCAAACGACGACATATTAAACTTCAAATTTGGTATTACTCATTTAGAATAAAATTTATTTGTGATTAATAGTTTTTGTTATATATTATACATGCAATTATAATAATTGTATCAATTAAAATTAAATAAAATCACATCAATTTGAAGTTAAATATACCGTCATTTGACTTCAAAAATCAAATTGTGTCTCTAATTTTGAAAAACGGAGGGAGTATTACAGTAGTATAAATGGTTCAATTTCATGCATCATTATACAAAAGTGTTTAATGATATTACAGTAGTATAAATGGTTCAATTTCATTCATCATTATGACACAAACATATCCTTTGTTCGTACTCAACAACCGAAGTTTTAGTGTTTTACTAACACGTTAACCCTATATATTTTACACAAATTAGTTAATGGGAAATCAAATTCAGAGGCAACATGCAGAAATGGAGCAACAAAACCAACAGGCAATGACTGAACTGAAGCTACTAGGGGAGTCACAAGTGTTGGATGAGTTTGCATTCTATGGAGAAGAGCAGCCTAGCGGTGTACTTCAACTTGCAAATCTCCTTCCTGCTCAGCCTCAGGCCGCCGCCTACCCATACTGCCTCCAGCCTACTCAGCCCAACCTCCAGGAATCGCAGCATCATCCCTACATATGGTACCAACTATATATTAATTTCACCATAATCTTAAACCTTTTTAGTTAAATTTTTTTTATGAACATTGGGAGAAAAGCCGCTTAAATACACTTTAAACTATAAGAATTTTTTTTAATTGTTTTTATCTCCCGCATTTTAGAACTTAAACTCCATGATCGGGTATAATCCGCCGACCCCTGCATATGACAGAAGGCTTGGGCCGAGGGGAGCCTACCGGGTCCAATAGGACAAAGCCCAGATTGGGGTAGCAGTGTTCGGGATCGGGTATCTGAGCTCTTTGGGCCAGAACCCAGACCCAGCTGGATCGGGCATCTTAGTCCCTCGAAGCCGGAGCCCAGACCAACTTAATGATGATCGGGATCGGACTACCGATCCCTTCGGGACGGGGTCCAGACCACTTTGAAAGGCCCATACCGAAGGTCATTTCTCGGATGGAGCCCGGAGCAATAAGGAACCTAAAGGATTAAGGGTCTTAACCCTAATTCTATCTCAATACTAACTCTTATAAGGCAAGTGGTTGGATAACCACCAACTTGTACTTATAAAGGAGATTGTGTTGGACCCAAACAATGGTAACTGCCATGTTTAGGAGTCCTAACTCAACTGGGACATGGACTCTAGAGGCGGTGAGGATGACTATAAATGCAAGGTTTAACCTAATGGTAACAGGTAATATTCTCTTGAGCATTATACACTATTGCCTCCATTGTTAACCTTGTGACCAGCCTGTACTTACTCTCACACCGGAGCTATCACCCGGCGGCCCCAGCCGTCAAGCTTCGTTGTTGACGTGTTATTGTGCAGGTTTGAGCGCGTGGATTCGGTGATTGGACGCGCCGGCAAAACTTGGCGTTAACATTGGCGCTAGAAGGAGGGCCTTTTTAGTGCTCTAATCAATCACGTTTGTACCTTTCCGGTAGAAAGGACATGGCCAGTAAGGACGGAGGAGCCTCGAATCCGGAAAGGGCCAGGACCCACCCGACGACCATAGGGAGGACCTCGGTTAAGGATAGATTGGGACCTAGCAACCAGGAAGGCAATTCGGTGCGGGCCCGGTCTGCACGGAGACAGCTGTTCGTCCCCAGTCAACATACCCCGATCCATCAACACACCCACGTAGGAGATAACCAGTCTCAGGCCTATGAACGACGGGAGGAGGATCAAGTGGAGAATAGCAAGGACCAGCGTCAGGTTATTCTGTTGACCAAAATTCAACAGAACAAAGACGCCATGCTGGCCTTGCGTCTCCAGCAAGAAGAATTGGAGTTCCAGATGGCTAAGGTGGCAGGCGAACAGGAGGCTTCTTCGAAAAAGCGCCGGAATCGAAGCCGATCTAGATCTCCACGACAACATGAGACGGGAAGAAACAGAAGCCGATACAGAAGCCATTCTCGAGAAAGGAGGAACCAAAGAAGAAGTCGTTCCCCCGAACGGAGATTTGAACGCCAGGGTCGATCGGGACAAAGGGCGAAAATCGGATCTCCCGAGTATGAGGAGGACAGGCACAGACCTTCCTCCCGTAAGGAAGATACCGATCCCCTCGCTCGACGAGTCGCAGAGTTGGAGAAGCTTCTGGCCGTGAAAAATCAAGTGGGAACACCCACGAGCTGCCATAGTTCGCCTTTCTCGCCCGAGATTAACCAAGTCACTGCTGATCCGAAGAAAAAAATGCCCCCAATGGAGACATACGATGGAATGGGAGACCCGTATGATCATTCGGATGGATATGATAGGTTGATGACATATTATGGGCATTCGGACGCAGCAAAGTGTCATATGTTTGCAACCACCTTGAAGAAGAGCGCCAGAGAGTGGATGGGAACTTTGGCGTTGGGAACGGTTACCTCTTGGAACGACCTTCGGGAAAAATTCCACTCTAGGTTTGGAAGCAACAGGAGAAGGGGAAAGATCACAGCTTCCCTCATGCAAGTGAGACAGCGATCGGACGAGACTCTTGGCACCTACGTCAAAAGGTTCCGGGAAGCTGTGGGATCGGTGGCAGAATTGAATTCACCACAGGCTCTGGGTTTCTTCACAACGGGTTTGGATATGGGGAGGTCGAAAAAGTTGATGAAAGACCTGGTGATCAACCCACCCTCGGACTTGACTGAAGCCTTTCATCGGGCCGAAGGGTTCATTGCCATTGAAGAGGCCATGGGAAACTTCAAGCCACCTTCACACGACAAATCTAGGGACAGAGACAAGCCGAACAACCAACGATCGGATAATCAGGGGAAAAGAAATTATAGCGGTGGGGGATCGGGCAATGGCCGACCACCCTTCCCGGGTAGAAGTATCAACAGGGTATTCACTCCCCTAAACACCGACCGTGCAAGAATATTGGAGGACATCAAAGACAAACCCTTCTATGAGCCCTGCAGGACGAGGCCGAAACCAGGGAAGCACAGCAAAAATAGGTATTGCAACTACCATCAGAATGTGGGCCATACGACAGAGGAATGCCTTGATCTGGGGGATCTCATCGAGAAAAATATTCAGAATGGGACGTTGGTTCAGTATGTGGCCGGCCGGGAAAACGCCAGGACTCAACCCATAGAAGAAGACAGGACTCAGGCCCGGGAAACGCCGCCAAATCAGAACCAGCCCGCTCGGGGGGTGATTGATGTTATATCCGGAGGTTCGGTAGGGCGCGTGACTGGACGAAAAAGAAATGAACATCTAGACGCTGTCTTATCGGTTGCAGGGTCCTCGGTAAAAAAGGAAAGGGTTTTCCCGGGGGCGGTAATTTCCTTCTCAGATGAAGACTACCCTTCGAATCCCATAGAGTCGCATGACGGGGCATTGGTGATAACGGCTCAGGTCGGACCAGTGGACATGAGAAGAATGATGATAGACAACGGATCCTCGGTCGACATACTGTATACACACGCTTATCAAAGGATGGACCTAGGGGGAAAGAAGATGGAACTGGGAGGAGAAGGACCGTTGTACGGATTCAGTGGCGACCCGGTGCATGTGTCGGGCACCATCGAATTGCCAGTTAAGTTTGGCACAACTCCCCAACAACTGGAGATTATGGTCAGATTCTTCGTTGTTCAAGTAGATTCGGCTTACAACGCCATACTGGGAAGACCGACCCTAGCAGCCTTACAAGCAGTCACCTCCATACCTCATTTCAAGATCAAGTTCCCCACACCGAACGGAATCGGAGAGGTAAAAGGCGACCTAGATATCGCTCGTAGGTGTTATCGGAATACTTTGATCTCTTCCGGAACCGGGGTAAGCAAGCAGAAGCAGACGATGGCTATTGAGATAGAACCCTTTACAGATGGTAGTACAGAGCCACTTGCATTACCAGCCGAAGAAACAGAGGATGTACAACTAATCTTGGGGAACGAGAAAAAAATGATAAAGATCGGTTCAGGATTGATAGAACCCTTCAGGACCGGGTTGATCGATCTGCTTCGGGCGTACGCGGATATCTTTGCATGGGAACCCAGCGATATGCCCGGGGTGGACAAATCAGTAGCACTACACCGACTGGAAGTAGATCTCAATAAGAGGCCGGTCATACAGAAGAGAAGAATCTTCGCCCCGGAGAGGCAGAAAATTATTGACGAAGAGATCGCTAAATTACTGGAGGCAGGGTTTATCTTCGAAATTGATTATCCAGAGTGGCTGGCAAACGTGGTGCTGGTTCAGAAACAGAATGGGAAATGGAGAATCTGTATTGATTACACAGACCTGAACAAGGCGTGCCCGAAAGATTTCTACCCTTTGCCCAACATTGATCAATTGATTGATGCCACTTCAGGGTACGGCATGCTGAGCTTTATGGATGCTTTTTCAGGTTATCATCAAATCTCAATGGCTAAGGAAGACATCCCGAAGACAAGCTTCATCACGCATAGGGCCATTTATGCGTATCGGAAGATGACCTTTGGACTGCTGAACGCGGGGGCCACTTATCAGCGAATGATGAACTATGTGTTTACAAAGCAGCTAGGCCGAAGTATGGAGGTCTACGTAGACGATATGATTGTAAAAAGCGTGTCAGTTCGGGATCATCTGGTGGACCTAGAAAACTGCTTTGAAACGGTTCGGAAATACAAGCTTCGCCTGAACCCAACAAAATGTACCTTCGGATTGGGGTCAGGGAAGTTCCTGGGTTATCTAGTTAGCAAGAGGGGTATCGAGGCAAACCCGGAGAAGATCCAAGCGGTATTAGATATGAAATCCCCGAAGTCTTACAAAGATGTGCAGAGGCTGACAGGTCGGATCGCGGCTCTTAGAAGGTTTGTATCAAAATCAGCCGAAAGGTGTTTGCCATTCTTCGACACTCTAAAGGGACCAAAAAATGAGAAGAGTTTCCAGTGGACCTCCGAGTGCGAAGACGCCTTCCAGGAGATCAAGCAATATTTGTCCTCGGCACCCTTGCTGATGAAACCGATCCCCTCGGAGCCACTATATCTATACCTAGCCGCCAGCTCGATGGCAGTGGGGGCAGCACTGGTGAGAGAAAGATCGGGAAAGCAGTCTCCGGTTTACTGTGTCAGCCACGTCCTTCGAGATGCAGAAACCAGATACCCTAACCTGGAGAAGTTCGCCTACGCTCTGATCATCACAAGCAGGAAGCTTCGGCACTATTTCCAGGGCCGGCTAATAATAGTCTATACTGATCAACCTTTGAAAAAAGTACTGCACAGGCCCGAAGTCTCGGGAAGGCTAGCTGCATGGGCAATGGAACTAACTCAATTCGCCTTAGAATACCATCCCCGAACGGCCATTAAGGGACAGGCCTTAGCGGATTTTGTTGTGGAGTGTTCTTTCAGCGAACCAGATGTAACTTCGGTCATCAAAGCTCGATCACTACAAACTGCCTGGACCCTCTACGTAGACGGGTCGTCTACCTCGGACGTCAGCGGAGCGGGGGTCATTCTGACTAGTCCCGAAGGGTTCCGAGTCCAACAGGCCATTAGGTTCCGATTCAAAGCCACCAACAACGAGGCCGAGTACGAAGCCATTTTGGCCGGACTTAGATTAGCCCAATGCCTGGAGGTGAAAAGGATAATGGTGTATAGTGATTCCCAGCTGGTGGTTAAGCAGATATCGGGAGAGTATGAGACCCGAGGGGCCCGAATGGCAAAATACCTGGCAGAGGTAAAGGACGAACTCTCATACTTCGAGTCGTACAGCTGTCTGGGGATCGATAGGACAGACAATACAGTAGCAGATTCCCTAGCCAAATTAGCCACAACCGAAGCAAGTTCCTTCAACGGATCAGTGTACTTGGAAGTATTAGACAAACCTAGTATTCAAAGGGCAGACGTACTGACCCTGGATCGGCTCGACTGTTGGCTTACGCCTTACATTACTTACCTGGCCGAGGGGATTCTGCCTTCGGATCGTTTGTACGCTAGAAAAATCAAACACAGGAGTTCTAACTTCATCCTTATTGATGGGGATTTGTACCGTAGGGCATTCACCTCCCCTTTACTGAAGTGTCTGACACCTTCGGAAGCGGAGTATACACTGAGGGAAGTGCATGAAGGAATCTGTGGGGATCACATGGGAGCCAAGTCATTGGCTTACAAAATTATGAGGCAGGGATACTATTGGCCGACCATCTTCCAAGAAGCAAAGGACTACGTCAAAAAATGTCCTAAGTGTCAATTACATAGTTCTATCCCACATAGACCTCCCGAAGAGCTGTATTCGGTTTTATCCCCTATTCCATTTGCTATGTGGGGGATTGATATCTTGGGACCATTACCGAAGGCCAAAGGGCAGGTCACTTTCGTAGTCGTCGCAATCGACTACATGACAAAATGGGTGGAAGCCAAACCATTGCATAAGATTACTGAACAAGAGTGCCTCAAGTTCTTTAAAGAGTATGTTGTTTACCGGTTCGGCATTCCCATGGTCTTGGTCTCGGATAATGGCAGACAATTTGTGGGGTCTAAATTCGAAGTTTTCCTAAAGGAGTTAGGTATCCAACACAGAAAGACTTCTGTGGCCCACCTCCAATCCAATGGACAGGTAGAAGTCACCAACAGGATCCTGCTCACAGGAATTAAGAGAAGGTTGGATGAACTAAAGGGAAGATGGCCCGAAGAGTTGCTCAGTGTCCTTTGGGCGTATCGGACTAACCCGAGGACTACTACAGGCGACTCACCGTTCAGATTAACCTATGGAACCGATGCACTGATACCCGTTGAGATCGGATCACCAACACTTCGAATCAGTCAGTACCAAGAATTATACAATGATGATGGTTTACGATTAAATTTGGATCTGTTGGATGAGGTTCGGGATTCAGCGTCGATAAGGTTAGCTATATACCAGAAGAGAACGACCCGACATTACAATCAGAATGTGAAGCAAAGGAGGTTTGAGGTCGGGGACCTGGTTCTTCGGGAAGCGGAGGCATCAACCCCCCAGAACACAGGCAAGTTAATGCCGCACTGGGAGGGACCTTATGAAGTAACTGAAGTGCCGAAGCCGGGAACTTATCGGCTTCGGACGTTAGACGGTACGGAGGTAAAAAATACATGGCATGCTGGAAGACTTAGAAAATATTATCAGTAAAAGTCATGTAATTTACTTTCGCTTATGTAAGCTGCTTTATACATTAATAAAATAAAGTGGATTTCTCTTGGAAAAACTTTTTTGTTATCTTCATGCAAATTCTACAAGTTTACAAAACCCTCGGACTAGCGACGAACAAATTCGATCAGAATAGTTACAAAACAACTTGAACTGATCGGAAAAAGTTACACGCAGATCCGATCGGGGCAAAGTTACAAAAGAAATAAAGACAAAAATTACATGAGAAATCATAAACTACGGATGGGGATCCTCGCCATCAGCATCATCATCGGCATCGGACTCATCATCAGAGGAGTCCAAGATAGCAGGATCGAGCCCAGCAGCCTTCATCTTCGCCTGAGCCCGCTCCTTATGAGCTCCATAGCCTTCGGCAAATTGGCCCATGATGGTATCGCGGAGCTCAGCCGATTCTTGATACTCTCGCGCACCTTGCTGCTTGGCCTCGGCACATTCTGCCCTCAGAGCTGTGTTCTCCCTCACCAGCACCAAGTGGTTGGCGTGCATTTCAGAAACTTGGCTCTGGAGGATCAGAAGCGCATTCTGCTGATCAAGATCTTTCTCTTTCAGAAGAGCCCTCTCCTCGATGAGCTGTTTATTGTATCCGTCAAGCGCAATGAACTCCTTCTGCAGATTATGATGGAGCCTCTGGTGTTCATTGGCCTGACGTTCGGCGAAGGTCACCTTATTGCGGGTATCGGCATGATTTTCCCTCTCCTTGGTTAAATCAGCCGATAACCCCCGAACATCCGCCTCAAGCAGTTCCACCTCGGCTCGAAGCTGAGCCTCTTTCCGGGTGGCCTTGACGACAGGAGGAATAGCTTGGGCCAGAATGGCGTTAGCCTGCATCAAGGAAAAATAAACAGTTCAATAACGGCCAGACAGACATTCATAAGATACAAGCTAAAGCTTTCGGGAATACCTGACTCTGGGCTTTGATGTACGCCACCATCAAGGCTTCGGCCGAATACCCTTTGAACCGGGCATCATCAGCAGGAAGCTTGAAGTAATCCAAGCGGTCAAAAGGGAAAGCTTCTGACGGACTCTTCGGCCAAAAGGATTGGGTCGGAGACACATCAGAAGGATCGTCTTGAGCAGCAGGGACGGAGGCGGCAGAGGGCCCGACCTCAGCAGGAAGCTGGACCACAGGAGTCTGCGGAGCAGCGTCTGGTTGAACCTCGACCATCTGGAGGTCAGGCTCATCAACCAACTTTTGTTTCTTGGGGCGAGGCCTCAGAGTTTCCTCCTTGGTCCCCTTGGGATCCTCAAGAACAAGAGTCAGCTTCGGGATAGCCTGCTTCGGAAGAGATGGTTTAGAGGAGCCCTTCGGAAGGGCCCTCTTCTTGCCTTTCCTCAGCTGGGCCACCTTTTCGGCTGCAGTCATCTTCATGACATTCTTCGGCACGGCATGAGAGGAGTCGACTGAGAGCTCAGAAATCGGGATAGTCTCCCCTTCGGCCGCGTCATCCCCGAGAGGTAGAAGTATCGGGCCGGACCGAACGGGGAGGGGTGTAAGAGACTCATCAGCGCCCTTCGGCTTGAAGATTGTCACTGCAGAAACAAGTAGATACTCCAGAAAATCAGAAAAACAAATCAGAAACCAATGCTCGAAAAGAAAAGAGGTCAAGATAGAATACTCACATCCGTGCCTGTAAAGCCAGGCCTCGTCGGCAAAGGTATCCAGACTCCACATCGTCTCCTTCACCTTCTGGTAGAAGGTTCGGAACTCCTCCCTTCGGTCGGTGGGGAAGGTGGTCACTTTCACGATCGGATCTTCGGGGGAGGCCCAGTTCGGGAGAAGTTGAAGGTCGGTCCCCTTGACGAAGATCCACTGATTGTGCCAACCTTTGTTGCTCGAGGGAGTCTTGGCAAAGGTGGCTCGGCCGGAGATACGGTTTAGTTGACGGAAACCGGGCTCCTTGGATTTGCCGACCGAAAATAGGAAGAAGAAAAAGTCAAGACCAGGGGTGATCCCTAGTTCTTGACAGATAGCTATAAAGCTTATCAAGTGGATGTATGAGTTCGGCACAAGTTGTGCGAACCCGATCCCCACGAAGCAGAGAAAGGACACGATAAACTCGTGAAGAGGGAAGCGGATGCCGTACCGCAGGGCGTAAGTGGGGATGGCCACCCATTTGCTTTCGGGGCGCTAGAACATCCTCTCTTCGGCCCTGGGTACCCGAAGACTGTACTCTTGGGGGATTTTGAAGAGGGTTCGAACATCAGAAATCTGGGACGGAGTAATGGTGGACATAGTGTTGACATGAGAATACTCCGTCTCAGAACGGTAGACGGACCGGATCTGTGTCTCGGTTCCATCAGCCGAGTCTCCGGTGGGAGCTTCCGGTAGGTTAACCGGCACCAAATCGGTGCTGGCGATGGTGACAATGGCGGCCATTTCGGCGGAATTAGGAGTGACCTCAATGGTAGAGTTCAGGTCGGAAGTGGAAGCAGCTGGAAGAATGCCGTAATCAGCCATTAGAACGAAAAATCGGTGAAAGTGAGGTGATTTGGGTGGTAAAAGGACTGGTCGGAGAACAAGAAACCTCTCGACGGAAACCGTACTCGCCGGAAAATGAGTTTTGAATTTAGCTTAGACAAAGAGAGTTCGTAAAAAATGGGTGTTGTAGGGGGGAAGGTATTTATACTGATGCTGCACGAATCTCAACAGGCGGCTAATAATGACGTTGGGCCGTTCATTTTTTGTGTATCGTGTACATGCATTAATTAGGTCGGTTGGATTACCTAGGCATCTCTTAAATCTCTCATTAAATATCCCATTAAAGGCTTGTTATAATGAGAGACATGGGGGGCAATGATCGGGTATAATCCGCCGACCCCTACATAGTACAGAAGGCTTAGGGCCGAGGGGAGCCTACCGGGTCCAATGGGACAAAGCCCAGATTGGGGTAGCAGTGTTCGGGATCGGGTATCTGAGCTCTTTGGGCCAGAACCCAGACCCAGCTGGTATTATCCGGATCGGGCATCTTAGTCCCTCGAAGCCGTGAGCCCAGACCAACTAATGATGATCGGGATCGGACCTACCGAGCCCTTCGGGACGGGGTCCAGACCACTTTGTAAAGGCCCATACCGAAGGTCATTTCTCGGATGGAGCCGGAGCAATAAGGAATCTAAAGGATTAAGGCTCTTAACCATAATTCCTATCTCAATACTAACTCTTATAAGGCAAGTGGTTGGATAACCACCAACTTGTACTTATAAAGGAGATTGTGTTGGACCCAAACAATGGTAACTGCCATGTTTAGGAGTCCTAACTCAACTGGGACATGGACTCTAGAGGCGGTGAGGATGACTATAAATGCAAGGTTTAACCTAATGGTAACAGGTAATATTCTCTTGAGCATTATACACTATTGCCTCCATTGTTAACCTTGTGACCAGCCTGTACTTACTCTCACACCGGAGCTATCACCCGGCGGCCCCAGCCGTCAAGCTTCGTTGTTGACGTGTTATTGTGCAGGTTTGAGCGCGTGGATTCGGTGATTGGACGCGCCGGCAAAACTTGACGTTAACATTGGCGCTAGAAGGAGGGCCTTTTTAGTGCTTTAATCAATCACGTTTGTACCTTTCCGGTAGAAAGGACATGGCCAGTAAGGACGGAGGAGCCTCGAATCCGGAAAGGGCCAGGACCCACCCGACGACCATAGGGAGGACCTCGGTTAAGGATAGATTGGGACCTAGCAACCAGGAAGGCAATTCGGTGCGGGCCCGGTCTGCACGGAGACAGCTGTTCGTCCCCAGTCAACATACCCCGATCCATCAACACACCCACGTAGGAGATAACCAGTCTCAGGCCTATGAACGACGGGAGGAGGATCAAGTGGAGAATAGCAAGGACCAGCGTCAGGTTATTCTGTTGACCAAAATTCAACAGAACAAAGACGCCATGCTGGCCTTGCGTCTCCAGCAAGAAGAATTGGAGTTCCAGATGGCTAAGGTGGCAGGCGAACAGGAGGCTTCTTCGGAAAAGCGCCGGAATCGAAGCCGATCTAGATCTCCACGACAACATGAGACGGGAAGAAACAGAAGCCGATACAGAAGCCATTCTCGGGAAAGGAGGAACCAAAGAAGAAGTCGTTCCCCCGAACGGAGATTTGAACGCCAGGGTCGATCGGGACAAAGGGCGAAAATCGGATCTCCCGAGTATGAGGAGGACAGGCACAGACCTTCCTCCCGTAAGGAAGATACCGATCCCCTCGCTCGACGAGTCGCAGAGTTGGAGAAGCTTCTGGCCGTGAAAAATCAAGTGGGAACACCCACGAGCTGCCATAGTTCGCCTTTCTCGCCCGAGATTAACCAAGTCACTGCTGATCCGAAGAAAAAAATGCCCCCAATGGAGACATACGATGGAATGGGAGACCCGTATGATCATTCGGATGGATATGATAGGTTGATGACATATTATGGGCATTCGGACGCAGCAAAGTGTCATATGTTTGCAACCACCTTGAAGAAGAGCGCCAGAGAGTGGATGGGAACTTTGGCGTCGGGAACGGTTACCTCTTGGAACGACCTTCGGGAAAAATTCCACTCTAGGTTTGGAAGCAACAGGAGAAGGGGAAAGATCACAGCTTCCCTCATGCAAGTGAGACAGCGATCGGACGAGACTCTTGGCACCTACGTCAAAAGGTTCCGGGAAGCTGTGGGATCGGTGGCAGAATTGAATTCACCACAGGCTCTGGGTTTCTTCACAACGGGTTTGGATATGGGGAGGTCGAAAAAGTTGATGAAAGACCTGGTGATCAACCCACCCTCGGACTTGACTGAAGCCTTTCATCGGGCCGAAGGGTTCATTGCCATTGAAGAGGCCATGGGAAACTTCAAGCCACCTTCACACGACAATTTGTGAGTTTTGACCGTTGACCCGTTTTCAATGAAATTAGGCTCCGGAAACACCCAAATCTGACACTCCAAACTTGGCCAAAATTACCGAATTGCCATTGAATCAGATATTTGCCATTGAATCAAATCTTTCCATAAAATGGCACGCTTGCTCTTCAACCGCATCATTCTCCCCAGGGTGGACAGAATTTGTCCTCGAATTGTCATCATCGGAGGAATCGCCTGTGTAAGGAATCAAATGTTTGACATTAAAAACATTCGTTGTACGAATATGACTCTGCAGTTTCAAGCGGTATGCATTAGGATTGATCTTCTCAATGATTTCTACTGGCCCAATCTTCTTGGCAGACAACTTATTATAGTCACCTACAGAAAATCTATCCTTAGTAAGAACAGCCCACACATAATCCCCCACTTCGAACTCAACATGACGCCGTTTCTTATCAGCAGCTTGTTTATACTTGCCCGCGGCCTGCAGCAGATTGTCACGGACAGCCCTGTGAACCTCCTACAATCCTATCACAAAAGGTTTTTGCCGTCCCATGAACCCGTGTCTTTGCTGGTAACGGCAGCAAATCAAGTGGTCCTCTAGGAGTAACAGAATACACTACTGCAAAAGGGCTAAATCCAGTACTCCTGTTAACTGCATGATTATGAGCAAACTCTGCCTGACATAACTTCAGATCCCAACTCTTCACATGTTCTCCAACCAAACACCGCAACAAATTGCCTAGCGTCCGATTCACCACTTTCGTCTGGCCATCTGTCTGTGGATGGTAGGCACTACTAAAATTCAACTGTGTGTTCACCATCTTCAACAAACTACGCCAAAAATGGCTAAGAAACTTGGTATTACAGTCAGACACAATAGACACTGGCAAACCATGCAACCTATTAATCTCTCTAAAGTACAATTGAGCAACACGAACAACATCTGTGATCTTCTTACATGGAATGAAGTGCACCATCTTGGAAAAACGATCAACTACCACATAAATAGAATCATTACCTCGCTGTGTACGCGATAATCCCAGCACAAAATTCGTACTGATGTCCACCCATAGCTGTGATGGAACTGGTAGAGGCATATACAAGCCTGCATTGGTTGCTGTTCCCTTAGATACTTGACAAACCCGACAACGTTGAACCAGTTTTTCAACCTCCTTCCGACTAGTAGGCCAGAAGTAAGTAGACTGCACCAACTGCAAAGTCCTGTCTCTTCCTACATGCCCCTCGCCATGCAGCTCTTGAAGGATCTTCAACCGCAAACTACAATCTGGAACACATAGTTGGTTGCCCTTAAACAAAAATCCATCCTGCAAATGGCTATCTGTCCTTTCCCCTGCCCGAACCTTTGCCAAAATACCAGAAAAATATGGATCAGTTTCAAGTATTTCAGCAAATGAATCAAAACCAGGTACCTCCACAGAAAGTCGAGTTAGTAGTCCCTTTCGCCTGCTCAAAGCATCATGCCACTCGATTGGTAACTCCCAACTTGTGTTTCACCACGAAAGTGAACCTTTGTAGGTAAGCAACCCAGCTCGCATGTCTAGCAGAAACTTTATCTTGACTATGCAAATGTTTTAAAGCCTCATGATCCGTATACAAGATAAACTCCCGCTAAAACAAATAATGGCGCCAATGTTTAATAGCCTGAACCACAGCATAAAACTCAACATCATAAGTGCTATAACGCAGCTTGGCACCCGACAGTTTCTCACTAAAATACGCCACTGGCCTGCTATTTTGACTCAAAACAGCCCCAATTCCCACTTTGGAAGGATCAGAATGCAACACAAAAGGTTGATGAAATCTAGTAATACTAGAATGGGAGCTGTGGTAAGGCGGAATTTAATATGCTCAAACGCCTTTTCTGCTTCATCTGTCCAAGCAAACTTCCCATCCTGCTTCATGCACTCAGTAATAGGAGCCATAATGCTACTAAAATGAGGGATAAAGCGCTGATAAAAGGAGGCCAACCCATGAAAGCTCCGAACTTCAGTAATGGTACTAGGCCTTGGCCAATGCTTCACTGCCTCTACTTTGGACTCATCTACCTGCAGCCCCACATCAGACACAATGTAACAAAGAAACAGCACCCTAGGTGTTAGAAACACACACTTCTTAACTGCAGCATAAAATTTCTCCCTACGCAGCACAAGAAGAACTTCTCACAGCTGACTAAGATGCTCGCTCGGGTTAGCACTGTAGATTAGAATGTCATCAAAATACACAACAACACACTTCCCAATGAAAGGCCTCAAAACTTGATTCATAACACGTATAAAGGTGCTAGGTGCATTAGACAACCCAAACGGCATGACCATCCACTCATACAATCCCTCCCGCGTCTTAAAAGCTGTCTTCCATTCATCGCCAGCCCGAATACGAAGGTGATGGTATCCACTTTTCAAATCTAATTTAGTAAAAACAGTAGCCCCACTAAGCTGATCCAGTAAGTCATCCAATCAAGGAATAGGAAAACGGTACCTAATCGTTATTTTGTTGATGGCTCTACTGTCGATAAACATCCGCCAAGTACCATCTTTCTTTGATACCAGAAGGGCTGGTACCGCACAAGGACTCAAACTCTCTCGAATGTACCCCTTGGCCAGTAACTCTTTCACTTGTCTCCTTAATTCTTCATGCTCTCCGGGACTCATCCTGTAATGAGGTCGATTGGGTAAGGCTGCCCTGGCTCCAGATCAATCTGATGTTGGATATCACGCATTGGGGGTAATCCTTCAGGCAGTTCTTTTGGAAATAAATCACTGAACTCTTTCAGAAGTGGTTTGACTACATCAGGAACCTCTACCTCCTTGTCTACCACTCTCCCGATTAAGGCGTACAGTATTTTCGTCTCCTACACCACCTCCTCAAACTGTGCTAAAGTCAACAAACTAGCACTGCCTTTATTTTCTTCCCACTTGGGCACTAACACAATCTTTACCCCCTCAAACACAAAGCTGTAAGTATTCGTCTTACCGTTATGAACCACCTCTCTATCAAATTGCCAAGGTCGTCCCAACAGTAGATGGCATGCATCCATAGCTACTACATCACACTAAACATCGTCCTTGTATTTTGTCCCCACAGAAAAGGATACCAGTGCACGTCTTGAGACAGTCACCTTGCCCCCTTGTTTCAACCAGACTAACTTGTACGGCTTTGGGTGTTTTTTCGTTGTTAGTTCCAGCTTTCGGGCTGCCTCTGCTGAAATTATATTCTCACAACTGCCTGCATCAATCACAAACCTACACACCTTCCCTTTAACAGTACAGGTTGACTGGAAAATGTTGTTTCTCAGCCAATCATCATCAACAGCCCTAGGTGTAAGGCAGGGCCTCCTCACCACCAACGCAGACCCAACATCACCAGTCACCACTTCCTCATCCACACCTTCTGGATCAAAGATCGGTTCACCAGTTAGCAAGGTTTCATCTTCGATATCATCACCCTCATCTATTTCAGCAAACATCGCCCTTTTTCTAGCTTTCTTGCACTCAGCTTGCCTGTGTCCCACTTCACCACATGCAAAACACTTGATACCACTTACTGGACCAATCCTCCTATTATTATTTGTTACTTCTCCGGTTTTGGCTATTGCCCCCGCCGCTACAACCTCGCCTGAACGGCCAGTATTGACACCTCCCCCTGAATACCCAAAGCTAGCAGGTTGCCCAAAACCACCAGAACGCCTCTTCTCAATCTGCACAGCCCTCTGATGCGCTGCGGAAATAGACATTGGATCAAACATGTTGACTGTTTCTTTAATTTGTTCTCGTAAACCCCCAATATATCGGGCTACTAACTGATCTTCTGTCTCATGCACCTCGTTCCGAGTAATCAACTGATAGAATTCAGTTGTGTATTCATCAACTGTATGACCTCCTTGCCTTAAATTCTGTAATCGCTGGTACATTAATCGCTGATAATTATAAGGTAGGAACGTCGCCCGACTTCCCCAATCTAACCCTCGTTTGCCTGAGTTGCTGCCACCAAGCCATTGCCCTATCTCTGAGTCTGGTAGCAACCAAGGGTACTCGTTTATCATCAGG
This sequence comes from Panax stipuleanatus, assembly GCA_020205555.1. NCBI lineage: Eukaryota > Viridiplantae > Streptophyta > Magnoliopsida > Apiales > Araliaceae > Panax > Panax stipuleanatus. The sequence goes on along the minus strand of CM035124.1, from coordinate 77,618,852 downwards.
GACACCCTTAAATTCCAGGATCTCTTCTACCGTGGCCAGCCAGTCAATGAATTCCTCTGGTTGGAGGGTACCACGAAATTCAGGAATTTCAGTCCTCACACCAGTTTCCCAACGTCTCCTATCGTCCTCCACTGCATATGGTAGATGACGCCTACGAGGTGCCTCATCATAGTCATCATCAAAGTCATCATCATTCTCTCCTGCGAAAGGGTTTCTCCGATCATCATAATTAGGGTTCCTCCCAGGATGAGGAATTTCCCTATTCTGGTTCGCCAACAACTCGCCCATCCTTAGTGTCAATCGATCCATCATAGTGTTCATCCCCTGCTCCATTACTTGTTCGATTCGCTGCTCGAACCGCTGCTCAAGTCGCTGCAGATCCTCACGCCCATAAACATCATCCATACGCGCTCTACGGGGTGGCATGGTGAATATGATTTAGGCTTTGATACCAACTGACGTAGCGGAAGAAACAAAAAACTGTTATCAATTGTTGAACCGCGCACGATTGCCAAACGATAACCTTCTATAACCTGTTGATTCTACGAATACTAGGAAATAGGCAGCAAAATTCTAATTCAGAGAATTTTGCAAAATATGTAAATTTTATTATTCATAAAAAAAACTGTGGCTCCCCATCATAACAAGTGTTTAAATAGCAAAACCCTAAAAGCAGAATCCAAAACGAAAAAGGAAAACTAATAAAGACAATTACGAAAATAACCCGAAAATAGAAAAATGTCTTTTTGAAGGCCTAAACGATGGAATTTGACCAAAAAACCCTGCACGTCACAAGCAAAGCGTTTGTGAGTTTTGACCGTTGACCCGTTTTCAATGAAATTAGGCTCCGGAAACGCCCAAATCCGACACTCCAAACTTGGCCAAAATTACCGAATTGCCATTGAATCAGATCTTTGCCATTGAATCAAATCTTTCCATAAAATGGCACGCTTGCTCTTTAACCGCATCACTACATGTTTTAAGATTAAATTATACTTTCATTAAGGGACATTAAGGTTCAATCTCTTAAAATTAAAATATTAGTGTTTAAGTTCTAAAATGCAAAAAGCTTAAATGTTTAAAGTGTATTTAAGTCTTTGTCCTAAAAATTAGTAACCAATAAATAATTAGCCAAACAAATAAAATGTTAGCCAGTTTTCTTGTAGTGGTTCAGGTGTTTCTAGGAAAATCGTAATATGGGTTACGAAATGTTGAAATTCAAATGGAATTAAACTCTAATTTTGGGCTAGAAGGACTATATAACCTAAGCTAAGGAAAATGTTTTTTTTAATTATTATTATTCCAAAGAGTTTTATTATAATCAAACTTTTATTTCTTTGAATTGCTCCCTTCAGATTAATGTTGTTGTGTCTATGTATTTGCATTTTGCAGAGATTATATATGGTTCATGAAGAGAGGCCTTCGTACATGGAAATTAAGAGAAGGAAATGTGTTGAATTGTTTTCTTTATAGCAGGATAAAAAAGAGAAACTGAATTTCAGATTTCTATCATTTTAATATGCTTGTTGTGTGCTTGAAGACTTATATATAAATCATAATTGATAACCATATTTATTAAATTAATACAGACCATAATTCAAATTTATCCATGTTATTTCATTTTTTATTTATTTCATATTATAAGAGTGATCCGTTATCATCAATTAACAATTTGTAAACCTAGATTAGTATTTGTATTCTTGTTTTATATTGTTTTCCTAAAATAGATTAATTTACTATTGTTTGCAAAAATGAAAGGGAAAAAAGGATAGTTAACTGAATGACAATTAAGTAAAAAATTTGTTTTATTTTTAAAATTTTAAAGTTAAGAAGATATAGTTACGGGTTACATTTTTCATTGTCGTCTTATATATTGTACTGTATACCTGACAATAATGAGTAAAAAATGCAAAAGATGAAAAAACAAAATAAAAATAAAGTAAAGCTCTGACACCAAGGCCTTAACCTTGACTTTGGTCTTGATCAATATGGGCTTTTGAGGGAGCGTTTCTTCGGTTTGGTTCATGTTCTGGACACAAAGACCCTAACTTTGAAGTCCAAGTTATCAGTCTTTTTTCTTCTTCTTTTTTGATAATTTTATATTAGTAATTTTTAAACTCCTCTTTTTCTTTGACATATCATTTTGACAGCTTGCTCAAATAGTGGGAGTGTCCTTATTAAAGTAAGATTATGTTTTACTACAAGAAAAACGACTATTTCCGACATAATATTCCGTCGGAACGTCAGTCGAATTAATGGTCGTCAAGCTTACTTCCGTCAATAATTCGGTTGGAAAAATATATGTACGATGGAATTATTTTCCACATTTTGTTCGTCGGAATTACATTAAACTTGACGGAATTAATTCCGTCATAAATCATTCGTCGAATTAAACGTGATACGTGGCTCATGATGGAGATGGAGATGGAGAAATCCTTAATTCCGACGGAAATTCCGTTGGAAATAGCTTTTATTCAGTCGAAAATAGTGTTTTTAAGTAAATTATATTTCTTATTACCGACGGAAATTTGGTCAGTTTTACCTTAGTCCGTCGAAAATATAATATTTTTTAATAATTATTTTGCTTTTGCATTTTCTAGGTTTTTAAACCACTTTTTTTGTACTTGTAACCTGCTTGATCCCAACAATGCACACAATAATATTCAATAACTACATCCAACAACTAGCAACAACATATATCATAATCAACCAGTAATACAACATTGTATATACCTTTCTTCGAATATAATCTGACGTTAAATAACAATGCCAATTGCAAACTAAACTACAAAGAATAACAAAATAACTAAGCTAAACTTATAAACTACAATGATGTATCTTATAAACTTCAAAACTAAACTGCAAAATAAAACTACAAAGCTATAAACAATGATCCTGTACATATAACAATGGTGTTTATATGTAGTTTGTACTTTATATAGTATAACTTATAAACTACAACGAACAATGATATGGCGCCGAATTATCATTAAAACCTATACAATGTTTTACAAAACATCTAAACAGATATATGATATAGACTATATATCAACCTAAACTAGTACTACCACCAGTAGGATCAGAATCATCTGGCGGGGGTTGACGATGCTGCTCGGGAGTCCGAAAATCCTGTTCGCCATCACCATCGATAGTATCGCCACCCTTTTGATACAATTAAAAATATAAAGCATTAGTCTGTATGAGAGAATAAAAGACAGTATGAAAATTAAATAACATGCAAATTAATTAACTTAAATTAAATATAATACCTGAGTAGGTGGGGGCTGACTCCCTATCGGGCCAAAAGCCTCCGAGAGTAAGGTAACCACCAACCGGAGCACCTCGTCATGTATCGCGATGAACTGCTACTGCGGGATACCCGTACTCTCGACGGTCGGTGGCCACTGCTGCAATATCCTGCGCTAGCTGGTGAAGGCGAGCTCGGCTGGGCAACTCCTGACGACGAATAACTAGATCCGTAAGAAACGTCTCTGACACTGCCGCCATGACCCTCTAGAAAATCTCGTCGTCCAATCCAGCGGCTGTATGAGATGGTCCAACAGCTGTTCTCAGACGCTGGTGCTGGCTAAAGCCTGCGAAAACAAATATATCATTACTAATAATATTTGCAATTAAATTATATTAACTTATCAGAAATACTATTACCTCCAGGTAATGTATACGTCAGTATCCTCGGCAGTCCCATCACTCGATACCTGCCTGTACTACTACTACTACTACTACTACTACTACTACTACTACTACTACTACTACTACTATTACTACTACTACTACTACTACTAGGGGGATCCTGAGACGCGACCGATAGTCAGCTCATCATCCCGAGATAATACAATCTAGGGCGGAGGGATGGTGGAATCTAACGGCTCAAAACCTCGCCTAGCAGCCTGCAACTCAGCTATACGTTGATCCCGAAGCTTTTGAAATCGATTCTGTAATTTATTTTGCGATATGTGAGTTAACTAAATCATTTTATCAACTACCTAATATTAATAATTATATACATTAATTGATATTAGTCTTACCCGTATAGTTAATGCTGCGGGAGACTTGCTATAATCCTTGGGCGTGTAGGCTCTATCCCAAAACACTAGCACAGTAGGAGGTCGGCCCAAGCTATCCCACATGGCCTAATAAATACATGCAAATAACATTTATTAAGTATGATAATGACAATCAAGTAACTAATATAAAAAACTAAATTGAGATACTTATCGACTTCACTTCCTCAAATGACCGTGCGCCGGTATTGAGATTCTTCTTTGCATGCTCAGACTTTTTCTTGAAGTCGTCAGCATCCCAGTGTGCACAGATAGCCACCCATGCTGCATCGGAGACGATGGGAGGCTGATGATCGCATATGGTAGTCCCGGGCTGCTCAATAACTGCTTGGGCGACCCTCTATCTCATCTTGTACAGCCAGCCGCCATAATTCTTTGTGATATGTGCAGTAATAACACTGTCGCCGGCTGCATTTGAGACACTCTCCTCATATCTAAAATAAATCTATACAAAGAATGTTAACATATCAAAAATCAATGATAATACTTAGACTGGACATGACAGCTTCCCGTGAGTGGACCAACCACTTATCATCCCAAGTGTTGGATAGTCAGTGATACTCCACAACAGTACGACCTTCATCACAAAATTCTGCTTTACCGATTTATCATAAGTCTAAACCCCTATATCCCACAACATCTTAAGTTCATCAACTAACGGTCTGAGGTATACGTTTATGTCTTTTGTAGAACTCTTATCCCCTGGTATGATTAAAGTCAAGAACATATACTGATCCCTCATGCACATTGACGGTGGAAGATTGTAAGCTACCATGATCACTGGCCAAACAGAGTAGGGTTGACTAAAATTATTAAATGGGCAAAGGCCAACCGTAGCCATGCCAAGCCTGACATTCCTAACTTTATTAGCAAATTCTGGAAAATTTTCATCAAACTTATTCCATTCATCTCCATTTGCAGGGTGAGTCAACTGACCAGGCACGACATCCCTTCTTTTGTGCCAACTCATATGCTCAGCAGTGTGTGACGACATGAATAGTCGCTGCAGTCTGGGCACAAGAGAAAAGTACTATAAGATCTTCTTAGGCACTTGTTTCTCCTTCCCCCCACGTTTTGTCATCTTGTACCAAGGCAAGTTGCATATATCACACTGCATCTTAGCTTTGTCCTCTCCATAATATAACATACAATCCTTATCACAAGCATCGATCTTCTCATACCCCAGATTCAACCCTTTTACCATCTTCTTCATTTCATAGTAATTCGCGGACAGAGTATAATCAGTCTGTAAGAACTCGTTGATAATAGAAAGTAAATCATTGAAACGTCAATCACTACAGTCGTGCTCATTCTTAAAGTGTAAAATTTTCATCACTGGAGATAACCTGGTATGCTTATCATTTCCAGGATACAATGGGACCCTCAATTCAGATAACATATTGTAAAAGGCATCAGCTGTATCATTTGGCACGTGCTGAGCATTGCTTGACGATTGTTCATTTTTAGCCCAGTCAATATTGGTAGGGACATAAACATCGACCAACACCTCTACGACATCATTGTTATCGGTGTATGAATCCCGTTCAATTGGTTGGTCTACAGTACTGTCGGTCACATCTCTTGTAACGCCCCCAAACCTGGTTTACCTTAAAACCTGAGTCTGGTGCGCCATGAGTGCTTCTCTATATCCTTAAGATATTAATAAACCTCCAAAACATAACAAGATATTTCTTCAAATCCAAGATTTTATTACCCTAAAATTTTTAATCCTTTACAGATAATGATAATTACATTATTCACTAATTACAAGTGTGACTTTTATCTGCCAAACCAGATACATAAAATTTTAACAATCTATATTTACAAGACTTGGCTTAATCTTCTCATCGATCTTCTCTTGGACTCCTTCAGTTCTTTATAGCTTTGTCGAAAACATTTTTATTTTAAAAGCAAGGGTGAGCATTCAATTGCTAAGCAAGGTATAGCAGTTGAAAAACAACAATATCAAGAATCAAATATTCTTTCTTTAGAAAACTTCAATAACTTCACAATAGTTATGAAACAGCTTTAATAAACAGGAATAATTTAGATTCCTATCATTTAAACACATCACTAACATTTTTCCTTACTTAATCATTGACATTAACGCTTCTTATAACCCTTCTAAGACGCAACTCAGTCATACACAAATACATATGTGAAAAGAATCACCTTTTCGACATATATATATATATATATATATATATATTTATGAATAACAACTCAACAGACATATACCTTAAACTTAATTATCATATTACCGTTTGTCTAGCTAATATAATCAGCACTGACTCCTCCTTACGCAATTTATGCTTAACAGAACTATACCAACTTGAAAAATTCATCTTATAAGTACATAGCACAATACATTGATAAATATCTTGCACGAATATAAAACATTTGCACATAGATAACAACTTGCTCAGTTACCACATTTATGTAAGTTAAAGAAACTTGCACAGAGTAATATCATGTACAGGTTAGGAAACTTGCCTTAAGCGCTGCTTACAACTTTACACTATATCGTTCTTCGAATGCCCTATATAATATATAAGGATAGCACATCAATTAATCAAGTAAAGACGATAATTATCTGTTCACGTTAACTTATTTATTGCTTTCTATATCCGTGTTATTAGACTTGCATTACTTCTCTTAACATCGTTCATAATGGAGATTTAAATCTCAGAGTCATTCTATAGGTCTCTTTTATATTTATTTCATTTCATATGGTTCACGTTTAATTACGCGACTAAATTCCAAGACTATTTCTTAGCATTTACACTGTTCAAGAGTGTCTTAATTATCATATTCACCCGTTCAACGGTTTAACTTATCTTTATTCATCCTTTTTAATGTTTCTTTGTTTAATGTATTCCACACTACGATGTTTATTATTTTTTATTTATTTATTATTATCTACTTCATTTCTTTAACATTCGTTACCATTCATTGACATTTAATGTCATTCATTACTTCTATTAAGTTAAATGTTCAAAACATTTATCCTAAACTTTCTAATTAAACACAGCTATGGAACAATTGTCTCATTTCGGTACTTTATATTAAAGTTAAATTATTCGTTCAATTTATCTTTCAATCGTTAAAGTTTTAATACCCTTATTAAGTTGTTATAAATAATTAATATTTATTGTTATTTTCATTCCACATCACTTCATTTTCTTTCTACATTTAAACATTCTTTACTGTGCAATACATAGGACCGGCGCTGCGGCGCCGGTTTCCCTTCCTTTTCCTGGCGCCGTGGCGCAACTCTGCAGAATGAGTTGGTCGGGGCTGGTGAAAGTAGTATGAATAAAAGCAAATCATGTATAATGATAAATCATATACTTTGAAAACGATCTTATTTATTTATTAATAAAAGTATTCATTTATTAAAGGTATTTAATTATCTACATGATGCTATTTTTATAATATATAAATAACCCATAGTTTTAAGCAATGCTTTTAGAACCATGATGTTGATCATGCTAATGAGATCTAAATTCTTAGATAGCTTAAAACTAAAATAATTCCCAATCGATGGATTACTAAAAAGGGGATTAGTAAATTCGGATAGATTGGTACTATAATACCCGAGAATTTTTATATATTATTAAATGAATATATTAATGGGAATGAGAATTTATTTGAAAATAAATGATTTTTGTGTTATGAGGAGAGTAACTCAATTATATTAAATTGAATATTTATGACAATTGAGAAAAATATGGAGTTTATAATAAACTCGATGAAATGCCTTGTGCGGCACCGTGATGGGAAATAATAATGATTATATTAATTTAAGCAAATAATTAATCTATATTAATTGTTAATCGTAGAATATTAATTAATTGTCATCGTAGAATAATTGTTATAGATGATTAATTAATAGTATGTGATTATTATTATTGCAAGAAATATAATAATAATAATGAGCAACGTGTCTATAATATAATAAGATTTATATTTATATACTGTGCGTGATAAATGAGCAATGGTTGTGAAAATTAATAAGTTCATTAACTAACGAGGAATAGATTAATTAATATTATTGTTAATTAATCAATGAGATAAATAATTTATTTATTTGACATTATGAATAATAAAACAAATAAGTAAGTTATTAATATAATAAGATTATATTAATTGATATGTGCAAATGTGCAATACTTGAATATATAAAGTATATGAAATACAACTATATAGTGTAGAGAGACACTTAAGTGTGACCATGCATGTATATATAAACTATAGTGCAATATGATTATACTACACATAGAAACCATATATTATATGAAGCATAATGAGATTATATTATGTACATAAACTATATAGTAAAGTTATTAAACTATGTGAGTACATCATGATACTTATGTGACAATATGTATGGGGGTATGCATTAAAATAATATATTATGGATATATTATAATCAATTGTTGATTGTAGAATTTAATAATGTGGTAATATTTGATTTGAATTATATCCGGTAAAACAAATGTACATGGATTTTATGTGTATAAATTACACTTATTACATTATGTGAAGTACATTGTGATTTAAATTACAACCTAAGAATGTATTATACAAATACAACTTGGATATATATATATATATATATATATATATATATATCCATATCCATATATATATATATATGTGTGTGTGTGAAATGTGCATAGTAAAATAAGTATTGTATGTATATATATATATATATATATATCAGTGTTGCAAATATTGATAATTCCTTGTCCCTAAATGCTAGTCTCATTATCCTTCACGTGAAATACTCAAGGCTATGCTACTCCCTACCATCTCAAAATCAGCAACGTAGATAATCATCATGCAATGGGGAATAGTTATAATGATGGAATCCATCCACTAATTACCTACCCTTTGATAACCTTCATGCATTCCTATAATCCGTTAGTTTGATTTGTGATATAATTGCATTGTCTGTATATTGGTTTTTCTATAAATACGAACTCTTCTCCTCCATTCTTCTTTGCTGAGATTTTTGCTAAGTATTGAGTTGAGAGCTAAGTTATATATCAGTGATAACATTCTAAGAAGTTGAGAGAGTTCATCTTAGCTAGCTTAATTCACATAACAGAGGTATACTACAATTCCATTTCTTCGATTCTTGTTTTTGTCAAAACTTTGATTCTTGAATTGAGTATGAAATTCATGATTTTGCAATCAAGTAATGCTTGTTAGTTGTTACATAGTTGATATATTAGCTTATATACATGTTTAAACTATAATATGACTGATTACAATTGAATTGGTTGTGGAAATTAGAAATTGGCTTTGCTCTATGCCGAAGCAGAAGATTGCATTTCGGTTCAGGCAACGGCTCAGCTGCGCCGGTTGTGAACTGAGGTGCAGCGCAGCTGCACCGGTACCCTGCACCAGATTTTGATTTTTGTTAATGCTGTGAGTGCTAGATAGTTAGACTACTACTTGAACCAGCTTGCTAGCATGAGTAACATATGTATGAGTATACCTAGACCTAAAAGAGAACTTGTTTTACTAAGATTGCATGCATGAATGATAAAGTTATAGACTTCAAGATAAACTTAGAATTTTGGAAACGAACTTAAAGTTTCTTAAACAATCATTAACATTATAAAGCATGACTATATTCTGATTTTTGATACGTGGTAGAACAGCTTAGAAATGCATGAAATGAATATTGATTTGTGTATACATGTTTCATAGTGTGACGTGAGCATGCTAAACCTCGATTAGTAAACATTTCAAACAAAAATGGAAGTTTTATGAAACAAACTTTGACATGTGTGTGACACATTGAGGTACTAATTTTGCAAACATGTTTACATGACCTAGAATCACATGTAATACATGTTAACTTGCATATTTAGATTTCATAAGGTAACGTGAGCACGTGGATCGCGTTAAATGAACTTTACTAGTGAAAGTATAAGTTTTGAACGTAAATCTTGACATGTTATATCGAAGTCTAGATTCTGATCATTGTGAACATGTTGGATAATGTTTTTAAACCTCACTAATGTGTCATACATATATATACATGTGTACATACCATGCTAGGTGCCATAAAGACTAAATAAAGCATGATTTCAAAACCAATAGCAATGCTAGTAATATGTATGTGGTAAAGATATTCATGAACATGCCTAGAACACGTTACACGACCACCTTATGTGTGTACATAACAAGCATGATAGCTTCGTGGTCTCATGACCTTGAATGACCGTAAGTCGTCAAAAGTATTAACATAGAGCCTATATCCTGTAAATTGGTTGTGAAAGGGTTGAACGAATATAAAAAGTACTCTCTAACATGTATATATACTATATGATATAGGTGAATTCGATTTTGACAGTTAACTTATGAGAATACCATAACTTGCTAGAATGAAATATATTTAGTATTAATTGTGGTCTTATGTGGTATTAATAATATGAGGGCATGTTTGCTAATTATTGTGATCTTATATGATATGAGAATGTGTTTAAACTCAAAAGGAGGAATGTTAAGGATATAAATTATATTCTATATAACTGTGTAGCTAGGTTAAAACTTAGCTTATGTGTTGATTGGATATTCGAAGACAAAATGTGAAGTTAAATTATATGACTAATGGATATCATATATATATACGTAACTATGTTACGATAGGAATTCGAAAAGTGTTGGCTAACTTTACGTGGATAGACTACGCTTAAGGCAAGTATTCTAAACCCTTGCGTTACTTTATTCAACGGATATCGTAAGCAAGTATCTAAACCTTATCTCTTTGGATGCAAGTATTCTATCCTTGTATATTGTGAACTAGTTTCCTACTTAATCGTTTGAATTGAATTAGCATATTTGAACTCTTATTTCATTAAAGCTATTATTCATGTTGAACTTAGTATTGTTCTTGAATATTGTGAAAGTGTCTATGCCATTTGATTCGGCTAGACTTATATTATTGAAATGCGACCCAAGCCAATTGATTGGTGAGGGATCTTGTATTTGACTGAGAAGAACAATCTTCTTTGAAGGGAATATATAATTGTCGGAGAACCAACGTGCACACTTGAGTATGATTGATTGTTATGCATAACGATGGTACTTTAGGCTGATCACCTGTTGTACCTGTTTTTGTTGGATTTTTAATTTATTACTGTTAATTCTAGTAGAAGTTCATAGTACTTAGTGACTGCTCAGTATTCAGTTATCTTGAAATCTTGAATTGATTTATTATTGAATCACATTGATATTATTCTGTCCTTAGCAATTGTATTTGAAAACTGATGATATTCTTGTTATCCTTGAACTATCAAACCTTGTTATACCCTTTCAAGAATTGAGAATTATATCACTTACCCTTATTGTATATTACTTGCTGGGCAATTTGTGCTCATTCTTGCTTTCCCTAAAACATTTCAGTTAAGGCAGAGCATGGCGAACCTTCAGGCGTTGATAAGGGCAAGGGCAAGGCTACCAACTAGCTTGTCTCTTTTATGTTTTTAAATATTTTAATGTTGTATTAAGATGATGTAGTAAGACTGGATTTGGTTATGTTTAAGCTTAAGTTAGATTATGTAATAAGTCGTTAATTGATATTATTATGTAATCTATTAAGTACTGTAGGTTGCGAGACTTGAGGGAATAATTATAATAAATCATTGTAAATTATTCTAGATTAGATTTTTCGCTGTGATTGTGTGATATTTAGTTATTATTATTGTGATGTATTACCATGAGCACGTGACGAACCGAATTCGAGAGACCAAGTGGTGGTCATGGATTTGGGGGCGTCACAGGTACATATGTTGCTTGCTCATTGGATGAGGATGATTGATCTCATGATCATTTGTGTGGAGACACTAAAACAAGTATGTAGGTGCTTATTGGAGAATAAATACACTTAACGTGACTCACTAAGGAATACCTAATGGAATTTTACTCACCTGTAAATAGGAATTCCTAATGTGATAGTAGTACAAGTGATCCTCAGACTTGAGATCATCATAGTATCTTATATATAATAAATTATACTTTGACTTATTCCTTAAGACCCTTAGGGTATATTAAAGGGTATGCTTGGGTGTAATAAGTTATATATGAAGATAATGAATGATCAATAAATAATCTACCGCTTCTAGTAAACGAAGAGATATGTCCTATGTGATTCGATAAATGACAACCTAGGAATCCTTGGCCAAGGTGGAATAAAATTAAAAAGGAGTTTCTAATTTGCATTATTTGGAGTTGTGCATTTTCTGACCGAGATACATATAATTAAATAAAATAAGACTTGACAGTAATTTCATGTCTTATATTTAATTGGGACATTGTATGGTGAAAAGATTGAATTGTACAGTAACTATTAACTCAAGGGTTCTTTTATGATTAATGTTGAAATCTATATTATATGGAATATCGTTGATCGCTAGGCAGGCTTATCCCTATTGTAAAATAAATATTATTTATTTAAATAGATTATTAGTTTAATTTATTTATTTAAATAAGATTAGAATTGTTCTAATTGATTTATTTACAACCGGTTTAATATGGAGAATCTAAATGGTCACACCATAAAAGGAAGAATAATTATTTAAGAAGATAATGACATAATCGTAATAATATGTTAAGTGTAATTAGTTTAATCTATAGTAATAGAATAAATTAAATAGCTTAATGTTTATTATTTAATATTTTGGAAATATTAAATATAAATTAATAAGATGAGTCTTATTTATATTATTACAATTATTATTATTTTAATTTCTAAAGGAGTTTAGGAATTAATTTAATATTAGTACTCTTATTTATTCCTAATAAGATTAGGAGACAAATTAATTAAAAGAGTTTAATTAATTATTCCCAATGTGTTGGGAAGTCTAATTAATTAAAAGAGTTTAATTAATTAAATAAAACCTATTTCTAATTGGATTAGAAGGGTTAACCAATATCTATATAAAAGGAATCTTATGTTAGATATCGGTTGATGAGATTCTAATTGTTGGAGAGAGTACTCATATGATGCCTCGAAATTCGGTCTATCTTCACACCTGAATTCTGTACATCACGATTACATCACACTCCATACATACATCATTATATCCTGAAGAATAACGATATCTCCATTCAATTCTCAGGTTCTATTACCTTAAAATCTTCATTCATTACAAATAATGATATTACATTATTCTTTTCATCTTACAAGTGTGACTTAACTAGTCACCATATCTACAGAATAGTTTAACTAACTATTCTACAAGTCCTGGCTTGATCTTCATGCTCATTCATACGATGAATGACACTTCATCTTGTGACGCTAATGGTATTCGCAACCATAGCACCTTACCATAGCAGGACATCGATCAGTTTGATCTTCACATGGTCCTTTAACACATACTACCGTTGTTCGCTGAAAATATTTTTATTTCAAGCAAGTGTGAGCATTCAATTGCTCAGCAAGTCATATCTGTTGAATAATAACAACTCAAGAATCAAAATTCTTTGAAGACTTCAATAACCGAATAATGGTTATGAAGCAGCTCGAATAATAAGAATAAATCTGATTCCTATCATTTTAAAACATTAGTCACATTCACTTTGAAATACTTTCATCCTTCTACCTTTTATATACACATTATGTCTGGCTAGAATCATTAGCACAGACTTACCAAGAACAGTTCATAAATAAACTGCACTATTTCACATTGAACAGTTCAATCACAGAACAGTTCATCTCACAGAAACACCGAAGTGTTAAAATTATGGCACAAGGCCTCATACATACTACCACCTTGTACAAATATCACACACTTGTACATAAGTAAAACTTCCCAAGTTCAACATCTGGAAAAGTTTAAGAAACTAGCATTCATATAAAAATGAATGAAGTTAGGAAACTTGCCATACGCACAACTACCGCTTACAGTTTATGCTAAACTGCTCATCGAAATTCCTATGTATCACCTAAGGAATAACACATACCAATTAGTCAAATACTTGACTTATGCATTAGTTTAAACTTCACTTTACTTCTTATGGTTCGCGTTCTTGTAATCTAAGTTTTTACACGACCAACTTTACTTCCATTCCTTTTATTCTTTCAATAACATTATACTTAGCACACATCGAGTCTATAACAGTATTCAATATAGTACACTGAGTGGTTTTTCACAAACAACCAACAAACTAGTTTCCCGTCTCGTCTACACTGTCTTTCACAGTGAGTTAGATCGGTTGTTAGTTCGTATTAACCGTCGCTCTCTGATGGAATTATTTAGCCCAGATACTATATCTCGACCATTATAGACTACGATTGCATTATAATTTAGACTAAACTTATCCGAACCATTATAACTATAATGTTCGTTAAGTTAATCCTGATTACATTTCTTACAACGTCCGGTCCATTCGACTCTGAACATTATTCAAGTTATTATTGTTAACTCGGCTTCTCAACGTTATACGTTATTCTTCATTCTCTTATTACCATTCGTTACGGCTTATTAACATTCATATGTCATAAACCAACTCTCGTTAATTGTCGTTAGACACAACGACAAATGAAACCCTAATGGGTTCGCTAGGTCACATATATTTCCACCGAATTACCATTATCAAACTCTGTATAGAAATTACATAAGTTTTATCTTCACTTCTTAACATTCTCGTATGCCACACCTCTATTACATATCATGTAACCTTAAGGCGTGCATTAAACTCGAATACGATTCACGGATTACATTTTTGAATTTCGAGTTATAAATTTAAATACGTTTATTCAACGTTTCATTCTCAAAACCATCCTTAAACATGTTGTTGAAGGGTTCTCTCTTCATGAATATTAATCATTTACTTGCCCCACAATTACCATGTAAAAAGTTGGGTTAACAAATAATCGTGTCAGAAATTTTCCACTTAAGGGCGCTGCGGCGCCACCCTAAGTGTTAAACTTGGCGCTGCAGTGCTGGCTTGCAGTGCCTGGCTCTTGGGTTTGGAGCTGCGGCGCCAGCTTCTAAGGCTTGGGCGGCGCCAGCCCTGTCCCTTTAAAAAAAAAATTCAAACTTTGAACTTCCCGAGCTCATAATGCGATCGTTATAACTCGAAATTGGCTTGTTCCAAAGCCTAGTTCACATATCTTATATTCTACAATTCCATCCAGTCGGAATTCATTTCTGAATCCGTTGGAGAGAAATTCTCCGTTTCGTCCATTTTTTACACGTTCGTTAAACGTTTGTGAACGTTCGACGCTTAATTCTTCGTTTTAAGTTTGAATTCGTTCGTTCTTGCTCTCACAAATCTTATTTACCTAATTCTACGATACGCCAACAAAAACCAAGGTTTTCGAGTTTAACGGCGGCTTTTCACTTTCATTACGGGAAAGTTTACTATTCGACGATTAATGTCTAATCTCGTAAACTTCCCCATAACTTCGTTACTCGATATTTTTACTCCAAATTAACCAAATGGAATCAATCCATTGGTTATTCATCTATAATTATAACCATCATAACATCTAAGTTTTAATGGCTTTCTTCTTTAAGTTCCTTAACTATTCAATTATGGTTTAACTTATTCATTAACAACCATTTCAAGGTTTTAACTCCTTTCTTCATTAAATTCTTAACCATTCATTATGGTTTTACTTGTCATTGGTTATTAGTGTTTTAAGGTTCACTAATATCCACCTTATCCTTTCGTACAATTCATGTACCACCAATTATCACTTCTCTATCAATTTAAGAATTGAAGGAAGATGAAAATTTTAGGTTTAAACACTTATACCTCTTAGTGTTCTTGAGTTCTTGACTTTGTGTTCTTGACAAAAGTCTTATATAGCTTCTTTACTTCTTCTCTTGCTTGTCATAAGCTCTTCCTTCTCTCTTCTCTTCTCTCTCAATATGAGTTGGTGATTTTTCAAACCCACAAATGAACCACTAACTGATAAGTTATTTTTATAACCACATATTCGGATAGTAACCGGCTTGTTCTGTTGCCGAAACTCAAGTATTCTGGTGTTTTTAATATGTTTTTGCTTTCTTTTGCAGTTTGATGTTGTGGAACTCTCCTCGTGGTGCATTAAGCTTAAAAGGGCAAAAAAACGCTTACATGGGGCAAAGCACTGAAATGGGTTTAAAGCATGAAGATAGCATGGGTGATGAGGCATTAGAACGTGATGCTACGAGGCTGCATTAAGGCAAGAAGGCAAGCATGGGCCAAAGCCAAGTGCAGCAGAACAAACATAAAGCATCAGAAATTCCTGCACAGCCGCGCGGCCGTGCCTTCTTCAAGGCTTAACCACGCGCGGCCGCGCCAGTCAAAAAATTCTGCCAGACTTTGACTTCTGCTGAGATTGAACGGGAGAAGCATATAATAAGGGCTTGTTACCCATTTTGTTTGGCATCTCCACTAGAGATGAGATATTGGCCTTAAGCCCTAGCCGTAGTTCCTCTCTTCCTTTTCCTTTACATTTTGTCTAGATTAGGAGTAGATTAGTTCTAGATTAGGGTTTAATTAGTTAGTTAGATTCTAGAGTTTAATAAGAGAAGAAGATTGAAGCAAGTGGATTCCATTGGAGATTCAACAAGGAGCTTGAGCACTCAGATTTGCTATTTTCTATGTTTTGAATCTCTTTGCTTCCTATTTGTAATCTTATGATGTATATTCAACTTGTGAATGATAGATGTGCTTCATGATGATATCTTAAATCTATTTTGAGGTTTCAATGGAACCTAATGAGTAGTCTATATTGATTTCATTCCATGATTGGTCTCATTGATTGTTATATGACTGTCTATTACGATTCATGCTTGCATTGCTTAATTGATTCATGACCAATTACTGTGATAACCCATATGGGCTTGAAAGATGAAGTGTGGGTTTAGCTCTAATCATAATGGCGGGCGATTGTATGTTTACATGGCGTTAAATGTATAATTTGTGCTTAGGATAGACATATACCGAAGCGCCACCTGTAGTCAATTGAGAACTTGACCTTAAACCCTAATTATTTGTAAATCACATAGATATATAGTGGTTTAGGTAATGTGGGTGTTCATTTGCGGTATATCATCTGTGGATTGTATGTGATATGGATTCGGTGCATCGAAAGATGGCCGTCTCTCACTTTCGTGTTCTCGGCTAACAATCTTTGATGATTAAATTGACCTAATTGGAAGTATGTCGACTTCGATGAATCATTAGGGGAAATTGGAATCTCATGTCTTTATTATTTGATTTTACTATAGGATTAATTAGTTTAAGTTTAATTCTTTATCTAGTTTTAATTTAGTTTTTAATTATAACTCTTTATCGCCTATTTAAATAAGACTGAGATGATTATGTGCTAGTGCTTTGGCGACCTTTTATCTGTTAATTCTCCGTGGAAACGATATCTGTACTTACACTTTATTACTTGTTGACCGCGTATACTTGTGCGTAATTGTCATACTTATTCGGGGACAACAAGTTTTTGGCGCCGTTGCCAGGGACTTAATTGGATAACTGTTTGCCAACATTAGTTTCAATCAAATTAGTCTTAATTTAAACATTTTTTTATTTTGTTTAATTCTCTTCCTATATTCTCTTTTCAGGTACAATGGATCTAAATTTTCATCCATGGTGTTATACAAGGAAAGAACAACCAAGGGAAACTAGAAATGATGGACTCGACCCAATTACTACACTTTCAGCACAGTTAGAGGTTCTCTCGAGGAAGTTGGACAATGTTGCAGTCCAACAGAGTCGAGAGCCAGTAATTACTTATGATTATGATGCTGAAGCTATATGATCCATCAGGATCCCATCAGTTATGGACAAGAGCAGTATAGGGGTGATTATTCCAACCATGAGGCTTATCCCGCTTTTCAGCAAGATTGGGGGTATAACCCAGACTCTTCAACAAGCTATTATCAAGACCAATACTGCAAGCCAAGTCCAATGTATGCACCAGAACCCTTATATCAATCTCCGTGTTTACAAGAAGAACAGTCAACTATGGACTTCATGTATAGGAGCTTAGCAAACCTAGAGGAGATGATTAGGAGCCAGGAGTTATCGAACCAAAATTTTCAGAATCAGATGGACCAAATCAACACTACTCCAGCCAGCGAGACTCAGTACATGGATTCTGAGGCTGAAACAGAAAAGCCAAGATTGGAAAGTTTGTGGGGAAATTCCTTAGCACCGACACAGGAGATCTTGATTGAGCAACAGGAGTCAATTGAGAATCTTCAAATTTGGGTGGAGCAAATTAACACGGCTTTAAGGAAGGAGGAAGTGTTTGAACAAGAGACGCAAAACCTTCAGAATCAAGTACCTCCAATGACTGAAGTCGTGAGCAATGACCCTAAGATAGATTGGTGCTATGATATGGATGCAGAAACTGATGAAGAGCCGGAAGTGCACTTGCAACTGGACGAACGGAAGGCAATGGATATAGAGGAGACATTTGGGGATGTGGAAATCTATGAATGTGAGCTAACAGTGATAATACCACAAGAGCCTCCTCCGCCCAAGTTGGAAAAGCCAGTGAAGTTTGCACACCCTTGCCCCCTTGGAAGTCACATCACATATACGGATCTTGAGGATATGAGAGAGTCCGCACTTCTGAAACCATGGCGGCACGAAGAAAAGAGAATTAAAGAAGAGCCAGTTGTGTTGGGTGAACCTCAATGCCCCAATCATTTCACAAGTACAACGGACGAAGTGCTTAGCTCCCCGACCTTCAGAACGGGGAATTCCTATACACATCATATGCTAGGTAGTTTAAATCCGAAGCCTCTCATGTTGGGAAGCCTCCAAGCTCACACGACAGTTCTAATGGATGGAGGGTTTCTCAAATATCGTCTGGGGATCGGATAGTAGTGTCAGACACAGTCTAGCTAATGGACTATAAACTCAGTGCTCGATGGGAGGCACCCCATCATTTCTCTCTCTCCCTACCTATTTAATTCTACTTGTTTATCTTTATTTCCCTCCCTCATGTTTAATTCTAAGTAGTGTAATTCTTAGTTGTAAATTTTTCAGCATTTTTGGTTTTAAAAAGTTTATTGCCTACATTTTTGGGTTTAGGCATTAGTGCGTATAATTTTTTTGGGAACATTAAGTAATGGACATATCTTCAATGCACTTGCATGTTGCTTATATTTTTGGGACGTAAGATGCTTAATGGACATATTTTTAACGCATGAGCATGTTGCATTTACGCACATAGAGAAATTTTTGGGAATCAAATGCATATATCCTCCTATGTTAATTCTCCTAATTATAAATAGTTAATATTTACTTTTGATAGTTTAAGAGGGCTTAAAGGGTTTAATAAGTGTGGCGTGTTTTTCCCAGGTTCAATCCATGTAGCATGACGCAAAGCTCAAAGGCCAGCCTAGTCATAGAAAAAATTTGCAAAAAATAGAATCTAACAAGCCGCGCGGCCGCGCTAGGATAAGCCTGAGTTAGCGCGCGGCCGCGCCTCGCACAAATCAGTCCTGACTTAATTCCCAACTCAGCAGAAATTAAGCAAACCTTCATCCTTTATTTAGCAGCCGAGTTCTCTGACCTCAAACCCTCAAATTCTTCCCTCATTCCTACCATCAATCTACAATGCATCAAGCTAATAATCCTTTTCTCCCATTTCTTCCATCTCATTCACTCCTCCTTCACACCCTTTTTCCTCCCAGCCCTAATTTCATTCACTACTCCCATCCTTTATCCCCTCTACCAAGAGCACCACTCAACCCACCAATCCACCAATCCACCCATCACTCCCATCCTCTCAAACCGAACTTCTCCTCGCAGACCCTAAGATTTCTAGCCACATCAACGGATTAGAGCAGCAATTTGAGATAGTGAGTGGGGGTTTGAGAGCATATCAAGATTTTTGAATTGGTTGGGTTCTTTGAGTGCAATATTGGATTGCATCTTCTAGTCTCATTTCAAATGGCATCCAAGCGGAGTAGGAGGGAATCATCATCAATGGGCAGCGATTCCGAGCACGGGGGAGGTGGCATCGATTATGATGACCATAATTTTGTCAGTCTGAAGGCCCAAAAATTCTTTCACGATGCTTTGGTAGGCAGGACATTCGAATTGGAGCGAGGGTTAGCGCCTGATAGGAAGTTAGACGGGCATATGGCAGCTATGATCAGAGGACAGGGGCTGGAATCTTTTCTATGAGGAGCGTATGGTAGCCCCCATATCTGTTGTTCAAGAATTCTATGTCAATGCGAAATTCACCAAGTCTAACAAGATCTTTGTGCAGGGATGTGAAGTTTCATTTGCAAAAGAGAGCATCAATGAGCTGTTTAGTTTACCAAATATTGCATTGGATGCACCTGAGTCTCTTTATGCCACGGAGTGGGGGTCGGAGCTTGACGCTATTTGTGCCTATCTGTGCAAGCCAGGAACTTCTTGGAAGTTGAAGCAGGGAACGGATCAGAAGCTGCATTTCCTCCAAGCTGCCTTGAGTAGATATGGGAAGGCATGGTACAGTTTTATTTGCGTAAATCTGATGCCAACACAGCATCAGAATGAGGTCATTAAGGACCGGGCAGTTTTGTTTTATGGGATCATCAAGGGCAAGAAGATCGACTTGGGATACGTGATCAACAGTTCTATCCGTAAATTTCTGAGAGGCGATAATTCGGCTAGTATCCCGTACGCATCAGTGATCACCAGGCTCTGCATTAGGAATGGAGTTATGTGGACCGACGCAGAGCCGATGCAGATGCCCATGAGCATCATTGACCACCCTACCATTGAGTCGTTCAAGATATGGAAAGGTGGCAAGTCTCATCCTCAGGGAGCAGGGTTCATATTGTCAGACCAGAGAGAGGCTGGGGAAACTTCTGAGAGGATGCCACCAGCACAGTCCGAGTCCTCCCACACTGTCCAGGAGCATATTGATAGGATGGAGAGGCGTTTGTAGCGTAAGATGGATGCCATGAGCACGAACTTCCAGGCCTTCACTACAGATTTCTGCAAGGGCATTGTCCCATGCTTTCGGCCAGATGGGAGTGCAGGTGCAATTCCCGACATATGGATCCGCCTGCTGCTTATCCACCTCCAGACACACCACCAGAACAAGCTGATGAGGAGGACGATGAGGACGAGGGCGACGACGAAGCCGAATAGGGGAGTTCCTTTTTACCTTTACCTTCAATGAGGACATTGAACATTTTAAGTTTGGGGGTATTGGTTTTGTTTTTGCATGTAGTTAGTTCATTTCATTTTGCATTTTGTGTTAGTTCATTTAGTGCATGTAGATCGTATTTTGTTAAAATTTGTCAAAATTTTTAAATTTTTATTTTGTTTTAGTTATCTGTGTTAGGACATTTTGCATGAATCCAGTTGCAGTTGGTTAGTTATGTATTTGGCCTATGAGGAAACTGAAATCACTTGATCTTTGAACTGATTTAAGACTTAAGCTTGATATTATTGTCATATATGTAAATCCTTATCTGTACAAATACTGTGTGACCAGTTAGCACGATAGAGTAACCATCATGATATGCTTAGTTTAAATTTTCACATACTTGTATTCTGGTGGGAAGTCTATATTTTAATGAAGGAGTTTCAGTTCTCATATGATAATAACTAGACTGTAAAAAGCTTAAGTTTGGGGGAAATAAGGGATATACATGCTATGTGGGGAGATGGAGTGTAAGACGCACTCCCCTTTGAAAAGAAAAGAAAAGAAAATTCATTGAAAAAGAAAAAAAATATAATAAACACTTCGGCTACGTCGAGTTCTATGACCTTTGATATTTGAGCAAGTAAGCGCTTAGGTTGTCTCTACACCTAGCACCCTAAGGCCTCGCGGTCTGGGAGTCGTTGGTCGAAAGCTCGCTACACGGGTACCATTGAAAAGCCTAAGAGGACTAGGCATTGCACAGTCAATTGTGTACACGGAAAAGTGCGAATACGCCCTCGTGAGTAATAAAACTTAATGAAACCCCCTATTGACTCTTAGCTTAAGTAATACATGGTCTTAGTTAGAAATTATCTGATTTACTGCTTTTCTTGAGTTGAAGCTTGTTTTTCCCTTAAGAAGCATAGGATGTGATTTATTTGTTCCAAAGCATGTTTAATGGTTTCTAGGCACACAACGCATAATACATCAATGCTGACAGTTTTGGATTTACAGAATATGCCTTATGGTCTTGTCTTGGGTAGCTTATCTGTTTGATTATCTTGTGGTTTTTCTGAGGCATTGCTTATGAAGTTCAATTCTGACTGAGGCTTGGATTCGCATTTATGATAGGATAGGTTGCATACATTGTAGATATTGCATTGCATATTTTGCTTAGTTTTGTTTTGGTTGCTTGAGGGCAAATAACGTTTAAGTTTGGGGGTATTTGATAAGTAGTTTTTATGACCACTTATTCGGATAGTAACCAGCTTGTTATGTTGCCGAAACTCAAATATTTTGGTGTTTTTAATATATTTTTGCTTTCTTTTGCAGTTTGATGTTGTGGAACTCTCCTCGTGGTGTATTGAGCTTCAAAGGGCAAAAGAACACTTACACGGGCCAAAGAACTGAAATGGGCTTAAAGCATGAAGATAGCATGGGTGATGAGGCATTAGAACGTGATGCTACGAGGCTGCATGAAGGCAAGCATGGACCAAAGCCAAGTGCAACAGAATAAACACAAAGCATCAAAAATTCCTGCACAGCCGCGGCCGCGCCAGTCAAAAAATTCTGCCAGACTTTGACGTATGCTGAGATTGAAGGGGAGAAGCATATAATAAGGACTTGTTGCCCATTTTGTTCGGCATCTCCACTAAAGATGAGATATTGGCCTTAAGGCCTAGCCGTAGTTCCTCTCTTCCTTTTCCTTTACATTTTATCTAGATTAGGAGTAGATTAGTTCTAGATTAGGGTTTAATTAGTTAGTTAGATTCTAGAGTTTAATAAGAGAATAAGATTGAAGCAAGTGGATTCCACTAGAGATTCAACAAGGAGCTTGAGCACTCAGATTTGCCATTTTCTATCTTTTGAATCTCTTTGCTTCCTATTTGTAATCTTATGATGTATATTCAACTTGTGAATGATAGATGTGCTTCATGATGATATCTTAAATCTATTTTGAGGTTTTAATAGAACCTAATGAGTAGTCTATATTGATTTCATTCCATGATTGGTCTCATTGATTATTATATGACTGTCTATTTGGATTCATGCTTGCATTGCTTAATTGATTCATGACCAATTTCTGTGATAATCCATATGGGCTTGAAAGACGAAGTGTGGGTTTAGCTCTAATCGTAATGGCGGGCGATTGTATGTTTACATAGCGTTGAATGTATGATTTGTGCTTAGGATAGACATATACCAAAGCGCCGCCCAGTAGTCAATTGAGAACTTGACCTTAAACCTTAATTATTTGTAAATCACATAGACATATAGTGGTTTAGGTAATGTGGGTGTTCATGTGCGGTCTATCTTCTGTGGATTGTATTTTATATGGATTCGGTGCATCGAAAGATGGCTGTCTCTCACTTTCGTGTTCTCGGCTAACAACCTTTGACGATTAATTTGACCTAATTCGAAGTATGTCGACTTAGATGAATCATTAAGGGAAATTGGAATCTCATGTCTTCATTATCTGATTTTACTCTAGGATTAATTAGTTTAAGTTTAATTATTTGTCTAGTTTTAATTTAGTTTTTAATTATAACTCTTTATCGCCTGTTTAAATAAGACTGAGATGATTATGTGCTAGTGCTTTGGCGACCTTTTATCTGTTAATTCTTCGTGGAAACGATATCTGTACTTACACTTTATTACTTGTTGACCACGTATACTTGCGCGTAATTGTCATACCTATTCGGGGACAACACTATCCTTCTCTTATATAAGATTTGCAAGACCAAGGGCATAATGGTCATTAGGAAAACCTCCTTACCCCATGTCCCCCCACACGCCATCCATGTCCTCCCATGTGCTAGCACATAGCCATCCATGTCTCCCCCATGTGCCACCCATGTCTCCCACATGGGTTGCCCCATGGGTTTTACCCACCCGTTGACCTATCGGTTTGACCCACGGGTTTGATTCTTAATTTGGGCTTAACATTAAATCCCATTTGGCTTATTCTTGGGCTTGATTTAATAATCATTGGGCCTTAATCATTCACCAATTGGGCTTGACAAATTTCAAGTCTAATAGTTAAAGTCCATTAAGACTTATCGTATTCTCTTCGTATAATATTCATGTTATACGTCGTATTTATCTTCGTACCATACTCGTATAATAACTAGTATTATACTCGTATTCGGTATGTATAATAATGTTATTATTACACTTAACCATTTTTACGCGTTTCTCGGAATCCAAATATTTTTGAATATTCCGTCTTCCTTCTACCGATTAACTTTTACGCGTTCTTCAAAACTTCGAAAAAATGAAAAACACTTTTGACCTTAAGCGTTTTCCTTCACGTTTTCCCCTAACGTTGTTAAACGAATGAAAAGTACATAACAACACTTTTCGTCATTTTTATTTCGTCCGATTTTTGCGCGTTTTTCGAGAAAAACTTTTATCGCTAACTTAAATTTTCACGACATATTATCGTCAAATCTTTCGACAGAATGTCATTCCTACATCCCGATCTCCCAGAAAGGCTTAGGGTTCTGAAACCCTAACCCTTAGGGTTTCAACATGTGAATAGTGCCTATTTCGTCTTTTTTTCAAAAATATTTTTTTCCCGAAAATTATTTATTTTCGTCTTGAAAATTCTAACTCGTTCATTCTAGCTCGCAGCCAGAATCCTTCTAGTTTCTGGTCATCCTATGTCATAGAATGACTAATAAACACATAACACATAATATAATTAATAAAAATTCATTATATTAATTATTAATTCTTTAAACTTAACTTCTGGACAATCCGATTTTTCGGGTTGTCACAACTCATTTTCTATAGAAAATAGAAAACTAGGGTTTAATGTAATACCCGAGAATTTTATAAATAATTTTAGAATTGAAAACAAAGGTTATTACAATTATTTGTGTGCATATATATATATATATATGTGTGTGTGTGTGTGTGTGTGTGTGTGTGTGTGTGTGTGTGTGTGTGTGTGTGTGTGTCATGTGATTAGTAATTCAATCAAGTATGAATGATTAAGAAGTATGTTGATGATAATGATAAGCTTAATTAAGCTTTAAGTGTTAAGCCTTGTGTGGCATAATTAATTTTCTAATTAGACTAGTTGGGTCATGATTTAATAATGTATTGGACTTAGGTTATATCTAAGCCCAACAACATTAATGTAACATGTTATAAGAGTTAGGAGATGTGGCCCAATCAATTTATGTGCTAGGTTAATATTAGGGTCCATGTGCTTTAGTGTGTGCTTAGCCCAATTTGATTTATCTTGATATGGCCAAATGAGTAATATATGATGATGGATACATGTATATATATATATGTAGATAAATATGTATATGGGTGTATAATAAAGGTATATATATATATATATATATATATGTGTGTGTGTGTGTGTGCATAAGGGACATGTATGCTAGCATTATGTACATAGTGGAAATTAAAAATGTGACATGGTGCAATAGACCCCCTCCCTATGACCTAAAATGCTGATTTTTATGGCTTGGTTGAGCTCACAAGCAAGAGCCATGTGGGGAGAATGATGGAGAAGGACTATGAATAGTAGTAGTTGGTGAAGTTAGTCACCAACTTCTTTCCTTGCCCTTTGTGTAATGGCCATAGGAGGATAATAGATTGTATAAATATAGAGCTCCAAGTGTTGGTGTAAGGTTGCCAATTCATTTGCTAAGTAAGAGATATAGAGAGCTAGAGATTGTTGAGAGAAAAAGAAGAGAAACATAGAAGAGTTCTTGCTAGTTGGTTGTTCAAGGAACAAGGTGGAGACATACTCAAAGTTTCTAGCTAAGAGGAAGAAAGCCATCAAGAGGTAGGATCATTCACTTACTCCTTTTATGTTTGTCAAGTTAAGTTAGTATAGTAGAAATGCATGTTTAGCTCGAAACCTAGTTAAACACTTGTAAGCATGAGATATGTTGTTATGAGTCACAAAATGTATAAGCCTTACATATGATCCAATAATGTTATGTTGAACCTCTATGAAATACGGACATAACCCAAGTGGAATCATAGTAATCGGACATAAAACGAACCCGTAGCGAATTTTTTCGTAAAACATGACAATATGCAAACCCTAACTTGGAAAAGCAAGAAACTTAATTAAATAAATAATTTAGAAAAATGTGCAAGCTATCATATATTGTAGATATACAAGTTTATGAGATATTGGAAGTGTTTTCAACTCATTTGGATGTAAAATGAATAAGTTATACAAGTTTGAATCAAATAAGGTAAGAAAACATTTTCTAAAAATTTCTTGCCTAAGCATTCTGCAGGGCTGGCGCTGCCACGCTGCCAAGGAAGCCAAAACGGGTGCTGTAGCGCCAATGACTTTTCAAATCTGCAGGACCGGTGCTGCAGCGCCATCCCTAGTACAAAACCCAGCGTCGCAGTGCCACAACCGGGTTCGGGTTCTGCAGGGCTAGCGCTAACGCGCCATCTGCAGTACTAAATTCGGCGCTGCAGCGCCAGACCCATTTCACAGTAAATCGGTTTCGGGTCAAACCAGGTCTGGTCAAGGTCAGGTCGGGTCGGGTCAAACCTATGACATCCCAGATTTTTAGAATTTATAAATAAGAATTTAATAAATATAATTTTTATTATCTGATGTTTTGAGTTTGAGTATGTGAATACGTGTCATATATGGTGAAATATGTGAATTTATGTGAAGATAATTTAAATGTTAATTTTAATATTTATTGGAGTAAATAAATATTTTAATCGAATTATTTATTGAGTTAAATAAATAATTATGTGATTATTATGGAGTAATATAATTAAGTGTAGTACATTAATTAAATGAATATTTAGTATTTAATTTAATTAATATAATGATTTTATGTTATAGTTCTAATTTAATTGAGATAATTAAATTAGATGAGTAATGTGATGAATGTTACATGCAATTATAATTAGCAATTAATTATAATTATGTGATAATTTTATGTGCTTAATTGATGTTAGACTTTTAATTAATTAAATTAGAATGTTAAGATTTAATTAATTAAAGGGTAATATTAAAGTATGTATTAAAAGGATTTATTAAAATAAAGAAAAGAGTTTTTAAATGATTTTTCCCAAACAAGGCCCTTATTTTTGTTTTAAAACTATTTTACCCAAACATTGCCTTAACTACTAAAAATCTGTTTTTAAAATAACTTATTTTGCCAAACAAGCCTTAGGGCTTTTAAAATTCAAATTTGTAACTTCTTTATATTAATTGCAATTATGATATTAAACGGAGAGATTAAATATTGGGAGTTATATATTATATAATTATACATATAATATATATCATTTTAGTTATATGTTAAAACTACGTTAGTTAGAAAGACAAAAAGGGTTAGTCTGTGTTAGAAAGAAATAGCTAAATCTCACCATCTTCTTCCTCACCTAAGCATTAAGGGTATGATTTGAACCCTTGTATTTTAAAGAGTTTGTTTTATATTTTTCATTGTTAGTTCTCTGTTAATTGAACTTCTATGAAAATTGGTATATACATGATTATATATACATAACGTGTTCATGAGTTTTTATGAATGAATTGATAGATGTTGTAATCCCTTACATGTATACTATAAATATTTTTTCAGAAATCAAAGTATTGTAAAAACAAGTTTCTAATGGAGAAATTGTGTTCTTATGGGTTTATGTGTTTTGGTTGAATTTTAGAATGAAAGTTGAGGATTTATCATGTGTTAAAATTCAAATTGGGAGTTGTTCATGATACTAGCTTCAATAACGAAGAAAATACATGAATTATGAATTTAATTGGTTGAGAATTAGATTTATGGTGAATTATTTTGTGAAAAGTATGAATTTTTGTGAAAATAGCAAAAATTTGGTTTTAAAACCTTTGATTTTGATTACTTATATGATTTTTGTGATTTGAATTATGTTGTACATGTGTATGGTTGCACATGTATGCTTTACACTGTCTGAGTAGTTTAAAATTGCCAATTATTGGTATATTGGGGAAGAACAGTGAAGCAAGGAAGCAGTCTGCACTGTTTCTGTCTGCGTTACGGCGCAGCTGCGCGAGTAAACAAAGGCAGAAACGGCGCAGCTGCGCCGGCTGAGTTTCCCAGATAGTGCACTAGCGCAGCTGCGCCGGTTCCAAAGCTTAAGGTGGCGTAGCTGCGCCGTACCTTGAGCAGAGGCAGAAAACTTTAATTAATTGTACAGTTTGTAAAACCCAAATTGTATAGGTTAATGCTGTAATATCCGAGATTATTATGTCATTTAACAATTATCAATAAACGAATTTATGTGAAATTCTTGTGTGTTTTCTTTTATTAGATGTATATATGTTATACATACATGTTTTATTTGCGTATATGTGATGAGGAGTATTTAAATGGTTGGTTCAGTTTAATTCAACTATTTAAATTGGTTAAGTATGGAATTAATTTTATTAATTTCGTGGGATGGCTTTAAAGCATGATTTTGAGTTCGGAGCGGAATTTAGAGACGCGGACTGCGTATTTGAGTCCATAACGTCAAAATTAGTCAGGATAGACTGTAACCACGAAAATATGTCACGGTTGACTTTTTGGTCAAAGTCAACCAGTTGACTTTTTCGGGTAAAAAGTCAACCACGAATTTTGGAGGTGAATTTGACGAAAAGGATAGTCCCATGACGTCCGAGACGTCGATTTTAGTAGGAATCGATATAAGTATCGCAACGTTAGGCTACGGAGGGCAAAATGGTCAAAATAGTTATTTAATTGATTATAATATTATTTTAATATGTTGATCAGCAGCTGGAGTGGGCCCACATGACAACTGATTTGGGACAAGGGAGTATACGTTTTAGAAGATTTAGAGAGGAAGGGAGTTACAATCCTTTACACCCACAAACTCTTCCATTCTCTAACTCCTCTTTTCATTTTAATATTAGTTAATCATGCAATATGTGTATAACCGTTATGAGAACATGGAGGGGCTGATGATATCAGCCTCTATCAAGCTATATCAATCTCTATTTATACTCTCCACCCAAAACACTACCTCTTTTGCTAAAAACTTCATTCCGTGAGAGAAATTGAGAGTAATAGTTAGTGTGGAGTTATTATGGAAATTTGCAAAGACTAAGCAAGCAAGGAGGGAAGCATTCTCGGATTCCTTGATCAGAGAATAGTATTCAAGGTAAAAATACGAACTTATATTATGTTCTTAAGGAAATAGTGAAGAAAATGCATGTATAATTATGGGAAATGTTTCGTTGTGGTTTCGTGATACCATGTTAGTGTGTAATACTGATATATGGGTGTTAAGAACGAAAGTTCTGGTCTAATCATGTTTCAAATTCGTAGAGAATCGTAGAATTCATGTATGCATGCTAACTATTCGATAAAATGCCTCTTAGATGTCAATTTGTTCAAAACATGAAAAGTTAGTCAGTTTGATTATTGTAACATGTGTATATGTGTTAGTAGAGGTGATCTGGACAGTAGCAACTAGTTCCTTGCATGCTAGAATCAAAATCATGAATTTTTGTCAAAGTGGATTAACTTAGAATCTGTGACTTTTTGGGTTTTTCGGAGCCTTGGAATCATAGCTTCTGTGACTCGTTGGTTGTATGTGTTAATTTTATAAAATACTATGTAGTATGATGTCTCACCTGACCAATTTTCAAAAGAAACGGAGTTAAAATGAGCAAGTTATGAATTTCGTAAGCAAGCATGTTGGTAGAAAAATCTGCAGAATTCTGGGAATTTCCAGAAATTTTCTAAGTCTGGAAGGCAGTCTGACACGCTTATCTAGACTGCTGGATCGAGGTCTTAACATGTTAGTTTCATGTATGTTGTATTTTTGTAAAATACTGTGATGTATGGAGTGTATGGTGTCCAAATATCATGGTCATACAACTTGTAAACAAGTGGGAATTAAATCGGGAAGTAGGCTGTTCGGCAGGAAAAAACTTTTCTGGGCATGAAGAGCAGCGCAGCTGCGCCGTTCATACGGCTTAACGCTGCGCAGCTGCGCCACTCAAAGTTGGAGTCCGGGTTTGCCAGGCAGCGCAGCCGCGCCGGTAACACGGCTTGAGGCTGCGCAGCTGCGCCGGTCCGGGTCGGTCCGGGTCAGGTCTGATCCAGGTCGGGTCGGGTCAGAAAAATTTCCAGAAACTTTATTTTCCCAGATTTTTATATTTAACCCATGGACCTATAAGTTGCAACCTGTTTATGTAATTGAATGGTATTGTGTAATTGAATTGCATTGTTAATTGATTACATGTTAGATGATAATCCAATTGAGATAAAAGGAAACCATTATATTTCAGAGTCGTGTTCGAGAACCTAATTGCTTAACGTGACACATATGAATAGGTTACGTGAAGAGCTAGTAGATAGCGTTAATTGTAGCAGGCGTATCAGGCAAGTTTCCTAACCCTAATTTCTATTGGGTATTTATTCAATCCTTACTCATTTTTATCGCAGTAAGGGTAAGTATTGGACTTGTGCTAGCTATTTATTCGTGCAAGTTCCTTTATTGTGAGGTTATACAACTTCAACTATCTTGCAAGCTTATCGATGATTACTCAGTTATTATTCTAACAGCTATGCTTATAAGTTTCATGTCATTACAGAACTGTTTCTAAGTATGTTTCCTGGCCTTTGTTTTCGGCTAGTTATTATTGATGAAAAATGATTTAATTCAAATCTTTCGAAGCTATTTAATGTTTACCGATCCAAATTGCTTTGGTGCGGTCTCGCATGAATACTAAGATGAACAACCCGAATAAATGGGCAAACAGATGTCGGGCATATAGTCCCATTTATGCTTATGTAGTTTAAACTTAATAGTTGTGCACAATGTAGGGTACAATAGGCTGATCAGCTGGAGTACTTGCAGAGACCGTTTACAATCTATTTGATTGTTAAACCGTCTAATGATTTTTTCGATGAAACAAAGTAATGTTCAGGGTAATTTTATGCCCCTTAGTATGATATTGAGAATTCTTAAACTCTTATTCTTGATATTTCTGTTTAACACTTGATAATTCTTTCAACTGTTATAGCTATTCAGATGTTTCTACTCTTGATGTATGTTTTCAAACTACTTTATATACTTGCTGGGCAATTTGTGCTCATTCTTGCTTAAACCTTTCAGTTAAGGATGAGAAGGCTGAGGGCTCGGGCAAGGACAAGGGGAAGTCTAAGATGAAATGATGCTAGTTACCTTATGTAATAAGTTTATATTTCCGCATATGATGTAATGTAGCGATAAACGCTAAGTTTAAGTTGTGGTTTATTAAAGGTTGTAAAGACTTGAGATTTTATTTGGAGTATGTACGTAATAGTTATAATATTATTATTGTTATGGGAATTTACTTAGATAGATGATGATGTATGTTGTATCGTGAGCACCATGCCCTGCAATCGATGTTACACGGATTTGGGGGTGTCACAAATGCTAATGGTTATGTGTTAAACAAGAACCAAGATTTGCAATAAGTTATTGTTAATAGGTATTTGACGATTTCAAAGTTTAAAAGAAAGAAGGTTGTGAAAATCTTAAATTAGTATTTGATTTATTAAACTAAATGGTTAGCTTAAGTTGTAATTTATTTAGTTATAATTTAGTTAACATGATGTGTAACTGTAATTTAAAATAATTATAGTAAAGATTTAATTTAAATTATAATTTGTTAAATTATAATGAATATAGTTTGATTAATTATAATCAAAGTAAAAGTTTAACTTAAATTATAATTTTGTTAATTATAATTTGATTAATATGATATGTGGTTATTATTGAGGTAAATGTGTTGAATAAATTGTAATTTATTTAAATGAGTGCATTTATAATCTAAGTAATTGTGTAATTTAAATTATAATCGGTTTAATTATAATTTAATGCATGATGTAGTTTAATTAATTGTAAATTATAATTATCATAATTTGATTAATTAGAGTAATGGTTTATATTAAATTATAAATTGTTTAGTGATAATTTGATTAACATAAGATGTAATTTGATTAGTTATAATTAAAGAGGATGTTTTAAATTATAATTTATTTAATTATAATTTAATATGAGTATGTAATTATTAATTGATTAATTATGAGAAGTTATATGATTATGTGATGTAATAATCAATTATTAATTTTTTTTAGTTAATGAGGAATAAGTTAACCTAAGTTGGTTAACTAGCGATGAGGATTAGCTATGTGATAGTTAACTGATATTATTAATTATATGTATGGTTTGACAGCGAGTGTCAAACGAGTAAGTAGAAGAGAATTAGAAAGTATAAAGTAGTATTTACTTAGACGTTTGATAAGCGTTGCTAGGTGACTAATAATTGATGTGTATGGTAATACGTTATGTAGGATC
The DNA here is from genome assembly GCA_020205555.1 of Panax stipuleanatus. Classification (NCBI taxonomy): domain Eukaryota; kingdom Viridiplantae; phylum Streptophyta; class Magnoliopsida; order Apiales; family Araliaceae; genus Panax; species Panax stipuleanatus. The sequence goes on along the minus strand of CM035124.1, from coordinate 77,586,308 downwards.
ATGAAGCAGATTATATTAAGCTATTTTTCGGTATTTGGTAATCTACGAGCCATGCAAGTCTTTCGGTTCCTATTTTCTATGTGAACTTGATGATATTATGAACTGTTTTAAATTGTATTGCAAAGAGTACGCTATGTTATATATGTTGCAAGCATGAAATGTTAAAGTCAATTTATACCTACATTGATTGATTTAATAATGTTGATTGAGAAAGGAACTCAATCTTTATATTTGTTATGTGATTAAAGCATGTATGCCGTGTTACTTTAATGTTGAGCATGTTAATTATGTGTTATGTGATGCATGAAAACTGTTAGATCTTGCTGAGCTGTCGAGCTCACTCTTGCAAATAACCATTTTTGCAGGTCTAAGATGCAAGGTAAAGATACGTGTTAAGTGAATTATAGGAATCAATGTTCAAGAATATTACTTATGTTAAATATCAAATTATATTTGATGTTTTTATTGTAACGTAATTGGTATGTTGTAAAGTTGAGCTATCCGATGTATAGTGGATATTGCTTTATGATGTAAGACTTGTATAGTCATTTTGTTGTAAAGATTCATGATATAGATTTGAATCGAATAGATGAAATGTAAAGGTTGCGATTCAGGGCAATAAAAATAGAGTTTAAAAAGTTTTAAATATTCTGCATTTTTAGTGATTTTAATATCGAATAATGATGTAAAGATAGATTCAAGATGTATTGCTAACGATCGAGGATGAGAATTATATTGTATGAATTTGGGGTCGTTACAGATGGTATCAAAGCCGATAGGTTATACACCTTAGGTAAGAGTACTTAGGCTATGGCCTTAGAGAATAAGAAGTTAAGTTTAAGTTACGTATAATGAAAAGGTGATTCCTTTCACATACGTAGAAGTGTAGGATGTGTGAAGTCCTAGTATTGTTATAAGAAGAAAGTGAGAATAACGAGGAATAAACTCGAATAAAATATTGAGCTATATGAATGGAATTAGAAATTTTTAAAAGAAGAGTTAATAAATAAACAAGAAGATTCAAAGAAGAATCTTGAAGAGATATGAAGATGAGAATCAGGAGTTACTTAACTCCAATAATCAAGATGACGAATAATGATGAATAGACAAAGTCTATAAGATTAAAGGCATAATGAAATCATGGTATGACATGATGATAGGTAAGATAAGAAGTTTTAAAACAAAACGATAATGAGATAAGAAAGAATCATAAGGGAGATGATTATAGAATAAGATCACGATGTGATCTTTTGAAGTTGAAAGACAGATGGTCTGTAATAATTGAATAGTTGTAGTTTGATGCTATAACGAGAATGTACTATGATATAGTACGAGATTAACTCATGAGGAGTTATAAATGATGAGATACAGAAAGTCTGTATCGAGAATAGAACGAGATGTTATAAGTAAGATAGAGTTAAGTGGGTTTTTAACTGAGGACTCATGTGGTGGCTGATTTGTACAAATCTTGTATGGGCAGGGTTTTGTGCTTACACTTGGCTTATCATATTGATAATCGGTGGAAGGTTGGTGTCGCGCTATCGATATATATATGACGAGAAGGTGATTCTTTTCTCATATTTATATTTGATATTTAGAAACAATAGATATTAGATTAAATGATATTAAGATTACATTAGATGATCTTAAGGTTAGGCGAGTTCTTAAAACTCATACTTATGGTAAGTTCGTGACTCATAATTGTATGTATGTTTTTGAACCCCTAAACATATGGACAGTCTCTGATCAGTTCTTTAACTATGTATTGGTAGGACAAGTTCTTAAACTCATATTATAGTGGCAAGTTCCTGAACTCCCAAAGTGTGGTAAGTTCGATGAACTATACTGGGTATAGAAAGGTTATGGTATAGAAAGCATGGATGTTATTTAAGATTGATAGAATGATTAAGTAATGATGGAGTAAAAAAATTTAATTGATGGAGAAAGTTTTATATTCTAAATTTCCTAGCTTTGCTAGATTTTCAAAATTTATCGACTTCGTGCTGATGTTGCACTCCTGTTTTCTTGAAAAGCATTGGATCAAATGATGGAACCAATGAATTTTTTAAAATAGTGCTATTATTCACATGTCTATGCTAATTACTTCAGCTAGACAAAAATAATTTCAAAATATTCAAAATCTATTTTATGTGTTCTATGCATCATTTGATATGGTGTAGAGATAAAAAATCGAGGAAGTTATCAATGCAGTTAAACCTAGTGTTGGATGTGATCGTATGATCGTCAGCCCACTATGGTATGATGTAGTATGACGACGTCATGTAATAACGAAATCCTCAACGACCATTATTACGATACGGTATCAGAATATTATGAAAAGATTTATTATTTTAGTTCCTTAATCTATAAAAAAAATTATTTACTTTTAGTTTCCTTAAACGAAAAAAAAATAAAAATAAAAATATATATATATATTTATTGTATTGAGTTGGTTAAAAATATATATATATATATATATATATATATGTATTTCGATTGATGTCCGAATTATTGTTAGAAGTCTATGCTACTTGATTCAGCTAGACGAATATTGAAAGATGTTTATGAAATTTGAGCGTTCTTGGTCAAACTATGCCAAACCAAGTTGTTTTGGTGCGGATTCAGATGTTAAGAAACTGAGGTGAACAACCCTATAAAAGGGGGACATATTATCGGAGACTATAGTTCCGAATGTAACGCATATAGTCGTTACGATGTACTACGTTTGGGCCCGACGTAGGGGTACGATAGGCTGGCCTCCTAGAGTACCGATGCGATTTTATAGTGTGAAGTACCGAGGGTGAAGTACTAATAAACCTAAAAATAAGTTCAAGGTCTTGCGACCACTCAGCATGATTTGGAATCTTTTAAATTCCTGAGTTATTTATATCGCTTCCCAATTATTGAGTAATTGTGGAAGATTCTTATTATTCTGAAATAAGTAGTTGTTGAACGCCTTAATCCAGTGAGTAGAGATTAACGTAAAATCTATTTTGATAGAATATTATATATAAATTGATAGACTTAAATTTCGAGGACGAAATTCTTAAAAGAATGGGTGAATGTGATAACCCTGAATAATTATAGATGGTGAAGTACGAAATATATTAATTCGACGAGTAAAGTATGTAGTAATGGTCCTTAGAAAGGAAATGAACGAGTTAGAGAATATATAATATTTGAAATATAATTGTGTTTAATTTAGGGTTATGAAATAAAATCTAAAATTTGTTGAAGAACTGAATGTAGTAGGAAATATAAAATCTATATTAATGTAATGTGTTGAAGTTATTCAACGATAAATGTTTTTAAAGAAATTTGATGAAAACCTAAGTAAGGTAGGGTTTCGGTGATTCCGAGGACGGAATCCTTATAAGGAGGGAAGTATGTGACATTCCAGATTTTTAGAATTTATAAATGAGAATTTAATAAATAAAATTCTTATTATCTGATGTTTTGAGTTTGAGTATGTGAATACGTGTTATATATGGTGAAATATGTGAATTTATGTGAAGATAATTTAAATATTAATTTTAATATTTATTGGAGTAAATAAATATTTTAATTGAATTATTTATTGAGTTAAATAAATAATTATGTGATTATTATGGAGTAATGTAATTAAGTGTAGTATATTAATTAAATGAATATTTAGTATTTAATTTAATTGATATAATGATTTTATGTTATAGTTCTAATTTAATTGAGATAATTAAATTAGATGAGTAATGTGATGAGTGTTACATGCAATTATAATTAGCAATTAATTATAATTATGTGATAATTTTATGTGCTTAATTGATGTTAGACTTTTAATTAATTAAATTAGAATGTTAAGATTTAATTAATTAAAGAGTAACATTAAAGTATGTGTTAAAAGGATTTATTAAAATAAAGAAAAGAGTTTTTAAATGATTTTTCCTCAAACAAGGCCCTTACTTTTGTTTTAAAACTGTTTTACCCAAACATGACCTTAACTACTAAAAATCTGTTTTTAAAATAACTTGTTTTGCCAAACAAGCCTTAAGGCTTTTAAAATTCAAATTTGTAACTTCTTTATATTAATTGCAATCATGATATTAAATGGGGAGATTAAATATTGGGAGTTATATATTATATAATTATACATATAATATATATCATTTTAGTTATATGTTAAAACTGCGTTAGTTAAAAGGGTTAGTCTGTGTTAGAAAGAAATACAGAGAACCTAGAGTTAGAGAGAAAAGAAGGAAGAAGAAGAGAGAAGAAGAAGAGGAAAGGAGGAAGGCCTTGAGAGAGTCATTGCTAAATCTCACCATCTTCTTCCTCACTAAGCATCAAGGGTATGATTTGAACCCTTGTATTTTAAAGAGTTTGTTTTATATTTTTCATTGTTAGTTCTCTGTTAATTGAACTTCTATGAAAATTGGTATATACATGATTATATATACATAACGTGTTCATGAGTTTTTATGAATGAATTGATAGATGTTGTAATCCCTTACATGTATACTATAAACGATTTTTCAGAAATCAAAGTATTGTAAAAACAAGTTTCTAATGGAGAAATTGTGTTCTTATGGGTTTATGTGTTTTGGTTGAATTTTAGAATGAAAATTGAGGATTTATTATGTGTTAAAATTCAAATTGGGAGTTGTTCATGGTACTAGCTTCAATAACGAAGATAATACAAGAATTATGACTTTAATTGGTTGAGAATTAGATTTATGGTGAATTATTTTGTGAAAAGTATGAATTTTTGTGAAAATAGCAAAAATTTGGTTTTAAAACCTTTGATTTTGATTACTTATATGATTTTTGTGATTTGAATTATGTTGTACATGTGTATGGTTGCACATGTATGCTTTACACTGTCTGAGTAGTTTAGAATTGCCAATTGTTGGTATATTGGGGAAGAACATTGAAGCAAGGAAGCAGTCTGCACTGTTTCTGTCTGCGTTACGGCGCAGCTGCGCGGGTAACTAAGGTAGAAACGGCGCAGCTGCGCCGGCTGAGTTTCCCAGATAGTGCACCAGCGCAGCTGCGCTGGTTCTAAAGCTTAAGGTGGCGCAGCTGCGCCGTACCTTGAGCAGAGGCAGAAAACTTTAATTAATTGTACAGTTTTTAAAACCCAAATTGTATAGGATAATAATAATGGTTATGTGTTAAACATGAACCAAGATTTGCAATAAGATATTGTTAATAGGTATTTGACGATTTCAAAGTTTAAAAGAAAGAAAGTTGTGAAAATCTTAAATTAGTATTTGATTTATTAAACTAAATAGTTAGCTTAAGTTGTAATTTATTTAGTTATAATTTAGTTAACATGATGTGTAACTGTAATTTGAAATAATTATAGTAAAGGTTTAATTTAAATTATAATTTGTTAAATTATAACGAATATAGTTTGATTAATTATAATCAAAGTAAAAGTTTAACTTAAATTATAATTTATTAATTATAATTTGATTAATATGATATGTGGTTATAATTGAGGTAAATGTGTTGAATAAATTGTAATTTATTTAAATGAGTGCATTTATAATCTATGTAATTATTTAATTTAAATTATAATTGGTTTAATTATAATTTAATGCATGATGTAGTTTGATTAATTGTAAATTATAATTATCATAATTTGATTAATTAGAGTAATGGTTTATATTAAATTATAAATTGTTTAGTGATAATTTGATTAACATAAAATGTAATTTGATTAGTTATAATTAAAGAGGATGTATTAAAGTATAATTTATTTAATTATAATTTAATATGAGTATGTAATTATTAATTGATTAATTATGAGAAGTTATATGATTATGTGATGTGATAATCAATTATTAAATTTTTTAGTTAATGAGGAATAAGTTAACCTAAGTTGGTTAACTAGCGATAAGGATTAGCTATGTGATAGTTAACTGATATTGTTAATTATATATATGATTTGACAGCGAGTGTCAAACGATTAAGTAGAAGAGAATTAGAAAGTATAAAGTAGTATTTACTTAGACGTTTGATAAGCGTTGCTAGGTGACTAATAATTGATGTGTATGGTAAAACGTTATGTAGGATCATGAAGCAGATTATATTAAGCTATTTTTCGGTAATTGGTAATCTACGAGCCAGGCAAGTCTTTCGGTTCCTATTTTCTATGTGAACTTGATGATATTATGAACTGTTTTAAATTGTATTGCAAAGAGTATGCTATGTTATATATGTTGCAAGCATAAAATATTAAAGTCAATTTATGACTACATTGATTAATTTAATAATGTTGATTGAGTAAGGAACTCAATCTTTATATTTGTTATGTGATTAAAGCATGTATGCCATGTTACTTTAATGTAGAGCATGTTAATTATGTGTTATGTGATGCATGAAAACTGTTAGATCTTGCTGAGCTGTCGAGCTCACTCTTAGAAATAACTATTTTTGTAGGTCCAACATGCAATGTAAAGATACGTGTTAAGTGAATTATAGGAATCAATGTTCAAGAATATTACTTATGTTAAATATCAAATTGTATTTGATATTTTGATTGTAACGTAATTGGTAAGTTGTAAAGTTGAGTTATCCGATGTATAGTGGATATTGCTTTATGATGTAAGACTTGTATAGTCGTTTTGTTGTAAAGATTCATGATATAGATTTGAATCGAATAGATGTAATGTAAAGGTTGCGATTCAGGGCAATAAAATAGAGTTTAAAAAGTTTTAAATATTCCACATTTTTAGTGATTTTAATATCGAATAATGATGTAAAGATAGATTAAAGATGTATTTCTAATGATCGAGGATGAGAATTATATTGTATGAATTTTGGGGTCGTTACAAGACCGGATCAGAAAACTTATTTTTTTAATGAAATAAAATTAATATAATAATTAATTAAGTAATAATAATACTTAATTTGATTAATATTAATATATTTTATTAATCAAAGATAATTAAACTAATTAAAGTAATTTAATTATGGATTAATTAAATACAATTTGGACTTTAAAAGTTTAAAACTTATTTGACTTAAAAAATATTAAACAATTAAAATAATTTTAATTGTAATTTAATAAGTGATAATTAATCTAATATTCTTAAGATGTAAACAATTAAAACTAAATAAGATTTTAATTGTGAAACGAACAAACAATTAAGGTAATACTTAATTGTAAAGCAATAAGACTTAGACCAATTGGTAATAGTGAAGACTATTTTTAATTGTATAAGTGTGAATAATTAAAGTGACATTAATAAATATTTTAATTATGAATAATAATTTTTAAACATTTAAATACTTTTAAATATTATTTAATTGTGAACCAATGAGACATTTATATGAATATCCCTAACTAAGATTAAGGGAATCACTCAGATAATGATGAAGTACTATATTAATGACAGAGTGATAGAGATAACGATTAGAGAAATAATGAACAATTATTTTGAGAAGTCTTAGATACCTAAGGCTAGTTTGATTAGACCGACTTAGGTTTATATGTTTATGTGTTAATAGAGATTAACCGTTACGATAACAATAGGTTAATAGAGGATAAGAAGTTAAGGTCAGAATTAATCAACAACTCAGGCAAGTATCCTAACCTATGCATTTACTTTATGCAAGGAATCTATGATTATACAAGTATCCTAACCTATGCATTTACTTTAAGCAAGGAATCTATGATTTCGCAAGTTCTTAACCCTACTCTTTATTGAGTACTACTTCAGCTTGTACTATTATTGATCGTACGAGTAAATAATTGATAGTATAATTCTTGTCTTATAAATTAATATTCATAGTTTGATTTAAATCACGATTATATTCTTCGAACCATGTTGCGAGTATTGAACTTATAAATTGTTCTTATATACATTGAAAGATCTGTCTATGCCATTTGATTCGGCTAGACCTATATCACTATATCATGAATTTGAAAGCGATCCAAACCAATTGCTTGGTGAGGAATCTTATAAATTGACTGAGATGAACAACCCTCATTGAAGGAAAAACTAAATATCCACCGGGAGACCGATGTGCGCACAAATAGCATGTGAATATTATGCATAATATAGGGTACTTGAGGTTGATCACCTGTTGTACTTGTTTATATCGGATTGTCAGTTAAACACTGTTAATTCTAGCAAGAGTTCTTAGTCCTTAGTGACTGCCCAGTATTAAACTTTATCTTTTAGAAATCGTTGAAACCTTTGAATCCTTTAATAATGCTTCGGTCTTTAATGACCTTTCGTTTACCATTCAAAGGACAGTTTTGGAACAATTGATATTTCTTTGTATGCAACATTATTCCTTAAACTCTTGAGTTATTCTTTGATATTATACCTTGGACATTGTTAAGATTTATAATTATGCTTACCCTTATTGCTATATTACTTACTGAGCAAACTTGTTGCTCATTCTTGCTTTCTCTAAAACATTTCAGTTAAGGCAGAGCAGTGCGGACCCTCTGGCACAGACAAGGGCAAGGGTAAGGCTACGGCGTAGCTTTGTTCTCTTTTAAGATTATCATGATGTTGTAATAAGACTTATTTCATATTATGTATTAGTTATGCTACGGTTTAAGATATGTTTAAGTTGCGAGACCGTGGGACGCGAATATTTATATTAAATCAATGTAAATTATTTTATTATTCCATTGCATGAGATTTTAATATGTTATTAGTAATAGTACGTGATGCAACGAATTCGAGATACGAGTGTCTGAATTTGAGGGCGTCACAGTTTAGCCAACCACCCTCGTTCTTGAACAATTCTTCTTCCTTGGTGGATCACCTTAGAGGCCAAACACTTGGATGGCTAACGTTGATCAAAGAAAGGAATCAATCCTAGAGATTCAAAGAGATCGCGAAGAACAAGAGTTGAACTCGTACCTGTGAAAGCTTAGTTCTAAAAGGGTATGATACCATAACTTCTTATTTATCGTTTTAAATTAATAATTTGCATAAAGGATGATCCGGATAATTAGTTTATAGAAAAATTTTAAACTCTAATTTTACCATGCTTTCGCTAATTTTTGAAATTTGATTGCGCCATGATTTCTTACAAACCTAACAGCTGGCATTGTGGCACCTCATTTCTAGGCTTAATGGGTGCTGCAGTGACGAGCTTAATTCTTTGAAAAATTTCTAAGTTTAAAACTTCAATTTTGTCGTCTACTTTGCAAATTCATATCTTAGGCGTTATGACTCGGAATTAGACCATTCTTGAGCAATTTTCTAGCTTTCCTTACATATTTTAAATCCCCCCAAACAGAATAATTTTTTGAACTTCCCAACAAGGCTTTTAATTGGCTCAAAAATTCCACGTCGTTTAGTTTTTTAACTTTACGTCTTTATGTATTTATGTTTTAAATTTTTAAAACTTCTTAACTTTCTCATCCGAAATTGGAATGAGTCTTTTCTTGAGCCTACGGCTCTATTTTATTCGTGTCTACACTTTCTCATAAAATCTTCATTATTCCAAAGCATTAACAATCGATAGAAATTCGTACATAATTCGTTTTAAACTATATTAGCGTATTTTACTTAAAATTTCACCATAACTTCATTATAACTCGTTTTTAGTCCGTTCCAATTGGAACAATCATATTTTTTCATTTAAACATGATAACATCCTTTCGGATTCCATTATCTAAGCTATGAACAATAAATCAAAAATAGCTTGTTTTCACGCTTTCGTTCGTTCTTCGTTTTCAGCAATTGTTTCTCTTCAGTCATAAATTAACCATGATTTATAATATACTAATTCATCCTTTCTATTTTACAATAATCACACTATAAAGCTTTAAATAATATAAATATTGAATTTCGTTCTTACTTCTTTGGAAATCTTCATTTCCCGAGATTACCGACGACTTTGGTGGAATTTCCTCACCTTTTGCGTAATAAACCCTTCCGTCTCCCTTCCTCTCATATATAATCTAGTGTTTCACTTTGGAAACTTGGTGAATTGGTGAGGAAATGAATAAAGGAGGCTTGCTATTTATAGGAGTTTAAGAGTGGGGGTAAAATAGTCTTTTCACTAGCTTTTGGTTAGAAAATTATGCTTTTCCCCCATGGCATATAATTGGTGGCATGGTTAATTACACTTACGTCCGCCATGACATATAATTGGTAGCATGGTTAAATAATTGGTAGCATGTTCATATAATTGGTGTCACTTTTTTAATTTTATTCTTTTATTATTCTTTCGGTTTTATCTTTCGTTCACTTTTCGGAATTCATTACGCAGTCGAAAAATTTTGTTTTTCGTTTTAAAATTTTATTTCACCTTTCCTCATTATATTAACTTTGACGCGTTCCTCAAATAATTAAAATAAACACTTTTACGATTCCGGGTGAATAGTGATTTTTTCGTTTTTTTTTTCTCAGGAATTTTTTATTTTCCAATACGATCCTAAAACTCGTAAATTCAATCACAAATCTCTATTCCACCTCAAAAATTCTCATTTTAGCACATCTCAACAAGGGCAAAAACCACAAAATCTTATTTAATTCAATAATTTTTCAAAATACTTAATTTTTAAACTAAGTAAAAAATTTCGGGTTGTCACATCTCTGAACTCAGCTGATTCCCCGTAATGAATCCCTACAGAATACACATCCTCAAACCCATGTGAAAACAAGTCAAATTTAATTTCATCGACTTTCTTCTAGATCATGTTTTTACACTTGACACACGTGCATCTCATCTTTCCGTTCAGTTCATCAACATGTTCTATTGCTTTGTTCATAAAATTGCACACCCCATCATGATACACATCAACAAATCCCCTCCCATCAATCTGTATCCAACGGTACATCCAACTCCGGTCGGCTGACATCTTTAATTGAAGAAAAAACGCATGTATTAGAAAGGGAATATTCATGTATGTGGTCCATGCATGAATTATATTTTCCTAGTTTATATCTCCACAGTACAGGGGTTAGGCTTCTATCCCGTTCCTGGATGCGTCTCCTCACTAGTGCCAATCTTGAGAACATTTCTTATGTTTTAAGAAAATTTCAGCAGCACCTCCTCATGATCTCCTAGTACACGAAACAGACCAAGATAACTTAGTCTAAGTATGCACTCGGAGAACATTTAGAGATCCCCTAGCTGAAAAATCCTCAAAATAAATAAAAACGTACCCTGTGAATTAACACCGGCCTAAGTAAGAGACATAACATACAGTAACAGTCCCAAACTGGAGACTATTCGAAATTCACTCATACTGAGTGAATGTCAAACGAGTTTCTAAGCTCCAACCTATATATACTACATGCACATGTATATATTGAGTTTATTGAAGATTATGGCAAACTAAGCAAATGCTACTTAGTTTAATAAAACTCCTACGTATACTACATAATGTGTCAAACATATTTAGTTTACTTTAGCTGTGGAAAACTACATAAGTATTTACATGTGTCAAGCATATTCAATTTACTTTAGTTGTAGAAGACTAAACAAGTACTACTTAGAATTTTATTTTATCTTATTTATTTTTATATTATTTTATTTTGTTTTGTATTTTATTATATTATAGTATATAATTGGTTTTATTTTTTTATTAAATTAAATTTATCAATTTAATTTAATTTAAATTTATTTTATTTTATTTTATTAAATTAAATTAAATTAAATTTATTATTATGTTTTATTGTTATTTGTATTATATTATAATATTAATATTTTAATTTTTTATTAAATTTAATTTAATATAATTAAATAAATTTATTTTATTTATTAAATTAAATTTATTATTATGTTTTATTTAATTTAATTTAGTTTATATTATATTATATCTTTTTAAATTTTTTTATTAAAATTAATTTAATTTATTAATTTAATTTATTTAATTTATTAAATTTATTTTATTATTATGTTGTATTGTATTGTATTATATTTTGTATTAGATTATGTTTAATTAGATTATTTTATTTATTTATATATTATAATATTTAATATATTTATTTTATTTATATGTTATTAAATTTAATTTATTTCAATATATTTATTTATTTTGTATGATAATATATTATTTATTATATTTACTACTTAGTTTATTAAATTTAATTTTATTATTAGGCGAGAAACTAAGTAAATATTAGTTATTTTATTTTAATATTGAAAAACAAAGGAAATGCATAAATAAAATAAGTGGGGCCCATAAATATTCCAAAACTTTCAATTGCTTACTTATGTCAGAAATTCCGTTGGAAATTTCGTCAGAAATAACAAATATATATACCAAATAAATAGCCCACAAATTTTGCAGTTAAAACATATTTTGTATTTGAAGAATCAAATAGGATATTGCAACTAGAATATTCCCAATTTCAACAACACGTCAAAATTATCCCAATTTCAGAATGATATTAAAAACAAATTGCACATGATATCAACAATTCAAGGCATGCAGATAATGTAAGACCCCAATTTTTTATGAATAAAGATTTAATTTTCATTTAAATATTATTCTAAATAGTAAGGTGATAATTTAATAAATGCTATATTTATGGGTGATATGTGCAAATTTTACAAAGTAAGCAAGTTGTCATAAAATATTCGTTGTGTCAGAGAATATTCGTTTGGTCGGGGAATATTCTTTTTATCGGAGAATATTCGTACGACGACGCAATTATTGGTGGACCCCACAACGGAATAACTGTCGGATATAGAAAGCGACAAAAATAACCTTTTTATAAAATAACGGCAAGACTTTTACCGTTAAACTGTTGAAATACTCGGTGATAAAAGTATAGTAATACACGTTGTTGCACAGTAGCACACGGTATTGCATAGTATCTCTGATTATTGATTCTTATATAAGAAGTCAATCAGTATTCAATAATTGTCACAGTAGTTGCTGCATAGTATCTCATATTGATTCAATAATTGTTATAATACTAACATCTGCATAATATTTTATATTATTAAATCAATAATTGACACGATACAATTACTCATATTATTATTAGCATTATTGATAATGTCTAGAAAGTTCTGTCGAGGAAAGGGGTTAGGTTATTTAATTGCGCGCTAATAAGGAGAAATTCTTATTAGAAAGCACCCTCTTTCTTGGGAACGATCTAATTGTTAATATTGTGAGTTATAATATTAATGATGAATAATTGTTGAAAGATTAAAATTGTGTTGATTGAAAATAAGTGATTTGTGGTAGATATTTATTCAATATTTGATATAAATAGAAAGGTTGTCATGAGGCGTTTGTTGTAAGTTTGACTTATTATTCCATGAGAGAACGTGCTAATTGTTCAAACTGTCGATAGAAATTACTTTTCAATTTTTGTTTTATTGTTATAATAATAAGAATAATAAAACATAAAACTTTTTGTATAAAACAATTTTTTTTATATAAAACAGAAAACTTTTTATAATATATATAAAGTTATTTGTTTTATTAGAAAATAATTAGAATATATTATATTATATATAAAGTTATTTGTTTTCTTAGAATAATTTAGATGAATAGTACAAATCAAACGAAATTTTAGAAAATTCACTATTCAGTCCGTGATTATTTTTAAATAGTGCCCTGCCATTCTTCTATAAATAGGGTGCTTAGTTAAGAAATAAAAATTACACCAGAATCAGAGAATTCTTCTTCTAAAATATTGTGCGTATTTCTTTCTAGTATAAGAACACTTTGAGTGTAGATAAGAGTGCAAGATTTTCTCAAGATAATCTCCGTTATACCAGTCAAATTTAGTCTTCTACTAATGTAAATGATGTTATTTTCTTTCAATACTCGTAAGAGTTGTCATTCTATTCCTTCATAATCTGTGGGAATAACCTGTCTACGCGGACTACCGCATGCCTGGTGAATAACCCTTCGTATTCAATCTTTATTAAGTTGTTGAAATGATATGTCTACGCGGATTACCGCATGACGGGTGAAAATTCATTTGAAGTTTCGTATATTCTTTCATACTCGTATGGGATATCATTTCTTTTGTACTCGTCAAGGGATATTGTTTTTCTTCATATTTCTCCATTTATGGTACGAAATTATTGTTTGTTTCCATAACCTTATTATTAAATGGTGAAAATCCTTGAAATTAGTAGAATATCCTTAATAGTTTGCGCTCCATCTATTATCATTTTACTGGAATATTGGTCTGAACTTGCTTATTAAAATTTAATTTTTTCATGTCGGGGTACTATTCATGAGTCATATTCACAACAAAATTAATTTGTTTTTCTTTTTCCAAGTTATCTTTTATGAATCTTATTCTTAAAATTGGATTCATATGCTTGATCTTCATGTTGACAATTTGGACATTCTTGAATTCTGGATAAATTAAATTATAAACCTCTAATATTTATCATTGATCTCACTGGATTCATTTTTTATATCATTGTCATAATCCTCAGACTTAAATTGTGGTGAAAGTTATCTTTGGCCCATAGTGCAAAATGAACTATTGATTGATGAATATCTTTGGCCCGTAGTGCAAAGATGGACATGTGTTTGACATGATCATGACAACTGGTGATACAAATTAATATCTTTGGCCCGTAGTGCAAAGATAAATTATTGATTTGAAATATTTATTGATTGGTGTTACAGGGATAAAATATTGATGATGGACTTTTAAATCATAGAAGATAGTAGACATCATGCTCTACTTGACTCTTCTAATGGATTGTTATTTTCGCTACAGTTGTTGATCTAAAACTTGATGTCTATCATATTCTGTTAGATTTTTCACTGTTGAGGACTAAGAATAATTTATTCTTCATTATCTTAGTCATAATATTCTTAATTGGACTAGTTGAGCTCACCATTTTCCTTTTGGTTTCATTGTTCTTCTCAGGAAATGAAAGCGTAGCTGGGACTAGTCGGAGAATGGAGTAAAGATCCGAGTTAGTTATGATAGAAGACTATGTTGTAAAATAGTGTGTCAATAATCGTAATGAGAAATTAATTTTAGTGTGGATATTTTCGTATTATATCCAACACAATGTTTGTATTGAAACTCACAGTTTGTGTGGTCGTATTTTGCACGACAGTTTAATAGTTGGAATAGAAAGATTTGTATTTGGATTCTGTACCATGTATTTTGGTGACTCAAAATAGGTTGTGTGGACCTATTTTGGGGATGTCACAGATAATCCTAATTTTAGTTATATAATCTCAATTTTAGACTCTAATTAACCAATTTATAACCAAACACGTTGTCCAATTTCAGCCCTATTTTATACCAATTTTAGACCAATTTCATATCAATTCTAGACCAATTTCATACCAATTTCAAAGCAATCAGTTAATACAAAATCAATTTTCAAACTCAAATATACATACAAAAACCTAAACCCAAATATACAAAATCAAATTACAAACTAAAATGTACATGTGTAGCAGTAGAGGAGGAGGAGGAAGAGGCGACAGGAGGTGGGGATGTGGAGAGCGCCGGTAGAGGAGGAGGTGGAGGCGGTAGGAAGTGGAGTGACCGAGGAGGTGGAGGAGGAGGAGGCATGATGTTGAGAGAGAGATAGAGCAACAATGGAGAGAATAAAAAATTGAAATGGGCGAGAGTGAAGCTGATGAATAAGACGATGACTATTTAGGTTTTAAGAGTTATTTTTGATGAAATTTCCATCGGAACTAATTCCATTGGAATTATTTAACATTGATTGAAATTCCATTGAAAATAATCATAATTCCCTCGAATTTAGGCCTCGCGTTGGCGGGAAGACTGGCACCGAGAAGTTCTTCTATTTCCTATGGAATTTCGTCGGAATTATATTATAATCAAGGGAATTATCTTCGATGGAATATATTACGTCGAGGATAATTCCGTCGGAATTAGGTTTTTTTTGTAGTGTTTCCTTATTTGGTGGGATAAGGAGATCTAATTTGGGAAGGAATCGATCAGCTATTAATTGCAGTTATAAGGTAATTCTAAAAAGGACTCATACTCCTAATTAGATTCGGGTGGACATGACATCTATAAATACAACAATAAGCGAGAGTTTGGAAAAATAACACAAAAAATAATTTTTACTCCCGTTATTATTTTATAGTGGATTTCTTATCTCTCTGTGTGATTTTTTTCAATTGGGTTTTCACGTAAATTTTTGTGTCCATATTTTATATCTCTTAAAATAATGTGTGTATGTTTATCTGTGTGTATTTTGTGAGTTTGATTTCACAACAATACAATTAACTATTCTAGCAACTGTTAGCGCTGTTTTGGCCTGCTGTTTTGGTGATTTTGTCAGGCGTACAAAATTTGGCGCATGTATACTCTATGTGAATTACAATTAAAGAAGGTTTAAGTTCAGATTCTTACTAGATTACGTATGATGCGTAGGTATATCTCTATCCTAAGTATAAATTATGAATCCCATCTAAATACAGAAATCATAATCACACGCTACTATGATCAGTTCTAAACCTATATTCCATCTCTCGAGTTCATATGGATTAACAAGTAATTGGTGATCAAGCAACTAAATAATTATGCATAAACCATAGTAGACAAATCTGGAAATAGTCACAAGGAATTAATATCGAAGCATGTCAATCTTCGTTACACAAAAAGCTCCATTGTAGACTTAATTAGTAAATTAGTTCATGCTAGAAGAATAATAAACGAAAATCCACAAAGATACTAGCATTCTGAATACAAGGACAAGATGAAGAAAGATTATAGAAACTGTAAGAATTATGCTGCTCTTCTCCAATCTCCTTGTGTTCTTCGTGCTTTTTCCTTGCTTCAATCCTCCAAAAATAATACGTGATATCCCAAAACTAGGGTTATTTTTATCAATATGAATAATCCCCTCATAAATTCGACTCTACGCCTGTATTAGCCTCCTTCCATTTTCTAATCGCGTACCAAGTTAATCGACACCAGCTCTCTTAAATCAGAATTGCATAAGGAAACCTCAACTGCCGCGTACTTCACCCCGGCACAAATTTCCTCTTTAGATTCTCGCCCCACCGTACATGCGCCTTGATGAACATTTACAAGGTAGAATCTACGCCCCGACACAGATGTCCAAATCCCAACTGAAATTTCCATATTTTATCCTTTTCTTCATGTTTCTCCCTCACCATATGTTCATGCATATAAACAACTAAAACAAGTAAAAATGAGGCTAAAACCACTAAAAGTAACAAAGAATCAAGCTCTAAAGATAACCAATTCATAGGTATAAAATCCACTCATCAGATGGTGTTATATGGTCGAACAGTTCTTCAGAACAAACACATTCAGTTCTTCGGAATGAATATTTCCATTATTTCTTAAATTCAGTTCTTTGGAACCAATACATTCAATTCTTCGGAACAAACACATTCAGTTCTTCGGAATGAATATTTCCATTATTTCTTATATTCAGTTCTTCAGAACGAATACGTTTAATTCTTTGAAATGAATATTTTCATTATTTGTTAAATTTAGTTCTTCGAAACCTCTATCTGATACCTCCCACAGGGTTCGAGAAGGCAATGAAGGCGGTATAAGGTTGAATAAACATCTTTCGGGAAGGTTAAGTCATTCCCGAAAGGATATTATGGCGGTATAAGGTTGGTTATCTATATCTTCGGTTGTAATAAGGATGGTTATTTATATCTTCGGTTGTGATAAGGTTGGTTATTTATCTATCTTCGGTAGTGATAAGGGCGATTATTTATCTATCTTAGAATTAAATAGAGGAGTGGGGCGGAAATATTGAGAGCCAAAAGTTTCTGTTCGGCGTATGGTGTTTGGGTGTGATAGTTCGTCATCGGTAGATACAGATCTTTTGTTGGTATAAATTTGTATACTCTCTTATTTTAAGTTCCTTATAAATAAGAGACTGGGGGCAATGTTGAGATGTAATTATTTGGGTCTAGCCAAGGTGTAGCCCAATTTATTTAATGGTCTGGATTTGGTGTTGGCCAATATACATTTATTTTGACAGCTTGCTCAAATAGTAGGATAGTCCTTATTAAAGTAAGATTGTATTTTCTTATTTGGTAGGATAATGAGATCTAATTAGGGAAGGAATCGATCAGCCATTAATTGCAGTTGTAAGGTGATTCTAAACAGGACTCCTATTCCTAATTGGATTCGGGTGTACATAACATCTATACATATAACAATAAGCGAGGGTTTGGGAAAATAACACAAATAAATAATTTTTACTCCCGTTATTATTTTATAATGGATTTCTTATCTCTCTCCGTGATTTTTTCTCAATTGGGTTTCCACATAAATTCTTGTGTCCATATTTTATATCTCATACAATAATGTGTGTATGTTTATCTATGTGTATTTCGTGAGTTTGATTCCACAACAATACAATTAACTATTCCAGCAATTGTTAGCGCTGTTTTGGCCTGCTGTTTTGGTGAATTCGTCAGGCGTACAAAATTTGGCGTTAACAGGTTCAAAGCATTAATAGTAGAAGATTAACTTTATGTTTATTTTTTTCATTGTTTTGTACATCATTTTCAATTAGCGTTAGTTGCATTATCTCAAAATGTTCTTGAAGTTGAACCCTGATTTGAAAAATTATATTTTATTATCAATGTTATTATATTTTCTCGTAAGCGGAACGATGAAGTTTGAAATGCTCAAGATCATGATATTTCTCATTTGATATATTGCAGATGAACAACAGATGAGCAAAAGGTTCCCTTCACCACCTTTATGTTGCGTGGAGTGGCAGATTACTAGTGAAAATCTGTGAAACGTACTCATCTTTCTGCACTTAAGATGTCTTGGGTGAAGTTCTAGGAATTGTTCAAAGACAAGTATTTTCCAGAAAGTATTCTTCATATGAAGGAGGTGGAATTCATCAAACTAGAATAGAACAATATGACTGTATCACAATACTAGGCCAAGTTTGCAGAATTATCCCGATTTGTATCCCATTTGGTGGATAATGAGGAACGAATGACACGAATGTTTTTGAGAGGTTCAAAACCTGAAATTTGTTAATACCTCATTTATCATAAACATTTTTTGTATTCAGATGTTGTGAATAGAGCTCAATTATTGGAGTGAGATAATGAGACTTTTCAACCAACAGACAATAACTGACAGCACGATAATAGTCGTACTAGTTGCAACAGCCATCGGAACAATGATAACCAGCGTGGAGAAAGTTATCATGCCAGAAGTGGTAACCACTTCGATGGTAAACCTGGCCAAGATAATAGAAGAAGTGAGTCAAGTGAAAATTTTAAAAAGAGGAGATTCAACAATGACAACGGAAAGACATCGACGTCAGCACCAATACCACACCAGTTTTTAGGGGAGAAGAACGACCACCGGTCGTATGTTACAAATGCGGGCAAGAGGGACACATCAGTCCAAATTATACACAGCAACCTAAAGTGTGTTACAATTGCGAAAAGGAATGTCATATATCTCGAGTGTGCCCTATAGCGAAGTCAAGTCCAGCTGGGATGGTGATACCAAAGGCTGTCCTAGACAAGTCAAAGTCGTTGGTTCAGGGGAGATCTTTTGTCGTGACTTCCCAAAAAGCGAGGAACCCGAACGAAGTTATCACGGGTAAGCTAATCATAAACTCTTGCGAAGTCTATAACTTATTAGATACCGGTTCTACCCACTCTTTTATTTCAACTGCTTGTGCTCAACGTTTGAACTTGACCTCTAAGAAATTAGACTTTGACTTATTTGTTGAAACTCTGTTGGGAGAAACCTTCATTACATCCACCATTTATAAATCTTGTTTGATTCAAATAGGCACCCTCACATTACCTGTTGATCTCATCTCTGTGAAAATACTTGCATTTGATGTGATTTTAGGAATCGACTGGTTAACTACTCATCATGCTAAAATTGATTATTTTCGTAAGGTGCTTTCATATTCCTAACCAATCTGTTATCCGAATTCAAGCAAACAAACCACTAAAATCAATCACTGTCATTTCAAGTTATAAAGCCATTAGTTTGTTGAAAAACGGATGTGAAGCTTTTTTAGACCATGTCACCGATTTAAACAAGAATACGTCAGATTTGAATGATATTTCTGTTGTTAATAAATTCCCTGATGTATTCCTGAAGAACTTCCTGGCCTACTCCCAAAAAGTGAAGTTGAATTTTTTATTGACCTTGAACCTAGTACAAAACCCATTTCCAAAACCCCATATCGAATGACTCTTATTGAACTTCAGGAGTTAAAGGTCCAACTGCAGAAGTTGTTAGACATCAACTTTATTTGTCCTAGTATATCGCCTTTGGGGTCTCCTGTGTTATTCGTAAAGAAGAAAGACGGGAGTATGCGACTTTGTATTAAATATCAAGAGTTAAACCATGTCACCATCAAAAATAGGTATCCGTTACCTCGCATTGATGACTTGTTTAACCAGTTACAAGGTGCTAAATTCTTCTCAAAGATCAATTTTCAGTTCTGGATATCATCAGTTAAAGATTAAAACTTATGACATTCCAAAAATTGCCTTCAAAACTCGATACGGGCATTATGAATTCTTAGTCATGTCTTTTGGATGGACTAATGCTCCTGCTACCTTCATGGATATGATGAACCGGATATTCAAGGAATATTTGGATCATTTTATGGTTGTTTTTATTGATGACATCCTCATTTACTCCAAAAACCGTGAAGATCATGAGCAACACTTGAGGCTGATACTCCAAAAGCTTCGTGAAAACAAACTATATGTCAAGTTGAAGAAATACGAGTTCTGGCTTGAGGAAGTAGCATTCTTTGGGCGCGTGATATCGAAACATAGAATATCAATTGACCCGACGAAGATTAAAGCAATACAAAGTTGGGAGAAACCTAAGTCAGTAACCGAAATACGTAGCTTTCTGGGCTTAGCTGGTTATTATCAGAGATTTGTAGAAGGATTTTCTCTAATCGCCACACCATTAACTCAGCTGACTCGAAAAGATACAAAATTTGGATGGAGCGAGGAATGTGAGAAGAGCTTCCAAGAACCCAAGAGGAGACTCATTTCAGCACATGTTCTGACAATACTATCAGGTTCGGAGGGATTTGTCATCTACAACGATGCTTCAGGCAAAGGTTTAGGATATGTTCTCATGCAACATGGGAAAGTTATAGCCTATGCCTCACGAAAACTCAAAGAATATGAGAGAAATTATCCTACTCATGATCTAGAGTTGGCAGCAGTGGTTTTCGAGCTTAATATCTGGAGACACTACATGTATGGGGAGAAAGTAGAGATGTATATAGATCATAAGAGCCTTAAATATTTCTTCACTCAAAAGGAACTCAACATGCGGCAACGACGTTGGCTTGAGCTGTTAAAAGATTACGACCATACCAT
Organism: Panax stipuleanatus; assembly: GCA_020205555.1. NCBI lineage: Eukaryota > Viridiplantae > Streptophyta > Magnoliopsida > Apiales > Araliaceae > Panax > Panax stipuleanatus. Next base: position 77,565,031 of record CM035124.1, on the reverse strand, counting down.
TCAATACCATCCTAGGAAAATGGAACGTGGTAGCTGACGCGTTAAGTAGAAGATCATATGCGGGTACGAGTGCGATATTTTCAACACAAATACCCATTTTGTATGACTTACAAAGGATGATGATAGAGTTAAAAACTCCAGGGACCCACGTGAAGATGACAAATATACGCGTAGAACCAGCTTTAATTGATAAAGTTAAAGCTGCTCAAGCTACAAACCCGGAGCTGATGAATATGAAGAAGAAAGTACAAGAAGGTGCTATTCCAGAAGCAAGAATCGATGAAGAGGGAATACTTCGAGTCAACTCTAGACTTTGTGTTCCTAACGACTCTGATTTGAAGTATAAAATCATGATGGAGGCACACAACACACCGTTTGTAATCCATCTTAGAAGTACCAAAATGTATCGTGATCTTCAACATACATTTTGGTTGAGCAATATGAAGAGAGAGATTGCAGAGTTTATCTCAAGGTGTTTAACGTGTCAACGTGTCAAGGCAGAGCATCAAGTGCCAAAAGGTCCATTGCAACCACTTGAAATTCCAGAATGGAAGTGGGAGCACATCAACATGGATTTCGTTATGGGTCTTCCCAAGGTTTCTCAAGGTATAGATACAATTTGGGTCATTGTCGATAGATTAACCAAGTCTGCTCATTTTTTGACTATACGAGAAACTTATTCACTTGAACGTCTTGCTCTTATGTACATAAATGAGATTGTAAGACTGCATGGTATGCCAGTATCCATAGTTTCTGATCGAGACCTAAGATTCACTTCACGATTTTGGGTCAGCTTGCAGAAAATTATGGGCACTGATTTACGATTTAGTTCTGCATATCATCCTCAAACGGACGAGCAATCGAAAAGGACTATTCACACTATTGAAGATCTATTGAGACTCTACGTTCTAGACTAAAAAAGAAGTTGGGACAACTACTTACCATTGGTAGAATTCTCCTACAACAACAGTTATCAATCAAGTATAGGCATGGCTCCATTCGAGACGTTATATGGATGAAAGTGTCGTTCTCCAGTATGCTAGGACGAGGTGGGTGAAGCAACAATGTTGGGACTAGAGTTGGTACGCATGACTACGCAAAAGATTTAAATGATCTTGCAACGTATACAAACAACACAAGATCAACAAAAGAGTTATGCTGATCTTCATCGAAGGGACGTGGAGTTTAATGTCGGAGACCATGTATTGTTACGTGTTGCTCCATGGAAAGGAGTTATGAGATTCAAAAAGAGAGGAAAGCTCAACCCACGATTTATTGGTCCATTTGAAATCCTTGACCGAGTAGGAACTGTAGCCTATAGACTCGCCTTACCACCAAGCATGTCTTGTGTTCATAACATTTTCTACATATCTATGCTACGTAAATATGTGAAAGAACCAAACCACATTATTGAATTAGAACCAGACGAGATAGTCAAAAATTTAACGTATGAGGAGGTACCTGTCAAGATCTTGGATAAGAAGGAACATATTCTACGCTCAAAGGTTATACCTCTGGTCAAAGTTTTATGGAGAAACCATGATATTGAGGAAATAACCTGGGAGTTAGAATCTGAAATGAAAGAAAGGTATCCTCACCTCTTTGATATACCAGGTACGTACATCAATTTCGAGGACGAAATTTCATAAAGATGGGAGGTTGTAAGACCCTAACTTTTTATGAATAAATATTTAATTTTCTCTAAATATTATTCTAAATAGTAAGGTGATAATTTAATAAATGCTATAGTTATGGGTGATATGTGCAAATTTTACAAAGTAAGCAAGTTATCATAAAATATTCGCTGTGTCGAGGAATATTCGTTTGGTCAGGGAATATTCTTTTTGTCGGGAAATATTCATACGACGGCGCAATCATTGGTGGACCCCAGAACGAAATAACTGTCGGATATAGAAAGTGACAAAAACAATTTTTTTATAAAATAAAGGCAAGACTTTTACCGTTAAACTGTTGAAATACCGAGTGATAAAAGTACAGTAATACGCGTTGTTGCACAGTAGCACACGGTATTGCACAATATCTCCGATTATTGATTCTTACGTAAGAAGTCACTCAGTATTCAATAATTACCACAGTAATTGCTGCATAGTATCTCATATTATTGTTTCAATAATTGTTACAAGAACATCTGCACAATATTTTATATTACTAAATCAATAATTGACACGACACAGTTACTCATATTATTATTAGCATTATTGACAATGTCTAGAAAGTTCTGTCGAGAAAAGGGGTTAGATTATTTAATTACGCTCCAATAAGGAGAAATCCTTATCGAAAAGTCCCCTCTTTCCTGGGAACGATCTGGTTGTTAACATTGTAAGTTATAATATTAATGAAGAATAATTGTTGAAGGATTAAAAATATATTGATTGAAGATAAGTAATTTGTGATGGATATTTATTAAATTTTTGATATAAATAGAGGGGTTGTCATGAGGCGTTTGTTGTAAGTTTGACTTACTATTCCATTGGAGAACGTGCTAATTGTTCAAACCGTCGGTAGAAATTACTTTTTCGTTTTTGTTTTATTGTTATAATAATAATAATAAAACATAAAACTTTTTGTATAAAACAGAATTTTTTTATATAAAACAGAAAACTTTTTATAATATATATAAAGTTATTTGTCTTATTAGAAAATAATTAGAATATATTATATTATATATAAAGTTATTTGTTTTTTAGAATACTTTAGATGAATTGTGATGAATAGTAAAAATCACACAAAATTTTAGAAAATTCACTATTCAGTCCGTGATTATTTTTAAATAGTGCCCTATCATTCTCCTATAAATAGGGTGCTTAATTAAGAAATAAAAATCAAGCCAGAATCAGAGAATTCTTCTTCTATAATATTGTGCGTATTTCTTTCTAGTATAAGAATACTTTGAGTGTAGCTAAGAGTGCAAGATTTTCTCAAGACAATCTCTGTTATACCAGTCAGATTTAGTCTCCTACTAAAGTAAATGCTGTTATTTTTTTTAATACTCGTAAGGGTTGTCATTCTATCCCTTATTAATATGTGGGAATAACCTGTCTACGTGGACTACCGCATGCCTGGTGAATAACCATTCGTATTCATTATTTATTAAGTTGTGAAAATGATCTGTCTACGCGGATTATCGCATCACGAGTGAAAATCTATTTATAGTTTCGTATATTCTTTCATACTCGTATGGGATATCATTTCTTTTGTACTCATCAAGGGATATCGTTTTCCTTCATATTTCTCCATTTATGGTACAAAATTATTGTTTGTTTCCATAACCTTATTATTAAATGGTGAAAATCCCTGAAACTAGTAGAATATCCTTAATAGTTTGCGCTCCATCTAATATCATTTCACTGGAATTTTGGTCTGAACTTTCTTATTAAATTTTAATCTTTTCATGTCGGGATACTGTAAATATAACAATAAGCGAGGGTTTGGAAAAATAACACAAATAAACAATTTCTACTCCCGTTATTATTTTATAGTGGATTTCTTATCTCTCTCCGTGATTTTTTTTCAATTGGGGTTTCACGTAAATTCTTGTGTCCATATTTTATATCTCTTACAATAATATGTGTATTTTATCTGTGTGTATTTTGTGAGTTTGATATCACAATAATACAATTAACTATTCCAACAGCTGGTAACGCTGTTTTGGCCTGCTGTTTTGGTATTTTGTCAGGTGTACAAAATTTAGCGTTAACAAGTTCAAAGCGTTAATAGTAGAAGATTGTCTTTATGTTTATTTTTTTCATTGTTTTGTACATCATTTGCAATTAGCATTAGTTGCATTATCTCAACATGTTCTTGAAGTTGAACACTGATTTGAAAAATTGTATTTTATTATCAATGTTATTACTTTTTCTCGTAAGCGGAACGATGAATTTTGAAATGCTCAAGATCATGATTAGGGACGAAGCCAGGATTTAATATTGGGGGGGGGGGGGGGGCAAGAATTTTTTAACAACATAATATATATTCATCACTAATGGTAAAGTTTCAACATTACAAAACATATTTTTACTAAAACAAAGATAATGTAGTAATATAATTTACCTTGACAAAGACAACAAAGCATAGCAAAAAAAAGTCTTTTAGAACATATCAAAGTTTCGTTAGAATTGCACCCGACGTTCTTTCAAATCACGAAATCCATCCATGATTGATTATGTACTGAACTGCTTCGCAATTTCTTTTTCAATGTAGACAATAAGAGAATTTGTAAGATATTCATGCTCCATCTTGTTTCGAAGTTCGGATTTGACATGACTCATAGCTGAAAATGCACGTTCTGTAGTTGCAGTAGAAACTGGAAGAGTTAGAACAAGCCTGATCAGTCTATCGATCAGTGGATAGATTGTTGACTTTCTAGTTTTCACCAACCATTGACAAAGATCAGAAATAGTGGACAACTTTAGAAATTCTTGATGTTGGAGTACATCAAACTCGTAATGTTGCAATTGTATCCTTAAGTCCTCTTTCTCGTGCTCTGTGAAGTCTTTGGGGTAAAATTCATCCACAAGCTTACAAATATCATCAATACTGAAAGACGTATGCCCATTTTGAGGATCCAATGTAGAGCTGAGAACAAGTAACTTCACTGCATGCTCACTAAACCTATTGTTTAGCTCTTGCAACTGAGAGTCTATTATAGCTGTAAATATATCAATCCGATAATGCTCAATCATTGTAAATTTATCTTGTTGATGTCGAGCTCGCCCTCTTCTCTCAACATATAAAGAATCTAAATCTGGGACATCTATTGTATGTCGTTCACAAAAAGACTTCACCTTCACTATGAAAGTATCACATCCATCATCTCTCAACTTTTGAATAAGTTTCTTTGTGGTTTTCACAAGGTGCATAGAATTTAAAATATCTTGAGACTTTCGCTGCAAAGCTTGAGAAAGCATATCAGTGATTTCCATAATTGCTTTCATAAGATGCAAGATGAACACAAACTCGAAAGAAGTCAAAGAAGTATAAGCCGAATTAGCATCTCCACATTGATCCCAAGTTCCATCATCAATGATGTTCAATAAAACCTGACAAGTTGCACTAAACATCTTTATCAAGCTAGAAAGAGACCTTAAGTAAGAACCCCATCGTGTATCTCCAGCCCTTTGCAAAGTACCAATCTGATTCATTCCTGTCCCAGTCTTAAGCTCTTCAATGGAAATCAAATGAACAATATCGAAAGATTGGACAGCTCTCAATTCATCGTTACGTTTACAAGAAGCGCCCACAATATTTACAATAAAACTCAATTTTGAAAAAAATTAATGTACACAAGTAACTTCTCTAGATGTTGTAACTAATGCCAATTGCAAACGATGAGCAAAATAATGGACATAATATGCATACGGACATTAATTAGCAACTAGAGCTTGTAACCCTTTCCATTCACCTCGCATATTACTTGCTCCGTCATATCCTTGACCTCGAATATTGTGAAAGTCAAGATCATAACGGGAAAGAGTAGAAAATATCTCGTTCTTTAGAGTTAACACCTTTGTATCTGATACATGTATGAGACCAAAAAAACGCTCCCGAATAAAACCATTTTTGTCAACAAATCTAATAACAATAGCCATTTGCTCCCTTTTTGACTAGTCTCGAGCTTCATCAACAAGAATACAAAATTTTGCATCACCGATCTCCTCACAAATTGCCTTTCTAATTTTCATTGAGTAAACAAGTAAAATCTCTTTTTGGACTTGGGATGACGTATATGAGGCATTTTGAGGAGCCTTATCTAACACAACATTTGCAACATTTTCATTATACTCAGCAAAAAGGCTTATCAATTCAAGAAAATTACCACGATTGGTGGAACTTTTGCTTTCATCACGACCTCTTAAAGCCAAACCTTGGAGTGTAAGATAGCGAACTGAATCAATTGAGGCTTTAAGTCGCAACCAATTGTGTACACGTTGTTCAGAAGTTTGTTTCTCAATCATTTTTTGAATATGTTGTGATTGATTCATTAAATCATCGCATTTTTTTGAGCAATTTTATGTAATGAATTTGGATCTTTTCCCACATGATTCAAAAATGCACAATTCTTCCCATCCCTTACTTTCTTCCAACTATTAAATCCATCCTTTGAAAAAGTAGTCTGCCCATGTTGTGCACCTTCTTTGTTAAAGAGATAGCAAGGTAGACAAAATGCGGCATCCTTTGAAGGGGAATACTCTAACCAAGATGGAAATACCTTGAACCATGATGATTGAAAGCAGCGAGGATGCTTTTCAGATCCAGAAAGAGGGTACTCGGGAAGAATGCATTGATATGGACCGTAATTGATGTAAGCTCATCGAACTTCATCAAGTAGATCACCACGACATTTCCATATGTCAATCCGTTTTCCAGGATCACGCTCCAAATAATTAATATCCCATTCTTTACCTTCAATTCTTGGTGATATTCTTGGTGATTTTAGTGAACGTTGTTCTTGTTCAGAGGTAGACAAAGATGTTTGAACATTAGGCTCAGGGGTAGGTAGAGATGTGTCAACATGCTTTCTCTTGAAAAATGAATCTATAGTCTGTGATTTTCCCATGATTCTAAAACAAAAAACAAAAAATAAAAACTGAGATAATGGCCAATGGGTTATGCCTTTCATAAAGAGTACCAGGTAGTCTAAAGTCAAATGACTGCATAGAACAAGTGCAAACAAATTTCAGTAAAAGGCAATTGTGTCCTAACTCCTAACCAACACAATTCTCCAAGATAACTGATAAGAGTCTATACATAATACTCTGGACAGATGGCTTATTCAATAATAATCTTCCAACAGTCCAACTGCATCTAACGTAAGTTATATACCAACCAAAAAACCAAAATAAACTAGAAAATGAAATATAAATATTGTATGCAGACCAGTAATTTCATTCGAGCAACTAAATCATTTAACTTTGATGTACCCAAAAAAGAAAAAGTAGCAGATTAAGAGAGTGAAAGACAGAAAGAGGAAGAACTGAAGAAGAAGAATTACCTGTACCGGATGCCGGATTCACTAGATTAGGAGAAGATGGGGTGGAGTACGGAAGAACATGAGGTGAAAGTCTGAGAGAGCTTGAGCCTTGAGTACCGAGTACGGGAGATTAGGAGAACTGCCGAACTGGAGAAGATGGGGCCATAGGGTGGATGTGGAATAGAGACTTAGGGCAAACAAATTGCAAAATAAAACATCAGAACAAGTGGGCTGTGGGTTATGGGCCATAGTACTAATTTTTTTTTAAAATCTTGGGGGGGGGGGGGGGGAGTGACGCCCCCAGAATAGGTCCAGTCAACCCAACCCATTCTGAGTCGCCAAATACATGGTACAGAATTCAAATACAACCTTTATATCATACGGTCGTGCAAAATACGACCACACAACTGTGAGTGTCAATACAAATATGTAGAAAATATTGAGATTCAAACTAAGTCCTCATTACAATTATTATTACACTATTTATCAGAAATAGTGAGGACTACTACTGCTCTAACTCGGACCATCACTCTGTCCCCCGACTAGTTCCCGCGACATTCTCATTTCCTGAAGAGGACAACAGATGAAAAGGGTGAGCTCAACTAGCTCAGTAAAGAATATAATGACTAAGATAATGAAAAATAAATTATCGTTAGTCTTCAACAAATCAGATAAAATATAATGGACAACCAACTTTACATCAATATTCGCAGCGGAAATAACCATTTATTAGAAGAGTTAAGCAGAGAATGAAGTCTACTATCTTCTATGATTTAAAAGTCCATCATCAATATTTTATCCCTGTAACATCCATCAATATACATCTCGAATCAATATTCATCTTTGCACTACAGGCCAAAGATATTCATTTGTATCATCAGTGGTCATGTTCATCTCAACACCTGTCATCTTTGCACTACGGCCAAAGATATTCATCAGGTAATCATTCATCTTTGCTCTACAGGCCAAAGATATTCAGTTATATCACCACTTAGAACTGAGGATGATGAAAAATCATATAAATAACGAATCAAGTGAAATAAAGGAATATTAAGGATTCGTATTTTAGTTTATCAAAGTTCAAGAATATTCCATAATAATACTTTATGGAGCAAAATTCAAGAAATAAGCTCAAAACTTAGATTCAATCAAAGATAAGAACTTTGACAAGTAATTTGGACATATAGAAGAAAATTTAATTTTTCCGTGAATAGTGCCGTATACGTGAATAGTAACTCCGACGGAAAAAGTAAGAATTTCATAATAAAATCCATGCCAATATTTTGGTATAATGATATTGAAAAGAATAACATCATTTATGAAAGAAATAACATCCCTTACCTCAAAAAGATAGTACCTCTGACTGGAATATCGGATATAATACCGAAGGAAACTTGCGCTGAATACTAATACTCAAAGTATTGAAATACTCACAAAAATACGCTCGATATTATAGAGAGAGAAAACTTCTGATTCTGGTGTGATTTTCAATTCTAACCTAAGCACCCTATTTATAGGAAAAGCTTAGGACGCCAAAGGAGACTAAATTAATAAAATAATATATTTTTTAAAAAATTCCGCTGCCTGGCGGCTAAAATTTTTTCAACAAAAGTGGGGCCCACCCATTAAAAAAATATTTATTTTCCGAAACTTCAATAATTCATAATAAATAGCCCCTTTGTCAGAAAAATACAAATTCTATGTCCTTCTATAGGAAATTTAATTCTCTACAACTTTGTAGAAGGAAGTTTTTCCAAATTCCAAACATAAATTATCCAAAATCCATAAACAGATGATTTCTCACACCAAAATACTGATAAAAATACATCAGCGCTAATTCCTTCTTTATATCCACAAAATAAATATTTACTTATCATATAAATTAATAATTAATTATTCACAAATAATATTACAGAACTACAATATTGACAACCAGGTCGTTCCCTAGGAAAGAGGGGGCCTTCCGATAAGGACTTCTCCTTACTAGCGCGCAATTAAATAACCCCTCCTAGACAGAACTTCCTTAGACATTGTCAATAATGCTATCTAATAATATTATTCAAATAATATGAATTATTGAGTTGATAATGTGAAATACTGTGCAATGATAATTATTGAATCAATAATACAAAATATCAACTATAGCCATTATTGAATCAATCATATAAAATGACAACGTAGCAATTATTGAGTCAATAAAATATCAACGTAGCAATTATTGAGTCAATAATATAAAATATTGAACAGTAATTACTGTAACAATAATTGAATAATTTCCTTCTCACGTAAGACTCAATAATTCGAAATACTGTGCAATACCGTGTGCTACTGTGCAACAACGCGTATCACTGTATTTTAACCACCGGGTATTTCAACAGAACTAACGGTAACAATTATGCCGTTATTTTGTAAAAAGGTTATTTCTGTCGCTTTCTATATCCGACAGTTATTCCGTTGTGGGGGCCCACAAATAGCTGCGCCGTCGTACGAATATTCCCCGACAACAAGAATATTCCACGACCAAACGAATATTCCCCGACAACAAGAATATTTTATAACCACTTGCTCATTTTAAAAATATTTGCACATTTCACCCATAACTTTCACATTTATCAATCAACAACTTACTATTTCAAAATAATATAAAGAAAATTAAATCTTTATTCATAAAAGTTGGGGTCTTACAACCTCCCCTCATTATGAAATTTCGTCCTCGAAATTGACGTACGTACCTGGTATGTCGAAAAGGTGAGGATACCTCGCTTTCATTTCCGATTCCAATTCCTACGTCATTTCCTCAATTGCATGGTTTCTCCACAAAACTTTAACTTGAGGTATAATTTTCGAGCGTAGGACATGCTCCTTCCTATCCAAGATTTTGACAGGTACCTCCTCGTACGTTAAATCTTCAGCTATCTTGTCTGGTTCTAACTCAATAATGCGGTTTGGATCCTTCACATATTTACGTAACACGGATATGTGAAACACGTTATGAACACGAGACATGCTTAGAGGTAAAGCGAGTCTATAAGCCACATTTCCTATTCGGTCAAGAATCTCAAATGGACCAATGAATCGTGGATTGAGCTTTCCTCTCTTACCAAACCTCGTAACTCCTTTCCATGGAGCAACACGTAATAACACATGGTCCCCAATATTAAATTCCACGTCCTTTCGATGAAGATCCGCATAACTCTTTTGTAGATCTTGTGCTATTTGTATACGTTGTCGGATTATTTGGATCTTTTCTGTAGTCATACGTACCAACTCCGGTCCCAACAATGTCGTTTCACCCACCTCGTTCCAACATACTGGAGAGCGACACTTTCTCCCATACAATGCCTCGAATGGAGCCACGCCTATACTTGCCTGATAACTGTTGTTGTAGAAAAATTCCACCAATGGTAAATAATTATCCCAACTCCCTTTGAAATCTAGAACACAATGTCTCAATAGATCTTCAAGAGTTTGAATAGTCCTTTCCGATTGTCCGTCTGTTTGAGGATGATAAGCCGAACTGAATCGCAAATTCGTGCCCATAGCTTTCTGCAAACTAATCCAAAATCGTGAAGTAAATCTGGGATCACGATCCAAAACTATGGATACTGGCATGCCAAGCAATCTCACAATCTCATTCACGTACATATGAGCAAGACGTTCAAGGGAATAAGTCTCTTGTATCGGCAAGAAATGAGCAGACTTGGTTAATCTATCAACAATAACCCAAATCGCATCTAAGCCTTGAGAAACCTTGTGAAGACCCGTAACGAAATCCATCGTAATGTGTTCCCACTTCCATTTCGGAATCTCCAGTGGTTGCAATGGACCCTTCGGCACTTGATGCTCCGCCTTTACACGTTGACAAGTTAAACATCTCGAGATGAACTCCGCGATCTCTCTCTTTATATTGCTCCACCAAAATGTATGTCGAAGATCACGATATATTTTAGTACTCCCAGGATGGATCGCAAACGGTGTGTTGTGTGCCTCCATCATGATTCTATACTTCAAGTCGGAATCGTTAGGAACACAAAGTCTGGAGTTGACTCGAAGTATTCCATCTTCATCGATTCTTGCTTCTGGAATTGCACCTTCTTGCACCTTCTTCTTCATCTTCATCAGCTCCGCATCCGTAGCTTGAGCAGCTTTAACTTTATCAATCAAAGCTGGTTCTACGCGTATACTTGACATCATCGCACTCGTTCCCATATATCATCTTCTACTCAACGCGTCAGCTACAACGTTCGCTTTTCCAGGATGGTATTGGATGGTATGATCGTAATCTTTCCACAGCTCAAGCCAACGTCGTTGCCGCATGTTGAGTTCCTTCTGAGTGAAGAAATATTTAAGGCTCTTATGATCCGTATAAATCTCCACTTTCTCCCCGTACAGGTAGTGTCTCTAGATCTTCAACGCGAAAACGACTGCTGCCAACTCTAGATCATGAGTAGGATAATTCCTCTCATATTCTTTGAGTTGTCGCGAGGCATAGGCTATGACTTTTCCATGTTGCATTAGAACACATCCTAACCCTTTGCCCGAAGCATCGCTGTAAATAACAAATCCATCCGAACCAGATGGTATTGTCAGAACAGGTGCCGAAATAAGTCTCCTCTTGAGCTCTTGGAAGCTCTTCTCGCATTCCTCTCTCCAAACGAATTTCGTATCTTTCCGAGTCAACTGAGTTAATGGATTAGCGATTCGAGAAAATCCCTTTACGAACCTCCGATAGTAACCAGCTAAGCCCAGAAAGCTTCGTACTTCGGTCACCGACTTAGGTTGCTCCCAGCTTTGTATTGCTTCAATCTTTGCCGGGTCAACAGATACTCCACGTTTCGATACCACGTGCCCAAGGAATGCTACTTTCTCAAGCCAGAACTCGCATTTCTTTAACTTGGCGTATAGCTTGTTCTCACGAAGCTTTTGAAGTACCAACTTTAAATGGTGTTCATGATCTTCACGGCTTTTAGAATAGATGAGGATGTCATCAATAAAGACAACAACGAATTGATCCAAATACTCCTTAAATACACGGTTCATCATATCCATGAAAGCAGCAGGAGCATTAGTCAATCCAAAAGACATGACTAAGAACTCGTAATGCCCGTACCGAGTTCTAAAAGCAGTCTTCGGAATATCCTCGGTTTTAATCTTCAGCTGATGATATCCAAAACGAAGATCGATCTTTGAAAAGAATTGTGCTCCTTGCAACTGGTCGAACAAGTCATCAATACGAGGTAACGGATACCTATTCTTGATGGTGACATGGTTCAACTCCCGATAGTCAATATAAAGTCGCATACTCCCGTCTTTCTTCTTTACGAATAAAACAGGAGCACCCCAAGGAGACGTACTAGGACGAATAAAACCAATGTCTAACAACTCTTGTAATTGGACCTTTAACTCCTGAAGTTCAATAGGAGCCATTCGATATGGGGTTTTAGAAATGGGCTTTGTACCGGGCTCAAGGTCAATAAAGAATTCAACTTCACGTTCTGGGGGTAGATCGGGAAGTTCTTCGGGAAATACATCAGGAAACTCATTAACAACGAAAATATCATTCAAATCTGATGTATTCTGGTTTAGATCAGTGACATGAGCTAAGAAAGCTTGACATCCGTTTTTCAATAAACGAATAGCTTTATGACTTGAAATGATATTGACTGATTTTAGTGGTTTGGTGATTTGGATTCGTACAACAGGTTGATTAGGAATATGAAAACTAACAACCTTACGAAAACAATCAATTCTGGCATGGTAATTGGTTAACCAGTCAATTCCTAAAATCACGTCAAATGCAAGTATTTTCAAAGATATAAGATCAACAGGTAAGGTAAGGGTACCAATCTGAATCAAGCAAGATTTGTAAACTGTGGATGTAACAAAGGTTTCTCCCAACGGAGTTTCAACAAATAAGTCAAAGTTTAATTTATCAGAAGTCAAGTTCAAACGTTGAGCACAAGCAGGTGAAATAAAAGAATGGGTAGCACCGGTATCTAACAAGGTGTAAACTTCGCAAGAGTTTATGATCAGCTTCCCCGTAATCACCTCGTGTGGATTCCTCGCGTTTTGGGCTGTCACGACAAACGCTCTTCCAGGAATCACCGACTTTGACTTGTCTGCAACAGCCTTTGGAATCACCACCCCCGCTGAACTTGGTTTCGTAACAGGACAATCTCGAGCTATATGTCCTTCCTTTCCACAGTTATAACATGCTTTGAATTGTTGTGGACAGTTTAGGCTGATGTATCCCTCTTTCCCACACTTATAGCATACGACCGGTGGTCGTTCTCCTCCCCTCGAAACAGTTGATGCTGGTGCTGATGTTGACATCTTCGCGTTCTCATTGTTATACCTTCTCTTTTTGAAATCTCCTCCCGATTCGCTTCTTCTACTATCATGGCCACGATTACCACTGGAGTGGTTACCGTTTCTGTCATACTTTCCTCCTCGCTGGTTGTCATTGCTCCGATGACTGCTGCCACCGGTACGACCTTGGTTGTGGTCATTATCTCGTTCTAACAACTAGGCCCTGTTCACTACATCCGAATATAGAGAAAATTTATGAGAAATGAGGTATTGACGTATTTCGGGTTTCAAACCTCTTAGAAACATCCGCGTCATACGTTCCTCATTCTCCACCAACTGAGGTGCAAACCTGGACAGCTCCGCGAACTTAGCCTCGTACTGGGATACCGTCATGTTATTTTGCTCGAGTCTGATAAACTCTACCTCCTTCATATGACGAATACTTTCAGGAAAGTACTTGTCATTGAACAGTTTCTGGAACGCTTCCCAAGACATCTTAAGTGCGGCAGGCTGGGTACGCTTCACGGATTCCCACCAGTAATCTGCCTCTCCACGGAACATAAACGTGGCGAATGGAACCTTCTGTTCCTCTGTACATCCCAAGACATCAAATATCTTGGTAATTTGTTTAATCCACGTCTCCGCCTTGATCGGATCTGGCTTTCCCAGAAACTCTGGTGGTCCCAATTCTTTGAACTGCTTGGCAGTGACAACTCGCGTGTTGTTATTATCTCCACCTGTATGTGCCACACGAGTCTCCCTCGTCTGATTTTGCATGAACTGCAAAAAACTTCTAAACATCTCATCGTTTATCGTCTGACCAGCGTTGTTTTCAGGATGAACATTGCCTTCTTGTTGCACGTTCTCCTGGTTAACGATTAAAGGTGTCTCCACAGTCTCACTCACTTCGTTGTTAACGTTCTCAGCTGCCATTCTCAAATACTGCCATAAAACAAGGGTTAATTAAACAAATCAACATATCACATATTAACCCTATGCTCCGACTGACCAATTAAATACCACATAAGCTTAGGTAGGACATACTAGTGAAGGATTTACTCGTCTCTCCCCTCCTAGTTCTATTCCCCGATCTACGCCAGAGATCATATCCCTAAGCTCTGATACCAACTGTGACGCCCCCAGAATAGGTCCAGTCAACCCAACCCATTCTGAGTCGCCAAATACATGGTACAGAATTCAAATACAACCTTTATATCATACGGTCGTGCAAAATACGACCACACAACTGTGAGTGTCAATACAAATATGTAGAAAATATTAAGATTCAAACTAAGTCCTCATTACAATTATTATCACACTATTTATCAGAAATAGTGAGGACTACTACTGCTCTAACTCGGACCATCACTCTGTCCCCCGACTAGTTCCCGCGACATTCTCATTTCCTGAAGAGGACAACAGATGAAAAGGGTGAGCTCAACTAGCTCAGTAAAGAATATTATGACTAAGATAATGGAAAATAAATTATCGTTAGTCTTCAACAAATCAGATAAAATATAATGGACAACCAACTTTAGATCAATATTCGCAGCGGAAATAACCATTTATTAGAAGAGTTAAGCAGAGAATGAAGTCTACTATCTTCTATGATTTAAAAGTCCATCATCAATATTTTATCCCTGTAACATCCATCAATATACATCTCGAATCAATATTCATCTTTGCACTACAGGCCAAAGATATTCATTTGTATCATCAGTAGTCATGTTCATCTCAACACCTGTCATCTTTGCACTACGGCCAAAGATATTCATCAGGTAATCATTCATCTTTGCTCTACAGGCCAAAGATATTCAGTTATATCACAACTTAGAACTGAGGATGATGAAAAATCATATAAATAACGAATCCAGTGAAATAAAGGAATATTAAGGATTCGTATTTTAGTTTATTAAAGTTCAAGAATATTCCATAATAATACTTTATGGAGCAAAATTCAAGAAATAAGCTCAAAACTTAGATTCAATCAAAGATAAGAACTTTGACAAGTAATTTGGACATATAGAAGAAAATTTAATTTTTCCGTGAATAGTGCCGTATACGTGAATAGTAACCCCGACGGAAAAAGTAAGAATTTCATAATAAAATCCATGCCAATATTTTGGTATAATGATATTGAAAAGAATAACATCATTTATGAAAGAAATAACATCCCTTACCTCAAAAAGATAGTACCTCTGACTGGAATATCGGATATAATACCGAAGGAAACTTGCGCTGAATACTAATACTCAAAGTATTGAAATACTCACAAAAATACGCTCGATATTATAGAGAGAGAAAACTTCTGATTCTGGTGTGATTTTCAATTCTAACCTAAGCACCCTATTTATAGGAAAAGCTTAGGATGCCAAAGGAGACTAAATTAATAAAATAATATATTTTTTAAAAAATTCCGCCGCCTGGCTGCTAAAATTTTTTCAACAAAAGTGGGGCCCACCCATTAAAAAAATATTTATTTTCTGAAACTTCAATAATTCATAATAAATAGCCACTTTGTCAGAAAAATACAAATTCTATGTCCTTCTATAGGAAATTTAATTCTCTACAACTTTGTAGAAGGAAGTTTTTCCAAATTCCAAACATAAATTATCCAAAATCCATAAACAGATGATTTCTCACACCAAAATACTGATAAAAACACATCAGCGCTAATTCCTTCTTTATATCCACAAAATAAATATTTCCTTATCATATAAATTAATAATTAATTATTCACAAATAATATTACAGAACTACAATATTGACAACCAGGTCGTTCCCAGGAAAGAGGGGGCCTTCCGATAAGGACTTCTCCTTACTGGCGCGCAATTAAATAATCCCTCCTAGACAGAACTTCCTTAGACATTGTCAATAATGCTATCTAATAATATTATTCAAATAATATGAATTATTGAGTTGATAATGTGAAATACTGTGCAATGACAATTATTGAATCAATAATACAAAATATCAACTGTAGCCATTATTGAATCAATCATATAAAATGACAACGTAGCAATTATTGAGTCAATAAAATATCAACGTAGCAATTATTGAGTCAATAATATAAAATATTAAACAGTAATTACTATAACAATAATTGAATAAGTTCCTTCTCACGTAAGACTCAATAATTCAAAATACTGTGCAATACCGTGTGCTACTGTGCAACACCGCGTATCACTGTATTTTAACCACCGGGTATTTCAACAGTACTGACGGTAACAACTACGCCGTTATTTTGTAAAAAGGTTATTTCTGTCGCTTTCTATATCCGACAGTTATTCCGTTGTGGGGCCCACAAATAGCTGCGCCGTCGTACGAATATTCCCCGACAACAAGAATATTCCACGACCAAACGAATATTCCCCGACAACAAGAATATTTTATAACCACTTGCTCATTTTAAAAATATTTGCACATTTCACCCATAACTTTCACATTTATCAATCAACACCTTACTATTTCAAAATAATATAAAGAAAATTAAATCTTTATTCATAAAAGTTGGGGTCTTACAGGGGGGGCCGTGGCCCCCTTTGGTCTATTAATAGCTTCGTCCCTGATCATGATATTTCTCATTTGATTATTGTAGATGAACAATAGGGTAGGAGATGCTTGTTGGAGTTGTCATTTAAAATTTGTTTCAATTGTGATGAAGTATTTTAAAGAAACACCTCAAGTTCAAAGTAATATCATTGATGAAGGTACTAGTGCAAATAAACTTGAAGGTATTGATAGAAAATAGACAGCAATGAAGGATGAAAGTATACTTTTTGTTCATATCAGAACTAGAAGCAGAGTACATATTTATAAGTGAATTACTAAAAACTTCAGTAGAGATTAACTCCTACAAGACTTGGTTTGCTACATAAATCTAGATAACAAACAACCAACTATTTCACCACTCCTAATAATACTTATCCCTAAAATTTCTCTACGAGTATTGTCAACTCAACTGCTAATTTATTTGACTACTTAAAAAAAATACGACAACTAACAGTAAATTAATATCAAGCATGCACTAATTTTTAACACACCTCCTCAGTGCATGCTCACAACCAATAACACCAAGTGCATTTCTGAACTTGTCAAATTTTTCTTTGGCAAGGGCATTTGTAAAGATATCTAAACAAACTTCTTAGTCAAGCACATTCTCTCTGACAAAATGGTGTTGAACTTCAATGTGTTTTGTGTGATCATGATACATTGGATTCGCTGCCAACTTAATTGCACTCTCGAAAGAGCTACACATGATTGCTTTTCACTGCACCATGAGATTATAGCAAAATCAGTTTTAAAAACAGTAACCTGTTGTTGATCTTCGATAATTAATATCTTCTGCCTAATCTTTATCTACAAAACCAATAAGAAGAAAAATATTATTCCCCTTGTAATTCAATTCAAAATCCAGTGTCCCTTTTTATAGCTCAAGATCCTCTTAGCTGCATCAAGATGAGGAATTCTTGGCTCGTCCATAAACTGAGAAATGACACCAACTGAATAAGTAATTTTTGGTCTTTTAGACTAATACCGACAAGTTGTCCAAACCTTGTCCCATCTTTTAGCAACTTCCCTTTATCCTTCTTTAACTTGAGGTTCTGTTCCACTGGAGTTGACATATTTTTGGACTCCCCCGTGCCAAAACATTCCAATAGAGTTGTAGCGTATCTCTTTTGTGACACAAAATATCCATCAGTTTTCTTTTGAACTTTTAAGCCAAGAAAACATCTATTTTCACCCAGATTTTTCATCTCAAATCGAACTGACAAAGCATCACATATGTGTGAAATTACAACATCATCATCACCGGTAATTATCATGTCATCGACATATAGTAAAACCAGAATGTGCACACTAAATTTTGACTTCACAAACATACTGGAATCTAAATCAGAAATATTAAAGCCACAAAAAGTAAGAATTTAACCTAATCATACTAAGGGCGCTGGGCTTGCTTCAAAATGTACAATGCCATTTTAAGTAGACAAGCGTGATGAGGAAGTTCCTTAGACACAAGTCCTTGAGGATTCGCCATAAATACTTCTCGTTCTAATTCTCCATATAAGAATGCATTTTTTACATTGAATTGCCATAATTTTCAACCTTTGTGCACTATCAAAAATATGATAGTTCTTACGGTCACCATTTTTGCAACGGGACTATAAGTTTCTTCGTAGTATAGTCCATAATGTTATGAAAATTCACAAGCCACCAGACGTGCTTTGTATATATATCAATGCTTTCATCTGCCCACTTTTTCAACTTGTAAACCCATTTACAAGTTATTGACACCACATACTTTGTTCTAGGAACTAGTTGCCATGTGACATTCTTTTGAAGAGTAGTTTTCTCTTTCATTGCTTCTTCTCATTCTGAAATACTTTTTGATTCATCATAACTTGATGAGTCTGAGCTGTCTACTACTCCTAAAAATAAACATGAACTTACTGAACAAAGATTTGCTCAACATGATAGTCATTTTTAGTACTTCCACATGGCTGATCGATGATCATGTTGTCCCTCGTTCTCCTTCCCCTGTTCTCCCGCAGGCAGCGGAGTCAGAGGGGGGTGCTTTTGAGAAGCATTTTGTGGAGAAATTTCCCACCCCGTCGCCTCCTCGGGAGCCGGGTATAGTTTACGCTTAGCATGGGGAATGTCCGCGTCTCGTCGCAAGGCTCATTTTGAGTTGTGGGTCATAGGGCGGGCAGCTTTATCTGATCAAGGGCCGGGGCACAAGGGTCCTGGTACTATCCAGGTGCGAAGAACCCCGGAGGTGACTGCAATGAGCAGAAATCTAACTTACCGGCCTAAACGACGAGCAAACACTCGAACGTGAGAGCAAGGGATCACCCACCGAATGGACGAGCTCAAAGGGGGGAGGCGTAAAAGAAGCATTTTCTACAGGATATTGAAACCACCAAAATAATTAGGCTGTATTTTTTCTCTTGTAAATTTTCTTAAATTGCACTGCTCACAACTTTCTATATAGGAAGCTAAAGGGCTGACTTCTGCAGATTCTAAACTCTCCTTTACTATGGAAACTAAAGGAATAATATGATCCATGCCATGACATATTTACACAAAAATGAAATAATAAATTCATACCTTTTGATTGTCGTCCAATGAGAAATCCCAGGGTTTGACTGATAACGACTGAGATAACCGACTGTATATGCTATATCAGGCCGAGTATACACAACTGCATACATTAGTTTTCTTATAGCATTGGCATACAGGTAATGAGACATTTTCTCAATTTCCTCATGAGAAGTAGGGTATTAGTTGGGTCCAATGGCGCCGCCTTTAGCTATATGAGTGTCTATAGGTTTGCAGTTGCTCATTTGAAATTGCTCAAGAACCTTCTTAAGGTAATTAAGTCTCTTCAGACAAACCAAGAAGCCTCCTTGAGCGATCTATAGATCTTAACTTCAAGAACATAAGATGTTTCCCCCATGTCCTTCATCTCAAAGTTAGAGGACAACCACCCTTTGGGGCGACAATTATCTCCTTATCGTTCCCAGCTAGTAGAATGTCATCGACATACATAGATAAGATAAAGAATTATTTTGGGATCATTTAATATACACACAATGATCTTCCTCAATCATCATAAGCCCATCAATAATGATGGCTCAATGGAATCTCAGATACCATTGCCTAGACCTCTGTTTCAAACCATAGATAGAACGTTTGAGCTTGCATACTTTGTACCCTTGTTCTTCTATGATGAATCCCTTTAGCTGATCCATGTATATTTTTTCAGCTAAATCTCTATTGAGAAAAACTTTCTTAACGTTCATTTGATATAACTCCAGATCCAATTGCACGATAATCTCTAGGATGATGTGAATTGAGGCAAGCCTCACAATTGGTTAGAAGGTTTTCTCGTAATCAATTCCCTCTTCCTGGGTGTATACCTTGGCTACAAGAAGAGCTTTATACCTTTTAATTAAACCACCTGCCTTGTGTTTGACTTTAAGAACCCATTTGTTACCAATAGCCTTTCGCCCTGGTGGAAGGTCAACCAAGTCCTAGACTTGATTAGTCATCATGGACTCTATCTCTTCTTCCATTACAATCATCAACTATTGCTTGTAGCAGATGATAAAACATCTTGATAAGATCGAGGTTCTTCATCGTCTTGCGCATTAGCTATAAAGGCATTACCCTCAATCTCAAAGAGACGATAATGAATGTTACCTATTTGACTTCTACGCATTTGAAGAACAAGAGACTCCTCATTCGATGGAAGAGAACTGCTCAAAGGCATGTCACTCTCACTATCTACAGGAGCCTGAAGAATAGCTTCTTAGGTCTCTACTGTACGATTTGGGGTGTCCAAATCATCCTCCATCTCATAAAGGTTCATCTCTTTGCTCACATCACCTTTATTAGGAAAATCCATCTCAAGAAAATTATTATCTCGTGACTCTATCTCAGATACAGTCTCATTAGGCTGCTCTCCAATGAACACATAGTCTTTGGAGTGTTCAGAATATCTTATAAAGATAGATTTCTTACCCCTCGGGCTTAACTTCCTATATTTATGAGAATTATTGTGCACGTCGATCTCAAAAAGTCGCATATCGCCCAATTCGAGCTTTCTGCAGGTCCACATTTCAGTTAGGGTGGATTGAACTGATTTCGAAAGCACATGATTAAGTATATGTGTCGTAATTTATAATGCATCACCCAAATAGGAGATAGGCAAATTTTCCTGCGCATCATAGACCCATGTCTAATAATGTCCAGTTCCTCCTCTCCGCCACACAGTTTTGTTGCGGAGTTTTAGGGGTTTTCAATTGCCTGATTATCCATTTTTCCTCACACAGTTCTTTAAATTAATCGGACAGATACTTGCGGCCTCGGTCAGTTCGAAGTGCCTTAACACTTTAATCTAACTGTTTCTCGACCTCAATCGAATAACGTATAAAGTAATCTAATGCCTCAGACTTATGAGAGATCAAGAAAATGTACCCGAAGCACATATAATCATCTATCATTGTGAGAAAATAGGAACGCTCATGCCTTTCTTTCACATTTATAAGGCTACTGATGTCTGAGTGAATGAGTTGTATGGGTGTTTCTGCCCTAGTGGCTTTATCGAATTATTTTCTAGTTGATTTCCCTACTAAACAATGTTCACATGTGGGTAGATTGACCTTAGCGAGTGGGTCTAAAAGACCTGCTCGGCCTAACTTATCCATTTTATCTTGTCCAATATAACCTAATCTAGCATGCCATTTAATTGAACTATCATGATCATTTTTAACAAGCAAGGAATAAGAATCATTACTATTAACACTAGAATTACTAGTATCTAAAACCATAAAACCATTAGAAATAAAATCATAATAAAAAATTTCAGCCCCACTAGAAATTACAACACTATTATTCTCAAAACGAATAGAGTAGCCTAAACTAAGTACTGTAAAAACATAAAATAAATTATGTTAGACATCTGGTGCATAGAGTATATCGTGAAGGATCAATGCAGAGTATCCTCGTCTCTCCAATTTGTAAGTGCCAATTCCTAGCACATCTACACTGGAGTCATTCCCCATTAGTACTTTTCTGCCAGCTGGAACTCGACGATACTCCACGTACCAAGTCAGATCACGCACTATGGTCCGTTGCTCTGAAATCTACAATCCACACATTGAGATAATGAACAACGAACATAGTGGAAAATATTAATAACATAGCTTAATTAAGACAAGTGAGTACTGAAAGTAGTATGCATGCAAGCCAATCATATTTGATATGACGTAGTGTATACTTTGTAATTTTGTTCGTTTATTAATAAAATAATTTATTAATTAAAGACATTTTAATTTATCTACATGGTGTTGTTATATTAAATGTGATAAACCCATAGTTTTGAGCAATGCCTTTATAATCATGATGATGATCGTGCTAATGAGATCTAAATTCTAGATAGATCATAAACTAAAATCGTTCCTAATCGTTGGATTACTAAAAAGGGGATTAGTGAATCCGGATAGATTGGTAAATACTTTGCTTGCTCTTAAGAAGAGGATGACTGATCTCATAATCATTTGTGTGGAGACACTAAAGCATGTATGTAGGTACTTATTGGAGAATAAGTTCACTGAACGTGGCTCGCTAAAGGAATACATAATGGAGTTTTACTCGCCTGTCAATAGGAATTCCTATAATAATAGTAGTACAAGTGATCCTTGAACTTGAGATTATCATAGTATCTTTTATATGATGAGTTATATTTTGACATATTCCTTAAGACCCTTAGGGTATATCAAAAGGTATGCTTGGGTATAATAAGTAGTATATGGAGGTAATGAATGATCAACAAAGAATCTACCACTTCTAATAAAATGAGAGAATGTCCTATGTGATTCGATAAATGACAACTCAGTAGTCTTTGGCCAAAGCATAATGAAATTAGAAAGGTGTTTCTAATTTGCATTATTTAGAGTTGTGCATTTAAGAATCGAAATACATATAATTAAATAAAATAAGACTTGACAATAATTTTATGTCTTATATTTAATTGGGATATTGTAAGGTAGAAGAATTGAATTGTACGGTAATTATTCACTGAAAGGTTCTTTTGTGATTAATGTTGAAATCTATATTATCTGAAAAGTTATTGATCACTAAGGGGGCTTACCCTTAGTATAGAATAAATATTATTTATTTAAATAAATTAAATAGTTTAATTTATTTATTTAAATAAGATTAGAATTGTTCTAATTGATTTATTCAGAATCTATTAAATATGGAGAACCTAAAGGGTCAC
Source organism: Panax stipuleanatus (assembly GCA_020205555.1). Lineage (NCBI taxonomy): Eukaryota > Viridiplantae > Streptophyta > Magnoliopsida > Apiales > Araliaceae > Panax > Panax stipuleanatus. The sequence goes on along the minus strand of CM035124.1, from coordinate 77,541,944 downwards.
ATCGCAAAAGAAAAATATTTATTTAAGAAGTAAATGATATAATCGTAATAATATGTTAAGTATATTTAATTTATGTTATGGTGATAGAATAAATTAAATAGCTTAATATTTATTATTTAATATTTTAAAAATATTAAATATAAATTAATAAGACGAGTCTTATTAATATTATTACTATTATTTAATTTCTAAATGGTTTAGAAATTAATTAATAAGAGTGCTCTCATAAATTCTTAATTGGATTAGGAGTTTTATTAATTAAAAGAGTTTAATTAAATTAAAACTTATTCCTAAATAGTTTAGGAAGGGTTGCCTACATCTATAAAGAAGATGGTCTTATTATGGGTAAAGGTTGATGTTTTTCACAACATTATTTCCCAATAGTTGGGAGAGTACTCACATATTCTCTGAAAGAGAAAATTAGGATTTTGGCAAACACCCAACTTCTTAAATACGTATTATTCTTTGGTGGATCACCTCTAGAGGCCAAACACTTGGGTGACTTACATTGATCTAAAAAAGGAATCTCATCGGTGGAATTCATAGAGAACACAAAGAAATTGCAGCGCGGCCGCACTACGTCCCAATTCATTCTCGGCGTGGCCGCGCCTAACACAAGAATTTGATTTTTTTTTTATTTCAATTAAGATAAAAAGTTTATTTGGAATTGGAATATGATTAAAAATAAAAGTTTTATTTAACTTGGAATTGGAATCCACGTTAACTAGAATAAAGGGGTTTATTCATAGATGGAATAAGATTCCATGTTTCCTAGAATAAAGTGTTTTATTCACATATGGAATATGATTCGATGTTTCCTAAAAAATAAAGATTTTTATTTTGATAAGGAATATGATTTAAAATATTTTAATTTTCCAACAATTTAAGTTAACATAAAGTTGTTTATTTTGAATTTTAAATTAGATTTTTTGTTAATTAAAATAAAGGAGTTTATTTTGATTTGGAATTTGATTAAAAATAAAGAAGTTTATTTTTATTCAAAATTGAATAAAATAAAATAAAGAAGTTTATTATGATTTAAATTTTGATTAAAGTAAAGGAGTTTATTTTGTTTCAAAATTGAATTTATAGTAAACTTTTAATTGCCCATTAAATGATATTAATGCATATATGGAATGACTTTCTTTATTCATGAGATGAATGTTATTTATTGATGCATATAGTAAAATGTATGATAATAAATGGGGTTGATTATGGACTATTGATAAATGTGATTTGAATTTTATTTTAGATGGATGCTTGAATGAATGAGTTTTATAAATGGGGTCTGCGTATCTCGTCTTCACTATTTTTTCTTAATGTAAATTCTAACTCCTTCCTATGTACTTTCCCTTGACTGCTGATCAATGTGTAGGATTGCAGAAACATAATCAAAGTATTCAAGTCAAAATTAAAATAACAGCGGAAGCATAAAAAAATAGCAATTTAAAATTTTCAATAATCCATTGTGCAGCCCTATGTAATATCATTAATTGAGGAAAGATAAAGATATACCTTTGAAGCTGTGTCAACCTTTGATGAAGACTTTAAATTCTAATCTTTTCTCCTTCGCGATCTCTCTAATCCTCGAATCACACGTTCGTCACTAAAGTGTATACAACGTCCAAGAGGTATCCATCAAGAGGAAAAGAAAGTAGATGTGATTTTAGATTCAACTTGATCTTGGGTGGCTAACCCTAATTCTCTATTCTAACAACTTAGGATTTTTAGAATGCTTGCAAGAGAGATACAAGTTGCAAAAGTTGCATTAGTCTTTCCCACAATAAGACTCCTCTTATTTAAAGACTAACCCTAATCCTTAACCCTTAAGTAATTGGGTTTTAATTAATTCACAATCTAATTAGGAACTAAATAAAATAATAATAATAATAATAATAATAATAATAATAATAATAATAATAATAATAATAATAATAATAATAATAATAATAAGACTCCTCTTATTTATTTATAATCTAGTATTTATCCAAATACTTAATTATAAATATTAGTATTTCTCCAAATAGCATATTATTATTATTTAGTTAATTTAATATTATTATTATTAATAATTATAATAATAATAAGATGACTAATCTTATTAATTTATAATATTAGTATTTCTTCAAATACTTAATTATAAAGCTTAAGCTATTTAATTTATTTAAGTAATAAATTAAATACACTTAATTTATTATTATTAAACCAATCACTTCTAAAATCATATTTCTCTCTTTTGTAGTGTGACCCTCTAAGTTCAATATTAAGCCAGTAGTAGAATAAATAAATTAGAACTATTCTAATATTATTTATAATGAATTAAACTCCTTTAATTCAAATATAAATAAATAATATTTATTCTACATCATGAGTGACACCTTATAAATAATGTATCATGAATATTCGGATAATATGAATTCAACGTTAATCATAAAGATTATCACAAAGAATACAAATAACCTATTCTGTGAATAGTTATCGTACAATTCAATCTTTCTACCATACAATATCCCGATTAAACATAAGACATGAAATTACTGACAATTTTTATTTATTTAATCATATGCATTTCGATTTAAAATGCACAACTCTGAATAAAGTAAATTAGAAACTTCTTTCTAATTTCCATTCCACCTTGGCCAAGAATTTCTGAGTTATCATTAATTGAATCGCATAGGACATTCTCTCCCTTTACGAAAAGTGGTAGATCCTTTGTTGATCATTCATCTACCTCCATGTATACTTTATTATACCTGAACATACCCTACAACATACTTTTAAGTACTAAGGAATATGACAAAGTATAATTCAGAATACACAAGGTACTATGATGATTTCAAGTCCAAGGATCAATTGTACAACTATCACTATAGGAACTCCTATTATCAGGCAAGTAAAACTCCATTAGGGTTGTCGACGCCGGGAGAAATTGATCCCCAGTAGAGTCACTACCTGTCGACCCCGGGAAAAATTGATCCATCTTCTTAGTTGTTTGGTTCTTACCCTTTTATGTTTTGTATGTGGTTTGATTTGTCTTGTTTAAAGGGTGATATTTTAGGAAGAGACCGACATAAAATGTCGACGATTTGAAAAGATTGATTTTATTAGTCCGAATTAGACAGAGCCGCCAATTGGTATGAGTTAAATAGTTGTACCAACTCAACTGTGTTTTGAAAGATTTTACAATATGGCCCAATATTGGACTCTATTTAATTGGTCTTTGAAACCGAGATTCATAGAGTTCGGGGGCTTGCTTAAATGGGGGGAAGGTGTTAGGCACCCCCCAACTTTCGTGACACACGGTTACCGCGTCTTTTCATTCCCTAATCATTGTGTGTGTTGCAGTTAATTGAGCCTAAGTGTTTTATTTGAAAGTAATGTTGTGCTTCGTTGGACCTATATACAAAGCGTTTGATTTATTAAAAAGTCCATTTTTAGACAAGAATATGAAAGTGATGTATTGAAAAGCGATTTTCAAACCCTTTCTCTCGCATAGGAATTGAAGCCCTTTGATACTTCCTTTTTATTCCATATTCGGCTTGTTTTGATTTTATTCTCGAGATGCGAAGCATCTTCGACAAAATAATATATATATGTGTCGGGCTCCTTATGGGCATGAAAGCCATCAAAGTATGCCCGGACACCACACATAGGATTTTCATTATTTTGTGACCTTTAATCCAGATAACCGTTTTAAGTTCCTATATTTACAAGTTCAAAATTTGCAAGCTGGCTGTACAACTCAACCAGGTTCATTATGGGAACCTGATCTAGATCCATTGGTTGAATCGTAGTCCCTGTAGCTCCTAGGCTCACATAAAATCAAATAAACATCATGCATAATGAATATACTACAATAAAATATAAAACTATACTAGACATTGCTAAACGAAAGATTCATCAGTTAAATCTCCGTACGCGAGTAGCTCATAGCTTCCATTTTTCTCTAGATACAGATCTAGGGTCACGTGGTTTCTAAATATTTACAAAAAACTAGATTTGTACAGATCTTTGCCATTCTAGCTTTCAGGTTCAAGTTTTACAACTTTTGAACCGGTTAAAAACTAGATCTGGTTAGATCTAGCACATATCTAGTCAATATAGCTCAAATATCGACTATTTACAAGAAATGAATGGTTAAAACTTTAGATCTGATGAATATAAGCTACTAAATATATGTATATAGCACTTATATACGTATTAGAGTAAGTGAAGAAGACAGATCTGGCGAAATCTTACAGTATTTTGTGAGAATAGCTCTCGAACGGCTTTTGGCACCTCGATACTCGTTTTCCACTGATTAAAATTTGATATGTTGTAGTATATATGTATATGAATGTTTATAAAGAAGTTTTATGCAAATCGGAGTAAGATAGAAGCTCCGTTTGACTCTCCTTGCCTCTATTTCTCTCGCCGCGACCCTTTCTTTATCTCTCTCTTTTTTCATAAGCTAAGGGGGGAGGCCATATATATATGCCCAATCAGCTGCGGCCCCACCTGCGGCTAGGCCTAGTGGGCCAAGCTATCTAAAAGTACGTGCACTCTGACCAACGCGCAGTCTTCTTGAACCTTCATAACTTACAACCCGAGAATTCGATGGAGGCGTGCTATACCTTTTCGAAAAGCCCTTTCCGAGAGCTATGCCATGACATGGGTCTTGACCTTTTTTGTGTCCTAGAAGATGGGTTCATGACCAGATCTTCGAGTCTTCGCAGATAATCCATTGAGCTATCTGGCACAACTTTTACTCGGGATTGCTGTGATGGTTCTGTATGACCTTCTTTACAGTAATTTGATATGATTTGATGTTGAGTTGGCAAAATTACTCTTTTCCCCCTCTGGGTTGGTTCCGGGCTTGACGTGGCTGTAGCTGTCTTCCCTCAAGGTTATCTCTGGGGTTTAACTATTGTTGACTTATGTCTGTCTTCAGGGTTGTCTCTGAAGTTGATTTGATGATTCCCGGGGCTGTCTCAGGGAAGATTGATTTGATGATTTCCCGGTGCTGTCTTCGGGGGTCTGGTTTGATGATTTAGACTTCCAGGGTTGTCTATGGGGGTCTAGTTTGATGATTTAGACTTCCAAGGTTGGCTTTGGAAGGTAAAAGATGATTCTGCCCTCCTGTATGTTTAGTAACAAGAATGCAAAATTTTGAGTGTCTACAGATGCCCCTCTTTATCATGTTTATGCAATGCAACGGAATGAATAGGATAAAGGTTGCTAGACACTAGAAATATGATACATGCAAATGTAACGCAATGCATGGTATGGTATGCTCTGAATGCTATATGCCTCTGTGGGGTTAGCTGCCACAGGTTGTATCATCGTTCATTCCTTATTCTCTGCTGGGGATGACTTTCATGGCTGATACCACTGGACCTTTCCAAATTTAACGTTGGGCTTGTTACCAATGCTTTCTTTTCTAGATACGCTTTCTGGATTTACTTCTGCTGGGGATATTCCTCTTTTTATGAGTGACCTCATTGGGGATTCCTGATGTTTATCCTGATGATAGTCTACATCTGTTTGTATTATCGATCATTCCTGATGCTACGCTGGTACTGTCACCAACGTTTGGGATTTCTATCCGGTTGATGCCGACTTTCCTGCCGGGGATAGAATTCTTGATGATCACTATCATAACATCCTCTTAATGTCTACTTGAACGGTAGTTTCCAAAGGGTGATCATCATCAAACTTTTTTGATGCCTACTCGAACGGTGGTTTACAACGGTCGACTGAGCTGATTTGATGCCTACTCGAACGGTAGTTTATAGGGTTGGCCATCATCAAACCTCCTCGATGCCTACTCTAATGGTAGTTTACAACAGTCGACTGAACTGATTTGATGCCTACTCGAATGGTAGTTTACAGGGTTAACCATCACCGAACCTCCTCGATGCCTACTCGAACAGTAGTTTACAATGGTCAACTGAATTGATTTGATGCCTACTCGAACGGTAGTTTATAGGGTTGACCATCACTGAACCTAATCGATGCCTACTCGAACGGTAGTTTATAATGGTCGACTGAACTGATTTGATGCCTACTCGAACGGTAGTTTACAGGGTTGACCATCATTGAACCTCATCGATGCCTACTCGAACGGTAGTTTACAATGGTCGACTGAACTGATTTGATGTCTCAACTGGATATTTCTTTTATAACAGATTCCATCATCGGTCCTTCCCAATGATGATAGATTTCCATGGTCGTTCTTGTCAAGTTTTCTAGATGCCATTTTGGGTTGATGTTGGTGACATGTAACGTCAAATCCGCTGATCATGGCGGAAGTAGCTTTCAACAGTTTACAACATCGACCCATTCCCGATGCTACGCCGGGGTTGTCATCACCGAACCCTTTCTGATGCTATGCTGGGGTTGTCGCCAACAGTTCACACTGTCAGGTACTCAGATCTTCATTAAAGCAGTTTTTTAGCAACTTTCATCACCGGACCCTTCCCTGATGCTACACTGGAGCTGTTACCAATGGTTTGAATCACCTAATCCCTCTCCGATGATACGCTGGATCTATTACCAAAGGTTTACAGAAGATTTTTAGACTTCGAAGTTTGACATCCCGTTTCAGGGTTTCAGGCCCTTTCTGCTCAATCATGTAGAGCCAATTTTACTAATTTGACATTTTGGCCTTAGGGGACCCCACTTTAACTCAAATTTAATTGAGTCGGAGGGGGTGGGACCCACCCTAGGTTGTCGCAGGTAGACTCACGATAGACCGCGAGTGGATTTATACCCCCTCGCCTTTTAAAAAATCATTTTTAACTTGAAACCTTCTAAAAAATCTAAAATTCTCTCTTAGATCTACTAAGTTCGGGTTGCTTTTCGCGAAATCCGTCACCGTACAAATGTTCTGCATAACGCTGGTAATGTTTACATCCTTTCTTTTTAAGTTTTGATCAGTAGAACGCTAGTTTTCATGCATTATGAGTTTAAACACAATGTATCAAATATGTATGCATAGATAACTTAATAAAAATGAACAGACCTAGTAAATACGTGTATTTTACTGTGCTGAACATTCCGGTATAAAAAAATTTCATTTTCGTGAGAGTCAATTTTCACCCTTTTTGCCAGTTTATTCATCCTATTTAAGGACAAATGAGCATGTATTTTCAAATAAAAATACACATGTTAATTTAGTTGCCATTGTGAATTTAATTTTAATATTTTTCAAATATATGAAATGCTCATGATTCTGGGTTGGTGTGCTACTGAATAGCCACCTAGTTATGCCTGTGCATACGGATAGTCCATTTTATAAAGGAGACTCTGGCGAAATTTTTTCACTAGTTTGGGCATTTAATATGTATGCAATTTAACTCTACGAGGGAAGTATGTTAAACTAATGTATGTTTTCACATAGGCTATTCATGATGCAATGATTTGAATTTAATGACTTTAATTTCAAAGTGTACCTCACCTATTCTGAGGCAATTTGGAGATTTTGTTCAGGTTATGGACCTAGATAGATCGAGCAGCTCTCGTCGGGTTTCCTCAGGCATGAGGAGGAGGGCTTCTGATGTCTGTTTGCCTCGTTCGGCCCGGCAGCTTCGCTGGTTGACCGAGTCAGTGATTCGTCCCATTCAGGTGGATAGGACGGACGCTATAGACGAGGAGGATGTTCTGGTTGAGGATCCTGCTCCTTCTACTTCTACTCTGTGACACCCCCGAATCCGGGTCCTCTAACCCCGGTTCGGTTGCCACAAAACAATACTAACATCCACCTTTAAGTAACATATGATAACTAAAATGCGGAATATAATAAACGTACATCGTTCATTCAAAAGGTGTTACTAGTCCCAAGATTTGATAACCTTAATACATCAATACAAATATACCCTAGAATAAACATTAGGGTTCATATTACATTAACAGTAACTAAACAAATCATAAAGACAAAGTCTGCTCCTTGCAAACCATCCTATATCTTTCCTTTACCCTTGTCCTTCCCTGAGGGCTCGGGCTCAACTGCAATATAAGTCTTGATATAGCAAGAATGAGCAACAAGTTTGCTCAGCAAGTTTAAATACAACAATAAAGGATGTATCATGATGAATAAAAAAATATCTGACAATGATTTCAACCAAATGAATATCTTAAAGATTCAACAATATGAATATTAGAACGATTCAACAATAGGGTCCGGATACTTGTACAATAAATAAGTATAAGTTAAGAAAACTTGCTCAAATAAAAGAGTAGTTCAGGAAAACTTGCAATATAATAATACCCTGCTCGATGTAATTTTGAGTAAAGTTAGGGAGACTTGCATATAATACAAGAATGATTTCAAAGGAACTTGCACAATCAAAGAGTGAATTTTGGGAAACTTGCTTACAATATTCATTAAATAAAGTAATGCAAGGGTCTAGGAAACTTGCCTGTTTGCTCAGCTACAAATAATTCTAGTTTTAATTTAAATGGCGTTGGAACGACCTAATAATAACAAGTCGATCTCTCCAATTAGTATAAACTAATATAAGTTCACACATACTAGAATCTAGTCATTATATAAATCTATCACATAAGATCACGTTCAATATCAAATATACCATTTATAGCATCATAATATGTTAACTGTTAAAATCTGACTTAAGCAAATTGTTCGGGTCTGAAAGTGACCAGACGTAACTCTAGCATGCAACTATTGCCATTAAACCAATACACATGCTTATCAAGTTATAATCTCCCATTCGAAACTAGCATGCTCGTCCTAATCCAATTTCGAAGTCATATGTTTTCATGCCGGTAAACTTTAAGTTAAACAAGTTCATACTTCAAAGGTTCGCTACTCCGGTTATACTATCTCATAACAAGGCTAAACAATACCTAATATGTATGCTTGAGTATACTACACAAATATACTTCAAATCATATAGTTCATATTTGAAGTTCATTTTCTATGATTAAGCATGCATATGTGAAATCTGTGCATAAATAAACATGGTTCATGTCAATACGTCTATAGGCATAATGACATCCTAATAAACATGCTTGCATGATCATAATATAATTCACATGGTAATCAATGCTAGTTAGCTTCCACATTCTAAGTTTCCATTTGTAAAGTACACTAAGTTAAAAAGACAACACGGTACATGTAAAGCATCTCGTAACGGTTATTCTCATGTATTAGAATGCATACATAAGTCACATAGTATCTAAGTGGTCACAATCTAAAAGACACAAGTCTTGGTTAAGTTCTCTTTGAAAGTCTTAAGTTTCTCTTTTGAAAACGTCTTAACTTACGATCAAGTATGCTAGTGTGTTCTATCATATTAGACTAAGTTCTCATGTTTATAGAACACACAATCATGACCATGAAATCAAAATTCATATATACTACGTATACGTTAAAGTTCACATTCTATTATGAAACCCGTATACCAAAGTCAACATGTCTCCCATACCATTCTAAGTCATGCTATCATGCTTGCAAGGTCAGAATACTATCATGGCAAGTATACATATAGAGTTTGTTTCCATATTCGAAGTTAGTTTATGAAACGCTAAGTTTATTTCAAACTATAATTACTTGTGCAACTATTAGTGAAACATGCTTACATTGCCTCAATACATCCATATATATATATATATATCACTCATGCTAGTATGCTTAATCCAAACTAGTACCATAAGTTAGCATGAACAGATTGTAAAAAGGAAATTTTTTTTGCAGACAGGTACTGGCGCAGCTGCGCCGCTGGCCAGTGCAATACTGGCGCAACTGCGTAGGCTGGCGGCCATGCCAGAAGCTGTGCAGTTTTCGACAAACTCTTCAGCCCATTTCAGAAATCCTACGAATTTCATTCATGTCCCAAACATAAAATAGTTCTAGCATGATTACTATCTCATTTAATACTTAAACAACATACTTCATAATCCAATTAATATCTAAATAGCATAATCAAGGAATTAACATGGAAGAACAAGAATTTAGGAATCTCAGAAATAGAAAAATGAAGAACATGGAAGCAATAGGAATTATACCTCTGTATTTGCTTTGCTGCTAAATCTCTTACTCACTATAACTCACAATAACTCACTAGCAATTCTACTAATTCTATACTTGTATGAAAATCTCAGCAATTGTAATAAAGAAGGAAGAGAGCTAATTTATAGGCAATTTTAATATCCGGTTCTAGACAATGTTCCTCACATCAAACTAATGGGAGATGTAATTAGCTAATGGTTCATCAAATAGTGGGTGAGGAGTTGGTATATCTCATCATAATCTCCACTTCGTTGCTCATTATTGCTACAAGGCTATCCTAGCTTTGCTGAGTTTGAGGAGTGTAGGCACGTGAATGAGAAATGAGGGTGGGACTCTCATTTAAGGACAATGTAAACTCAGCCTTTGCAATTGTATATATATTATGTATGCTCAACACTTAGCACAATATATACATACTTAGATTATATAATGTATATGCATATAGATATACTTAAGTTGTATGTATTTATTCCATATACATTTAAATGGGTGATACTATGTTATAGCAATTAATAATGAATAAGTACACAACATATAATCCATGTACATTTTCTATCAACACTAAATATAATATAATTGTGTATTGCTCATTATTCAATACCATAACTGTTATTATTATAATAACTTATGGGAAAACATTATCAATTAATAATGCTATTAATATTAATGTAAGGTGATAGGGTATTCATAATAGTTTTCCAACCTTCATCATGTCACATGCTCTAAGTACACATTACACTTATCAATCTCACATCATACAATTAAAATTACTATATAGCCTATATATAATAGCTTAATCAAAGGTCACCTTATAGTTTACTACCATTTACATAACACATATTTGTATAAAACAATTAATCAAGTAAATATAATATTATTATTATTATTAATCTCTTACTCATTAATTATTATTTATTCATAATAATAATTAATCAATACATTATCAATTAAATACTCCCAATTCATTAACTATTATTTATTCATAATAATTATAAATCAATCAACAATAATAATTTCATACATTATCAATTAATTACTCAAATATAAATAATTAATCCCGATTAAATCTCTACACTATATTCAAGAAATTTGAATATATAATTACTAACACTTTTATCAATATTCTGATATAAAAGTCTCAGGGTTAATCTACTAAGTTAAATAACCATTAGTGATTCCCTTTAATAAAAATCCTAGCATTTATTCGCATAGGTTAAATTCACATAAGCACATAACCACATAAGGTTTAAATAAGTTTGAAAAATTAACTCCTAAAAACTTTAAATCACATATAAAATTAATAAGGAGCTTAAAATTCCTGGTCGTTACATACTCCCCGTCGGGAACTTCCAAGTATTAGTGTGACGATTCCAGATCTGCTGGATGACTTGAGACGACATATGTCGATTTATCTTCACATTAACGAGGTAATAATACTTTTTATTTTTGCCTTTCTTCTTTTTCCACTTTTGGGGACAACAATTTAATCTTGGTTTTAAACTTGATGCAGGTTCCCGGCTTTACTCAACCCAGGGGGAACTGGTTCAGTATTCACTCTTTGTATCGAACCCTTTATTTGGAGTATCAGGCCATTGTCCACTCTTGGGTCTTTGAGGCCTTCTTTTCCATTCCACCCCGTCGCTGCCCGTGGGGTTATCTGAGGGCTTTATCTAAGTGTTGGTTTCACCAGACTTAGTCACTTTATCTACTGGATTGTGAGGTGACGATGACACCGATGGACTGGCGGTTCATCACTGGGATGGAGTTTATAGGAGAGCCGATGCCTTTAGTGGCCAACATTTCACTAGCTACAGTTTGATCCCTCTTGGGAGTTCTTGCTATGGCCCTCAAGGGTCGGAAAGTCCGTTCTGACCCTTTGAGCATTGATCCTATGAATGGAGTTTTGTTCTAGCCTCTGCCTGTTGATCAGAGGGATAGAGATTGCATCCTTCGGCGTTTGTTCTTGGTCATCATCAGGGGTTGTTTCCTAGCAGACAACTCCTCGACGGTTTCTTTTGCTTTAGTCAGCGCCACTCGTGATGTGGGGTGCATCAGAGATTTTGACTGGGGCTCATTCATCTTTGCCTACTTCCTTCGAGGGATGTGCCTACGTTCAGAGGGCGTGAATGTGACGCCCCCAAATTCGGGTCCCCAGAACCTCAGACCTGGTACGTTACGATACATCATTTCTATAACTATTGCGGAAGATATAAACATAAATTATTTATACAATAAATTTTACAACATAATTTCAAGGTCTGTAACCTTAACTTAATACCTGCATTCAATATCCTACACGACATACAATGTCATTTGTATCCTATACTATTACCATTTTAACTGTATAATAATTCTATCCTGGAACTTGTCTTTGCCTTTGAATGTGTCCGAAGTTTTTTCTTTAATCTGAAATGTTTACCATGCTATAGCAAGGGTGAGCAACAAGTTTGCCCAGCAAGTTTAAGTTCAAATAAAGATATATCATGATTGAAAAGAATAATAAGATGACAAACTTTCAACAATATAAGAATTGTGAAAGAACATGAATCAATAATGCTGAATAGCCAACAATGAACATGAATAAATTCAACTGAACAATATGGTAATGAAGGTGATCAACCAACCTTTCATACCTGATGAATATATACAATATGCACAACGTGCGAATCAATTATCAGTATAGATGTGAATGATGTGAATAATCAACAATAATTATTCACGAACATGCTTTATAATAACAACTCGAGTTCGAGTTAGGTAACTTGCTCAATAAAAGAGTATAAGAACTTGCCTGTACTGTTGATTACTGCTGCGCAATCTAATTTAATCGCTTTATTGAAAAGACCTATTAGTTATAAGATTGATCTTTCAATTAGCATAACATACCTTATAATTAAACTATCTAACATTTAAACACATAGTCAAATATTAGATATCCTTAATACCATTCTTATTTACAAGTCTAAACCTAGCACACATCGAGTCTTTAATAGTATTAAATATAGTATACTGAGTGGTTTTCCACAAATAACTAACAAATTAATTTCCGTCTCGTCTACACTGTTTTCACAATGAGTTAGATCGGTTACTAATTCGTAGATACCTTCCCCATATGAAGGAGTCGTTTAGCCCAGCTACTATACATCAACCATTAAAGGGTACGAGTGCATTGCCTTAGACTTATCATTTACTTTATTATATAACTTGTGAATTAACACTTAGTCTTTTATTTTATAAGTCCTTTATAATTTAGTAAGCCGAATACCTAATCCAGCAACCTGGATTCAGATTGAATTTCAATGTAGTAACTAATTCCCAATCCAGCAGACTGCATACAACTGACCTCCAATCCAGCAAGACTGGATTCAACTAACATCCAATCCAGCAAGCCTGGATTGACAAAACATACTTATCCAGTAACCTGAATTCAACTAACATCAAATCCAGCATTCTAGATTATCCAAACAGATTATTTCAGCAACTTGATGGCCAATCCAGCAAACCAGATTGCAATCCAACAACCTGATGGCCAATCCAGCAAGCTGGATTCCCCTTTTTTTAATCTAATCATCTTATTATTTTTTTATCTTTTGTCCATATATAAATACATGTATTTCATACACAAAAATCATTTTTCAGGAATTTTTCAATTTCCTTAAGTATTTTCCAAAAATCCATTTCTAGTTAATTCCTTAAGAAATTTGCTACATCACGCTTAACTCCAAAAATTTCCAACTCTTGGCAGGATCTTACACATGTTATCGTGAGCCTCCAGTTTAAATTTTGTGGCCATCGGATTTATACAACTCCGGTTATATCAATTTTTGTCATAAAAATACAAATATGAAAATAGTCATAACTTGCTCAATTTAAGTCGGAATGAGCTCATTTTTGGACACAAGCTAATTTATCCCATATATTTTCATGTCCCAGAAGGCCTGATTTTATTACACAAATTAAGTGGCCAAAACGGCCCTTCAAATATCCAGACAGCCTACTTTTGTCGTTTTTCAGATTTTTCCTACTTTGCTAAAAACTGTCCCGACGAAATCTACATGGAATATTTTAGTGATTCCACTTGGAAAAGTTAGAAGACTTATAGATATAACTCTAAAAATTGACCACACTCAAAAATTCATAACATAATGAGAGATATGGTTGTTTTAATATCATGTTCCATTTTCTCAAAATCTGAATTTTCTAGTTTTTGTGATTTCTAAGAAATCTTCCATATCCTCACCTATTCATCAACATAATCCATCATCAAACAACATAATACCTATTAAGACCTCATATACTCATGGATATATCACGATCCATGATATATTTCATCAAAACTTCAACAAACACAAACAAAACATAATTTATGCTAAGAAAATTAAGATTTTCAAACCTTTAAAACATAGTTTCTTTTTTCTTGCTTTTGATCTAACTTTTGATCATCAAAAGTAATAAATCTACACATAATCATACTTATATATTTGTAGATCAAAGGTTTTGGAGTTTTGAAATCATAGATCCAAGTTTTAATTGAAAATAATCCACACAAATGCATACAATAGTTAGATATTATACCCTTGTTCAAGATCTTCCTTCTTCTTCTTCTTCCTAGTTTGATTATGGGACTAAGAACACACAAAGCTCTCCCTCTCCCTTCTTTAATGGCTTATCGAACCTCTCTTCCTTTCTCTCTCTTAGATATTATTTTGTTTGCTAATGAGGAAAGAGAAAAGAAATAAGATGAAATTAGTCTTGGTGGGTTGGTAAATTGTATAGATATATTGTGTATATTTCATCTATATCTCTCAATCTCTCTCTCTCTCTCCTTATCATTATGATGTTGCTTGCAAGTTTTTACAAGTGTGTTGGTTGAATGAGAAAATGACACATATGAGGGAGTTGGTGGGAGTTGTTAAATGTAATGATTACATTCATTCCCTCTTCTCTTATTCCTTGTTTGGTCAAAAATTTGGCCCTTTATTCACCCAATTTGGTTTGTTTTTATTGCTTTATTTAACTTACTAAATGTCCAACATCCCTCTTCCATTGGGTTAAAAATTTGGGTTCCAAATTAATACTTTTGGGCTTGCTAAAAAAATAATTAGGCTATGTAAATTAACATAGTCTACTAATTTTAATTCTATCCTACCCTAATTATTTAATTAGGATTTTTATTCCCTACATTTGTAATTCAATTCCTTACTCAAATATTTTTAATTTCTTAACCCAATTAGACTTGTTTTAATTAGGTTATAAAATTAATAAATTGAGATAATAAAATTAATCTCTTAGGTTAGTAAAAATTTTAAATACTAACATCCTTACATATTATAATCCTTAGGTTATTTAAATTCCATACCTAATATATATATTAGGTTATAAGAATTTATTCTTAATTCTCTCTATATGTTAAATAAATATATAAACAATACAAAAAACCATATATGTCATTCACAACATTTTTAAATCCATACTCTATTTCCAGTCTAGGTCTTATTATTTAACTTTTATTTAATCATTTAAGATTTTATAAATTTTATAAATTCTCGGGTTGTCAAAGTGACAAAGGCTTGGCTAGGCGTTTACCCATTTTTGCTGGTGAGTAATTTCTCCTTTATCTTTCAATTTCCCTCTCTCGGGTTGTAAATCTTTATCACTGAGGACATTTGATCTTTGCATTTCCAGTTTTGGGCATATGAGAGGCTCCCTTGCCTATGCCCAGTTACTACTTTAGGTCTAGAGACCTATCCACGAGGGCGACAATGACATTATTCCACCTTGGTAAAGGTCCCTAGGCGGAGGTGTTTACCCATTCCCGTTTGTAGCTAGAGTTGCTGACCGCCGATGTCGTTACATGGGTTCCTTACACCCCAATCATCTGACAGTTGGTTTCCGGGAATGAATTTTTTGATCGGGATGGAGTATATATTATCCACTCGTCGGATCCCTTTCTTGACGGAGGGAGGCTGGGAGCTCTACTTAGGATAGCGTGCTGTCAGAAGCACTACAGGGGACAATTCGTATTCCATATCTTCCTCCTGCTACACGCCATTGGTCTTTATCTCAGCCGGTCATAGAGATTCCTCTGGTGGGATTAGACGACTTTACATTATCAGAGGGTCCTTACACTTAGGATGCCTTCTATCGCTGGTGGACTCCTCTCACCATTAGGGCTCAGACCTGTGCCACTCAGTTCTTGGCGGACACAGTTCTCGGGTCCGTGATGATGACAGACTGGATTGCCTGTGTTAGAGAGCCCACTCATTTGGAGCAGATTACCGGCTTGACCCAGTGATTGGATCAGGCATATGTTAGTCAGTTTTCCCGATCAATATATGCGTGCAAGTATACACGGTTAACAAGTAATAAAGAGTAAGTAAAGTATCGTTCCCACGAAGAATTAACTAATAAAATTCACCAAGCACTAACCCATAACCATTTCAGTATTATTTAAATGAATGATTTAGTGTTTTGAAAAACTATGAAATTAAACTAATACTAAATAACCCTAGAATAAAACTAGATAATGAAGATATGAGATTACAATTTCCCCTATTGATTCATCTAAATCAGCACACTTCTAGTTAAGTCAAATCAATTATCATAGATTGTTAGTCGAGAACACAAAAGTAAGACAAGACCATCTTTCGATGTACCAATTCCATATCTCATATAATCCACAGATGATAGAATATACATGAACACCCTAATTATATAAAACACTATATTTCTATGTGATTTATCAATAACAAGGGTTTAAGTGCAAGCCCTCAATTGACTACAAGCGGATGCTTCGGTATATGTCTATCCTAAGCACAAATCATACATTCCATCACCATGTAGAACATACAAACACAAGCTATTAAGATCATATATAAGCCATATTTCGTCTTTCAAGTTTATATGGATTATCACAGTAATCGATGGCCAATCAACTAAGCAATTAAGCATGAATCTTAATAGACAAACCAATAACAATCAATAAGACTAACAATGAAGTGTATCGATATAAAGTACTCAATAGATTCCATTGCAATCTCAAAATAGAGTCTAATTCATACTTGAATCTTATCTACCATCCATAATTTAAGTAAACATAGAATATTACAAATATAAGTGAAAGAGAAATATGAATAAGAATTGCAACTCTGATCTCTTACTCCAAGTTTGAATCTTCAATGCTATCTAATTGCTTCCACCTTCAGATCTAATATAATCTAGAGACTATCTACTATAATCTATTCTAATCTAAAGATTCAAAATTAAAGAAAAGCAATAGTAACCTAATTGATCTCCAAAGGAGAGCTGTCCCTCAATAATCAATATGAGCCCTAATATATACCCCTAATGTCGAGTGCCTCATTCCCCATATTAACAACCACTTAAGTAAAAGTCAAACTTCTGATCGAATTTAAACCGGCGCGGCCGCGCTGATTTTAGCCTTGAATGAGGCATGGCTGCGCGCCTTGCTGTAGAATTTTCCTACCGGCGGGGGCGCGCTGCTTTTACCCATGGCCAGGGCGCGGCTGCGCTGCCCTAGAATTATACAAGCTTCTTTGGCTTTCTGTTGTTGCTGCACTTTTCACACATTCTCTTGCCCTTGTTCCTTTTAGCATTCCTCAGATCACTTTTGCTTTACATAACTCCAAGAATGTTCCCAATATGAAATCTACAAAAGTAAACCAAAAATGCATGAAAAGCTACAAAATCACATAAGTTTAAGCAACAATTGAAGCTAGTTGATATCTAGATAAGTGGGTATAAAACCACTTATCAAATACACCCAAACTTTAACCGTTGCTTGTCCTCAAGGAACAAAACAAAAATACAATACACTAACTACAATGTATGCATCCTACGCTATCATGCTAACGAATCCAAATATCAGTCGGCCATGAAACTCACATGAAATGCCTCAGAGAAACTACACAATCTACAAACAGAGAATCCAACCAAGATAAAGCCATAAAGCATAGCAATCTGCAAATTAGAATCTATAATCACTGATGTAGTGTGTGTGCGCTTAGTAACCATCAAACATGCGACAGAACAAATACTTCACATACTATGCTTCTTAGAGGGAAAAACATAAGTTCAACTCAAGAAAAGTAATACATAAGATAAGCTCCAACTAAGACCATGCATAAACTAAGTTAAGAGTTAATAGGGGGATTTATGCCTTTATTTAATTACGAGGGCGATTTTTGCACTTTCCCAAGTTTAGACTCGACTGTGCAATGCCTAGTCCTCTTAGGCTTTTCAATGACACCCGTGTAACGAGCTTTCGACCAACGACTCCCAAACTAAAAGGCTTTAGGGCACTGGGTGTAAAGACACCCCTAGGGCGTACTTGCTCGAATATCAAAGGCCACAGGACTCGACTTAGCCGAAGTGTTTATTCAGATTCTATTTTTTTCTTTTTTTCTCTTTTTATTTTATTTTATTTCAAAAATAGCATGCATACCCCTTGATTTCCCCCAAACTTAAGCTTTTGCACAATCCTAGTCGTTACTACTTGTTTAATAACGCTCTTTCATTAAATCAAAGATTTCCCGCCAGAAGATAAGCATGTGAAAATTTGAACTGACCAAATTGTACTGGTTACTTAAGAGTGCTATCCGGTTACATCAGCATCAAACAGATGAGGATTTACATCATGCTATGACATTACAACTAGGTATAAGTCATCAAAATTATTCACAAGTCATGTAATTTCAATCTCTTCATAGGCTAAATGAATTTCAAAAAATCCGACAACTTGGATTCATGCAAAATGTTTCATGCAATATGTCCTAATGCAATCAACTAAAGCAAAATTTTTTGAAAATTGGCAAAAGATGACCTAAAATGCAACTATATGCAAAATGAACCTAACTGTATGCAAAATGAACCTAATACCCCCAAACTTAAAAATGACAATGTCCTCATTGGAGATAAAAGGTTAGGAAACTCCCCTAGTTGGCCTCGTCATCATCCTCCTCCTCCTTAGCTTGTTCTGGTGGTGTGTCTGGACGCGGATAGGAACTGCCTGTGCCGAATGTTGGGAACTCTGCATGCACACCAGTCATCCTGAAGGCATGAGACAAGGCCTGAGAAAACTCGAATGTGTAAGTATTGAAATTAAAATATATAGCGTCCATCCGTCTCCTCAAATGGTGAGTCTCACGCTCCTTACTATCCAGTCTACCCTAAGTGGCATGGGAAGACTCAGCTGGCTCTGCATGCATCCTCTCAAAAGTTTCTCCACAATCTCTTTGCTCGTTCTGCCCTGGTAGTATATATCTAGCACCTTTAGGGTGGGATTTGCCTCCTTTCCACACTGAGAATTTTTTAATTGTGTCATGGTTAATTGTGTTCATGGGTAACTGCATCGGCTCAGCCTCGGACCACATAACTCCATGCATAGCACATAACCGAGTGATCACAGAAGCATGTGGGATACCCGCTGAAGTACCGCCTCTCAGAAATCTGCGAATTGAACTGTTGATAACGTACCCCACATCAATTTTCTTTCCCTTGATAATCCCATAAAGTAAAATAGCCCTGTCCGTGGTGACGTCATTCCGATGCCGCGTTGGCATCAGATTCACACAAATAAAGCTGTACCACGCTTTCCCATATTTGCTCAGCGCAACCTGTGGGAAGTGTAGCTTCTGATCGGTGCCCTATTTCAGTTCCCATGTCGTGCCTGGCATGCAAAGATAGTCACAGATGGCATCCAACTCTGTGCCCCACTCCCTAGCATAAAGAGAATCGGGGTAATCCAATGCAATATTTGGTAATTCGAATAGTTTGTTGATGCTCTCCTTTGCAAAGGAAACCTCACATCCCCTCACAAATATCGTATTAGACTGTGTGAACTTGGTGTTGGTATAGAATTCTTGTATCACAGAGATAGGTGCCTCCATAGGATCCTCACAAAATAGATTCCAGCCACTTCCTCTAATCATAGATGCCATATGCCCATCCAATTTTTTGTCTGGCAATAAACCTCGCTCCAATACAAAATTTTTGCCCACCAATGAATCACGGAAGTATTTTTGAGCCTCTAAACTGATAAATTTGCGGTCATCGTAAGCAATGCCGCCTTCTCCTTGCTCCGAATCACTGCCCGTTGATGAAGATTCTCTCCTACTACGCTTAGAAGCTATTTGGATTGAAAATGGAAAATTCAACTCTATGTCTTCACTCCCCACAATTTTTTCCTAAGCTGTTGCCAAACTCTCACAAACTTTGCTCCAATCTTTCAATCTTACAATCTTACAATACACTATACTCCAAACTTACACAAACTCACAAACATTCACATAAACTCTGATGCTAGGGTCCTCGGGGGAGGTTGGGCTTAGAAGCGGCCCTCCTTTATTCTATTCCCTTATTGAAGGTAGGTCTTAATGGTAATGGGGTTTGACTATGGTGGATATGGGAGGGTTAAATGTGTGTAAGTGTGTAGTGGAGAGATTGGAGATTGAAGATGATGGAGGGTATGAATTCAGTATGGCTATTGCACTTAAAGCTAGATGGTAACTAATTTCGATGAGAAGCAGAGGAGATATGATAGAACTCGATTGCACAAGAAAGAGTGAGAGTATGTTTTAACTCTGCCAAATTTGTCCAAATTGCTAAAGTAGCCTGTTTGAGGCGCGGCCGCGCTAATCCCCAGAATTTTGATTCTGCAGCTTTTCACATGAACTGATTATGGGTCTTTGAAGTTTGATTCCGGAATTTTATTCCAAGTGGATTTAACTTGAGAAATGCACACAACATTTATTAAACTAATAAACTACCAACAAATTATTATGAACTATTAACTTTGTGAAGAATTAACATAAAAGGGGAAAAAATGATAGAAAGTATGTAATGGAAAATTAAACAAGGAAGGAGAGAGATTGGATGGGGTGCCTCCCATCGAGCGCTCGGTTTATAGTCCGTTAGCTGGACTTTTCCTTGCTACCACTATCCGATTCCTCTACAATAAGCTAGGAACCCCCCATCCATTAGGACCGATATATGATTTGATAGGTTCCCCTTAGTGAGAGTCTCCGAATTTAAGTCACCTAGCTTTCTACTTGTAGATAAGTTACCGATTTCCATTGTCAAATAGCTAGGCGCTTCTTCCGTTGTGTTTGTGAACCGATTGGGGCATTGAGGCATAAACAACACAAGGGGTTCTTCTTCTATTTTCTTTTCCTCGGCCCACCATGGCTTCAAGAATGTAGTATCTATCATATCATAAAGATCTTTGCCTTTGATGTGACTACCAAGGGGGCATGGGTGTGCAAAACTGACTGGATTTTTCAACTTTGACGGAGAAGGAACTTGGGGTATTATTAAGGTCGGCTCATATTCATCATTTTCCATATCCCTATTTGTCTCCTCTATGTGCACTTCTTTCAGTTTATCCAGTTGCATATACACTTCGGGCTCTCCATCAGTTTCAACATCCATGTCATAGCACCAATTATTTTGATGACAATTGTTCACGGCTTCAAACATTTGATATAATTGATTCTGAAGATTTTTAATTTTCATCCCTTGCTTAGTCAATTTCTCCTTAATTACTGCTATGAACATTTGATTCATCCCGTTCTGAAGATTTTTATTTGACTTTGCTTGCTTAATCAAGATCCCCTCTGTTGACGCTATGAATTTGGACCACAAATCCTCCAATCTTGAATTTTCTATTTCAGCCTTGGAATTTATGTATTGAGGCTCATTGGTTGGAGTGTTGATAAGTTATTCCATTTGATTCTGAAAATTTTTATTCGATATTGCCTGACTCATCATCATCTCCTCTTGATTTGCTAAGAGCTTAGACATGAATTCCTTCTTTGAATGTTCTTCTTGTAGCAATGGAGATTGATCTGTGAATTTTGGTGCATATATTGGACTTGGAACACAATATTGGTCTTGATAATGATAGCTCCATGAAGAATCTGGGTGATATCCCCACTCTTGATGATAATCGGGATAGGCGTAGTGGTTGAGGTAATCACCCCCATACTGAACTTGTCCAACACTGATGGTGCACTGATGACTCGGATGATTGCCAGCACAATATTCACATATAACTACTATCTCTCGAGTATGTTGGCTTGCAACAATGTCCAACTTCCTCGAAAGTATCTCAAATTGTGCTGACATTGCTGAAATTGCATTGAGTCCTTCAACCCCTGTTTCCCTTTGTGGAGTCATCCTCGAGTATGGCCATTGATAAGCAAACTCATCCATGGTACTTGAGAAAAGAGAAATATAAGAAGAGAATTAAAAACTAAAATAAAATGTTTAAATTAAGACTAATTTGATTGAAGCTAATGTTGGCAAAAATTTATTAACTTAATTCCCCGGCAACGGCTCCAAAAAAACTTGTTAGTTATTTTTCCGATCAATATATGCGTGCAAGTATACACGGTTAACAAGTAATAAAGAGTAAGTAAAGTATCATTCCAACAGAGAATTAACTAATAAAATTCACCAAGCACTAGCTCATAACCATTTCAGTCTTATTTAAACGAATGATTTAGTGTTTTAAAAAATTATGAAATTAAACTAATACTAAATAACCCTAGAATAAAACTAGATATTTAAGATATGAGATTACAATTTTCCCTATTGATTCATCTAAATCAACACACTTCCAGTTAAGTCAAATCAATTATCACAGATTGTTAGCCGAGAACACAAAAGTAAGACAAGACCATCTTTCAATGTACCAATTTCATATCACATATAATCCACAGATGATAGAATACACATGAACACCCTAATTATATAAAACACTATATTTTTATGTGATTTATTAATAACAAGGGTTTATGTAAGACCCCAACTTTTTATGAATAAAATTGAATTTCCTCTATATATTATTTTGAAATAGTCAGGGGTTAATTTGATAATGTGGAATGTTATGGGTAATATGCGCAAATATTTTAAAATAAGCAAGTGTTTATAAAATATTCATTGTTGTCGGGGAATATTCGTTTGGTCGTGGAATATTCTTGCTGTCGGGGAATATTCGTACGACGGCGCAGCCATTTGTGGGCCCCATAACGGAAAACTGTTGGATGAAGACAACGACAAGAATGAGTTTTCTATAAATAACGGCGTAGTTGTTACCGTTAACACTGTTGAAATACCCGGTGGTTAAAAATAAAGTAATACGTGTCGTTGCACAGTAGCACACGATATTGCATAGTATTTTTATATTATTGTTAATTCAATAATTGCTACTGCACAGTATTTCCCATTATCAGATCAATAATTCATATTATTTGAATAATATTATTAGATAGCATTATTGGCAATGTCTAAGGAAGTTCTATCTAGGAGGGGTTATTTAATTGCGCGCCAGTAAGGAGAAATCGTTATCGGAAGGCCCCCTCTTTCTTGGGAACGACCTGGTTGTCAATATTGTGGTTCTATAATATTATTTGTGAATAATTAATTATTAAAAAAAATGATAAAGAAATATTTATTTATTGGAGGAATTTTTAAAGGAGACAATTGTTGAAAATTGATATTTTATCTTTTCTGATAAAATAATTCAAATATATTATTATAATATTACATTAGAAGTGTATAATGCGATAATATAATAATATAATAATATAATAATGGTGATATTTTTTTACAATAAATTCATAGTTTATGAATAAATGAGGTGGAAGAGAGATAATGGAATTTGAATTTTTAATAATTATAAATATTTTATTATATATATATATGTATGTATACGTGTGTGTGTGTGTGTGTGTGTGTGTGTGTGGAAGGAATGATGGGGGTGAGAAAAGAAGAAAAGGAGAGAGAGAGAGTTAGTGGAAGAATATGGAAAGGAAAGAAAAGAAAATTGAAATATCATCCGTTTGTGGATTTCAGACATTTTATGTTTGGAATTTGGAAAAACTTTTTTCTACAAAGTTGTAGAGAATTAAATTTTCTATAGAAAGGACATAGAATTCGTATTTTTTTGATAAAAGGGCTATTTATTATGAATTATTAAAGTTTTGGAATAAATATTTTTTTATTAAAATATATGGTGGGCCCCACTTTTGGTTGTTGTAAAATGCTGAAGTTTTGTTCTAGAATGGTGGGCCCCACACATGGAAAAATGCTAAAATTAAAGTTCAAGGAGGTGTGCGAAAGTTTTTTTTTTAAATATAATATTTTATTAAATTTTCTGCTTTGGCGTTCTAAGCATTTTCCTATAAATAGGATACTGAATTAGAATTTGAAAATCACACCAGAATCAGAAGTTTTTCTCTCTATAATATCGAGCGTATTTTTGTGAGTATTTAGATACTTTGAGTGTTGCTATTCAGTGCAAGTTTTCTTCAGTTGTATATCCGATATTCCAGTCAGAAGTACTGTTCCTTTGAGGTAAGAGATGTTATATTTTTCGTAAATGATGTTATTGCTTTCAATATCATTTCATCGAAATATTGGTATGAATTTTATTATGAAATTTTTACCTTTTTCGTCGAGGTTACTATTCACGTATACGACACTATTCACGTATACGACACTATTCAATGAATACGGTACTATTGACGAGTACTATTCACGAAGTATGATTTTTCTTACGAAAATTTTTACTTTTTCATATGAAAATTTTTACTTTTTCATATCGGGGTTACTATTCACGTATACGACACTATTCACGTATACGACACTACTCACGAATACGTTACTATTCACAAAAAAATTAAATTTTCTCTTCTTTGTCCAAGTTGGCTGTTATGGTTCCTATCTTTGATTGAATCCAAGTTTTGAACTTCATTCTTGAATTTTGCTCCACAATTGATTGTTATGGAGTATTTTTGAACTTGGATAAACTGATTTACGAATCCCTAATCTTTGTCCTTTATTTCACTGGATTCGTTATTTAATATTATTTTTCATCATTCTCAGTCCTAAATGATGATATACCTGAATATCTTTGGCCTGTAGTGCAATGATGAATGATTACCTGATGAATATCTTTGGCCCGTAGTGTAAAGATGGACAGGTGTTGAGATGAACATGATCAACTGATGATACAAATGAATATCTTTGGCCTGTAGTGCAAAGATGAATATTTGATTCAAGATATATATTGATTGATGTTAAAGGGATAAAATATTGAGTATGGTCTTTCAAATCATAGAATATAGTAGACATCATTTTCTACTTAATTCTTCTGATGCATTGTTATTTTCGCTGTAGTTGTTGATCTTAAATTTGTTGTCCATAATATTTTATCTGATTTGTTGAAGACTAACGATAAATTGTTCTTTATTATCTTAGTCATAATATTCTTTACTGGGCTAGTTGAGCTCACTCTTTTCATCTATTGTCCTCTTCAGGAAATAAGAATGTCGCAGGGACTAGTCGGGGGACAGAGTGATGGTCCGAGTTAGGGCAGTAGTAGTCCTCACTATTTTTAATAAATAGTGTGATAATAATTATAATGAGGACTTTGTTTGAATGTTTATATTTTCTACATATTTGTATTGACACTCACAGTTGTGTGGTCGTATTTTGCATGACCGTGTGATATAAAAGTTGTATTTGAATTTTGTACCATGTGTTTGGCGACTCAGAATGGGTTGGGTTTATTGGACCTATTCTGGGGGCGTCACAGTTTCAGTGCAAGTCCTCAATTGACTACAAGCATTGCTTCGGTATATGTCTATTCTAAGCACAAATCATACATTCCATCACCATGTAGAACATACAAACACAAGCTATTAAGATTAGATCTAAGCCCATATTTCGTCTTTCAAGTTCATATGAATTATCACAGTAATCGATGGCCAATCAACTAAGCAATTAAGCATGAATCTTAATAGACAAACCAATAACAATCAATAAGACTAACAATGAAGTGTATCGACATAAACTACTCAATAGATTCCATTGCAATCTCAAAATAGAGTCTAACTCATACTGGAATCTTATCTACCATCCACAATTTGAATAAACATAGGATATTACAAATAGAAGTGAAAGAGAAAATATGAATAAGAATTGCAAATCGGATCTCTTGCTCTAAGTTTGAATCTTCAATGCTATCCAATTGCTTCCACCTTCAGATCTAATATAATCTAGAGACTATCTACTCTAATCTAAAGATTCAAAATTAAAGAAAGGCAGTAGTAAGCTAATTGATCTCCAAAGGAGAGCTGTCCCTCAATAATCAATATGAGCCCTAATATATATCCCTAATGTTGAGTGCCTCGTTCCCCAAGTTACCAGCCACTTAAGTAAAACTCAAACTTCTGATCGAATTTAGACCGGCGCGACCGCGCTGATTTTAGCCTTGAATGAGGCGCTGGCAGCGCGCCTTGCTGCAGAATTTTCCTACCGGCGCGGGCACGCTGCTTTTACCTTTGGCAATGGCGCGGTCGCGCTGCCTTAGAATTTTGCAAGCTGCTTTGGCTTTCTGTTGTTGTTGCACTCTTCACTCATTCTCTTGCCCTTGTTCCTTTTAGCATTCCTTAGATCGCTTTTGCTTTACATAACACCAAGAAAGTTCCCAATATGAAATCTACAAAAGTAAACCAAAAATGCATGCAAAGCTACAAAATCACATAAGTTTAAGCAACAATTGAAGCTAGTTGATATCTAGATAAGTGGGTATAAAATCACTTATCAGCACATATTTTCATCAGGCATTTGGGCAGAGATCCCTCGGAGGTAGATTCTTTTTATCCATCCAGCTTTGGCGCTGGTCCCTTAGGAGGCCTATATTATGACAGTTTCACTAGAGCAGATCCCCCTCAGTATCAACCCAATATTTCCTCTGGCAAAGATACGATGACTCAGGCGGAGTTACAACAGGTTGATCGGCTAGATGCAGATATCATAGATTTCTTTTGATAGGCTCGTTATCTCTTTTGATAGGCCTCTGTTAGATATTGGGCGGATGTGCCCCATTTCCATGTACTTTTTATTTTTAGTTTTCAGACAGAGATGATGTATTTAATCTTTATTAGATGATGATGTATTTAGGAATGTATGTATAATACCTTCTATTTATAGCATCATATTGTCATTTATCATTGTCATTTATCATGATGCATGCATTATATGTCATGGATATGCAAGTATATTGATTGAGTTTAGCATTGACCTCTGGATGGTTTCATGATACGGTTCTACATATGTCTTCATCCACCATTACCAGGATTGAGCATAGTCCTCCTACTTTGATAGCCTCATCATTGAGGTCGTGGAATGATAGTGTGCTCCATTTAGACCGAGTGGCAGTTGATCGCATGCTGGGATATTCCATAGCCCTCTTAACATTCCAGGTTCTAGTGGGCTTTGTGGAGGGCATGTTATCATGCTAGATTCCTGAGAGACAGATCTTCAGGTTTGGGACTTATGAGTTGACTCTTACATTAGAGGAGTATGAGCGCATCACAGACTTTCCGCTGGACCGGCCCTATGCTAGGGTAGTTATTGGAGAGTTGAGGCTGCAGTTTATGGCCTTGACCGGTTTGCGACGCACTGTTGTTTTGGACAAGATTACCTCAGGGCATTTGGTGTCCCTGGATTTCTTGATCCACCATTTTGGATCTCTAGACAACTATTTACTGCACTCAGGAGATTTTTCCATTTTTGAGGATGAGTGGCAGGCTGCCCGAGTAGATATTTTATTGATGTGCATTGTGGCTTATCTATACATGCCACTGTATATGGATCATCTGGACATCGGCCTGATCACAGTATTTAGTGCTCTCAGAGAGGGTCGTACCATCTTACCTATGATATTAGAGGAGACCTTGCTGTCAGCCTCATTTTGCTTGTACCCATACTACTTGGTTCTTTAGAGGTAGTGCAGTATTGTTATAAATCTGGTTTATGATGCATCTGAGACCGATCGACATTTTTAGACTCCATGGATATTGCTTAACACATGAGATATCTGTGTTTTATTCTTTTCGACCGGTTGACTGTATAGATGATGCGTCATGGTTTGTTTTCCTGACCGTGATTGAGGATCCTTTATCCATCTTGCATTGCTCAGGATTTAGCTCCCCTTACAGTTTGTCACCCATACAGTGGGTATAAACTTTTTTCCCTTGGCTGGTCTGAGAGGAGTGACCATATATCATCCACTGGCTATTATGGGATAGTTTGATCAATATTAGGATGTTCATTCTTTTGATGGAGCTTTAGGTCAGCGGTTATCAGCCTCATCTTTGTCAGAGGATGATTTATCTAGAGTTTATTATTATTGGATCCATCGAGAGAGGGCTGATTTTTCATCTAGTCATCCGGGTCGCTCCTCAGAGTATTCTGTGTGGCTGGAGGCAAATATTTCCTCATCTATGGTTGCTTATTTAGAGCCCAGTACTGATTCAGATGAGGAGGAGCCCATAGAGGATCCACCGAGGATGAGTTGTTTGCTTGTTTGACAGCAGCCCTGATCAATGATGTTCCTAGCTCTTCAGCTGCTACAGCTCCACCCTCTATCTAGTCTTTGGAGCAAATGATATAACTTTTAACCTTTAAGAGGGATCAGGCTAGAGCCTTAGTGTTGACGACCCTTTCTGGCCGGGATGCTGCTTTTGTTGAGAGGGATGAGGCTCGGGCTACCAGGGATGCTTTGGTTGTTGAAAGAGATGAGGCCCGAGCTACCAGGGATGATTTTGTCACTAATAGTACTACTCTTAGATCCTATACAGAGGGCATTATTGCATATATGAATGCATTTATGGATGATCATGGTAGCACCTTACAGATGGCGGTAGATCTTTTAGATCACATTGAGGCGGCAGGCCAGGAGCTCAGAGATGCACCTCCATCTCCAGAGAGGGATGCTATATTGGATTTATTATTCCGTTTGACAGCGGGTTTATAGATTAGCTTTCATTTTCCTGCATAGACTAGGTTAGCCATTTTTGTCATGTACAGGACACATTGTATATATTAAACAGTATTATATGGCAAGGAAATATATTTTGATTCACTTCCCTTTTAGACATGTCTTGATCTTTGCTTGATGATTGCCACTTTCTTTGTGACTCGATGTCTTGATGTATCAGGAGCTCTTCCTTGATGGACTGACATTGAGATGTCGGAAGGTCTCTAAGAAAGGTTCGTTGATCATGGAAGTTTTATAGGATTTGGGTTTTATATAAGGTTTGGTGTCTTGAGACTGATATTTAATTGGGTATTTGAGTATATAGGTAAAGTGTTTATGCTTTTTCTTTTGAAGGTTAGACCGCACCACAGATAGCTGCCTACGTACTCCTGAGAATGGGGGAGATCAGGTCTTTCGTAGTTCATGCCTAGCAGTAAAGACCTAAATTGATTTGATTTGATTTTTTTTCTTTTTTTTAAGACCAGGATGGCGGTTTACAGGTAACTCAGACATAGTACCTTTTCACGGTGTCTGTATTGATATGCTGGGGAAATTCTTCCCAGTTCATTTCTTGCAATCTGAGGTCTCCTTCTGTCAACACTTCCTTGAAGATGAAAGGGCCTTCCCAGTTTGGGGTGAATTTTCCTCTAGCTTCGTCTTGATTGGCGAGGATCTTCTTCAGCACCAAATTATTTTCTTTGAATTGCCTAAATTGGACTTTTTTGTTATAGGACCGAGCAATCCTTTGCTGGTACAACTGACCATGGAAGATAGCTGTCGCCCTTTTCTCGTCTATCTGAGATAAGAGGTGGTATCGCTCTTGTATCCATTGATTTTCCTCCATCTGAGCATATATCAACACCCTTAATGATTCAATTTCCACCTCTATGGGGAGTACTACTTCAATGTCATAGACCAATGAGTAGGGGGTAGTCCCAGTAGAAGTGCGCATTAACGTTCTGTAGGCTAACAGAGTCAGAGGTAATAAGTCAGGCCATTCTTTGTGATTGACGGACATCTTTTGCATAATCTTCTTCATATTCTTATTGGCTGCTTCGACATCACCAATCATCTTAGGACGATAGATGACGAAATTAAGATGTTTGATATGAAATTTGCTACATAATTCCTTCATCATCTGATTGTTCAGATTCTTAGCATTATCTGATACGATCACCTTCGGTTGTCCATATCGATAGAAAACATTATTTTTGATGAAACCAATGATTACCTCCTTGATGACTTTGGGAAAGGAGGCAACTTCGACCCATTTGGTAAAGTAATCAATTATGGTGAAGATAAATCGATGACTATTGCTGGCTTTGGGATCTATTGGCCCGATCACGTCCATCCCCTATATAGAAAAGGGCAATGGTGAACTCATATTGTGCAGTTCATTTGAAGGAGCGCGGATGGCATTTCCATGGACTTGGCATTCATAACATATCATAACGTGATTGTCACAATCAGCTTGGAGAGAAAATCCAGTAATGCCCTATTCTTAATATCTTCTTGGCAAGTAAAGGACCGCTCATGTGTGGACCACATACTCCACCGTGGACTTCATCCATAAGTCTCTGGGCTTGATCTTTGTCTAGGCACCTTAGCAAGCCTATTCCAGTATCTCTTTTGTAGAGTGCATCTTCGCTTAAATAAAACTTCATGGCCATTTTATGGATCCGCTTTCTTTCAGCTTAACTTGCCCCAGTGGGCGTAGATCCATCTCAAAGATATTCTTTGATGTCCTGATACCAAGGGTTTTTGATGGGAGGTAGTTCATCTGATACTTCTCCAATGTAATTTCTATAGGCTGGTGCCATTTAGCTTGCAAATTTGATATCAGGAATTCCCCTCCTATCGGATACGTGGATCAAGGAAGCCAGTGTTGCTAAGGGATCCGCAAAATCATTTCTATTTTGAGGGATGTGGATGAAAGCTATTTCTTCAAATTTCGTAGCTATTTTGATGACCTGTCGATGATAAGGTAGCAGATGCAATTCCTTGGTTTGATATGCCCCGATGGTTTGTTTGATAACCAACTCGAAATCTCCAAAGACTGCTAACCGTTTGATACCCATGGATTGGGCCAGTTTCAATCCCATTTTACAGCCTTCATACTCGGCTGTGTTGTTGGTGTTGACAAACTATAGCTTGATGACCATGGGATATTGTTCTCCTCGTAATAGATACAAGAGCTGCCCCTGCTCCTGCACCTTCCATGTTTACAGCCCATCGAAATACAGTTTCTAGAATTGGCCGGTATCTTCTCGAGGGTTTTGCTGAATTGTCATTATTCCATCATATGGGAAATAAGTTTCCAAGGGTTTGGAATTCCTTGATGGTGCTTTTCTAATTGATCTACAATTCCTTGACCTTTGATAGACTTTTAAGTCACGTAGATGATATCGAATTGTTGGAGGATCAATTGCCATTTGGACAATCAGCAATTCAACATGGGCTTGTTGAATATGTATTTAAGAGGATCCATGCAGAATATGAGATAGGTTGTGTTCCCATAAAGATAATGTTGTAATCTCATGGCGGCCCATGCTAAAGCACAACAGGTTTTTTTGATCAAGGTGTATTTCTGCTCACCGCTGCTGAATCTCTTTCTGAGGTAATAAATAGCTCTTTCCTTGCCACTATCATCTTTTTGCCCCAACATGCATCCCATAGCATTGGCATTAACTGATATGTACATAAATAAGGGAATTTTGTCCCTTGGCGGTACCAAAACAGGAGCTTCCACCAGTTGCTTCTTGATGGAGAGGAAAGCTTTTTGACAATCTTCACTCTATTTTCCAGAGAAATTTTTCCTCAATAGCTTGAATATGGGCTTGCAAGTTGCAGTGAGTTGGGAGATGAATCTGCTTATGAAATTGATTCTCCCAAGAAATCCCAGTATCTTCTTTTTTGATTTGGGTATAGGCATCTCAATGATGGCTTTAATCTTGTCAGGATCCAGCTAAATGCCTCTGTTGCTTACCAAAAATCCCAATAACTTGCCCAATTTGACACCAAAAGCACACTTGGCTGGATTCAGATTCAAGTCATATTTACAAAGCCGGTTGAATAGCTTTATGAGATGGTCGGCGTGGTTATCTTCCCTTCTGGATTTAACAATGATATCATCCACATACACCTCTATCTCTTTATGCATCATGTCATGGAAAAGGGCCATCATGGCTCGCTAATATATAGCACCAACATTGATAAGGCTGAAAGACAATCGCCTATAGCAGAAGGTTCCCTAGGGGGTTATAAAGGATGTTTTCTCCCTATTTTCTTTGGCAACCATGATTTGGTGATACCCAGCAAAGTAGTCCACAAATGAGTACATGTCATATTGCGCCATGTTATATCAGTATGTGGATGAACGGTACTGGGAAGTCGTCTTTATGAAAGGCTTTGTTCAAATCCCGATAATCCATGCATACTCGTACCTTCCTTCTGGGCTTAGGCACAGGAATTATATTGGATAGCCATTCAGGGTAAGTTGATACCATGATAATTCCTGCTTTGAATTGCTTGGCAACTTCTTCTTTGACCTTCAGACCCCACTTGGGCTTTAGTCTCTTGAGTTTCTATTTGACTAGGCTTTAATCCCTCTTTGATGGGTAGTCGATGAATGACAATATCAGTAGACAGGCCGACCATGTCTTTATGTGACCATGCACACATCCTGGAACTGAGTTAGGAGTTCAATCAGGTCTGTCATTTGGTTTGGGGTAAGGTCGTTACCTATTTGGATTTCTTTAGGATTTTCTGAGGTTCCGATATTGACTGTGGTGGTATGATCAAGGTTTGGTTTGGGTTTGTCTTCGACCCATTCCTTGATTTCCTCAGGCACCTCATAGTCATCTATCTCCTCTTGATCAATCCCCATCAAGTCATAGTCCATCTCTACATCAAAGTCGTAGTCACTGTTGAGACTTGGTAATTCATCGGCAAGGCTAAAGAAATCCAAATTTGGAGTCCTAAAAATAAAATGCTTTCACTTAATATATGAATTTTTAATCATACAAAGCATCAATGAAAGCATAACAAAAGTAACTGCTAGTACTATGTAACAAAATAAGCAGTAAATAATATCTACACTTCAGAGCAGGTGGACTCTCTGCCCTTTTACCCTTTACAACTGATGCAAGGAGTGCTGATCCAGTTGTCCAGGGTCAGGTCCTTATTGATTGAGATAATGAAGAGGTTGCTTTTATCCTCCTCCTCTTTGATGGTGACCATGACTGAATTCACATCAGGGTGAGTGCTTTTCTTTGGATTGTTCTCCTTAACCATGTTCATGTGAGGGATTAAGATTTGATCTTCTGAATAGTCATCATCTGAGATATCATTGTTCATACCCTCAGTATGTGCCAGAAAATATATCTTTGCAAACTTGTCAGAAACTCTCATTCCTTTCCTTGCTTTCCTTAACAGGAATCTAGATTTCTTTCTCCCTGACTGGCTTAACCTTAGGAACCAGCATACCTGACACAGAAGCATGGACTTTCCTTATTGCTTTTATGAATTCGGCATCCGTGAGATCGGGTAGCAGAATGGTGGATGCCTGAACTGGCTGATGCTTATCCGGGTTCTTATGATTTGATCCATAGGAATAGCCTAATCCGGCCTTACCTGTATGGCTAGGTATCTGGACTGGGTGTTTTATTCCTTGTTAATTTTTCCCTAGCCCTTTGCCAGGACAAAAATCCAAAGATATCATTTTTTTACCGACGGAAATCACTTCGGAAGAAATTCTTGGCTTCAAGGCTAGGGCCCTATGGGTCAATAATGAGTGTTGCTCACTTTAAAGGCATAAAAACTGGTTGGCTCAACTCCTTCATTGAGGTTGATCATAGGCATATCACCTTGTACATAGACTGGATATTTTGGTTCGTCATTGACAGTGATCAGATTGTCATTGATGATGTACTTGATCTGTTGATGAAGGGTGGATGGGACTGCTCCTTTCATATAGATCCAAGGTCTCCCCAACAGTAAATTATATCCCGTGGTGATGTTCAACACTTGAAATAATACGTAGAAGGTATGTGGACCAATCTCCACGTGGATTTCAATTTCTCTTACAACATTTTGTCGAGACCCATCGAAGGCTCTTATGACTATATGGCTCCTCCAGATTCGATTTGGACTGATCTTCATTCTTTCCAATATGTCATAGGGACAGATGTTCAAGGAAGATCCTCCATCTATCAGTACGCCCCCTATCACATATCCAAAGGATATCACTGCTATATGCAATGACTTGCAATAACCAGTCCCTTCCACTGGTATGTCATCATCAGTGAAAGATATCACATTGCTGTTGAAGATGTGCTCTATCAGGTGAGGAAATTTTTTTTGCGTCCACTGCCTTAGGCAGATGTGCTTTTTCCAGAACTTGTGTTAAGATTTTGCGATGATCTTCCGAAGAAAAAACCAAATCCAGAATGTATATCTGTCGGGGTGCCTCTTTTAATTTTTGCACCACCTTGGCTTCATTGTGCCCCATTTTGCTGGGAATTCTTCAATTTTCTCCTCGGCCACTCTACCCTTGGTTTTAATAACTGGCTTTATTACTCGCTGAGGTAGATACAACGGGTTTTCTTTTGATATAGCAGCAGTGTGATTTGATGTTGATCCCTCATTCTCTCCATAGTTCCATGGGACTCTTTTCAAGTTAATCAAAGGATACTGCGGTCTGAATGGCAACATCAGCGGTTCTGGTGCAGCCATTTTCATAAGGTTCTTTCTTCCTTTATCCCCTTTTCCTTGAATGGTCAGGGGTACTGCGACTACATTCTTTTCACAGGAAATGTACTGCCATAATATCTTTCAAACTCCATGTTATGGGAGAAAATATTGCTTCTTCATCAGGAAAGCCATTGCCTGGACTTGCTTTTAGCAATTTGTCGCTTTCAATCAGGTTTTGAATTAAGTAATGAAGTCCCCAACATTCTTATGTATCATGAACATGAGTGTTTGAATGATATTAACATATTTTGGAAGAGTTTAACTTCCTTAATCGAGGGTCCACTGGGGGTAACAGCTGTGTGACTCTTTCCTCGTTGATCAACATATGGAGAATTTCTTCCATAGGCTGATTCAAAGAAGTGAACTTCCTTTTAAAAGCAAACTCTCTATGAGCTCAGACTCTTTCTGCCCTGGCAACTTTGTCTGCCCAGGTTTCGTGTTCACGGAACCGATAATGATCCTTCCTTGCAATTGGAAAAATTTTGGGTGTGGGAGGATTTGTTCTCCGCTGGCTGAATTGCGTTATAAACTGTCGAGTTATTTGGTGGTGATATACCGTCAGTTCTGCCAGTTGACCAATCTATTTTTGATAGATTTCATTTCTTGTTCTATCATAAATCGACATTCTGAATACCCCCATTTGTCAGAGTTATCATTGCTCTACATATTTGAGGTACTTGGATCCTTCTGCATTCCCCATAATGATCATGTTGACTCCCTCCTCATTGTGATGAGGCAAAGGGTTATCTTGAACATGTGGCTGTTCTGGTTTTGTCACCACAATCTCACCACTCTATTAGGTCTTGGATCTTATGCTTCAGAGACCAACACTATTGGGTATCATGGCCTAGAGCCCCAATATGGTAAGCACATTTCTTGCTTGGGTCAAAATTCTTACCACTTGGATTGGCTGGTGGAAAGAGCTGAGCAATTTTCTTATGTGTTGTCAGAAGCTTGAGTATATTCTCAAGTGAGTCCCCTAAGGGTGTAAATGTCCATCAACGTTTACCCTCTCCAGTTCTTTGGAATGTATGATTTGAAGGTTGTATAAATGTTTGGAAAGGGGTATAATTTTTCCATTGAATGGGCATGTTTTGGTTACTTTTTTGAATTTGACCTTGTAGTACCAAGGATACATCCTCTTCTTTCTTCTTATGAACTCTTCGAGGGTTATTCCCATAATTTTCAACCTGAATGTGTTCGTCCACGCCTTCTAAAGCATTAAGGTCTTTAATCTTTCCAGACTTCAGTCCCATCTCAGCTATTTTTTATGTGTTTGATCATCTCTGAGAATGGTTTTCCTATGTCTGCTAGGACCCTTTCATAGAATGGAGCTTCTTATATGTCGATGAATGTCATTACCATCTCAGTTTCTGTCATGGATGGAATAACGTGAGCAGCCAAACGTCTCCATCTTTGGGCATATTCACGAAAAGATTCACTGTTCTGCTTTTTAACCTTGGTAATCTGATATCTATCTGGAGCCATTTGTGATTGGAAGCTGTATTAATTTAGGAAGGCATGTGCTAGCTCTTCCCAGCTATGGATTTTGGAATTGTCCAGTCTAGCATACCAGGATCTCGCCTCTCCGGTCAAACTTTTCTAAAACAATTGCATTCTCATTTCTTGTCGTCTACATAAGATCCGAGTTATCCAATGAATACTTTCACATGGGTGTAAGGATCTCCGAATCCGTCATATTTTTCAAAATCCGATATCTGTAACTTTTCTGGATAACGGGCCCCTAAAAACAAGCAAAGGTCTGAGAAGTTGACACTCTCGTAGGCTCCAGTCTCTTTGATTGACAGGATAATTTCTTTCATTTGCTGGACTTTCTTTCGGATATCCCCCGTTTCTCGATCTACTTTGAGATTGACGATTTCATGGGTTTTATTTGTTTTTTCATTATTTTTAGGCTCAGGTATCTGAGTTTCCATTTTCTTGTCAGTACCCTGACCGCCACTTTGTTCGAAGGACTCTGTTTGGGTGGGTATCTGTTGACTATGAGTACTCTTGCTCTATTCTTTCAAGAAGACAACTAATTCTGCTATCTGATTTCTGAGTTCCTCGAATTCTTCTCAAGAGAAGACGCCTGACCCATGTTGGGTACTTTCTTCCATGTTAGTGGATAGGCTTTTTGCTTTCTTAGATTCGGATCCTGGTAGTGGGACCAATCTTGCTTACAATAAAAGCTGGTAGTTTAGTCTTGATAGACCTAAACAGTATGTATGCTATACAATGTGTCAGGTTTAAGGGGTTTTTCAAAATTTACCTGCAAAACAAAGGTCAGTTATTTTGATGACAAGATATCATGACAGGATTTGATATTTGATAATAGATATAAAAGAATTTACAATTTACCATATTTGATATGAATTGATATTTACAACATTTGATATTTTGACATGGAATTGAAAGGGAAAGGTATGAAGAGCCTTCCCTTCGCGTTTGGTTTATCAGAGGCTGACCTATCTTTGGTTTACTCTCACAGACTTTTCAGAATGGAGGTTCCAAGATCATCGCAATTTACTAGATGGGAAGCTAATCCGATCTTTCAACTTGAGTGGATCTGACTGGTACCTTTCCTGAGCCTCATTTGAACTTAATCACCACTAGAGTCTAGTATTCAGTGACCCACGGGTTTGCCTCCTGGTGGACGAATCACACAACATACATTCATCGCGTCTCATCTCATGCAATATGATGACATTGTGTGAAGTACTAATAGTAAAGAGACATTCATTCACATCCATTCAATGTAAAGGCGTTATTTCACACACAAGCACAAACAAGAGAATTGAAAAGTTTGAAAATGCGGCTTAAGCCCTCTACTCTTCCCAGCAGAGTCGCCACCTGTTGACGCCTGGAGAAATTGATCCCTAACAGAGTCACCACCTGTCAATACCGGGAGAAATTGATCTCTCTTCCTAGGTGTTTGGTTCTTACCCTTTTATGTTTTCTACGTGGTTTAATTTGTCTTGTTTAAAGGGTGATATTTTAGGAAGAGACCGACATAAAATGTCGATGATTTGAAAAGAATGATTTTATTAGTCTGAATTAGACAGAGCAGCCAGTTGGTATGAGTTAAATAGTTGTACCAACTCAACCGAGTTTTGAAAGATTTTGTAATATGGCCCAGTATTGGACTCTATTTAATTGGTCTTGGAAACCAAGATTCATAGAGTTTAGGGGCTTGCTTAAGCGGGAGGAAGGTGTTAAGGCACCCCCCGTCTTTTGTGAAACACGGTTACTGCGTCTTTTCATTTCCTAATCATTGTGTGCGTGTGTGTGTGTTGCAGTTAATTGGGCCTAAGTGATTTACTTGAAAGTAGTGTTGTGCTTCGTTAGACCTATATACGAAGGGTTTGATTTATTGAAAAGTCCATTTTTTAAACAAGAATATGAAAGTGATGTTTTGAAAAGAAGTTTTCAAACCCTTTCGCTCGCATAGGAATTGAAGCCCTTTGATGCTTTCATTTTATTCCATATTCAACTTGTTTTGATTTTATTCTTGAGATGCGAAGCATCTTAGACAAAATAATATATATATATATATATATATATATTTATATATATATAAGTGTCGGGCTCCTTATGGGCATGAAAGCCATCAAGGTATGCCCGGACACCATACATAGGATTTTCATTATTTCGGGACCTTAAATCCGGATAACCGTTTTAAGGTCTTATATTTACAAGTACAAAATTTGCAAGCTAGCTGTACAACTCAATCAGGTCCATCATGGGAACCAGATCTAGATACATCGGTTGAATCATAGATCCTTTAGCTCATAGGCTCACATAAGATCAAATAAACAGCCTGCATAATGAATATACTACAATAAAACATAAAACTATACTAGACAATGCTAAACAAAAGATTCATCAATCAAATCTCTGTACGCGAGTAGCTCATAACTTCCAATTTCTTCTAGATACAGATCTAGGGGTACGTGGTTGCTAAATATTTATAAAAAACTAGAAAGAAAACTAGATCTGTACATATCTTAGCCATTCTAGCTTCCAGGTTCAAGTTTTACAACTTTTGAACAGGTTAAAAGCTAGATTTGGCTAGATCTAGTCAATACAGCTTAAATATCAACTATTTACAAGAAATGAACTGCTAAAACTTCAGATCTGACGAATATAAGCTACTAAATATATGCATGTAGCACTTATATACGTATTAGAGTAAGTGTAGAAGACAGATATGGCAAAATCTTACAGTATTTCATGAAAAAAACTCTCGAACAGCTTTTGGCGCCTTGATACTCATTTCCCACCGGTTAAAATTTGATATGTTGTAGTATATATGTATATGAACATTTACAAACAAGTTTTACACAAATCGGAGTAAGAAAGAAGCTCCGTTTGACTCTCCTAGCCTCTATTTCTCTTGTCGCGACCTTTTCTTTCTCTCTTTCTTTTTTTATAATCTAAGGGGGGAGGCCATATATATAGGCCTGATTAGCCTGTGGCTGGGCCTAGTGGGCCCCCTATCTCGAAGTATGTGCACTCCAACCAAAGCGCAATCTGCTTGAACCTTTATAACTTGCAATCCGGGAATCCGATAGAGGCGTGCTATACCTTTCCGAAAAGCCATTTCCGAGAGCTATGCCATGACATGGGGCTTGACCTTTTTCGAATCCAGGAAGATGGGTCCATAACCAGATCTTCGAGTCTTCACAGTCAGTCCGTTGAGCTGTCTGACGCTGTTTTCACTCGGGATTGTTGTGATGGTTCTGTATGACCTTCTTTATAGTAATTTCATATGATTTGATGTTGATTTGGAAAAAAATACTCTTTTTTCCCCTCCGGGTTGGTTCCGGGCTTGACGTGGCTATAGCTGTCTTCCCTCAAGGTTAACTCTGGGGTTTGACTGCTGTTGACTTCTGTCTGTCTTCAGAGTTGTCTCTGAAGTTGATTTGATGATTCCCAAGGCTATCTTCGGGGAGACTGATTTGATGATTTCCCGGTGCTATCTTTGAGCAGTCTGGTTTGATGATTTCCCGGTGCTGTCTCCGGGGGTCTGGTTTGATGATTTAGACTTTGAAGGTTATCTCTGGGGGTCTGGTTTGATGATTTAAACTTCCAGGATTGTCTCTAGAAGGTAAAAGACAATTCTGCCCTCCTGCATGGTTACTAACAGGAATGCAAAATTTTGAGTGTCTACAAGGGTTCCTTTAATCGAATCAAATTCAGTGAACTTATTCTCCAATAAGAACCTACACACTTGCTTTAGTGTCTCCACATAAATGATTATGAGATCAATCATCCATAGTATGTACTAATCTATCCAGAATCAGTAACCCCACATTAGTGAGCCATATGATTATGAACATTTTAATTTTGATCTATCATGAATTTAGATCTCATTAGCATGATCAACATAACGATTCTAAACGCATTGCTCCAAAACTATGGGTTTATCGCATTTATTAATTCAACTAATTAACATAGATAAAGAATGCCTTTTGTATTATATAAATTCTCTTATTAATAAATGAACAAGATTACAAAGTAAATGCTTATCACATCCAATGTGATTGGCTTGAGGGCATATTACTTTCAATCTCCCACTTGCACTAAAGTCAATCGCCTTGGTATCTCATACTCATCTTCTCTAAGTGCGATCGTCCTGGTGTTGTATAAAGCTTCAGTAAATGGATATGTAGTGTAGTTCTTTAGAGTCCACTATCTTTATAGTGACTTCTCCTCTTTCAATGATTTCTCTAATCAAATGAAAGTGCCGCAACATATGTTTGAATCCCAGATGAGACTTAAGAACTATTCCTAGTTTTACAATGAACTTTTCACCAAAACAATCAACTTTGTAGCTACATTTACAACTATATACTTTGTCTTTTCACTAAATCAGCAACTCTTTGTTGTTTGAAACCTTTACAACTCACTGCACCACCGTTCAAGGTAACCATTTAACCTAAAGTGGATTTGTTATCTTCTTGGTCAGTCTGAATAAACTCGAGTCTGTACAGCCCTCTAGTTTCAATTCAGACCCACCATATATTTTGAACACATCCTTAGTTCCGGTTATGTTCTTTAGGATGTTATTCACTGTCTTACGCTGATCTTCTCCAGAATATGATTGATCAATATCAGTTCTTGTAAATTTTATTCCATACATATAGTTACTTTTGTGATCTTTCTTTTCGGGTGTCTTTTGGGATAATTTCTTAGAGAGATACACTCCATGACTCATCATCATAAGATGTCTCTTGGAGTTTTCCATGCTAAAGTCTTTTAGCATCGAATGAAAGTATTTTCCTTGGGTCAAGCCAAGCATCCTTATAAATCTATCAACATAGATCTTTATCCCCAAAATAGGATGCTTCTCCGAAATCATTCATGGAGGAATGTTTAGACAACTTTATCTTTACTGATTATGACATTGGAGTGTCATTCCCTATCTGTAGTAGATCAACATATAATATTAGGAATGTCACAGCGTTCCCACTAACCTTCTTGTACACATAAGTTTAATCCTCATTTTGATAAAATCAAACTCTTTGATTGTCTCATCAAAACGGATGTTCCATCAGCGAGAAGCTTGCTTAAATCCATAAATGGATTATTGTAGCTCATATACACGATTTGCTCCAACCATTAAAACAAATCCATTTGGTTGTATCATATATACATTATCCTCTAATATCCATTGAGGAATGGTGTCTCTGCGTCCATTTGCCAGATTTTGTAATAATAAGCTGCAATTATAAGTAAAATCAGAATGGACTTGAGCATAACTACTGTAAGAAGGTTCTATCATAGTCAACTCCTTAACTTTGTTTGAAACCTTTTTGTAACCATTCTGGCCTTATAGGTCTCCACCTTACCATTCGTTCCAGTCTTTCTCTTAAAGAGCCATATACACCCTTTAGGTTTTATTCCTACCGGACGGTTAACCAAAGTCCACACTTGGTTTTTCATATATAGAGTCCATTTAGGATTTCACGGTCATCTATCATTTCTCTGAGTGTTTACTACTCATAGCCTCATCGTATGTAACTGAATCATCATCCTCTATGTTGTGTACCTCATCATCATCATCCATGATGAATCTATACCTCCCAATTATCTTCGGTACTTTTCATATTTACGATTCGGTTGTGGTACAATAGGTCTATCTGCAAGTTCCTCTTTTTGACTTCTAGTGCTTTGTGGTTCTTGAACTTCTTCAAGATAAATTATCCTCCTACTAGCCCCTTTAGTGATAAATACATTTATCTTAGAAGGCAGGATGGTCGTAATAAAACACCTTTTGCTCAGTAGGATTATAGAACATATATCCTAAACTTACTTTAGGATGTCCCGCAAATCTACACTTATCAGATCTCGTCCCAAACTTATCCTTTTGAAAACGTTTTCACATAAAATGGACACCCCCTTATCTTAACATACTTAAGATTAGGAATCCTTCCTGTCCATAACTCATATAGAGTCTTGGGGTCGGATTTTGAGGTTACCTTATTTAGTATATATTCAACCATTTCTATAGCATAACCCCAGAAGGATACTGGAATGTGGTAAAACTCATTATGGACCGCATCATATCCAACAATGTACGATTTTTCCTATTAGATACATCAATAAATTATTGAGTATCAGGAAACGTCTATTGTGAGGGAAAACCATTTGAGATGATTTAGAAACTTATTGTATAAGTATTCCCTTCATCGATCCAATCGAATGATCATAATATTTTGCCAATTAGTTTCACTTCTGAATACTTTAATGTTGGGTTTGTAACAATTAAAGTAGCGAAAGCATGGTACAAACGAATTTTAAAATGTTTACAAACCTTATACCCGGATCATCCTTTATGCATAATTATTAATTAAACAAAAGATAAGGAATTATAGAATCATAACCTTGTAGAACTAAGCTTCCACGGGTACAATTTCAACTCCAAATCCTTCGTGATCTCCTTGAGTTCTCCGAGTTTGATTCCTTCCTTTGATCAACGTTAGCCACCCAAGTGTTTGGCCTCTAGAGGTGATCCACCAAGGAAGAAAGATATTTAAGAATGTGGGTGTTTGGCTAAACCCTAATTCTATCTCTATAGAATGTGTATACTCTCCCAACTATTGGAATATTGTATGTCTAACCTTGTTCCATAATAAGACTTTTTTATTTATAGATATAGGCAACCCTCCTAAACCATTTAGGTATAGGGTTTCATATTAATTAATTAAACCTTTTAATTAACTAGGCTTCCCAATCCTAATAGAATAATTAAACTCTTTTAATTAATTAGCATCCTAATCATATTAGGAATATATGGGAGAGAGAGTATCTTATTAATTATTTTCCAAACTTCTTTAGGAATTAAACAATAACAATAACAACAACAATAATAATAATAATAATAATAATAATAATAATAATAATAATAATAATAATAATAATAATAATAATAATAAGACTCCTCTTATTAATTTATATTTAATATTTCTAAAATATTAAATAATAAATATTAAACTATTTAATTTATTTTATCACCATAGATTAAATTAGACATACTTAAGTTATTATTACGATTATGCCATTAGCTTCTTTAATAAATATTGTTTCTTTTATTGTGTAACCCTTTAGGTTTTTTATATTAATCCGGTTGTGAATAAATCAATTAGAACAATTCTAATCTTATTTAAATAAATAAATTAAACTAATAATTCATTTAAATAAATAAAATTTATTCTACAATAAGGGTAAGTCCCCTTAACGATCAACGACTTTTCAGATAATATAGATTTCAACATCAATCATAAAGAACCTATAAGTAAATAGTTAATTATAATGTCATAATTCATTCCTTCCACCATACAATGTCACAATTAAATATAAGACATGAATTTACTATCAAGTCTTATTTTATTTAATTATATATATTTCGATTCTAAAATGCACAACTCTAAATGATGCAAATTAGAAACTCCTTTCTAATTTGATTCTGCCTTGACCACAGACTACTTGGTTGTCATTTATCGAATCACATAGGACATTCTCTTCTTTTACTAGAAGTGGTAGATTATTTATTTATCATTCATTATCTCCATATATAAATTATTATATCCAAGCATACCCTTTGATATACCTTTAGGATTTTAAGGGTCATGTCAAAGTATAACTCATCATACACAAGATACTATGATGATCTAAAGTTTAAGGATTATTTGTACTACTATCACTTAAGGAATTCCTATTGATAGGCAAGTAAAACTCCATTAGATATTCCTTAGCGAGCCACATTCAGTGAACTTATTCTCCAATAAGCACCTACATACTTGCTTTAGTGTCTCCACACAAATGATTATGAGATCGATCATCCTCATCTAATAAGCAAATCAACGTATGTACCAATCTATTCGGATTCACTAATCCCCTTTTTAGTAATCCAACGATTGGGAACTATTTTAGTTTTAAGCTATCTAAGAATTTAGATCTCATTAGCATGATCATCATCATGATTCTAAAAGCATTGCTTAAAAAATAGGTTTATCACATATTATAAAAACAGCACCTTG
Source organism: Panax stipuleanatus (assembly GCA_020205555.1). Lineage (NCBI taxonomy): Eukaryota > Viridiplantae > Streptophyta > Magnoliopsida > Apiales > Araliaceae > Panax > Panax stipuleanatus. The sequence continues at coordinate 77,497,786 of CM035124.1, read as the reverse complement.
TAGATAAATAAATATCTTTAATTAAATAATACTTTTATTAATAAATGAATAAGATTGTTATAAAATATATGCTTTATCATCATACATGATTGGCTTGTGCGCATACTACTTTCATTTAAACCTTTCAAATGATTCAGACTTATATTTCATTAAATATAAATATTCAACTGTTGAATGATCATCTCCTTTTCTTTTATTAGTTTGTTCAGTTTGTAAATTAATTTTCCATACAAGTTAAGTATATAAAGTCCATTAAGTAATTTTCCAGTTCTAAACAAAACATTTTTATTATAAATAGAATAACCATTGTTCCTAAATATAATACCAAAAACTTCCTTGTCCAACAACGGAATGAAATAATGTTTATAACAAAAACGGGAACATAATAACAACTTATTAACTTAATAGACTTGCCCGTAGGCAATGCTAAACAATAAGCTTCTACAATTAATGTAGCAACAATTGCTCCATTCCCCAAACGCAGGATTTCTTTCCTTTGTTTAGCTTTATACTTCTGCTTGGTCCCTACATAAATCTGTATTTATGAGAACCAATGTCGGTATCCAATACCTAAGTAGAACCTTGACTTACAGAAAGATTTATTTCAACCATGAACAAACCTATATCTATAACCGAAACTTCATTCAACTTCTTCTGGTTAGCTTTTGCAAGACACTTCTTGCAATTTCCTTTCTAGTCTCCTAAGCTTATTGTAGTGGAAAACAAACTCCTTTGTTATCCGTATCACTTTTGTTCTTATTGTCCTTTGTATTTACCTTTACTTTTTCATTCTTTGAATTGTTCTTCTTCTCAGAAGATCCTTTGACCCTCTTCCGCTTCCTGGAAGAATCATATACCAGTAAGACTTGGTTTTTCTTGGTTGAAAAGTGACTCTCAACATTTTTCATCATGTTAAGCAAATCAGTCAGGCTGACATCTAGATTGTTCATATGAAAATTCACAATAAATTGTGACAAGGAGTCCGAGAGTGACTGCAAAATCAAATCTTGGCTCAACTCTCCATCCATGATTCAATCAGATTGATCATCTTATGGACATGTGTCTATACTGTAGTGCTATCGGTCATTCTAGATCGACAAAGCTTATTAGATATCTGATATCTAGTAGTCCTACTTTCCTCACTATTCAACTACTTGAAGTGCAGGATTATAGTAGGAGCATCCATGGTTTCATGCTGACGCTAAAGCTTATTACTCATGAATGCGAGCACGATGTATTGAGCCAACATTGCATCATCTTGCTACTTTCTAAAATTGGCAAGTTTTTCCTCAGAGGCATTGTCTGCAACCGTTGCAGAGACTAGTGTATTAAGGACATAAGATAGCTTTTCAGCCATGAGAACAGGGGAAGAATGCACAAATATCAATTTAAAATTTAATAGGGGAAGAATGCAAAAATATCAATTTAAAATTTTCAGTAATCCATTGTGTAGCCGTATGTAATATCATTAATTGAGGAAGGATAAAAATATACCTTTGAAGTGTGTCAACCTTTGATGAAGACTTTAAAATTCCAATCTTCGCGATCTCTCCAATCTTCGGATATCACAAGTTCGTCTCAAAGTGTATGCAACACCCAAGAGATATACACCAAGAGGAATAGAAACTAGGTGTGATTTTAGATTCAACTTCATCTTAGTGGCTAACCCTAATTCTCTATCCTAACAACTTAGGGTTTTGAGAATGCTTGCAAGAGAAATGCAAGTTGCATTAGTCTTTCCCACAATAAAACTCTTCTTATTTAATAACTAACCCTAATCCTTAACCCTTAAGGAACTGAGTTTTAATTAATTCCCCATTTAATTAGGAACTAAATAAAATAATAATAATAATAAGACTCCTCTTATTTATTTATAATCTAGTATTTATCCAAATACTTAATTATAAATATTAATATTTCTTCAAATATCATATTATTATTATTTAGTCAATTTAATATTAATATTAATAATAATAAGAAGACTAATCTTATTAATTTATAATATTAGTATTTCTTCAACTATTTAATTATAAATCTTAAGCTATTTAATGTATTCCACTAATAAATTAAATACACTTAATTTATTATTATTAAGCCAATCACTTCTAAAATAATATTTCTCCCTTTTGTTGTGTGACCCTCTTGGTTCAATATTAAGCTAGTAGTAGAATAAATAAATTAGAACTATTCTAATATTATTTATAATGAATTAAACTCCTTTAATTCAAATATAAATAAATAATATTTATTCTACATCATGAGTGACACCATATATATAATGTATCATGATTATCCAGATAATATGAATTCAACATTAATCACAAAGATTATCACAAAGAATACAAAGAACCTATTCCGTGAATAGTTACCGTATAATTCAATCCTTCTACCATACAATGTCCCGATTAAACATAAGACATGGAATTAGTGATAAGTCTTATTTATTTAATCATATGCATCTCAATTCAAAATATACAACTCTGAATAATGTAAATTAGAAACTCCTTTCTAATTTCCATTCCACGTTGACCAAGGATTTCTGAGTTATCATATATTGAATCGCATAGGACATTCTCTCACTTTATTGGAAGTGGTAGATCGTTTGTTGATCTTTCACCTACCTCCATGTATACTTTATTATACCTGAACATACCCTACAACATACTTTTAAGTACTAAGGAATATGACAAAGTATAATTCAGAATACACAAGGTACTATGATGATCTCAAGTCCAAGGATCACTTATACAACTATCATTATAGGAACTCTATTCTCAAGAAAGTAAAACTCCATTAGGGCTCCTTTAAGCGAATCACGTTCAATGAACTTATTCTTTAATAATTAAACACCTATATCCTTGCTTTCGTGTCTCCACACAAATGATTATGAGATCAATCATCCTCTTCAACAGAGCAAGCATAGTATGTACCAATCTATCCGAAATCAGTAACCCCACATTAGTGATCCATACGATTAGGAACATTTTAATTTTGAGCTATCATGAATTTAGATCTCATTAGAATGATTAACATCACGATTCTAAAAGTATTGCTCCAAAATTATGGGTTTATCACATTTATTAATTCAACTAATTAACATAGATAAATAATGTCTTTTGTATTATACAAGTTATCTTATTAATAAATGAATAAGATTACAAAGTAAATGCTTATCATATCCAATGTGATTGGCTTGAGGGCATATTACTTTCACAATGTTTCTATTTATTGTAAATAATTTATGTAATAGAATTAGTTAGAATTACTTGAAGAATTGGAAACCAAGGAGCAAGGAGCGCGTGAAGACCCGTTTGTAATGGAGCCTGAGTTTAAATGTAATAGTTATATTTAAATTTTATTCTTGCACCCTAAGTTTGACCTTTTGGTTCACTTGGTGGATTTAGTGAACCAAACTAGAATAAAAGTCCATAATCAATTCGGGTAGAATATAATATTCTATATGTGCATGTTTGTTATATATATATTATCCAACATGTTTCACATGTTAATTAATATGACGTGTATTATATATATATATATATATATATATATATATATGTGTGTGTGTGTGTGTGTGTGTGTGTGTGTGTGTGTGTGTGTGTATACGCGCTAAACAAGATGAGACAATTAATAACAAACTCCTCAAAGAAATTATATTAAGTTGTAACGTTCAAAGATATTTGGAATATCGAACGTCGCCTTCTAGCATGGTAAAGTAATAAAATATTAAATACTTAATGAGTTTGTTGTGCAAACACAAGGCGAGTATTAAATATTTAAGATATTATTTTATTACATAAGATGTTTATAAGGAATTGAACATTACCGCTTTGTTGTGCACATACAAGGGCTGTAGTTTTCTCTTCACTTATATGGAAATGATGGGTCTGACTTAACATAGATTATTTTAGTTCGGATGTGCACACACTTAACCAATATGATCTAAGAGGCAAAAGATATTGAGTTATATGGTGATGTAATTGACAAAAGTTATTTACCTATTTATTTATATATATTTTGTTGTGCACACACAAGGCTATATACATTTGAAATTGGATCATTATTCTCACTAGCAAATCTTTAATTAGATTTGTCAAACTATATAAGGAGGGTAATATAGTTTGTAGAAAATAGTGGGAGATACCAATTTAAATAAAGACCTAATTTATTTTGGTAATTAATAAAATGAATGTATGCTAAAATGTTGTTAATTACAAATTCATTTATAGAATTTTATAATGTCTAATTTACTATCATTACGGAGTATATTTGATGGTAATTAACCGGACTGAATTAAACGGATTGGTTAAGGAATTTGAGAATAGTTTTAAAGGCTAGCTGAAAAGCTATCTTATGTTCTTAATACGTCTATCCTTGAAATGGTTTCAGACAATACCTCTGAGGAAGACATTGCTACTTTTAGAAAGTGGCAAGATGATGTACAGTTGGCTCAATGCATCATGCTCGCATCCATGAGTAACGAGCTTCAGCATCAGCATGAAACTATGGATGCTCCTACTATATTCCTGCACTTCAAAGAGTTGAATGGTGAGTAGAGTCGGACTGCTAGATATCAGATATCTAAGAAGATCTTCCGATCTAGAATAACCGATGACACTATAATACAGATACATGTCCTTAAAATGATCAATTTGACTGAATAATTAGGACAACAAAGTTTTGTCATGGATGGAGAGTTGAGTCAAGATTTGATCTTTAGTCACTCCTGGAATCCTTCTCACAATTTGTTGTGAATTTTCACATGAACAAGCTAGATCTCAACCTAACTGATTTGCTTAACATGTTGAAAAAGCTAAGAGTCACTTTTCAACCAAGAAAGATCAAGTCTTACTAGTAGGGGTATGATCTTCTGAAAAGAAAAATAATTCAAAGATGGTATAAGGAAAGGCTAAAACAAAGGATAATAAGAACAAAACTGAATCGGATAACAAATGAGTTTACTTCCACAGCAATAAACCTGGACACTAGAAAAGAAAATGCGAGAAGTATCTTGCAAAGTCTAACCGGAAGAAGCTTAATGAATCTTCGGTTACAGATACAGGTTTGTTCATGATAGAAATAAATCTTTCTATAAGTCAAGTTTCTACTTGGGTATTGTATACCAACTGTAGTTCTTATATATACAGATTTATGAAGGGACCAAACAAAGTAGAAAGCTAAAGAAGGGATAAGTAATCTTATGTGTGGGGAATGAAGTAAAGGTTGTTGCATTATGTAATATTCCAAACCCTAATCGAGATTATTAATGGAAATTATGACGTAATACATTTATTATTATAATTGTATATATGATTATGGATATTATGTGATTAATACTAAGTATGGTTATGTAGGTATATAAAAGTTTGTGAAGATCTTACTAGGAAACCCTAATTTAGGATTAGGAAACCCTAACCCTAACCCTAAATAGTAAACCCTAATTCTAATGAACAAAACCCTAATGGTCAAAACTTAATGGATAAATTTTTAAGTTTATAAAAGTATGTGAAATGACTAAATTATCCTTAAAATTTAATTATTAAATTACTAAATTGCCCTTAGCATGTGTGAAATGACCCAAATGCCCTTTTTCTTTTCTTTTAAAGGGATAAGGCCAAATCATGATGACTCATCACTTGTAAGATTCACCATGTGGTGAAAATGGCTCCTATCAGCCATATATTGACACCTCATATCTGATCAATAAGTGAATCAAGCTTAGTTGTCAATGAATATGAATTAAAGACCATATCATTTAGCCTTTAATGCTCTATACAAAGCTATGTTCCCATTCTTCAAGTCTACAAAATATATACTGAAAATACATAAAATATTAATCCACAATCAGTCCTTAGCAAGACAAAGTCAGAATCAAAGGAAGGAATTCAAATGATTGTTCAAAAAGGTAAAAACCCTAACCCTAAGCTAGATCTTTAAAGCTACAATAGAATTTATGTTTTATTGTTTAGATATGTTAAATAGTATTTTAGTTAGTGATCTAAGTTTCTTAAACATGAATCCATAAACATTAAATGCATAAAAATGAAAAGTTAAGTAAACTGTCAAAACTGGAAAATTATTGTCTGACAGTCAAATGTCAGGCCTTATAGATCATGGTTTGTTAATTGTTTGAGTTGGTTAATGTATCCTAGTTATAGTATGCCATGATGTGAGTAATATGGAAGTGATAGCATGCTAATAGGATCACTGAGTTGAAAGATATAGATGGTCAAATACCGTTGACCGACCACAAAAAAAATTTGGAAATTTCCAAAAATAGTAAACAGAGATCTGACAATCGTTTGACCGGCTTAGATCTTCGAACTGAAGTGTTGTTAGGCTATCTAAGTATCACACTTTTGTACCTTGATATATATACTACAACACCATGACATTCGATCACCTATTACATCACTAGGAGACGAGTTATTAATGGTCAGAAGTCGTTGACCGATCACGGACCCAGTTCTGGAAATTCCATAAAACATGAAGAACACCTGATAGGTGTCTGACAACATTTTTAATAGCTTAAATCTTTCACTTGTGATGTTGTTATGCTAAACCAGTGTCACACTTTTGAACCTTGACAAAGCATTGACTAACATTGACCAAACCTTTCTGGAAAACCCAGAAATGAAGAATAGTCTTAGCCATGAGGTTTGACCACCCATATCTTCTTGTAATAATGTAGTTCGACCTTGAAATAGATATGTACTTGTAGTATTACATAAATACTACAACATAGATACACTTACTTGCCCAGAAATAAAACCAATTGAAATTTAAACCCGGTCAAACTAGCCCCCAAGGTATTGACCGGGCAATTCTTCAGTTGATGAAGAACACCTAAAGCGACGCTTTTTGTCGCAATAACCTATAGCGACAGTTTTAAATAAAAATAATAAAAATAATGAAATAAATTTTAATAATTAATAAATAAATTCTAAAAATCATTTTAAGTTATAATAAAAAAACTTTTAATATTTTGACATAAATTTCATTTATTTAAATGTTAATGATAATAAAATTATTTCATAATTTTATTAAATAAATTATTTAAAAATGATAGTAATGATTTAAAAATCATTATAAATGATAATTAATTATTTAAAATTGATATTAATGTTTTAATAATTATTATGAATGATTATTAATTATTTAAAAATAATATTAATGATTTAAAAATTATTATAAAAGACAAGTAATTATTTAAAAATGATATTAAATCATAATAAAAATGATTATTAATTATTTAAAAATAATTATAAATGATAATTAACTGTTATGAGCTTCTAGAAATTATTATAAATGAAAATTAAAGTATCTAAAATAATAATAATAAAGCTTTTAAATAAAGTTTTATTGAGAAATCAACTCGATAATTACTCGATAAAGAAATAGAACACCGAATAGACATCAAAATCAACTCAGACTTTAATAGTTTGATTAGATATTAGTTATTATAGATTCTAACGACTGTTATAAATATGTGGTAACATATTTAGGTTGCATAGACAGTCTCAAATAGCATAAAATAGTTGATCTTCGAGCAGACAAGTCTATTAACTTCATTTAATTATGTATTAAATGCAAGTCTTATATTGTTGCCATACAAACTTGTTATATACGTTATTCATGATATCTGTTATTGATAGGTTATTGCTTCTTGTTCAAGCATAATCAAAAGAAACGAGCTGTTATTTGCGTAAATTGGATTTGATTTGATATCAAAGCATAGACTGTGATGGAACGAATAATGTTTGGCACAAAAATATATACAGATACTATTTATGACGGATAGTTATACACTGACCGGGGCTTATTTGTGACCGGCAGTTCTACATTGACCGGGGGTTACAGTTTTGTGGTAGGATGATATGCATACTCCTAGGATGTCTGGTTGAACGAATCAACTAGGGTAGCTAAGTCTTTATGACTGAAAGAAACTCGTAATGTGTGGGGTTTGGCAGACAAACCTCAGTATATATACGTGGAAAAACTATTGAACTATATGTTCATTAATTCAGATACTGTATGAGTTTAAAGTACAAATTGTGTAAAACTTGCGGAGCTGTTGAGAGGTTCCATATTGCCGAGCCGAAGGGCAGCACTTCTGTACGTCATCGTAGTATGTCACGTCGTCTCGTCCCCGCTGCATCGAAGAGTACCTATGCACTATGTTCCAGTTCACTGATAAGGAAGATAGAGTCGGGGTGGGGGTCTACGATGTCATAGCCTTCAATAGCTCATCCTTGCAAAAATATTCTTTTTCATTTACAGCTAGGACCGACGTACCCGAAAATTCAAGTACTCACTCTTGTGGATATGAAAACTTGGTTTTATTGAATTAAAGCTTGGTTATCTTTTAAAGATTCTGATGTAACAATAAATTAAGTTTGGGATCTATGTAATCAAATTTAAGTTGTGTAATATCTTATTAGCTTTTATAAATTGCTTAGTTTTTATCTTTCTAGAGGAAATAGAAAATAGTACAATATCTATATAAACTATTCATCTGAATGAGGGTATTGAATGATCTTGGGAGTTTTGTAAAAATTGAGGTTGCGCCTCTCGGTTCTAGAAACAATCTTATCATTCATACTGTGAATGTTAGATAGATAGGAATTATTGATATGAAAGAAATATCCATGAGATTATAAATCTATACATCCAAGTGAGGGTATCTATGCATGCACAGTAATTATTCTGACAAGAACTACTATCTGTTATGGGATACTATGAATCTTGGATTGATAGAAGTTATTATCTTATGGAATATTTACGTGAGCACCAAATCTGCTACAGGGAATGTAGAGAATTTGGAGGCGTCACACATTTGCCGTAAGAACTTATAGTTTAGCATTGCCTATGGGCAAGACTATTAAGTTAATAAGTCGTTATTATATTCTAGTTCTAATTAGAAACCTTGCTATGGACAAGGAAGGTGTTGGTATTATATTTAAGAAAAATTGTTGTTCTACTTATAATAATAATGTTTTGTATAGAATTGGAAAATTTCTTGTTGGACTTTTGGTATTATATTTAAGAAAAATTGTTGTTCTACTTATAATAATAATGTTTTGTATAGAATTGGAAAATTTCTTGTTGGACTTCGTATACTTGACTTACATGAAAATAATTTTACAAATTGAACAAACTAGTAAAAGAAAAGAAGATGATCATTCAAAGAGTTGAGTATGGGTATTTAATGAAATACAAGTCTGAATCATTTGAAAGGTTTAAAGAATTAGGAAGTGAAACAAATTGGCAAAGTATTAGGATTCTTCGGTTGGATCGAGGAAGAAATACTTGTGCAATAAGTCTCTAGATCATCTTAAATAGTTTTCTCACAATGGACGTTTTCTGATAAATAATAATTGATTGGTGCATCTAAAAGGAAAAATCGTACCATGTTAGACATGGTGCAGTCCATAGTGATTTTTACCGACATTCCAATATCCTTCTGCGGTTGTGCCCTAGAAATGGTTGCATATCTATAAAATAAGGTAACCTCAAAATCCGGGCCCAAGACTCTATAAGAGTTATGGACATGGAGGATTCCTAGCCTTAAGTATGTTAAGATAAGGGGCTTTCCAGCTTATGTGAAAAGGTTTCAAAATGATAAGCTTGGGACAAGATCTGACAAGTGCAAATTTGTGGGACATCCTAAAGTAAGTTTAAGGTATATGTTCTATAATCCTACTATGCAAAAGGTGTTTATTGCGAAACACACCTCCTTCTGATAGGTCTCCAAGCTTTAGTATTTATTTTGATTATAACAATAATTGGGAAAAAGGGTAACTAAATTAGAATCATCTCCATAGATTTTATTTGTTTGTCAAATCTTATTTACTTGGATCAAAAATATTTTTTAAATTTAAATAATATTTTCTAACCTTGATAATTTAATATCAAAATTTAAAAATATTATTTCACAAAATAACATTTTTCCAAGGCAAGGAGAATTCCTATTTTCTTTCAAAAATTTACATTCAAGCTTTCAAAATTATTTTCACAAAAATGGGCAAAAAGATTCTTACCGAAAATGTTTGCATGTAACCGTGCTTAATTGTTACAATCTTAAATGTGCATTTGTATGTGCAACCATGTATGCAAATAGAAAGAGAAGGTTTTGATTTAAGCATTTAATGACCATTTGACCAAAAGAAAGGAAACATCCGTTTTGGGACAAATATTTGTTGATCTGTTCATGTGCTGGGAGATATGGAAAATTGGCATGTGCTCATTAAATGCATTTAAAGGTAGTTAAATTTTTCAATGATCCTAAGCTTTCAAAAATTCGGATGGTCTTCTTAGTAAGCAATCTGTGTGATCAAAACTGATAAAATTCATCCGAGCCTTTCATTTAAAATAAATAAATTTCAGCCTTTATTTTTCAAAAAGACCAGTCTGCCCCAAGCTTGAAATTCCTATAAATAGGAAGCTTTCTTTTTATTCCAAACTCACCAATTTACTATTAAAGAAAAAGCTTACTCCTTGCCTACATTCTCTTTAAAGCTTAAATCTCTCTCCGTTACTTCAAAATTCTGATTATTTGAAGAAGAGAAAATTGGTCACAAGTATTTTGAGATAAGTTGTTTAAACAACTTGATTAAATTATCTCTTACTTGTTTATTGTTACAGATATATAAATATAAATTGTTATACACATTTATATATATCTATATTTTATCTATTTATTACTTATATAAATATCGTAAAATAGATTAACACTTTGATCGTCAAAACGACCTCGAGATACTTCTAATAGAGAATTATCTGAACCGTCTTTGAATTTTTTAGTGATATATTTATCAAAAATATTTATATAAGTATTTTAAATATATTTATTATTTATAAAAATATCATAAAATAGATTAACACTTTGATCGCCAAAACGACCCCGAGATACTTCTAATAGAGAACTATCTGAACCGTCTTTGAATTTCTTAGTGATCTATCTATCGAAAATATTTATATAAGTACTTCATATATTCATTTTTTATATAAATGTCATAGATTAACACTTAATTGTCAAAACGACCCCGAGATACTTCTAATAGAGAACTATCCGAATTCTCTTTGAATTTCAAGTAGTTTATCGAAAATATTTATATAAATATAAAAGTATGAAAATTATAAATTTGGTCAGTACTTAGATACCGAAACAACTTGAGTTTATTAACCCTTTAGCGAATGATAGCATGAATTGTTCAAGCGATTTTTAAAATCCCAGGTGGCCTTATTTATTTATTATTCACATAATAGATAAAATATTTTTATATATTCATTGAGTTAAACAAATATATTTCTAATATCAAGTATTGCTTAATTGATTTATCTTGTATACTTGATATCTGTCATCACAATTATTTGAGCATAAATTCATTCATAATATCTGAAATTAAATTTATACTTTAATTCCATAGAAACACACTCTAAATTTTAAAGTATAAATAATTCTTTATAAACTTGCATTAAATTATATATCTGCTTATTTAGAAGCATTATTCGAAATACACTCATACTAATTTATCTGCTTAATCAAGAAGCATATTTTCACAAATATAAAAGTGTTAAACTTTTATAACTTAGTTTAAATTTATATCTTCTTACAAAGAAGCATATTTTACATATATAAAAGTTATTAAACTTTTTAGAATTATTTGATCTCAAATTGGCATCTGCTTATTTTAGAAGCATTTCTCTGTCAAAACTTTTGTAAAAAGGTAAAAGAGTAGAGTTAGCTTATTTTATGTACCTGTGATAAGGACGAGTAATTCTTCGACCAATACCAGAGTCTTAGGGATGTCAGCTAAGAGTTGGGTCTCTAGTGTACTTGTGAGGTGAGGAAGAGACTGTTGTTTCAAGACTAGATCATAGAATAGAATTGAAATCAAAAGAAAGGACAACTAAGCTTGAGGAGGGAGTTGGGAGCTTGCTGTCCAAGATAGTTAGTTGAAAATATTTGAAAGTTTGTCTATAAAACTTTGTAAATGCTTCTCCGCTCGTTGAAAGAGTATTTATTACTTATAGTAATATGATCTCAAGTCCTGGAGAGGAGCTTGAGACTGGACGTAGCAACATACCTGGGATGTATGTTATGAACCAAGCAAATCTCTGTGCATTGTGTGATTATATTTTTATTTCTTTTCATATTAATTTCTAACACTACAAATTAATTATCTAAAAATTCAAAAAGGCTTAGAATAAAAGTTTAATATGTAATAATCTATTCAACCCCCCTTCTAGATTATTATTGAACTTTCAATTGGTATCAGAGCAGCGCTCTTTAACTTATTTGTTGAGTAAATACAGGCATACCTAAGAGTAGATCCATCTATGGCCTATAATGCTACAGGTTGCGGAGAAGGATTGTCAATGTCCAGATCCCCCACTAATTGATGGAACAAACTTTGCCACCTGGAAGAACATATTTAAAATCTATGCCAAGTCACAAGGAATCAAAGTTTGGTTCGCAATAGAACGAGGTGAAAAAGTTTCAACCAAAGTTCAAGGAGAGAAGATCGTTGAGAAAGATATTGATGAGTTCACCACCGATGATGAAAAGGCTATGAATATAGCTTCTAAAGCCGAATAAGTGTTGACCAGTGCTCTCATTTAAAAAGAGTACAAACGAGTTAGCAATTGCAAGAATGCAAATAAAATCTGAGAAAAATTGATTATAACCTATGAAGGAACCAATCATATCAAAGAAACCATAACGGATGCTCTAATTTAATAGTATAAAAGCTTCAAGCTGGAAGAAGGTGAAAAAAATAATTCATATGGAAACACGTTTCTCCAGAATCATTGATGAGCTGGAACAACTAGGGAAGACATACACAAACAAATGAGAAAAATAGAAGAATTCTCAAAGCCCTTCCATCTATATGGAAAATGAAAGTTACAGCCATCAAAGAAATGCAGGATCTAACTGTCTATCCTCTTGACAGTCTTATTGGAAATCTTCGAGCTCATGAAGTTGACATGATAGTCGAAAAAGCATGATCCGATACAGATCTCAAAAAGAAAAGAATTACTTTCAAGGCTCTACTTGTAGATCAAGAAAGCGATGATGAAGAACTAAATGAAGAACTCTCGAGTCTAGATAATAATGAAGTTGCTCTATTGTTAAGACAACTTAGGAGAGTGATTCAAAGCAAAGCCAGAAAATATAACAAAGACTTTATGAAAACAAATAACAGCTTCAGAAATATCAACTCAAATGAAAATTCAAACACATATTTTGAATACAATCAACCTGGACACTTCAAAAAGGATTGTTCGAAACTATTCAACAATAAAGTTCTTGTAGCTGAAGAACGCTGGGATCTAAGTGACGAAGAAGAAACTGTCGAGCAAACTGAAGAAACTGCAAACCTTTGTCTAATGGTAGATGACGACTCATTACTAAGATTTGAGGTAAATTCTGAATATCAATTACCTAGCACTTTATTTTCCACTCATACATTAGAAAATATAAATGAAGAACATTATGAATTACAAGAAGCTTATAACTGTTTATATGAAAATAATGAAATAATCAAAGAAGATTTTATTAAATTAAAAATTTTCTTAGAAAATTAATTAAAACTAATAAAAATCTTGAAATTAAAAATTTAAATTTAATCATAACTAATGAAAGTATAAATGAAGAAAACGAAGATAATTTATTATTAAAAGAAGAATTAGAAAAATAAACAAAAATCTTGAAATAAAAATGTAAACTTAATCATAACTAATGAAAGTTTAAATGAAGAAAAACTAGAAAATGATTCATTAAAAGAAGAATTAGAAAAAATTAAAAAATAAATAAAAATCTTGAAATAGAAAAATCAATACTTATCATTTCTATTGAAAATCTTGAAGTTAAAATTCAACACTTGCTATGATTAATGAAGATACTCAAATACAAGATCAAACGTTAACGACAGAGATTAAAAATCTCAATATTGAGAATTCATATTTAAAAATAGAAATAGAAAAACATAATTCGCTAATTGATATTTTAACTAAAGAACGTGACGATTTAAATACTATAATCTTTAAATTTACAAAAAAAATAAAAATCTTGATGTCATGTTAAATCGACAAGGATGTGGTTTCAATAAAGAAGGATTAGGATATATTGGAGAATCAAGTAAAATAAAAGATAAATGACTATATCATATTAAAGGTAAAGAAAAGAAAATTCATACATCTCCTTTCACTAAATGTTCTTACTGTAACAGAAATGGTCATTCCTTTTATATGTGCAATGCTCGAAATGGAAACTATAAAAAATAATTTGCGTTCCTAAAGGAACACACACTGCATCAACTATCACAAGAAAAGAGTTTCATAAAAGTTATTATTATACATCTTATAATCCTGTTACTCATAGAATGTTTATGTCTACTAAAAATGATTATCTAATGCCTAGCTTTGTAAAGGAAAATACAAATGTTCCTTATACAAACTGAAAAACTTACCCAAAGGACCCTTCATATTAAAGGGTACCAGTTTGTGAAAGTAGTATATATTGCAGGTATGTCTTATAGCTAACTTGAACAAAAGTAAATGGTATCTCGATAGCGGTTGTTCAAGACATATGACTGGGGACAAATCAAAATTAAAAAATCTGCAATCTACAGACTATGGTGTGGTGACCTTTGGAGATAACAATAAAGGTAAAATAATTGGAGTTTGAAGTGTCGGTGATAATCATATAACAATCTCTAACGTTCAATTAGTCACAGGACTCAGGTACAATCTTCTATCTATCAATCAACTATGTGACAGTGGTTTTAAAATATATTTCAATACACAAAATTGCTCCATATTTGATCAATGTGGTAAACTGATTTTAGTGTCCTAGATATCAAAATGTGTATACATATGACCTAGATGCATATTCTCACTTAGAAAACATTTATCTTGTATCTGCAAATGATGATCCATGGCTTTCGCATCGTAGACTAGGACATAACTGTTGGGTTTGTAAGAAATCATGGTGCAATCAAATTGCAAAATTTAGCGAAAGCATGGTATATCAGAGTTTAAAAATTTCTACAAAACCATTATCCGGATCATCTTTTATAAAAATTATTAATTTAAAACGATAAATAAGAAGTTATGGAATCATACCCTTGTAGAACGAAGCATTCACATGTACAAGTTCAACTCCTTCTTCGTCGTGATCTCCTTGAATATCCGGGGTAGATTCCTTCATTTGATCAACGTTAGCCACCCAAGTGTTTGGCCTCTAGAGGTGATCCACCAAGAAAAATGAATTATTCAAGAAGGAGGGATAGTTGGCTAAACTCTAGTTTTCCATCCTCTATAAAAAAGGAGTACTCTCCAATAATTAAAATTGCATTAACCGATATCTATTATAAGACTCCTCTTATATAGATATTAGTCAACCCTTCTAATCCTATTAGACATGAGGTTTCATTTAATTAATTAAACTCCTTTAATTAATTTAGGCTTCCCACCACATTGAGAATAATAAATTAAATTCATTTAATTAATTTGCCTCCTAATATTATTAGGAATAAATGAGAGTACTAATATTAAATTAATTCCTAAACTCCTTTAGAAATTAAAATAATAATAATATTAATAAGACTCCTCTTATTAATTTATATTTAATATTTCTAAAATATTAAATAATAAATATTAAGCTATTTAATTTAGTCTATCACCATAGATTAAATTAATTACACTTAATGTATTATTACGATTATACCATTACCTTCTTAAATAATTATTCTTCCTTTTATGGTGTGACCCTTTAGGTTCTCCATATTAAACTAGTTGTGAATAAATTAATTAGAATAATTTTAATCTTATTTAAATAAATAAATTAAACTAATAATTTATTTAAATAAATAATATTTATTCTACAATAGGGATAATCCTCCCTAGCGATCAACGACTTTCTAGATAATATAGATTTTAACATTAATCATAAAAGAACCTGTGAGTAAATAGTTACCGTACAATTCAATCCTTCCACCATACAATGTCCCAATTAAATATAAGACATGAAATTACTGTCAAGTCTTATTTTATTTAAATATATGTATTTCGATTAGAAAATGCACAACTCCAAATAATGCAAATTAGAACCTCCTTTCTAATTTTATTCTGCCTTGGCCAAGGACTACTGGGTTGTCATTTAACGAATCACATAGGACATATCTCTTCTTTTACTAGAAGTGATAGATTCTTTATTGACCATTCATTACCTTCATATGTAACTTATTATACCCAAGCATAATATACCTTAAGGGTCTTAAGGAATAAGTTAAAGTATAATTTATTACATACAAGATACTATGATGATCTCAAGTCCAAGGATCATTTGTACAACTATTACATTAGGAATTCCTATTGACAGGCAAGTAAAACTCCATTAGGTATTCCATAGCGAGTCACGTTTAGTGAACTTATTCTCCAATAAGCAACTACATACTTGCTTTTGTGTCTCCAAACTAATGATCATGAGATCAATCATCCTCATCCAATGAGCAAGCAACATATGTACCAATCTATCCGGATTTACTAATCCCCTTTTAGTAATCCAACGACTAGGAACTATTTTAGTTTTAAGCTTTCTGAGAATTTAGATCTCATTAGCATGATCAACATCATGATTCTGAAAACATTGCTTAAAACTATGGGTTATTTACGTATTATAAAAACAGCAACATGTAGATAATTAAATGCCTTTAATAAATAAATAATTTTATTAATAAATGAATAAGATCGTTTACAAAGTATATGATTTATCATCATACATGATTGGCTTGTATGCACACTACTTTCAATCTCCCACTTGCACTAAAGTCAATCGCCATGGTATCTCATACTCATCATCTCTAAGTGACGATCAAACTGCTGTTGTGTTAAGCTTTAGTAAATGGATCTGCAGTGTTGTCTTGAGAGCCTACACGCTCCAAGGTGACGTCTACTCTTTCAATGATTTCTGCAATCAAAGTGACGCAACACATGTTTGGATTCAAGATGAGACTTAGGAACTATTCCTAGTTCTGTAATAAACTTTTCATCCGAAACATCAACTTACAGCCTCACTTACAATTATATACTTTGTCTTTGTCACTAAACCAGCAACCTTTTACTGTTTGGAACCTTTCCAATTCACTGCCCACCTTTCAAGATAACGACCTACCCTAAAGTGGATTTGATGTCATCTTGGTCAGTTTGAAAACTTGAGTATGTTTAGTCCTCTAGTTTAATTTAGACCCATCACGTGTCATGATGACATCCTTAGTGTCAGTTAAGTACTTTAAGATGTTTATCACTGTCTTACAGTGATCTTCTCAAGAATATGACTGATCAACATCAAGTCTCGTATATTTCATTGCATATATGATAGTAACTCATATGATCTCTCTTTTATTGAGGACAATTTTAGAGAGAAACACTTCATGGCTCATCATCATAAGACACCTTTTGGAGTTTGCCATGCTAAATGCCTTTAGCATCTAATGAATATACGTTCCTTGGGTTAAGCTGAACATCCTTTTAAATCTATCTATACAGATTTATGTCCTCAATGTAGGATGTTCTACCCAAATCATTCAAGGAGTAATGTTTAGACAACCAGACTTTAATTGATTATAGCATATGAATGTCATTCCTTATCAGTAATATATCATCAATATATACTACAAGGAATGAAACAACGCTCCTATTAACCTTCTTGTACACACATGGTTCATCCTCATTTTTGATAAAATCAAACTCTTCAATTGTTTCATCAAAATGAATGTTCCATCTACGAGAAGCTTGCTTCAATCCATAAATAGATCGTTGTAGCTCATATACATGATTTGCTTCAACCTTTGAAACAAATCCATCTGGCTGTATCATACATATATTCTCCTCTAATAATATATATTTGAGGAAGGGCGTCTCCACGTCCATTTGCCAAATTTAGTAATAATAAGCAACAATCGCAAATAAAATCCAAATAGACTTGAGCATTGCTTCAAAGATCCATTTTAGATTTTATGGTCATCTACTATTTTCCTGAGTCTTAATTAATCATAGCCTATTCGTAATTCAATGAATCATCATCATCCATGATGTGTACCTCATCGTCATCCTCGATGACGAATCAATACCTCTCAGGTATCTTCGGTACTCTTCCAGTACAGGTTCATCCAATTGATCTGTAGTGTTTTGTGGTTCTTGAATTTCTTTAAGATCTATTTTCCTCCCACTAGCCCCTTCAAGGATAAACTCATTTTCCAAGAAGGCAGCGTGTTTCGCAATAAATACCTTTTGCTCAGTAGGATTGTAGAAATAGTATCCCAAACTTTCTTTAGGATATCCCACAAACGTGCACTTATTAGATCTTATCTCAAGCTTACCATTTTGAAACCTTTTCACATAAGCTGGACATCCCCAAATCTCAACATGCTTAAGATCAGGTTTTCTCCCTGTCCACATCTCATATAGGGTCTTGTGAACGAATTTTGAGGGGACCTTATTTAGTAGATATGCAGCCGCTTCTATGGCATAACCCTAGAATGATACTGGAAGATCGATAAAACTCATCATGGAACTAACCATGTCCAACAATGCTTGATTTCTCTTTCATATACTCCATTTAACTGTGGTGTACCTGATGGAGTCTATTTTGAGATTATACCATTATCTTTGAGACAATTGAGAAACTCACCGCTTAAGTATTCTCCACCTCGATCTGATCGAAGAATCTTAATACTTTTGCCAATTAGTTTCTCTACTTCACTATTGAACACTTTGAACTTTTCAAATGATTTAGATTTATATTTCATTAAATACACATATTCAAATCTTAAGTGATCATCAGTGAAAGTAATAAAATAAGAATACCCTCCCCGTGCATTCGTTGTCATAGGTCCACAAACGTCTGTGTGTACCAACGCTAACAACTTTGTATCTCTTTCTCCTTTTTCACTAAAGGGAGATTTAGTCATTTTACCCATGAGGCAATATTCACAAGTTGGATATGATTCATAATCGGATAGCTCTAAGAGCCCATCTTTGTGCAATTTGGATAATCTTGTTTCATTGATATGACTAAGTCTACAGTGCCATATATAGGTATAATTAACATCATCTCTTTTCCTTTTTTTAGTTTGTTCTATTTGAAGTATATTTTCATGCAAGTAAAGTATATAAAGTCCATTTCTCAAATCACCAATACCATATAAAATATTATTTTCTATAAATAGAATAACTGTTGTTCTTTATTACAATGTTAAATCCATCCATATCTAATATGGAAATAGAAATAATATTTCTAATGATAATAACAATTATTTAAATAAATGGGCTTGCCCGTAGGCTAAACAATAAGTGCCTACAGCTAATGCAACAACCTTTGCTTCCTTTCCTACTCGTAGGACAACCTCATCATTGTTCAACTTTCTACTTCTGACCAGTCCCTGCATAATATTATATATGTGAGAACCACAGCCGGTATCCAATACCCAAGTAGAATTTTGACTTTTTGAAAAATTAATTTCAATCATAAACAAACCTTGATTGGAAGTCGAAGCTTCTCCAAGCTTCTTCTCTGCCAGAAACTTCTTGCAGTTTCTCTTCCAGTGATTTGGCTCGTTGCGGTGAAAGCACATTCCTTTGCTAGCTGGATCAGATTTCTTTTGTTCCTTCATATTCACCTTGCCCTTAGCCTTCTTAGATTTCTTCTTTTTTCAGAAGATACCTTGGGCCTCTTCCTTTTCTTAGAAGAATCAACCATTAAGACATGATTCTTCTTGTATGAGAAGTGACCTTCTGCAACTTTCAACATGTTAAGTAATTCAGGCAAGCTGACATCTAACTTATTAATGTGGAAATTAACAACGAACTGTGATAAGTTTTCAGGGAGTGACTGCAAGACCAAGTCTTGACTTAACTCCCCATCCATGACGAACCCAAGTTGTCCTAGGCGTTCAATCATATTGATCACCCTTAGGACATGAGTCTCTACGGCAGTGCCCTCGGTCATCCGAGATCGGAAGAGCTTCTTAGATATCTCATATCTAGCAGTTCTACTTTGTTCACCATACAACTCCTAGAGGTGAAGCAACATAGTAGGAGCATCCATATTTTCATGCTGACGTTGAAGCTCATTATTCATGGATGCGAGCATGATACATTGAGTCACAGATGCATCATCTTGCCACTTTACAATGGTGACAATCTCTTCCTCAGAGGCTTATTCTGAAACAGTTCCAAGGACAGGTGAATTTAGGACATAAGAAATATTTTTAGCATGAGAACTATTCTCAGATTCCTTAACCAGTCCGTGTAATTCGGTCCGGTTAGTTTGTTAGCATTAAGTACGCTATGTAGTGAAATTAGTGATTTTGACATTTTTAAATTTTTGCATGTGAAAAGATAATATTTTAGCAAACATTTATTTAATTAATTTTATATACCAAAATAAATTAGGTCTTATTTTAAATTGGTATCTCCCACTATTTTCTTCAAACTATATTACCCTTACTTATATAGTTCGGCTACATCTAATTAAAGATTTGCTAGTGAGATTAAGGATCCCTTTTCAAATGTATATAGCCTTGTGTGTGCACAACAAATGATATATAAATAAAATAGGTAGACAACTCTTGTCAATCATATCAACATGTGACTCCTTGTATTTTGCCTCTTAAATCATAATGGTCAAGTGTGTGCACATCCGAACTAAAATGATTTAAGTTAAGTCCAGCCTAGCACTCCATATATTCAAAAAAGAAAAATATTATCCTTGTGTGTGCACAACAAAATAATATTATTCAATTAACTTTATAAGCATCAAATGTGATTATATTAATATCTTAAATACGTAATACTCGCCTTGTGTGTGCACAACAAACTCATATTAAATATTTAATAATCTATGAATTTATCATGCAAGAAGGCGACGTTCGATATTCTAAATATCATTAAACGCTTTAGACTTAATATAATTTCTTTGAGAGGTTTTTTTTTTATTTGTCTCATCTTGTTTAGAACGCATGCACACATATATATAAAATAAGGGTCTTTTTATTAAAACATGCAAAGCATGTTTGCATAAAATATAAAATATATATATATATATATAATACTTAGCATGCACATATAGAATACTATTTTCTACCCGGATTGATGACCTTTATTCTAGTTTGGTTCACTTGAGCCACCAAGTGAACCAAAAGGTCAAACCTAGGAGTGTAAGAATTTAAATTTAAACGTAACTATTACATTTAAACCCGGGCTCCATACAAACGGGTCTTCACGCGTTCCTTGCTCCTTGGTCTCCAATTTATTCAAGATAATTCTAACTATTTCTATTACATTAAACTATTTAATTTAAATAGAAACCTTGATCAGCAGTTAAGGGGAACTACATAGGAGGGAGATAGAATTTTACATCAAGAAAAATCAGAGAAGACGAGGTACGCAGACCCCATTTAATAAAATCCATCCATTCATGCATTCAACTAAAATAAATCCAATCACATTGGTCAATAGTCCCATAATCAATCACATTTATTTTTATACATATCACAATATACATAAATAAATAAATATTCATCTAACGAATTAAAATATTCCATATATATATGAGTATCATTTAATGAACAATTTTAAATTTCATAAAATCCAATTTCAAGATTAAAATAAACTCTTTATTTTAATTATAAAATTATTAAGAATATATATATATATATATATATATATATATATTAGTATATATATAACGTGATCAAGCAGCTTTTGAATGCTGCATGTTTCTAGTGTAGAAAAACGTGAATCAGTTTCTTTTTTTTTTGGACTAAAGACCTATTTTTTTATGAATCCTGTAATCACTTTATCACCTTATATATATAAATATAATATATATTGTATGATAACATATTTTTGGGACAGAAGTTCACATCCCTTGAAAACATGAATCACTTAAGATTCCGCGGAGAAAAAAAAACATTCGCTTTTCGATTTTTTTGCAAATTATTAATTTAAAATGATAAATAAGAATTTATGAAATCATACTCTTGTAGAACAAAGCTTCCACAGGTACAAGTTCAACTCCTTGTACGTTACGATCTCCTTGAGTATCTGGGGTAGATTCCTTCTTTTGATCAACGTTAGCCACCCAAGTGTTTGGTCTCTAGAGGTGATCCACCAAGAAAAATGAATTATTCAAGAAGGAGGGTGGTTGGCTAAACTCTAGTTTTCTATCCTCTATAGAAAAGGAGTACTCTCGAACAATTGAAATTGCATCAACCGATATCTACTATAAGACTCATCTTATATAGATATTGGTCAACCCTTCTAATCCAATTAGACACGGAGTTTTATTTAATTAATTAAACTCCTTTAATTAATTTAGGCTTCCCACCACATTGGGAATAATTAATTAAATTCATTTAATTAATTTGCCTTCTAATCTTACTAGGAATAAATGAGAGTACTGATATTAAATTAATTCTTAAGCTCGTTTAGAAATTAATATAATAATAATTGTAATAATATTAATAAGACTCCTCTTATTAATTTATATTTAATATTTCCAAAATATTAAATAATAAACATTAAACTATTTAATTTATTCTATCACCATATATCAAATTAATTACACTTAATGTATTATTACGATTATGCCATTACCTTCTTAAATAACTATTCTTCATTTTATGGTGTGACCCTTTAGGTTCTCCATATTAAACTGGTTGTGAATAAATCAATTAGAACAATTCTAATCTTATTTAAATAAATAAATTAAACTAATAATCTATTTAAATAAATAATATTTATTCTACAATAGGGATAAGTCTCCCTAGCGATCAACGACTTTTCAGATAATATAAATTTCAACATTAATCATAAAAGAACATGTGAGTAAATAGTTACCATACAATTCAATCCTTCCACCATACAATGTCCCAATTAAATATAAGATATGGAATTACTGTCAAGTTTTATTTTATTTAATTAAATGTATTTCGATTAGAAAATGCACAACTCCAAATATTACAAATTAGAAACTCTTTTCTAATTTCATTCTTCCTTGGCCAAGGACTAGTTGTCATTTAATGAATCACATAGGACATATCTCTTCTTTTACTAGAAGTGATAGATTTTTTATTGATCATTCATTATCTCCATATGTAACTTGTTACACCCAAGCATACCCTTTGATATTCCCTAAGGGTCTTAAGGAATAAGTGAAATTATAATTCATTATACACAAGATACTATGATGATCTCAAGTTCGAGGATCACTTGTACTGCTATCACATTAGGAATTCCTATTCACGGGAAAGTAAAACTCCATTAGGTATTCCTTAGCGAGTCACGTTCAATGTACTTATTCTCCAATAAGCACCTACATACTTGCTTTAGTGTCTCCACACAAATGATTATGAGATCAATCACCTCATCCAATGAGCAAGCAACATATGTACCAATCTATCCGGATTTACTAATTCCCTTTTTAGTAGTCCAACGACTGGGAACTATTTTAGTTTTAAGCTTTCTAAAAATTTAAATCTCATTAGCATGATCAACATTATGATTCTAAAAGCATTGCTTAAAACTATGGGTTATTTACATATTATAAAAACAACATCATGTAGATAATTAAATGCCTTTAATAAATAAATACTTTTATTAATAAATGAATAAGATCGTTTACAAAGTGTATGCTTTATCATCATACATGATTTGTTTGTATGCATACTAATTTTAATATCCCACTTGCACTAAAGCCAATCGCCACGGTATCTCATACCCATCTTTTTTAAGTAACGATCAAACTGTTGTTGTGTTAAAGCTTTAGTAAATGGATCTGTAATGTTGTCTTGAGAGTCTACACGCTCCAAGGTGACGTCTCCTCTTTCAATGATCTCCCTAATCAAGTGAAATCACCGCAACATATGTTTGAATTTCTGATGAGACCTGGGTTCCTTAACCTGTGCAACAGCTCCGGTGTTGTCACAGTATAAGGGGACTGCTCCTCCAATGCTAGGAACCACACCAAGTTCTATTATGAACTTCTTAATCCAAACAGCCTCCTTTGCAGCTTCACTTGCAGCTATATACTCTGCCTCTATCACTTAATCAACAATTATTTGCTGCTTGGAACTCTTCCAACTCACTGCGCCTCCGTTCAAGGTAAATATATACCCCAAAACAGATTTACTGTCATCTTGGTCCGTTTGAAAACTTGAGTCCGTGAAGCCCTTGAGTTTTAATTCAGACCCACCGTAGACAAGAAATATATCCTTAGTTCTTCGTAAGTACTTTAGAATATTTTTCATTGCCTTCCAGTGCTCTTCTCTTGGATTCGACTAATATCTGCTTGTTAAACTTAGTGCATGAGTGACATCCGGTGTAGTACATATCATATCGTACATGATAGATCATATCGCTGAAGCATAAGGAATCTTACTCATACGGTCTCTCTCCTCAGGTGTCTTTGGGGCCTATTTCTTGGAGAGATATATTCCATGGCTAATCGGCATGAGACCTCTTTTGAAATCTTCTATGCTAAACCTCTTTAGCATCGAGTCAATGTACGTTTCTTGGGATAAGCCAAGCATCCTATTAGATCTATCTTTATAGATCTTTATCCCCAAACTAGAGGATGCTTCTCCCAAGTCCTTCATGGAGAAGTGTTTAGATAACCAGATTTTAATCGATTATAGCATAGGAATGTCATTCCATATAAGTAATTTATCATCAACATATAATATAAGGAATGAAATAGCGCTCCCACTAACCTTCTTGTACACACATGGTTCATCCTTATTTTTGATAAAATCAAACTCTTTGATTATCGCATCAAAACGGATGTTCCATCTACGAGAAGCTTGCTTCAATCCGTAAATGGATCGTTGCAGCTTACAGACTTGATTTGTTCCAACCTTTGAAACAAATCCCTCTGATTGTGTCATATACACATCCTCCTTAATTTTTCAATTGAGGAAGGTCGTTTTCACGTCCATTTACCAGATCTCATAGTCGTAATAAGCTGTAATCTCGAGCAAAATCCGAATAGACTTGAGTATAGCTACTAGTGAGAAGGTTTCATCATAGTTAACTCCTTGTCTTTGTTTGAAACCTTTTGTAACTAGTCGGGCCTTATAGGTCTCTACATTGCCGTCCGCTCCAGTCTTTCTTTTAAAGACCCATTTACGCCCAATAGGCTTTATACCTTCAAGTGGTGAAACCAAAGTCCATATTTGGTTCTTATCCATGCAGTCCATCTCGGATTTCATGGCTTCAAGATATTTCCCTGAGTCTTTATTACTCATAGCCTGTTCGTAATTTAATGGATCATCATCATTCATGATGCGTACCTCATCGTCATCCTCTATGACAAATCCATACCTATCAGGTATCTTCAGTACTCTTCCAAATTTATGAATAGGGTATGGTACAGTAGGTTCATCCACTTGGTCAGGTACCTGACTTTGATCCGTAGTTCTTTGCGGTTCTTGAACTTCTTTAAGATATATCTTACTCTCACTTACCCCTTCATGTATAAACTTCTTTTCCAAGAAGGCAGTATATTTCACAACAAACACCTTTTGATCAGTTGGATAATAGAAGTAATACCCTAAAGTTATTTTAGGGTATCCCACGTATCTACACTTGTCGGATTTACTCTGTAGCTTATCATTTTCAAACTTTTTGATATCACCTGGACAACCCTAAGTCTTAACATGCTTAAGATTTGGTTTTCTCCCTTTTCACATCTCATATGGAGTCTTTGGGGCTGATTTGGTAGGCACCTTGTTAAGTAGGTATGCAGCCGTTTCTAGGGCATAACCCCAGAAGGAAATTAGAAGATCGGTCAAAACTCATCATGGAACGAACCATGTCCAACAATGTTCGATTTTTCCTTTCAGATACTCCATTTAACTGTGGTGTACCTGGTGGAGTCCATTATGAAATTATACCATTATCTTTAAGACAATTGAGAAACTCACCGCTTAAGTATTCTCCACCTCAATCTGATCGAAGAATCTAAATACTTTTGCCAGTTTGTTTCTCTACTTCACTTCTGAACACTTTAAAATTTTCAAATGATTTAGATTTGTATTTCATTAAATACACATATCCAAATCTTAAGTGATCATCAGTGAAAGTAATAAAATAAGAATACCCTCCCCGTGCAATCGTTGTCATAGGACCACAAACGTTCATGTGTACCAACGCTAACAACTCTGTAACTCTTTCTCCTTTTCCACTAAAGGGAGATTTAGTCATTTTACCCATGAGGCAAGATTCATAAGTTGGATATGATTCATAATCGGATAGCTCTAAGAGCCCATCCTTGTGTAACTGGGATAATCTTTTTCATTGATATGACCGAGTCTACAGTTCCACATATAGGTATAATTAACATCATCTCTTTTCCTTTTCTTAATTTGTTTAATTTGAAATATATTTTCATGCAAGTCAAGTATATAAAGTCTATTTCGCAAATTACTAACACCATATAAAATATTGTTATTATAAATAGAACAACTATTGTTCTTTATTATAATGTCAAATCCATCTATATCTAATAAGGAAACAGAAATAATGTTTCTAATGATATTCGGAACAAAATAACAATTAATTATTCAATTAATGGACTTGCATGTAGTCAGTGCTAAATAATAAGTGCTTACAGCTAATGTAGCAACCTTTGCTCCATTTCCCACTCTTAGGACAACCTCGTCCTTGCTCAGCTTTCTACTTCTGACCACTCCCTGCACAGTATTACATATGTGAGAACCACAGCTGGTATCCAATACCCAAGTAGAATTTTGACTTCTTAAAAAATTAATTTCAATCATGAACAAACCTTGATTGGAAGTCGAAGCTTCTCCAAGCTTCTTCTTTGCCAGAAACTTCTTGTAGTTCCTCTTTCAATGACCCGACTCGTTGCAATGGAAGCACATTCCTTTGCTAGCTGGATCAGATTTCTTTTGATCCTTCATTTTCTCCTTGCCCTTAGCCTTCTTAGATTTCTTCTTTTCAGAAAATACCTTGGGCCTCTTCCTTTTCTTGGAAGAATCATCCACCATTAAGACATGGTTCTTCTTGGATGGGAAGTGACCTTCTGCAGTTTTTAACATGTTAAATAATTCAGGCAAGCTAACATCCAACTTATTCTTGTAAAAATTCACAACAAATTGTGAGAAGGTCTCAGGGAGTGACTGCAAGACTAAGTCTTGACTCAACCCCACATGCATGACGAGCCCAAACTGTCTAATGTGTTCAATCAGATTGATCACCCTTAAGACATGAGTCTCAATGGTAGTGCCCTCAGTCATCCGAGATCGAAAGAGCTCCTTAGATATCTCATATCGGGCAATCTTACTTTCTTCACCATACAACTCGTTGAGGTGAAACAATATAGTAGGAGCATCCATGTTTTCATGCTGATGCTGAAGCTCGTTATCCATGGATGCGAGCATGCTGCATTGTGCCACAGATGCATCATCTTGCCACTTTACAATTATGGTAATCTCTTCTTCAGAGGCTGTTTTTGGAACAGTTCCAGGGACAGGAGAATTTATGACATAAGAAATCTTTTCATCAGTGAGAACTATTCTCAGATTCCTTAACTAGTCTGTGTAATTCGGTCTGCAAGAAATGGACCAGAACGAATTTCCCCAACTCATCAATTCAGACACCGTGAAAAAGTACTACGTCTGAAGCACATGTGTACCTGCATCTGGGTCCTATAAATCAAATTAGGTTCAACTTTTCACTAGAGAAGCATGAACTATGAATGACCTGATCTCTCTCAACCCGTGAGTTGGTAGGCAACCATCTATGGTGCGGTCAAACTAAGCAAAAATTCAAAGAGCTTGCAAATCCCAACATCAAATTCCAAAGCTCATCGAACCAAATTCAAACCCCAAATAAACTCTTTGCAAACCTCTTTAATTAAACAACTAGAACTACGCATGACCTGATCTCCCTCAACCTGGGAGTACGTAGGCAGCCCTCTACGGCGCGGTTTGACCTTTAAGAAAAAATAAAGAAATGGAAGACCAGTTCCAAGACACCGAACAGAAGTAAAAGCTAAATGCTGTCAAGTTGTCTAGTTACCAGACCCATTTAAGGAACTCCCTTAACACCTCAACTGTCAGTCCATCAAGGAGAAGCTTAAAATACATCAATAACTATGAGTCATAACAGAAGTGGTAATCACTCAGCGATGACAATACATATCTAAGCAGGGAAGTATCTCAAAAATATATTTATCTGATATATAAACTGCTTTATATACGTAGTGCCTGTACATGACAAAAATGGCTGAGCTAGTCTGTGTAGGAAAAATAAAGCTAGTCTATGGACCCAAGGACAAGCGGGTCAGCAATGCCAGCATGACATCTCTCTCTGAAGATGGAGGAGCATCTGTAAGAGTAGTCCACTCAGCCTCCATACGGCTAAGAACATCCACAGTCATCTATAAGGTGGCACTGTGGTCATCAATGTAAGCATTCATCTAGGTAACCAAACCATGGGTGTAGGATTGGAGAGCAGTACTATCAGCAATGTGGAAATCACGAGAAGTTATTGCCTCATCCCTCTCTACAAAAGCTGTATCCCGAGAAATCAAAGTCTCCTCAATCTCAACATATGCTGCATCTCTAGCTGAGCGAACCTCGTCTCGCTCTATAATGGCAGTATCTAAAGCAGAGCGAAGATCCTCCCGCTCAATCAATCCAGTATCCAAAGTGGTCCTGAGACCACCCCTCTCAGCAAAAGCTAAATCCCTACCAGACAGGGCAGCCAACATCTGTGCTCTAGCTGAATCTCTCTCAAAGGTCATCCTGAATAGAGAATCTGGGGCTGGATCTGTCCCTGTGGGAATAATTGGGGAATCACTAATCAAAGCTATCGCCAAATCTGCGAACAACTCATCCTCAGTAGGAGAATCGAGATCATCCTCGGGCTCCTCCTCGTCAGAATCCTCAAGCAGAGGTAAATGAAGCTCTGCTACTGCGACTGCGGTCTCTGCCTCTAACCATGCAGAATATTCTAGAGAACGACCCGAATGTCTACTGGAGAACTCAGCCCTCTACCTGTGAGTCCAACACTCATAGACTATAACCAAGTCGGCCGGTGACATAGATGAAGCCGACATCCTCTGATCAGCAGAATCCTCAAAATGGTGTATACTCTACCACTGATCAAACTGCTTTATAACTGCCAAGGGATGATAAGTAGTTACACCCCTCAATCCGGCCAAAG
This sequence comes from Panax stipuleanatus, assembly GCA_020205555.1. NCBI lineage: Eukaryota > Viridiplantae > Streptophyta > Magnoliopsida > Apiales > Araliaceae > Panax > Panax stipuleanatus. The sequence goes on along the minus strand of CM035124.1, from coordinate 77,468,527 downwards.
GCAAATAATCCATGCCAGATGCATGAGTAATGAAAATGAACGTGGTTGCCATCCCTGAGCATAATAAAACTGTGATCGGATGCTCAATATCTGACAAAAATGATAACCAGGACTCTGAGTTGACGCAATAAGGCGGACGGGAGGAGTAAACTGAGGATATCTCATGGCTAAAACAATAGGCATGAGGTCTAAATGATCCAATCAATCGTATGTGTGACATCAACCACATAAACAGCACGACCGAGCTACCCTGGAAAAACCCTGCTGGATGGGTACTGCAATAGGTGAGCGACCTCAGAGTCTCCGCCAAGATCATAGGGATAATGGTAATCCCCAGCCTAAGGGCTCTGACTATGACAACCAATCCCACATCAAGGTGATCTAAACCCAATGGCATGTAAACATACACCACGATACACATCAATAGCATGTCTATCCTGGCTGTCTACCACTACTTTGCGAAAATGACAAAATCCCGGACGTGACGATCATAGCTATCAAGATCACCATAGCGCTCTATTAAGAAGTCAAGGGAGATCACATGCCCTGAAACAATCTCATCCATGACTATGCTCTGCCGAAGATCGGACAGCCGAGTAAACGGTCTCCGCATATCACTGATAGCCGTCCGAGCACACGACAACTCTAAATCTAAGCCAGTAAATCTCTGGTACTCATCCAGAGTAGGTGAAAGCTAACACCGCCCAATGCGGAATAACTGTCTCTCCGGTACCCATAAGGGTAGGACGCCATCAATGAAGCCGTCTGGAACCCTGAAATCTACAAGGGCCATCGAATGCCCCAACATCTAGTCAACTGTCCCCCTAGCTGGAAAGGGCAGACTATCATACCATGACCATAACGATGCCGCCATCTCTGACAGTGGCAAATGCTCTATATGGCTAACTGCAGACGTCGTCATCTGTAGCACCGTATCACAAGACCATCCAGAGGTCAAGTCAAATCGTAGCTATCTGAATGCATACACATGATACATGTATGATGACAATGATATAAATATGATGTAGTAGATAAAGATCACAGAAATATCTATAAAAAGCTATCTACTGCATACATCATCCCTATTTCCTGGTACAAAGTGAAAAGGAAGAATATACGGAAATGGGGCACCACCACCTAGCTAATACAGTGGTCTATCAAAATGATGACACAGACTCTGAATAGCCAAAATAGTGGCTGACCAAAAGTATAGCTGCCATAGCTATCACAGGAAGTCAAAGACCTCGATATCAAATCGATCGATCTGCTCCAGATCCTCTGTCTGCACAAAGCTACTGGGATCAGGCATATATGGGCGGTATAAGGGAGGATCTGCCCCTGTATAACTGCTACTGAATGGACCTGAAGAGGGACCCGCTCCAGAGCCGGATGGGTCAAATAAAGATGCCTCTGAAGGATCTCGGCTAAGGTGCCTGATAAAGAAATAAGCCTAGTCTAACTCCCTGGTCAGATGTGCTATCTGGTCTACATGAGTAGGCTCTCTAATACAAGCTATCCAGTCCATCATCATCACAGACCCTGGCACTATGTCTGCCATAAAATGGGTGGCACGAGTCTGAGCCCCGATAGTGCGACCACCAACTGTAAAAGGCTGCTTAACTGTATGGGCCTTCTGATAGATCAAAGCCGTCTATACCCTTCAAAGGGATGTTTGTCAAAGGCACGGACAATGGCCACTGATGCCAAGAAAAAGGAGCAATGGGAATGCGGATCTCCCCTGTGACGCTCTAAATGGCACGCTCTCCAAGATAGAGCTCCCAGCCTCCCTCCGTCAACATAGGAACTCTGCGGGTTAATAAATTAAACTCCCGACCAGTGGGGAAACTTCCATCAAATTCGACGGTCAAGTACTCGGATGTGTACGGCGTCCAGGTGATCGAGCCCGTAGTCAAAAGCTCCAATTATAGACTGGCATGAGTGAATCCCTCAGAAACAGGGACCTCCGTTAAAATGGAGTGATGCCATCTCCGTCCACGTGGATAGGTCTCTAGACCTAATGCTGAAACTAGCCGTAGTCAAGGAAGCCTCTCAAATGCCCAAAGCTATCCATGTAAATATAAAAATTCCTCAGTGACCAAGATTGCCAAAATTAAGTGCAGAAATCAAAAAGGTGCAGAAAGATGTACTCACCAGCAAAAACTGATGGAATCCTAACCAAGCCTCCGTCACACCATTTGAAAGCAGGCGCATGCCCCGGAGAAAATAAGCAAAGGTATAGGAGTCCCAATCAAAGTCACTGAGGAGCTCTACATGATGAGTAGCGCTGATCAAAGCAAAGGACACCGTCAACGAGTTGTCCGCCACAAAACAACCCCTGATGATCGACAGAATTAATAGCCTCAAAATACGATCTCTAGCCCTCCAATCATCAGGTGAAAGCAACTGCAAAGTTTCGTCCTGGGAATCTATACTCAAGGGACCAGATCGGACTGCCCGACCCTTGAATGTATACTGAGGGACTCCCAACAAGGATCTAACTACGGTGCGTGAAATGTCAAACACGACAGGCACTGTATCGTCGTTAAACTCAATATCGGTGATAAATCTCTAGTCCATAGGACTCATCATCACCTCGCAATCAAGCAGATGAAGGGATTGAGTCTGGTGGAACCAACGCTCAAACAAAGCCCTCATATACCCCCAAGGGCAACGGCGGGGCAGGATCGAGAAGAATGCTTGAAATCCCCAGCCATCTACGACCTCCCTGTAATCTTCGTGCAGAGTCTGATAGAGGGAGTGCACACTAAACCAGTTCCCTCGAGGCTGTGTCAAGCCAGGGACCTGTATCAAAAATTAACCCATATCAAAAAACCTGTGGCTCGAGAATAGCCAGAAGATGGGAAAAGAATCTAGAGGGAAGAAAGATTTTAAGTCACCTGGTTGGCCTGAAGTTATCTTGAAGGATGGCGACTCAAGTCGCCCAGCAACTCCTATGTCTGCACAGCAATGCCCGAGACCTCCGCACGTGGAACCTAAGCTGGAACAGGAGCAACAAAAGCAGCCTCCTCGTCATCAATGTCAATGGACTGCTAATCCTGTGCTGGATATATCCTGCTCTCTACCAATTTGCGAGGCGTCCTAGCTGGACGGGCCTGTGGGACGGCAGTAGCCCTCCTTCGTCTAATGCCTGATGAAACCCTAGTATAGCTGCTGGGTCTATCGCGATCCATTGCATACACTAGTACTCCGAAAACACCTCAGACAAGGTGTGGTAAGCCTAAAATCGATGGCTTATTAATCAATCAATCCAGAATACATATCTATATCCTAAACATGCATGGGTCCATCAAAAATACCCCGTACAAACAAAACTGCATGCTTTCAAAATCCCAGAAGCTCAAAACCTGCATTAGGTTAGTAAGAAACTCCCCACAGAGTTAAAAATGCATGCTTTTCAAAACCTAAGATTTTGGAAAAATTTTGCCAAAGTCTCATTTGTAAAATGGACTGTCCACATGCACACAGGCATGCCTAGGTGGCCATTCCGTAGCACACCTACCCAAAAATAGAAACAGTTCATATTTAGTGAAACAAATCAAAAACCAGCCTCACATGGTCTCCAAAATACTATAGGCATTTTTAGTTTAAAATCCAGGCTCGCTAGGCCTCAAAAAGGATGATTAGACTGACCAAAAAGCTCAAAATAGTACTGTCTCAGAAGCTGAATTTTCTTACATCCAAATGTGCATTACAGTAAAATATGCATACATATATAGACAAAAAAAAATTCACAGGTCATATAGACATACATTTTTTATACATTACGTTTAAAAGTATCCTAGGTGGTTCACATGCTTTTAACGATCAAAAACTGCGAAAGAAGGATGTAAAACTTTACCTGCGCTGCACTGAACGCGTAGGAACTGACGGATTTAGAATTTGACTGCCAGAACTTCGTAGATCTGAAAAAGAAGATCAAAAATTATTTCGCTGCTCAAACGGGAAACTTGCAAAATGAAAAATTCCGCAACACATTAAATAAGCTGGGTAGCCGCAGCTCCACCTGCGACTATCGCATCTCTACCTGCGGCAGCCCAGGTGGGTCCCACTCCCCTGGGTCCGATTCGGTTCGAGTCAAAACGGAGTTTAAACGGGCTGCCAAGTCAAATCTGAAGAGAAATCGCTACGCGATTGAGCAGTTTGTCCAAAAATCTTGTGTTTAAGCAGCGTAATCCTGATGAAAAGGGAAATTACATGAAGACCATTGATATTCATCCCGTTACCATGTCCGGGGATCAACAGATCAAACTGCAAAAAAATTGCGCAAGAATTGCGGTAAACTGCCAAAAACTGTCATTTTTCGAAGCTTGGGTACTAACTGAAGTCAATTTTAGCCGTTGGCTCAGTCCCAGTGATGTTCTGGTTCTGACCGAAGTGGTTTCAGCCATTGGCTCAGCCCCAGCCAAGTTCGGGTTCAGACCGAAGCAGTTTCAGCCGTTGACTAAGCCCTAGCGAAGTTCGAGTTCCGACCGAAGCAGTTTCTGCCGTTGGCTCAGCCCCAGCGAAGTTCGGGTTCTGACCGAAGTCAATTTTCACCGTTTGCTCAGCCCCAGCGAAGTTCGAGTTTTGACCGAAGTTAATTTCACCCGTTGGCTCAGCCCCAGCGAATTTCGGGTCCTAACCGAAGCAATTCCAGCCGTTGGCTCAGCCCCAGCGAAGTTCAGGTTCTGACCGAAGTAATTTCGGCCTTTAGCTCAGCCCCAGCGAAGTTCGGGTTTCGAACAAAGCAGGTTCAGCCGTTGGCTCAGCCCCAGCAAAGTTCGGGTTCCGATCGAAGCAATTTCAGCCGTTGGCTCAGCCTCAGCGAAGTTCGAATTTCGACCGAAGCAGTTTTATCAGTTGGCTCAGCCCCAGCGAAGTTCGAGTATAGATCGAAATACAGTATAATCATTGGCTCAACCCCAATGACGCTTCAACTAACGGCTTAACCCTAGCAAAGCAATAGAAGGGATCTGGCAACGGAAACCATTATAACAATCCATCAAAACTAATGGAATCTATTATACACATCCTTAGAGGGGATTATTGAGGTAGTATCAATCAGAATCTGTGAAGCTATCACAAAGAACGTCATCCCTAACAGATCAAGGTGGAAAAATCTGTGATAGCTTAACTCCGCCAATCTCATCAGAGTCAAACCCGTTATCGTGAATAATGTCATCCTCAGCAGAAAATGACAAAGGTAGTTTGTGGTAACTCCCTAATACCATCAAGGGCTATACAAGATGACGTCATCCATATCCAAGTGATAATGCATGCAGCAAAAAGTAGCCCCATTCTACTTCAAGATGCCCAGCCTTAGAAATGACTCTGGCATTTTCTATTCCAGTGTCTACTAATCTTTATCCTGTCCATTCCACTACATTACATGGACATGATAAAGAGGGGCATCTGTAGACACTAGAGATTTTCCTTGCCCCGATACTCATCTAGTAGAAGGGTAAAACCGTCAATCAACCCAAATATGATCCATAATATCGGTGCTCTGGTGAAATTCGATTCCCAATCAGACCATCAATCAAGCTCCGACAGTCAATCGGACCATCAATCAAGTTCCGACAGTCAATCGAACCCTCAATCAAGTTCTGACAGTTAATCGGACCATTAATCAAGCTCTGACAGTCAATCAGACCATCAATCAAGCTCCGACAGTCAATCAGATCATCATGCTCAACCCCGGTCTCAACCCGGGAGGTATCAATCAACCCCGTTCTCAACCCGGGAAATCAAATCAACCCTGGTCTCAACCCGGGAGGTACCAATCAACCCCGATCGCAACCCGGGAAGTGCAAGTCATCCCCGATCTCAACCCGGGACGTCAGGCCAACTTTAGACATCAGCCTGAAGCATCGCAACAACTCCATAGAAAAACCTGAAATGACCACATCAGCCTCAAAGACAACCTTGAGGTCAAAAGACTTGACTGGGATCCAAGTCGTGTAATCAGCTCCCGGAAGTCAACCAGCGACCATGCCGACACTACAGGAAGCCTCAGGAGGGGTACAACGGTTATTTTACCAACTTTCAACTGACTTGGTCAAACTCAAGCCAAATCGATGCCGCCAAAGTCAGAAAGTACCCTAACGACGATCCCGAATGGCAACAACGCAAGACAGTTCAACGAATAAACTGCGAGGAATCATAACCCGCCTTCCTGGACCCAAAAAAATGTTTTTTTCCCATGTCATTGAAACACTCTAGGCGAGAGATTTCTGGAAAGGTATCGCACGCCTCAAACGGACGCTCTGATCAAAAGTTAGAAAGTTTTCGATCGGACATCGCATTGCTCGGAGTGCACGTACTTCGAGATGACAAAGCCGGGCATGCAGGACCCACCTCGAGTGGCCACACCTCTACCTGTGGTAGCCGCATGGAGAGGTGCGGCTCCCCCCTCTATAAATAGAGGGGCAACCCCCTCTCATTTTGATAAGCAAGAACCGCAGCGAAGCCCTGCCTGACTGATTTTTTGACTTTTACACCTCTTCCAAACCCAAATATTTTCACTCTAACACATAGATATACCCATATACTACTACATATCAAAAAACCACCAGTAGATTTGGATGTTTAAGGCTTATAATTCGGCAAAAAGCCCGTAGTGCAACCCATTGTAAGTATTTTTACGATCAGCAAGTCAATACTACTACTTTGCACTGTTTTACACCTGCACATCAAGTTTTATCTTCTAGATATGCCCAGAACTTAGTTCTGTTGCCGTTTTTGTCTAAAATTGATACATTTTTGTACATAAACTCTGTTTTCAACATTTTTACAACTCGGATTGACGATCCGTCAGCTCTAGTAGCTTCAATGCACTAGCACACACCGTTTTGGAAACTTCGTCGAACTAGGTTATCTTCCCAGTCCGGGTTTGGCCTTTTTTTGTATATATTTAACTTTTTATGTACAAACATTACCGCTTTTATATATATTTACACATATCTAAGCGATTTTCACAATAACTGGTCTTCGTACCAGTATTGGTTGACTACATTCCTGTCAATATATATATTTTAGTTCAGTTCGGGCACAGGCGTGAAAACCCATCGCCATTTTTACTGTTTTTGCACACTTCGCCATACTGAGTGCTCTCCCCAATCTCTGGTTGACTATTTTTCTACAATTTACATTTGAGGTTCGGCCTGGATCATTCTGTGCCCTTTTTACTGCTTTAATATATTTATGCATATATAAGCAGCCTTCATCATCACTGGTCATCTTTCCAGTCTTGGTTGACTACGTTTCTGTCAATATATATATCTATATATATATTTCAATTCCAGTCCGGGCTTGCGAGTGAAAACTCATCACCTTTTACAGCTTTTATATATATCTAACTATATATATTGCTTTGTTCAATTTATTCAACTATTGCATTTAACATTCATTTGTATATAAATTTGCACTGACATATCTGTGGGCGAACTAGATTTATCCAAATCTCGCCACTTCTAGCTTTTAACGGTTCAAACAGGTCCCGACATAACCTGGAAGCTATAATGGCTGAGATTTCTTTAAATTTAGTTATTTTATAGTTTCAGCTTCAAAAGCAACCTCGCGTCCCTTAGATCGCTATCTAATGGGAACGAGACGCTTCAGCCATGCGGACCGGGATTTATTGAATGAATCCCGGGTTCTGGCTATTTTGGGATATTTATCTGCTTCTGTACAAATTTGAACTGTGCAGGTTTTCTAGCTATTCATATGTGAGCCTAGGAATCGTGGGATTCATGATCACACTGATTAGAATCTGATTCCCACGATTGAACAAACTCCAGTTTACAGATGTACCCTGTCAGTTTTTTCTAAAATGTACATGCACTGACCTTAAAACGGTTATCCGGATTTAAGGTCTCAACATAGTGAAAATATGGATTGTCGTGTCAGCGTCGCTCCGATGGTTTTTATACCCATGAGGAGACCGACACTTTATATTTCTGTGGTCGAGGATGCTTCGCAGCCCGACAAATCACCATTTGCATACAACCTTAAGGCTATAAAGATAAAATTGAGAGTAGTGATATGCTTCAATTCCTATGTCAGCGTAAGGATTTGATAAAACCAGCTTTCAAAACATCATTGTCAATTTAATTCAAAAGCTTTTGCAAATAAAATTAAAGGATGATTTTTGCAAATCAAATCAAAGATTGATTTTCAAATCAAATCAAACCCTTCGTATATAGGCTCAACGAAGCCTGTCAAAGCTTTCAATCAATTAAAAGGCCCAATTTTTAAAATAGTATTCACTCACGCATTCCAGTTTTAAGGGAAATATTAAAAAGATTGAGGTACCGTGTTTACACGGGAGTCGTTATGTACCTAACACCTTCTCCACACTTAACCAAGCCCCCGAACTCAAAACTTCGATTTCAAAGATTAAGTTTCGACAGTGTCCAGCAATTGGGCCTCTTTTCAAATTAAATTTGGTTGAGTTGGTACAACCATTTTCAAAACTACCAACTAGCGACTCTGTTTGAATCAAATCAAATCGTCGACATATACACATGTTGGCCATTTTCTAAAAACCCTTCAAAACCATTTTTACAATAAAAAGAATAAGGGTAAAGATAACTTAGAAAGAACAATTTGAGGAAAATCGGGTTATAAACCGACCCGCGGTATTTCTTAAATTTTCCAACGTCGACACCCATAACTGGAATTTAAATCCTTACTCATGTACATTTAATTTCATAACCCAATTAGACTTGCTTTAATTAGGTTAGTATAAATTTTAAATACTAACATCCTCCCATCTTATAACCATAAGGTTATTTAATTTTCATACCTAATATATATATTAGGCTACATTAGTTTCTTTTAATTGTTTATTATAAACAAATATAAATAATCAAATAATATACATATTCATACAAAATAATTTAATACTTTGAGACATGTCCCACAAATCTCATACTGTATTTATTCTTATTATTCCTCTTGCTAAAATATATATAGCACATCACTAAGTATATATATATATATATATATATATATATATATATATATATCTGTGTGTGTGTGTGTATGTGTGCCTATACATATACTCATTTCCTTTATCCTTATACATCTCTTCATTTAAAATCTTATTTCCTTATTAAAATTTCCACATGTATCATTATAAAATTTCTTACACCATTCAGTTCACACCAAATTTATAGGTATCGTAATATCTTATGCTTAACATTTCTTTAATTATATATAGATCCATTTCTAGGGTTTTGAAATTTTGTAACCTATATTTTCTCAGTTCTCTTTTAAATAGTAAACCATATAGGTTTTTCTTTAAAAAAAATTTAATTAATCCTCAAATTTGTATCTAGGTTTTATTCTTTAACCTTTATTTTAATCATTCAAGATCTTATAAATTTTCGGGTTGTCACAAATAACGCATAAATATTCCTCTATAATAGGGTTGTTCATCTCAGTTTTGACATTCGAGTCCGCACCAAAGAAAGTGTGGTTTGGATTAACTTCTAAAACAGTTCTAAAATTTTAGAACGATTCATCAACTATGGACTAGTTGAGTCAATAAGGGTCATTAGCCATATAAGAGTTTTGTACAACATTAGAGAATTAAACAATGATATTTATGAACAAAAAATTGAACAACAACAATGTACAATAGAACAGTCATTGTACACACAAGGTATTACTTTCAAAGAATTAGGATTTCTCATTAGAAAAAACGAGCTTGAATAATTTAAACTTTGAGGAAAAGAAACGTAAGTTAAGAAACATACGTAAGATAACAAGATAGGGATAGAAAACTTGCCTTGTGCGTAGATTAAATAGTTACTACTCACGTTTCCTAAATAACCCTACACACCATTTAGTATCACAACACCAATTAAACACAATACAACTAACATCATTGATTCATTACTCTTTAACTTAACTTCATAATTCATAACCCTAAATCTGATTATGTTAACCACACAAACAAATCTGAACTCTTTAACACGTTACAACACCTTACGGACAACGAGTTTTATTTCACATTTAACTTGTTAATCAATCATTTGAAACCATTCTTTACATGCTACAATCTGTTTAAACACCTCATTATATGACCAACATACTTTCATGATCATTAAATACAATTAGATTAACATCCCTAAAGATTGTACATTAAAATAAACATTTCTGGGCCAAAAAGCCAAGTAGCATTGCAGTGCTGCCCAAAAACTAACATTTGGCGCTGCAGCTGATCAGGCAAGGCATTGTGGCGTGAGAAATGACCATGGAACCGGTGCTGCAGCTCAGCCTCGGCGCTGTAGTCCTTTTGTTTACTCACAAAACAGGCGCTGCGGCTCCTTGACACGGAGATATGCACTGCCAGAGCACTGCAGCACTCTATTTACTCATAAAACAGGCGTTGCGGAGCCATGGCATAACAACACGCAGACAGAGCTCGCGAAAAACACAGACTAGGCCATATAAGGCCATAAACTTTGCTCAAACAACAATTTACTCATACCCAAACTATATAGACTTGACAGAAACGTTACTAAGCATGTAGATCGCGATTATAACCAACAAAACAAGATAAACAATCAAAATTAAACCCTTAAATTCAATGTTTTTGCAAAAACTCCATTTTTAGACATTCTTAACAAAATCAACTACCATGAACTCGTTTCTTAACCAAATCAATCCATTCAAATTGCATACTTTTCGTTTCTTGATGTTTTAACATAATCAATCACCAATTTACAGTTTATTATATGAATTAGATATCAATTTTCATACTCAATAAGACATATCACAAATATTTCACTATAATTTGATTTCTTTACTTATAAACATATTTCTATGAATTGGATTACTCTAAATTATGTATGAATGACATAAAACATGTTACAAACATCCATTAACATATATGAAACCATATTTACAACAATCTTCCACAAAAACTCATTCACAAAGAATTTTTTTCATAAAAACATAAGAACATGAAAAATAAAGATTATAACTTGAATTTTACCTTGCTTCCTTGTTTAGATTAGCTAGAAAATAAGAATTGCTTTGTTAATCACCTCTTTATTCTCAAAACTTCTAACTTTTCTCTCAATTTCTCTCTCAAACTCTCAAAGCTCTCTCTTCTCTCCTTCTCTGTTTTCTCTAACTCTTAGGCTTAGAAACAAAATACGTAATATATAAAACTGATATACACATAATACATATTATTAATCCATCAGTTACAAAATTAGGAAGTTAATTTTTAGCAGTTTTAAAATTCAAAAGTCATAAGGCTTTATTTGGCAAAACACTTTTATACCCTCTTTTAACTTATTTTTATATTACTTATACAATATAGTTCAATTGTCACACTACTAATAAATTAAATTTATATTTAAATTTAATTAAACTAAGGTTAATATTACTCATTAAATCAAATTCCCACATAATTATAATTCTGATTATAGATTATAATTTATTTAACAAATTATTAAGTCTCTAATTTAATTATTAAATTATATTAGAACAACATTATAATTACTTAACAATTCATTTAATTTAATTATCCTAATTAAATTAAAACTTCAACTGTAAAATTACTAAACATCAATTTAATTAATTTATTACAATTAATTAAATTACTCGACAACATAATCACATCAATTATTTATTTAACTCCATAAAAAATTAACTAAAATATTTAATTAATTCAATAAATACTTAAAATTAAATACAAAAATCTCGTTCGTTACATCCTTCCCTCCTTAAAAGGATCACATCCCAAAAATCACGACCCAATTAATTCATTCATCACAGTCTTCCCCCTTTAAAAATATTATGTCCCCAGAATCACGACCCAATTAATTCAATCGTCACATTCTTCCCCCTTAAAAAGATTTTGTCCCCAAAATTGCTATAAAAGGATTTAAGCAAATAAATAAGGATAGTTTCTCATTATAACGTCTTCGAGTTTCCACACAGCTTCTTAAGCATTGTGGTTCCTCCAGATTACCTTCACAGAAGGTATTACTTTGTTTCTGAGTACTTGTTCTTTCTTGTTAATTATCTTAATAGGAACTTCTTCGTAAGATAAATCTTTTTCAAACTGCAATGTTTGTAATCATACTTATATAGTCGTAACACTGAAACATGGAAAACGTTATTAATATTGTTTAATTTTGGAGGTAACGCAACTTCATAAGCTACCTCACCAACCATTCGCAATATCTCAAAGGGTCCAATAAATTTGAGACTTAGTTTTCCCTTCTTGCCAAATCAAATTTTCCCTTTCCAAGGAGACACTTTCAAAAAAAAATAAAGCTACCCACTTCAAATTCTCAGTTCTGTTGGTGTGGATCAACATATTTCTTCTACCTATCCTAAGAAGCTATTAATCTCGCTCTGATCACTTTGATAATTTCAGAAGTCTGTTGTACTAATTTCAGTCCTAACAGTTGTCGTTCACCAACTTTATCCCAACACAACGGAGTTCTGCATTTCTTGCCATACAACGCTTTGTAAGGCGACATACCAATACTTGTGTGGTAACTATTATTATAAGAGAATTCCACCAACGGTAGATGGTCATCCCAATTTCTCTTGAAATATATAATACAAGTTCTTAGCATATCCTCCAAAGTATGGATTGTCCTCTCCCTCTGCCCATCAGTTTGAGGATGATAAGCTGTACTCATTCTCCACTATGTTCCCAAACATTCCTGTAACTGCTTCTAGAAGCTTGATGTGAAACGCGGATCTCTATCTAACACAATTGACATCGAAACACCGTGTCTCAAAATAATTTCATTAACATACAACTTTGCTAATTGATCCAAATTGAATCTGATCTTGATCCGTAAGAAATGCGCTGACTTCGTTAGTCGATCCACAATAACGCACACTGCGTCAAAACCTTTCTGAGTTGTTGGAAGTCTAACCACGAAATCCATTGTGATATGCTCTCACTTCCATTTCGGTATCTCCAACGGTTGTAATAACCCACTCGGTCGTTAATGTTCTACTTTGACTTTCTGGTAAGTTAAGCATCTCGCAACACACTTAGCAACGTCTCTTTTCATATCCGGCCACCAAAAATATGGTCGGAGATCCTGGTACATTTTTGTACTCCCTAGGTGAATTGAAGACCTTGAACTATGAGCCTCGGTTAAAATTTCCTCTTTTATTTCCGATACTGACTGACCCCAGATTCTCTCTTTAAATCGTAACAATTCCTCAGTATCAACTTTAATCTTTGTCTCCTCACCTTCGGTTATTCTTTTTCTGATTTTCTCACACTCCTCATCATAAAGTTATGCTTCCTTTGCCCTTGCCTTTATCCTTGCCTGAGGTACTGCCTTGCTTTGCCTTAACTAAAATATTTTTAGGGAAGCAAGAATGAGCAATAAATTTGCCCAGTAATTAATATAGCAATAATGGTGAACAGACATAATATAAAGTTTGAAAACTCAAGGGTACAATGGTAAATGATAGTTTAGGAGTTAAAAGAATACTGTTGTAAACAAGAAGTATTAATTGTTCTAAATCTGTCCTTCGAATTGAAATAAGAGTCACTATGGACTAGAAGATATCAAAAAAATTCAAAGGTTTAATCATTTTAAAGTTCAAAGAAGATTGAACACTGAGCAGCCACTAAGGACTAAGAACTCCTGCTAGAATTAACAATGTTTTACTAAAAATCCATACAAACAAGTACAATAGGTGATCAGCCTAATGTACGCTACATTATGCATAACATTTAGACATGTTATTCACGCGTGTGTTGGTTTCCCAACATATATATATCCCCTTCCATGAGGGTTGTTCATCTCAGCAATTTATAAGAGTCCGCACCAAGCAATTGGTTTGGATAGCTTTCTAATTAATAGTTATTTGTCTAGCCGAATCAAATGGCTTAGACACCTTTCTCAATACATTTAAGAAAAATAAATTCAAGTTCACAATATGATTCAAGATATATATAGTTTAAATTGAATTCCAGAATATGAACGACAATTCATACAAGTATAGATATTTGCTCAATATAGATATTGTTGATATAACAACAATTCGAAGCTTGAACAATAAGAGATAAGGTTTAGATACTTGCATAAAGGAAACATTTGAAAAGAGTCAGGGAACTTGCTTGAACTGCTACTTACTATTTAACTCTACGATTTTGCTCTTCGGATAACTTATATTAACCATAATCATTCTAATAATTAATCTTTGCTAAATCTACACAATAATCTATGTAAACTTAACTGTAAGATTCTCCTAATAGGGACTCACCACAGCTCATAACATTCTAATTGTTTAGGTAATTATCTGTAATTAATAAGATTACTCTTTTGTTTAGCTCTCCTTGGTTTTCTCAATACGTCAGAATTATTTTCGTCATGCTAGTACCTGACAGCGTATGATAGTCATTGGATTCTACTATGATTATATTCTTTAGTCATCCTAGTTCATTACTATCACTTCCATAGTTCAATCACACTTGGACAGACTTTAATAAGTTTTTGTAAAGATTTAAAAGTGATTAGCAAGTTTGGTGTGTGAATTTTCAGTGTTTGGTCATTCTGCAAAAGTGTTCTACAATTTACAGTCACTCCACGATTTGCTGAAACCACTCTATGATGGTTGGGTTCACTCCACGATTTGGTGAAATCATTCTATGCTGGTCGGGTTCACTCCACGATTTAGTTTTTGGTTGTCCTAGTCTACTCCATAATCTACGAGAGCGTTCCACGATCAAAGTGAAGTCACACTAAGATCGTGGGGTGCGCCCTACGATTTTTAAAACTAATCCAACTATAAGGTCTTGGTTTTGGACTGAGCTCCACGATTAACAGAGTCCTTCTACGATCATAGGGTTTATTCTATAGTTTACTCAGAGAAGCTACACGATCATCAGAGTTAGTCTACGATCGTAGGGTTTATTCTATGGTTTACTCAGAGAAGCTCCATGATCGTCAGAGGTAGTCTACAATCGTAGGGTTCATTCTATGGTTTACTTAGAAAAGCTCCACGATCGTCAAAGTTAGTCTACAATCGTAGCGTTCATTCTATGGTTTACTCATAGAAGCTTGACGATCGTCAGAGTTAGTCTACGATCGTAGGGTTCATTGCTATGATTTGAGGCTAAGACATACTTTGACATTGCAGTTCAGAGGACAATATTTGGCTAACCGATCTAAGGCTATACTCTTACACTCAAACATATGGGCAACATAGATTGAGTCTGACCTGGTAGCTTAGTTAAGGCATAAAGGTCTAGAAAGAAATCTCCACTGGTATCGGGATGAACAATCAACTTAGGTCTGATACATTCGAGGGTTGAAGTGCGGCTTAGCATCAATTCTTGTAGCAGGGTATTGGTAATTTTGACCGATGTCTAGAACTATTTTTGAAAAGGAATCACTATAGAGGATGGAGTTACACATTACATTGGTTTTATTCATAATTTGAGTATAATATTTCCACTACCAACACTTATGGCCTGCATATTATGTAAACACAACACTCTGGGCTCTTTTAGTTTACTAGTCTTACTCTTGATATCATCTGAACAAAGAGACTAAGGTCATTATTCTAAATTTGATTCAAGTTATTATTCTGTTCGATACATGTAACATGTATTTGTTGTAACACTTTCTTGAGACTATAGAGTTTAACATTTCCTACATTACAACCTCTTATACTTAACTCATGTTTATGACGCTATTCAAATCGAGAAACTAAATAAACATGAATTGTTCTTAAGGTAACGGGATAATAAGTTTAACCCTGGTAGTCTTACTCTGATCTCAGACTATGCCTTTCTGCATAGTAAGAACTCCCGTAGGATTTTCTTTATCTGTCAACTCACTATATCTCTCTTTCTAATGCAGAGTTCACGATATTAGCAAGCCTTATAAGATGAATAAGGGTCTTTATTTATAGGAAAACTTTTGTCCAATCATTGGTCATTACTCAGATTTTTGGACTGGCTCTAACTGAATCAGTCGTTGGTTAATAGGGGTTTGGTGAAAAGTTTATTACCAACTCACTGCTAACCATATTACTTAAAATCATTGCAGCCCACATGGGATTAATTTTAATCTAAAGTAACATAGGGTGGCTGTAGACCATTGTTATAGCTCGGCTGAGAGCAAGCAAACAGTTTGAAAAAAAAAATCTTAATATCACAAGTGAACAATAACTCAACAATCTTATTTCCCCGTTTGGGCTCACTGACTCGGACCCGTTGGGTTTAACAGACTGCCTAGCATCATTAGGCCTGTCCATTACCATTTGAAAATTTTGCGAGGCTCTAATAGTTTAATTGGCACATCCATCAGATTGGACTAAAAATACCAATTGGTTGGACTCAG
This sequence comes from Panax stipuleanatus, assembly GCA_020205555.1. Taxonomy (NCBI): domain Eukaryota; kingdom Viridiplantae; phylum Streptophyta; class Magnoliopsida; order Apiales; family Araliaceae; genus Panax; species Panax stipuleanatus. Next base: position 77,452,175 of record CM035124.1, on the reverse strand, counting down.
CTAATTTAACAACCCACTTCAGTCCACCACCTCTATTAACACCAAATTATGAATCCTTCTATAATTCAGTACTAAGTCTAGAGAATCACCTTAAATCTTTAATCACTTAACTCAGATAAGTATTAATTCCTTATAATTCATACTTTTAATTGAGTCACCATGAATCATTAGGCCACACCAAGCTTCATCTCGAAATCCCTTCAGAGTACAATTTTATTGCATTAATTAATTCCATGATCACATATTACACATAAATTAACATAATCAATAAATAATTAATAAGAATAATAATTAATCCATCACATTATTTAATCATCCCCTCATTAATTTAATTAATAAATTTTTTATTTCATTATTTGCCACACTAGGCACATCTCATAAGCTTAATTAAGCTCATTATTATTTCCACCACATTTCTTAACGTTCACATACTTAGCTCAATTTAAATTGAACTATCACATTTCAAGACATACATAAGTATATATGTATTCAATATAAATATTCAAACATTTTTATTTTTTAATACTAATATTATTTATAAAATTTATGGGTATTACATCCTCCCCCCTTATAAAAATTTCATCCTCAGAATTGGTACAAGGTTACACAAACAGATGGGGATATTCCCTCATCATCTTATACTATAACTCCCACATAGCCTCCTTGGCATTGTGGTTTTGCCAAATTACTTTTCCTGAAGATATAACTTTATTTCTCAAACTCTGTTCTTTCCTATCTATTATCTGGACATGAATTTCTTCATACGTCAGATTCTTTTCTACTTGAATGGGCTTATAGGATATCATGTGCTTATAGTCAGACTTGTATGGACGTAACACGAAAATGTGAAATATATTGTGGATGTGCTCCAATTTAGGCGGTAAAGCTACGTTGTACGTCACCTCGCATATCCTTTTCAATATTTGAACGGTCCTATGAACCTCGGACTTAATTTTCCTTTCTTGCCAAATTATATCTTCCCTTTCTAGGGAGAGAATTTCAAAAACACGAAACTACCGACTTCAAAGTCTCGGTTCTGACGATGTAAATCTGCGTATTTCTTTAGCCGATCTTGAGCTGCTACCAATCTGGCTCTTATCGTTGTCACTACATTTGCAGTTTGTTGAACTAATTCTCATCCCAAAAGTCATCGTTCTTCGACCTTATCCAAACATAACGGCGTTCTGCACTTCCTGCCGTAGAGAGTTTCATACGATGGCATACCGATACTTACATGATAACTGTTATTATAAGCAAATTCTACTAAGGGTAAGTGGTCATCCCAGTTCCCTTTTAAATCCATCACGCAAGCTCTAAACATGTCCTCCAACGTTTGTATGGTTCGTTCACTTTCTCCGTCAATTTGAGAATGATAAGCAGTACTCAATCTAAACTGTGTTCCCATCCTCTCTTGTAAGCTTTTCTAAAAATTTGACGTGAAGCGCGGATATCGATCAGAAATAATTGATATAAGCACTCTATCACGGAATATTTTCCTTTACGTACAGCTTCGCTAACTAATTTAAATCGAATCAGATTTTTATCAATAGAAAATAAGTTGTCTTTGTTAGTCGATCTACATTAACCCAAATAGCATCAAAACCCTTATGCGTGATCAAAATTTCCACCACGAAGTCCATCATAATGTGCTCCCATTTCCACTCTGGTATTTCCAAAGGTTGAAGTAAACCGCTCGGTCTCTAGTGCTTTGCTTTTACTCGTTGATAGGTAAGGCACTTGCTGATGTAATCTCCAACCTCTCATTTTATATTGGGCCACCAAAAGTGTTGTTGAAGATCCCGGTTCATTTTTGTTGTTCCTGTGTGAATTGCATATATCGTATTATATGCCTCGTGCAGAACCTCCTCTCTCAATTCAGTTACGGTTGTTACCCACACTCAATTTTTGAATCTCAACATACCGTCCTTAACCATCTTAAAATTTTCTTCCTCGTTTCCTGTTATCCTTTTCTTTACCTTCTCGCACTCTTCATACTTCTCCCGTGACTCCTTTACTCTATCCAACAACGTCGGATGAGCTCCTCTTACAAATAATTTTCCCTCAGACTCTACAGGTATCTTTACTTCTATCTCCAGTATTTCCATTTCTTTTATTAGTTCCTCCTGAGATGTCAATGTAAACAACTTCTCCCTTTTTTCTACTCAAAGCGTCAGCTACTACGTTTGCCTTTCTCGGGTGATAAATAATTTCGCAGTCGTAATCCTTAATTAATTCCAACCGCCTCCTTTGTCGCATGTTTAACCCCTTTTGTGTGAATATATATTTCAGACTCTTGTAGTCCATATATATCTCACATTTTCCCCATACAAATAATGCCTCCAAATTTTTAATGCAAAAACCACTGTCACTAACTATAAGTCATGGGTGGGGTATCGTTTTTAGTAATCCTTCAATTGTCGTGACGTATACGCAATGACCTTGCCATGTTGCATTAGCACACATCCAAGTCCCTTGTGCGACACATCACTATACACCACGAAGCCTCCCGCATCATCCAGCTATGACAACACAGGCGCCTCGCTCAACCTCTTATTTAACTTTCTGAAACTTTCTTCACATTTTTTCGTCCAAACAAACTTCACAGTATTCCTTGTTAGATTAGTCAATAGGGTCGCTATCTTAGAAAAATCTTTGATAAATCTTCGATAGTACCCGACTAACCCTAAGAAACTTCTCACCTCCATTGGTGTCTTCGAATGTTCCCAATTACTCACTGCCTCCACCTTCGCAGGGTCCACTAAAATCCCATTCTTATCTATCACGTGACCTAGAAATTGGACTTCCTCCATCCAAAATTCACACTTCAAAATTTTTACGTATATCTTCTCCCTTCTTAGAGCTTCTACTACCATCTGCAGATGTTCGACGTGTTCTTCTTTGGTCTTCGAGTAAATCAGGATGTCGTCAATGAAAACTACCACAAACTTATCCAAGTATGACTTGAAAACTTGATTCATCAAGTCCATGAATGTTGCTGGAGCATTAGTCAACCCAAATGACATCACCAAAAACTCGTAATGTCTGTTTCAGGTTCGGAATGCCATCTTCGGTATGTCCACTTTTTGTACCTTCAACTGATGATATCCCGTTCTCATATCTATCTTTGAAAAACACTTGGGAACCTTCAATTAATCAAAAAGGTTGTCTATTCTTGCTAACAAATATCTATTCTTAATCGTTACTATGTTCAACTCTCAATAGTCGATATAGAGTAACATCGATCCATCATTCTTCTTAACAAACAACAATGGTGCTCCTCAGGGAGACACACTCGGCTAAATGTACCCCTTTTCCACCAAATTTTGCAGTTGTATCATCAACTCCTTTATTTCTCCGGTGCCATACGGTATGGGGCTTTTGAAATCGATGTAGTTCCCGGTTCTAAGTCTATTAGGAATTCGATTTCTCTATCTGGCGGAAGGCTAGGAAGATCGTCTGGGAATACATCTTGAAATTTTCTCACTATAGATATATCCTTCATTTTTACTCCCTTTATCTGAGTATCTACAATATAGGCTAAATAACTTACACATCTTTTTTCAACAATTTCTTGGCCTGCATCATCGTAAGGCAACACGATTGCCTAAGCGATGAGCTACCATAAAACACTACCTTAGACTGGTCGGAATCATAGCTAACATTTGACCATCCAGTCTAACATTCGACTTTAGGCCTTATTCCAACATAAAAGTTTTCCATTGTAAGATGTTGTGGAACTATTTATTAGCCTCAGCGCTAAAAAATGGTGTTATTGAACTGCTCTGGCACATCATTCTTTGGAGCTCAAGAAGACTTACCACTAAGCCTTTTTGTTGCCATATTCAGTTCTATACAACTTTAATAAAATCTCAATTCATTTACCCCTATATACTTCCTATAAACTTGTTCATAATTCCACAATGAGCCACTCGGGACTTTTTGCAAACACCTATTGTGTTTTCTATTTGACCCAATAAGAATGCTCTATTTGTACCTTTGCTCTACTGGTGCGAAGCACTCAATCCCAACACAGCTCAATTCTTATGTAATCATATGCAAAGCAACACCTAATAACTGTGACGCCCCCAAATCCTGGTTTCCTAACCTCGATTTTAGTGCTCACGATCTATCATACATATCACATCTAACTACCCATTCATTAATGAAAAACAACATGCATGTTATTACTTAATACAACTTATGAAAATATCCCAGGTTAACTAAGCTTGACATAACTTACATACCCTTAGCTATTCAAAAGGTTTACAATAATTAATTTACATAATATAACATGACCATTAAAAGTCAATACTAACTACTCCTGAGCTTTGCTTTTGCCTTTGTCCCTATTAAAACCTTCTGCTACTTCGGCCTTACCTAAAATATTTTATTTAAGTAAGGGTGAGCAACGAGTTTGCTCACCAAGTTAAAATATTCAATAAAGGATATATATCATGAATAGAATAGTCTAGCTTCTATAGAACTTCAACAATAATCAAAGGATTTCGAAGTAGCTGAATAAGAATTCATTTTCAATAAAAAAGACTTTCTTAAACGTCATGCTGAATAATATATCAATGGTGAAAGGGTAAAATTCTTTCAAAGATTTAATCATATTCAAGTGAATAGGAAGAATTAACAATACTGCAACAATATTCAATAAAGTGGGATGTTCCCAGATTTCATGCTGAGTGATCACAAATGGATCATGAACTAATAGAGGAATCATTAGTTATTGAAACTAAATTACCTCAGGAATATAAGTTAGTTATAAAAACTAAACTATACTCCTCTGCAAGTACCTGGAGCGGCCAACTCCTTTGTACCTTATATTATGCATAATACTCAATAATAGCGCATGGGTCATTTTATAACAATAAAGTTTGTTTATCTCAATCTTACATCATGAGTCCGTACCACAACAATATGGTTTGGATTACTTACAAAGAAATACTATGATTTCAACATATAACATCAATATTAATCTAGCCAAAATCAATGGCATAGATCTTCCAATAATAAATCAGTTCATAATAAATAGAACGTTTCATACTTTAACAAATATTAGTCCCGCCAAAATAATTAGCTAAGACATGGCTCATAAACAGTTCCAAAAATAGAACAAGAATAAATTGCACTATGTACGAATAACAATAATCATTATAGAGGTGAATAGCTATAAATAATTATTCTCTAATCACGGTTTGAAATTAATAACTCAATTTGTGTTAAAAAACTTGCAATAAATGCGAATATTCAATAATAATCTTACATGCGAAATAATCAACAATAATTATCCACTACTGATAAGTGGTTTTATGACCACTTATTCGGATAGTAACCAGCTTGTTTCGTTGCTTAAACTCAAGTAATCATGTGCTTTTAATATATTTTTCCTATGTTTTGCAGTTTTCATGTTTAGAAACTCTTCGAGTGCAATTTGAGTGTTAAAGGACCAAAGATGGCCTAAATGGGGCAAAGCACAGAAAGTGGCTTAAAGCATAAGGAAGGCACGATGGCATGGCAAAGGAGCAATGGTTTGTATTGCAGCAACGAGGCCAAAAGGAGCAAGAATGGAATGATGGCATGACAACGGGAAGGAAATGCAATTCGGACTTCGTTTGGGGGGTTTTATGTTCATTTCATGTTCCTGGATTGGAGCTTAGTTCATATTGTAGAGTGTCTTCTAAGCTTTTCGGAACATCTTGAATCATCCCAATCGGAGTTCGGAGGCGAGAGTTATGCCCCGTATACCAACGGAAGTTAAACTCCACGGTTTTGGGTTTCTATTGCATAGCTGTCACTTGGAGCTCAATTTCAGCCTTTATCCATCCATTATTTCTCAATGCTCAAAGAATTAAAGTTTTAGAGCTCTTCGATAGCTTCGATTTGACAGGTGCCAGGCCTCGTAAATCCTCCCGGAACAAAAGTTATGGCTGTTTTACCAGAGGACTCTGCAGCAGAAAATCCTTGGGGCGGGCGCGCGGATTCTAGTGCATTTTTGGGCGCGGCCGCACCAGTCCGTAACTGTGCCAGACTTGACTTTTCAATTGAACGGGACTTGGCTTTTGATTGGGATATAAGGGGGCTCGTTTGTGGCCAGAAAAACCATCATATATTGGCCCTAAGCCCTAGTTCCACTCTTTTCTTTCTTTACATCTTGTTTAGTCTAGATTAGGAGTAGATTAGAGAGTACATTAGTGCTAGTTTAGTGTTAATTAGTTAGATTCTAGGGTTTTGTTATTGTGTGAAGATTGAAGCAAGTAATAGAATCAAGATCCAAGCTTGGAGAAAGACTAAAGATTTGCATTCTCTATCTCTTAACTCTCCTTGTATTCAATTTGTATTCGGATAATGTTTATGAACCTTGTGGATGATATATTTGAGTTGTCTATGACTTAAATTATATTTTGAGGTTACAATGGAACCTAATGAGTAGTTAATGTTGATTTCTCTTCCATATTGGTTCTTATTGATTGTTATGTGATTGTCTACTGCGATACATGGTTTCATTGCTTAATTGAGTCATGACCAATTAGTGTGATAACCTATGTGGACTTGAAAGACGAAGTGTAGGTTTAGATCGAATCGGGGTGGCGGGCGATTGTATGTTCACATGGCGTTAGACGTATGATTTGTGCTTAGGATAGACATATACCGAAGCGCCACTCGTAGTCAATAGAGAACTTGACCTTAAACCCTATTTATTTATAAACACCATAGACATATAGGGGTTTAGATAATGTGGGTGTTCACGTGCGTTCTATCATCTGTGGATTGCACGTGAGATAGATTAGGTGCATCGGAAGATGGCCTTCTCTCACTTTTTTGTTCTCGGCTAGCAACTGTAACTATTAATTTGACCTAATTGGAAGTATGTTGACTTAGATGAATCATTAGGGGAAATTGGAATCTCTTATCTTCATTATCTGATTCTACCTTAGGATTACTTAGTTTAAGTTTAATTCCTTGCCTAGTTAACTTAGTTTTAATTCCAACTCTTTATCGCTCGTTTAAATAAGACTGAGGCGATTATGGACTATTGATTTGGTGGCCATTTATCTGTTAATTCCTCGTGGGAACGATATCTGTACTTTCACTTTATTTCTTGTTGACCGCGTATACTTGCGCGTTAATTGTCGTTATATAAAACGAACAACAAGTTTTTGGCATGCTTGAAAAATAATAGCTCAAGTTTGAGTTAGGGAACTTGCCTGATTCTTTGACTACTGCTACACAATTTAAGTTAACTTCTTTCATAAGACCTATCATTAATAAGATCAATCTCTCAATTAGCATCACATATCTCACTTATAATATTTATCTAACATGTAATCATATAATCAAATATTAGATAACACTTTACGTATTCACAAGTCTAAACCTAGCACACATCAAGTCTTTAATAGTATTCAATATAGTATACTGAGTGGTTTCCCACAAATAGCCAACAAATTAGTTTCCGTCTCGTCTACACTGTTTTCACAGTGAGTTAGATCGGTTGCTAATTCGTATATACCTCCGCTCCCTGAAGGAATTGTTTAGCTCAGATACTATACATCAACCATTAAAGAGTACGACTGTACTACTTTATATCTAACACATACTCGATTATTTTATAAGTTCTTATTATAACTCGGTAAACTATTCACGAATTCAGCAAATCGATTACATTAATTCAGCAAACTGAATCCAAACTGTATTCCCTTCTTGACATTTTCAGTTTCAAATCCAATAATCTAGATTGACCAATTCAGCAAGCTGAATTACCCTTTTCATGAAAATACCAAATCATCTTATTATTTATTATCTTTTGGCCACACATATATACATATATTTCATACACAAAAATAATTTTTCTGAAATTTTTCATTTTCTTTTAGTATTTTTCAAAAATCTATTTTTAGTTCGTAGCTTAAGAAATTAGCTGTATCATGCTTAACTTCAACAATTCCCAACTCTTGGTAGACTCTTACACGTATTAACTTTAACTTCCAGTTTAAATTTCGTAGTCATCGGAGTTATAGAACTCCAATTATAGTAGTTTTCGTCGGAAAAACCCAAATATTGAAATGACCATAACTCGGCCGATTTAAGTCGGAATAAGCTTATTTTTGGACATGAGCTACTTTATATCATATATCTTTATTTCTTAAAAGTTTTGAATTTATTTAAATAAATACATTTCCGAAACTGCCCCTAGAAGTTTTGGACAGATTACTTTTTGTCATTTTTTAGATTTTGCCTCCTTTGCTAAAAATAGTCCACACAAAAATTTACAACACCTTTTTCAGTGATTCTACTTGGAAATGTTAGAAGACTCATATATCTAACTCTAGGACTTGACCACACTCAAAATGTTGAAATATAATGAGAGATATGGTCGTTTGAATTTTATATTTTATTTTCTCAAAAATTTGATTTTGAATCCTTTGTGATTTCTAAGAAAACTTCCATGCTCCCACACATTAACAATTATAACTCATCATAATACATACTAATATCTCTTATACTTATGAATCTGCTATGATTCATGATCTATTTCATCAAACAATCACCAAACACTAGATTAAACACAATAAATACTAAGAAAAATTAGGGTTTTCTAACTTTTGAAAAACCTAATTTCCATTTCTTACTTTAGATCCAACTTTTGATCCTCAAAAGGGTTGGATCTAAACATAAAACACTTATAAATACATATATCTAAGGTTTTAAACCTTAATATCATAACTTGACATTATCAAAAATTAAATCAAACAAAAAAGAATTAAACTATAATAAGTAAGAACCCTTTTACACCTTAGCTTGGTTTTCCTTCCTTCTTCTTCCTATGATTGATTAGGGAACTATGAAACTTAACAAAAACTCACCGTCTCTCCTAACCTCTTGGTGACTGAAATCTTGGCTCTCTCTCTCTCTCTCTCTCTCTCTCTCTCTCTCTCTCTCTCTCTCTCTCTCTCTCTCTCTCTCTCTCTCTCTCTCTCTCTCTCTCTCTTGTTTGCCTTGCTAAGTTATAAAAATGCGATGAAAGAGAAAATGAAAGGCTTTTATGGCTTGGTAAAAAAAATTGTGTAGATTTAATTTGTATATATCTAATTCATCTCCCATTAACTCTCTCTCTCTCTCTCTCTCTCTCTCTCTCTCTCTCTCTTATCTTTACTAGCTTGCTTGCACTCCTTGGTTAACTTGTAGGTTTGGTGAAATGAGAAGGCTAACTAAGGAGATGACACCTAAGTATGGTTAGGTAGGAGTTAGTAGAATGCCATCATTACATTCACTCCCCCTTCCTCCTCCTTGTAAAATCCAGCCATATGAGCCTTATTTGCCCCATTTTGTTTTCTTTTAATGTCTCATTTAGCTTACTAAAGGTCCAAAATGTCCCCTCTCCCATTGAGCTAAAAATTGGGCTACTTATTTAATCTTTTGGGCTTCCAAATTAATTCTTTAGGCCATGCAATCAACATGGTTCCATACTTTTATTTTTTATCTTACCCTAATCATTTAGTTATGGTTTCCATTACACATATTTGTAAATTAAATCCTTACTCATGTATCTTTAATTTCATAACCCAATTAAACTTGCTTTACTTAGGTTATAAAATTAATTAATTGAGATGTATAAAGTAATTCTTTTAGGGTTAGTATATATTTTTATATACTAACATTCTCCCATATTATAATTCCTTAGGTTATTTAATTACCATACCTAATATATGTATTAGGTTACATAACTTTAATCTTAATTCTCTTTATATACAAAATAAATGTATACACATTATATAGTGTATATTTATTTAATCACGTACATAATCCACATAAGTCAAAACATATTCCACTAGTGTACTAACTTAATAGCCCTAGTTGGCTTAATAAGTTATAAACACTCACATAATCACTCACATAATCACTATGTATAATTCATATTACTAATCACTTAAAGATTATAAATCTTTTTAATTTAATAATCAAGATTCACATACAAGCTATGTTAATTTTTAACATAACCTATCTTATTCTTCCTTAATCAAATTGATTAAGTATTCATCTTAATTAATAAATAAATTAACTATCTAGCTTAATTCCCATATTCACTTATATGGTTGAAGTTATTCCTTAAAGAAAAAATTTATTCGTAAAAATTACACATATAATCATGTAAAATTCTTGGTCCTTACAATAACCCTATGAATTCTCTAATTACACTGCAATACTTACCCACTCTCAGAGAGTAATTTTACCCTTGATGAAGTTGAAATCCCTCTATAATTTCAATGTAATTCTCTCTGCAGTTCTCTTTCTCAGTCCCTTTTTACACTGTAGTTCATTTTAGTTTGGCAGATGTGTTTGGGGATATTTTGGGTTGAGTGTGATTGGAATAGGGTGTTTGAGTTAAGGTTGGGTATGGGGAGGGAGTTATACTAGGTCTTAGATGTGTGTGTGTGTGTGTGTTCATGGGTAGAGGAAGGAGAGGGTGAGTGCAGTTGATGTGGAAGGGAGATTTGGAGGGAGTGTTCAGTTCAAAAGAAGAGAGCAAGGGAATGGATATTTTTAATTCGTTCGGCTAAAGGAGTGAGGGAGCTTAGTTTGCCTGATCCATAAAGGAATTTTACTAATAAGGCTGAGTTGAGGTTTAAATTAAAAAACTGTGATTCGATCAATGTGCGGTCGCGCTTAAATTTGGCCTTGGTTGGGCGCCGCCAAGCTTTAGTGGCAGAGTTATTTTTTCTGATTCTGGTGACAGGCGCGGTTGCATTGCTTTCCCATTCAATTTGGGCACGGTCGTACTCCCCTCTACCTTGGCAAAAAAAATTCTTTTAATCTGTCTTACCTTTTATCATAACAGCAACTGAGTTGAACCTACCTAAACACCAAATAACCTATTAATACTACTAAAAACCCTAAAAGACTACTTAATTCTAAAAATTACTAAGAATTGGAACAAAAACATTAAATGGATGGGTTACCTCCCATCTAGCGCTTGATTTAGAGTCTTTCAGCCTGACTACTTCCTGTTTTAGTTTGTCTTAGCTGAGATGTTTTGGGCACTATTGATATTTTTCGCGCATACCCAATAGTGTTTTACCATATGCCCATTCATATTAACTGTCTCATGAATATTTGGCCTTTACTCACCAATGAGAGTTTTTAGGCGACCATCTTCTCGGGGATCCATATGAACTACATTCTTGAATGCATCAACACTATAACACTCTTCCTTATCATTTTGAATTTTGATTTCCTTAAACACTTTGATTTTTATCTCTTGATCGAATACTCTCATAGTTAGTTCTCAATTCGGTACATCGATCAGTGTTATTTCAGTTACAAGAAATAGTCTTCCCAATATGATCAGAATTTCTTTATCCTCTTCAAAATATGAAACCACAAAGTCAGCTGAAAATATTAGTGTATCGATCTTTACCAACACATCCTCCATTATATCCAACAGATATGTAACTGATCTGTCTACTAGTTATAAGATGACATTTGTTGGCGTTACGTTTGCTAAACCCAATTTCTTGTATATCGAGAGTGAATGATGTTTATACTTACTCCCAGGTCACACAACGCTTTTCCCACATCTTAATTACCAATCGAGCAAGGGATAGTGAAGTTGCCAAGATCTTTCAACTTAGGAGGGAGCTTTTTCTGAAGAATTACACTGCATTCTTCTGTTAATGACATAGTTTCAAATTCTCCTAGCCTTTGTTTTTTGGATAATATGTCTCTCATAAATTTCACCTAGCTCGACATCTTCTCTAGTGCTTCGACAAACGGAATGTTAATGTGCAACTATTTAAAACTATCCATGAATTTTGCGAACTGATTCTTTAGTATCTGACTTTGCAATCCTTGAGGAAAGGGCACTGGAGGTACAACTGAAGTTTGATTATCCTTTTTCGATCTCAGATCTTGACCTTGACCTGTTTTCTTTTCCTCCACTTTATTCTCGATTTAATTCTCACCGTGGATTGTCATCTTCTTTTGATTCTCATCATTATGCTTCTCTAGCTCCTTCCCACTCCGAAGTGTGATATCATTACACTATTCTTTCCCTTAGTTTCTTGGATTAACTTTCGTGTTACTTTGTAATGCTCCCTAAGGTCTTCTGGTCGATATACTGGCCATTTAAATTGTCCCATTTGGTTGTCAACGTTTCGGATTGCTGCTACTTGACTTCTTATAGCAACACCATTGCTAACTATGTATTTCATCAACTATTCAAAATCTTATCTCTTTTTTGCCTGTTGAACTGTCTGTGGCTGCTGATTCTAAAATTCAGGCAGATATGTTGGTCGGGGTGTCTAATTTTTATTTTGATTATTCCTCCATTGACCCTAGATCGGAACTATTCTATTAAGTGTTGTGACGATCCAAATTTTTTACTTAATTTGTAAATTTAGTATTTCAGAATATTATTGAATAAAATATGATTTTATGAATATTGTTCCGTTTTATATGTTTAAATTTGAATTTTTATGGGGGATAGTGATATTGTGAAGGAATTTACGAGTTTTACGATCGTATGAGATTTTTTGTTTTGAGAAAAAGAAGAAAAAGGTCACTATTCATGGAACACATAAAATGTAAAAAAAACACTAATAAACGATTTTTTTTTTGACAATTTTAAATTATGTCATAGCGTTTATTTGAGAATGCGAGATGAAATATGTTATAAAAGTTTTTTCCAGGAAAAATATGTAAAAACACTATTCACACTAAAAATGAAAACTTGTTTTTTCGAATTTTTCGAATTACGACATAGCATTTCTTCAAAAAATAGGGAACGGTGGCGAAATCAAATTTTCTAAAATCGAAAGTCGCTTTTTCGGCTAACCGAGAGGGTTACGAAAACGTAACCAAAAAGTTAGAGAATCGAATTAGAAAGAAATCGGGTAACCGACTTAGTTCAGGAATTGAACCCTATTTAATTGACGAGTGCATAATATTTGGTTATTTTTAATTCCTTTATTTGTAGTTTGTTGCATATTTTGTTGTTAACACGAGTCTAATAAGGTTATGTATGGATTTTCAGGTTGAAATGGAGCTTACGTGCTAAAACGGGACGAATTAGAGTTGATTGCATGGAAAAAGGAAGAAAAATCAAGAGTCAGGGAATCTCGCCCCGGCGAGATTTGCTAAGCAAGAATCTGCACCCCGGCGCAGACTTTTCTGCCAGTTTCTGCCCCAGTGAGTTTTCATGAACAAAATTCTCCGCCCCGACGGAGGTTCCTTAAAAGAAGCGGAGAAGAAGAACTTCGCCCCAGCGGAGTTGGCAGGCACAAAACTTCGCCCCAGCGAAGTTGTTGGGCAGACTCAGCAACTTTCCTATTTTTGGCAGACTTTTAATGTAATTAGGATTTGGATTTCTTAGGAACGTGCTATAATTGTAGCGTCCCCAAATTCGATTACTTTTTACCTCGGACCTGGTACATCATTTCTATAACTATTGCGGAAGATATAAACATAAATTGTTTATACAATAACTTTTACAACATAACCCCCAAGGTCTGTAACCTTAACTTAATACATACCTTAAATATTTTAAAAGATTTATAATGTCATTTGCTTTAGAAAATTTAATAATTCTAACTGCAAAATAATTAAATTTGCACTTTGCCTTTGCCTCTGTCTTTATTCAAGCTTTCTTCTAAATCTAAAATTTTTATCATGATATAGCAAGGGTGAGAAACAATTTTACCCTGCAAGTTTAAGTTCAAATGAAGATATATCATTATTGAAAAGGAATAATAATAAGCTGTCAAACTTTCAACAATATAATGATTGTGAAAGAATGTGAATAAATTTCATTACTGAATTACATAATCAATAATGTTGAATGGCCAACAATGAACATGAACAAATTCAACTAAATCATATTGTAATGAAGGTGATCAGCCTTTCATACCTGATGAACATATACAACATGCACAAGGTGCGAGTAAATAAACCATAGATGTGGCATAATCAACAATGATTAACCACGAGCATGCTTTGCAATAACAACTCAAGTTTGAGTTAGAGAACTTGCCTGCACCGTCTATTACTATTACACAATCTAGTTTATTCGCTTTATTGAAAAGACCTATCAGTTATAAGATTGATCTTTCAATTAGCATAACATAACTTATTCCATAATACTATTACTTTAAAAGTAAATTATCTAACACTTAACCACATAGTTAAATATTAGATAACCTTAACACTATATACTCATTTACAAGTCTAAACCTAGCACACATCGAGTCTTTAACAGTATTTAATATAGTATACTGAGTGGTTTTCCACAAACAACTAACAAATTAATTTTCGTCTCGTCTACACTATTTTCACAGCGAGTTAGATTGGTTACTAATTCGTATATTGTGACGACCCCAAATCCGGGTCTCTCAAACACCTCGGATCCGGTCCGCCACGATACATCTATCGCGGAACTATACATCTTTTATTCAAAACTTAATGAATAAATTTCACTTATTACAATATAGAAATATAATTTCTATTCATATCCAAGATCTTGTATGATGAACCTAAACCTTTTATAAGTTTTTAAAAGTCGGTCATATACCATCCCTGTCTATACATTACAATTGATGTTACAAAAATGCGGAATAACTAAAACTTTTCTATCTCCTTGAATAAAATCTTTCATTGAATTCATAATCTTGAATCAATTGCATAACCTTGAACCAATTATAAAGTATGATTCACTATATTCGAATTACTGTATAAACGTATACATCTCAGTTCGAAATCCCTATGTATTACATAACACAAACTTACAATTTAAACATGTATAAAATATTGTAATCTACTATCGCATACATCTTCTAGAACCTAAGCATGGTTCAAGAATATATATTTAAATAAATTGAAATCTTTGAACTATATCACGTAGCACGTAACTTTTATCGTGAGTCCTTAACCTGCAAAAGTGGTTATTTTGCAAGAGTGAGCTCGACAGCTCAGCAATTCTAACAGTTTTCATGCAACACATAGCATATAATATCATACCCAGTTCATGCATTCATAATCAATCGATATATACTACGCATGTTACTTCTCACATAACAAGCATATCATCAAAGATCAACTTTCAATCTCATACATATCTTATATACAGTTCATATTTAATTCAACATCATCATGGCATAATATAATTCATCTAACAGTTATTGAATTTATATATCAAATAAGAACTGAAAGACTTTCCTGCTGCGTAGTTTAACAACTACGACTTAACTACTCATGATATTTGTGCTTCGTGTATTCCTACACAATCATTCAATTATGGATTCATACATATCAGTTATATGCATCCATACATTCTCAATATAATAACAATTGATTATATTGTTGTCTAACTTGGTTCTTAGAACCTTCATTTTACTGTCTCATCGTATTCTTAGAATAACCATGTATGTATAGGTATACCTTAACCATACATACTTACTATCATCCTTCATATACATGTATCACACACTTAACTAAATGTATTCGACATATATTTAGAACTTATATGATCCTTATTATTCATACGTTTCTCAAACCTTAACAGAATTATAGTTTTCGAGTTTTATATAACCATTGTACAAATCAACACTTAATGCATCATTAAGATTCTATTTTATAACTCAGAAATAATAATGTAAACATGCTACTATGTTCATCACGTATATATGTGAGGTGCCATACTAGTTAAGATGCATGCTCACAAATACCTTTACCATATACGCACAACTAGCATCGAAATTGCTTTAAAACATATCTAATTCATGCTTAACTAACTTTCATAATGTCTAGTACGTTGTGTGCACATACATGACATTTAAAAGCACTAGCATGTATGCTCAAACATATTAGAACACTAATACACTATGATCACACAACTTAGTTTGCAAAAAATCCGAATCTTACTTTTGAAACCATTACGACTTAAACCATAAATGCTGGGGTAAACTTAACACTTTTAAATTTACATTTCATGCCTATCTAGACCATGCAATCATGCTCAAAAAGTCAGAACATAAGCATCAATAGTATGTGTCAAGGCTCATTTTAAAACTTTATAACTTTCTTTAGAAATCGCACACTAACGAAGTCAAAATGTTCATGCTATGTCAAGGTACTTACTCATACATGTTAGACCTGATTTCATGCAAGTCTAAGTTATTTACACATGCTACAAATATCAGAATACATATATGATATATTTATGACAAGTTTACTTTAACAAATTCTAAGTTCATTTATAAACTATGAAGCTTTTCATCAATAGTGTATGCTAACATGGCTACACATGCTCATACTATATGAATATACTCATATATGTATGTTACTCATGCTCTTATGCTTGCGCCTAATGTGGTATTACATGATAACATTCAGCAGGTTGTGTAACAGAAACAACAAATTTTGGTTCAGGCCTGGCGCAACTGCGCAGGGTTCCGGCCAAAAATAGACACAGGCTGCTTCGGCAGGTTAACAACCTAAAGGCATAACTTTCTTAACCAATCAATTCTATACTAGCCATAATGTAATTCTATCATGCTTATAACTTCATATAACACTTAATAATCATACTTCACAATTCAATTACCATCTAAAATGTGAAATCAAGTAATTGACATTGAAGAACAAGAATAAGATTATACCTCTGTTAATAAATGGGCTTGCTGCTAAACAATTCCTATATTGCTGCTATACTAATTCTTCCTTAACTCAAATGGAAACTCAGTTTACTAACTCTTCTTATCAACATCTCAGCAAAGAAAATGAAAGGAGAAGAGCTTACTCTTATAGACATTTCAATAACCATACAATGTAATTATCTTCCAAATTAAACCCATGGATTTCAAGTTTGTATAATGGTTAAGGAATAGTGGTTGAGAGTTGGTAAATCTCATCATGAATCCCACACCCCTTGCAATCATTAGCTAGCTTGTGATGAAATTGAGAAGAGTAGAGTAGCCGTGTGGGTTCACGTGAAGAAGAAATGAGCACTCAATGTTGGACAAGGAAAGAACTCAGCAAAAGCAACTAGCAAGTGTAATACACTAATGTTATACACCTATACACCTTATATATACACTTAGGGTACATGATATATATACAAATTTCATTTCATATAACTTAGGTTACAAATGAAATTTCCAATTGTAATGTATCAAGTAAGGTTACACATAGATATACATCACATATAATCCATGTACATTTTCTTAATACCGAATCTAATTCAATTGAGTATTATTATTATTACTATTATAATAATTATAATAACTTATTGAAATCATTATCAATTAACAATTGTTTATTGATATTAATCTAAGGTAATAGGATATACATTAAAGTCTTCCTACACACATCATGTTACATAAGTAATAATATTATGTAACTCACATAATGCCATTAATGTTACTATATAGTCTATACATATATAATATACATCCATATTAATGCGTCACATTGCCTTACATACAATATAGATAACAACCATACAGTAAAGGTTTAAATAATTAATTAAATAAATATAACCGCATTATATTTATTAATAATTACACTCTTATGTTTTATTATTCTCAACAATAATAAATTCACACGTTATCGATTAATTACCCAATGTATCAACTAATCAATCACGTTTTAACTATTTATATTCAAGTAAATTGAATATTTAAATACTAATGCTTCTATTAATACCCTGATATAAAACCCTTAGGGTTGGTCCACTAATTTAATAACCCATTAGTGACTCCCTTTAATTAATCTTAGCAATTATACGCATAGGCTCTAACTCACATAACATATATACTTGCACATAGAAATAATTCTTATAATAATATTAATTAATCTCGTTTAATCATTTCTTCAAAACATGATATAATAAGTTTTATTATATTATATCATTTCTAATAGAGGCATAAATCCTAATAAAGTGGCTTACTCATTTCCTCAAGATATTATTTAAATATAATATCTAAGCATTGATAAAATAGTTACATGTACAACACATGTATACTTTCTTTATAGAAAATAAATCATAAGTTATTTCCTATCAATATATATTACATATAGCCAATATGTTCAATATATCTACCCTTATTCATATTACCTTAGTCAAAGACATACAAGGTATTATTAATAATATTAAATAACTCTCCCACTTTTATTAAAATAATTTAATAAAAAATTATTCTAATATTCTTTATTAAAAATATCTAATAATTAATTCTCTTTCCACCAATCCACATAATTCAAGATATATATGCAACACATATATACATTCTTTTAATCTTCACTTCTTGTCGTGAATTTAATTAATTAATAATTTTGTAACCAATACATATATACTAATATATTGATTTTCTTTCTCTCTCTATCAACGTACATATATACAAGTCTAAACCTAGTACACCTCGTGTCTTTACTAGTAGTCTATATAGTACACTGAGTGGTTTCCCACAAACAATCAATAAATTAGTTTCCGTCTCGTCTACACTATTTTCACAGTGAGTTAGATCGGTTACTAATTCGTATATACCTCCGCTCACTGAAGGAATCGTTTAGCCCAGCTCCTATATAGCAACCATTAAAGGTTACGGCTGCACTGTCGTAAACCTAATACTTGCACGAACATATACTCTAGAAAATGGTGATTTATCAAAATATTCAATGTCACCAACTTACCATGATAAATAATTCTATAAATCATTTATATCGATAGATAAATATTATCCATCTCCCTTACTAATTCATCTCTATAAATAATAATAATGATATATATTTATTAAACACTAAGAATCACGTATTACATAGTTTACATTACCCTATATAATTCAATACTATTAACCTCACTTCACAGATATATTCATATTCGATGTATCTCATGCTCTAAGAATTTTATTCATTAAATTCTTATTAATAATGATTCTTGGAAATTCTGGTTCTTACATATATACTCTACTTCCTGAAGAAATTGTTTAGCCCAGATACTATACATCAACTATTGCAGAATACGGCTGTACTACTTTAGACTAATACTTAATCACTCATTTATAAGTTCTTACTATTTACCAATCAGGAGACTAATATATCATTTTAGTAAGCTGAAACCAAACTGACTTCTCTTCCTAACCTTCTCAGTTTCCATTTTAGCAAGCTGAAACCAAACTGTTTCCTCTTTCCTGATATTTCAGTTTCCATTTCAGCAAGTTGAAACCAAACTGTTTCCTCTTCCAGATATTTCAGTTTCCATTTCAGCATCCTAAATTATTCATTTCAGGAAGTTGAAATACCTTTTTTATGAAATAACAAATCAGCTTATTATTTTTCCTATCCTTTGTCCACACATCTATCCATATAATCTATAAACAAAAATAGTTTTTCTGGAATTTTTCAACTCCCTTAAGGTATTTTCAAAAATCCATTTCTAGCTAATTCCTTAAGAAATTAGCTACCTATGTGTAACTCCAAAAATTCCCAAATCTTGGCGGGATCTTACACTGTTAACTTGAACTTTCAGTTTAAATTTCGTGGCCATCGGAGTTATAAAACTCCGATTATAGCGATTTTGCTGGAAAAAAACGCAAATTATTGAAATGGTCTAACTTGCTCAATTAAGTCGGAATGAACTCAGTTTTTGGACACAAGATACTTTATCTCATATATTTTCATGTCCCAAAAATATTGGAATTTATTTCATAATTTAAGTGGACGAAACTGCCCCTGGTAAAATAGTGGCAGCAGCTTTTGGCCATTTTCATATTTGGCATCCTTTGCTAAATTCAGTCCACACAGAAATCTATAACTTCTTTTTTTAGTGATTCCACTTGGTAAGTTAGAAGGCTTATAGATCTAAATCAAAAAATTTACCACACTCAAAATTCAAAATAGAAGAGAGATATGGTTGTTCCATTTTCATACTTCGTTTTTACAAAAAAAAATTGATTTCATTACTTGGTGATTTCTAAGAAATTTTTCATACTTCTCACATAATAACCCAACATAACCCATCATCAATCACCATAAAATATACCAATACATCGTATATTCATGGATCTGTCATGATCCATGATCTATTTCACCAAAAATCACCAATCATAAGATTAACACAATCAAGGCTAAGAAAAATTAAGTTTTCTAACTTTTGAAAAACCTAATTTCATTTCTTTCCTTTTTATCCACTTTCTAACACTTGAATATGTTAGATCCATACTTGAATCCATGGAAAACACATAGATTATAAGGTTTTAAACTTCTAAATCACAAACCCCCTTTTCATTAAATCATTCTAAGAAATTTAAAGCAAAACTTATAAATTATACATTTGCTTTGATCTTCTCCTTCTTCTTCTTCTCCCATGGAGAAGCTTTCTCTCTCCTCTTCTCTTGCTCCATCTATGGCTGATCTCTCTCTCCTCTTCTCCTTCATGGTGGGTGTGGGTGAGAGAAAAATGAGGGAAACTTGCTTTATTTTCTCCCTCTCCTCTCCTTCTCTTTCTTCCTCTTCTTTCTTATCTCTCTTATCTATTCCTTTCTTCTCTCCTTATCTCCCTTGAGGTTGCCGCCATCTCCTCCTTTCCCTCTCTTAGCTTATTCTTTTGTTATTTCTTTGTTGTCTTAGTAAAGGAGATAAGAACAATGGATATTTTTTATTTACTTAGTAAAAAAAATGTACAGATAAGATATATCTATCCATATCTTGTTAATATCTATTCTTCTCTCTCTCATCATAATGGATGTGTTTGCTTGCAAGAAAATCAAAGGTGTTGGCTCCATAAAATGGTTTCCAACTAGCTCCATTCTTGTCCACAAAAAAAAAAGAAGTAAAGTGATCATCACAATTTCCTCCTTTCTCATCCCTACAGAATTCGGCCAAGTGGCCCTTCTCCACCCAATCTTTTGTTTTATGTTAAGCTTCACTTAATGACTAAAATATACTTCCCGATGGGCAAACTTGGGCTTCTAGTTAGTTTCCTTTTGGGCTTTCACTTTCCTTGTTTTGCTTACTAACAAAATTGGGCTTTGGCTTCCACCATTAATTAAATTGGGTCATTACAAGCCCTAAACATATTATATTGGGCTAGTTTAATAATTTAATTTCCTTAAATCAATTTATCTACAATCCCATGCTTAATTAAATAATTGGGCTTGTTTAAATTACTTACTCTTCTTAA